>JACBWV010000610.1:11324409-11395369 GCA_013435795.1 Chlamydomonas sp. ICE-L | reverse complement strand
TGGTGTATTTTTGTACGTTCCCAGAGCAGAAAGCCGAAATTAGTTGTTTGTGGTTGTGTGTATTGTAGTCCCAGCAGAAAGCCGAATAGTTGTTGATGTGAGGGGTATGGTAAGTTCACAGCAGAAGCCGAATAGTTGTTTGTGTGTGTGTATTTGTACGTCCCAGCAGAAGCCGAATAGTTGTTTGTGTGTGTGTATTTGTACGTCCCAGCAGAAGCCGAATAGTTGTTTGTGTGTGTGTATTTGTACGTCCCAGCAGAAGCCGAATAGTTGTTTGTGTGTGTGTATTTGTACGTCCCAGCAGAAGCCGAATAGTTGTTTGTGTGTGTGTATTTGTACGTCCCAGCAGAAGCCGAATAGTTGTTGTGTGTGTTATGTATTTTTACGTCCCCAGCTGCAGAAGCAGAATAGTTGTTGGTGTGTGTATTTGTACGTCCCCGGCAGAAGCCGAATAGTTGTTGGTTGTGTTGGTATTTGTACGTTTTCCCACAGCAGAAGCGAATAGTTGTTTTGGTGTGTGTATTTTTTGTACGTCCCAGCCGAAGCAAATGTTGTTTGTGGCTGTGGTATTTGTACGTCCCAGAGAAGCGAATGGTGGTTGTGTTTGTGTATTTGTACGTCCCAGCAGAAGCCGAATAGTTGTTGTGGTGTGTGTATTTGTACGTCCCAGCAGAAGCCGAATAGTTGTTTGTGTGTGTGTGTATTTGTAGTCCAAGAGAGAGCAAGGCGAGAAAGCAGAAGCCGAATAGTTGTTTGTGTGTGTGTATTTGTACGTCCCAGCAGAAGCCGAATAGTTGTTTGTGTGGGTTTAGTGACGTTCCCAGCCAGCAGAAGCCCGACTGAGCTTTGTTTGTGTGTGTTGTATTTGTACGTCCAACAGCAGAAGCCGATAGTCTGTTTTTTGTGTGTGGTGTGTGTATTTGTACGTACCAGCAGACGCCGAAATAGTGGTTGTGTGTGTGTATTTGTTTACGTCCAGTCAGAAGCGATAGTTGTTGTGTGTTGGGTGTATTTGTCGTCCCAGAGCAGAAGCAGCATAGTGTTTGTGGTGGTGATTGTAAGTACCAGCAGAAGTCCGAATGGTGTTTGTGGGTAGTGTATTTGACGTCCAGCAGCATAAGCAGAATTAGTTGTTTGGTGTGTGTTGTTGTATTTGTACGTCCAGAGAAGCCGAATAGTTGTTTTGTGTGGTGTATCTGGTACGTCCCAGGCAGACAGAAGCGAATAGTTGTTTGATGTTGTGTATGTGTACGTCCAGCAGAAGCCGATTAATAGTGTTTGTGTTTGTGTGTATTCTGTAGTCGGAGCAGAAGCCGAAATAGTTGTTTTTTTGTGTTTGTGTATTTGTAACGTCCAGCAGAAGCCGAAAGTTCGTTTGTGATGTGTGTGTATCTTAAGTCCCAGCAGAAGCCGAACTAGTGTCTTTGTGTGTGGTATTGTACGTCTCCCAGAGAAGCCGCATAGTTGTTGTGTGTGTGTATTTGTACGTCCCAGCAGAAGCCGAATAGTTGTTTGTGTGTGTGTATTTGTACGTCCCAGCAGAAGCCGAATAGGTGTTTGTGTGTGTGTATTTGTACGTCTCGAGAAGCCAAAGTGTTTGTGCGTGTGTTATTGGTACGATCCCAGCAGAAGCGAATTAGTTGTTTGTGTGTGTGTATTGTACGTCCAGCAGGAAGCGCATAGTGTTGTGTGGTGTATTTGGACGTTCCAGAGAAGCCGAATTAGTTGTTTGTGTGTGTGTATTTGTACGTCCCAGCAGAAGCCGAATAGTTGTTTGTGTGTGTGTATTTGTACGTCCCAGCAGAAGCCGAATAGTTGTTTGTGTGTGTGTATTTGTATGTCCCAGCAGAAGACGCAGTAGTGTGTGTTTGTGGTTGTAGTGTACCGTTCCCAGCAGAAGCCGAATAGTTGTTTGTGTGTGTGTATTTGTACGTCCCAGCAGAAGCCGAATAGTTGTTTGTGTGTGTGTATTTGTACGTCCCAGCAGAAGCCGAATAGTTGTTTAGTGGGTGTTGTATTGTACTGTCCCAGCGAAGCCGAAAGTTGTTTGTGTGTGTTGTATTTGTACGTCCCCGCGAAGCCGAATAGTGTTTTGATGGGTTTGTATTTGTACTCCCAGGCAGAAGCGAATTAGTTGCGTTGTGTGTGTGTGTATTTGTACATCCCAGAATACAATAGTTTGTGTGTGTATTTGTACATTCCAGCAGAAGCCGAATAGGCTAAACGAACTTGCCTAGCCTTCAAAACAGGAAAGGCAGTTTAAGACACAAGCACTGGTGAACTGAATCCCACACACTTGCTGCTGCAATCAGGCTTCAGCCCAGGCACATTAACCGTACACCACCATGGTGACTTTCCCCAGCTGCGGCGTAAGGAAGGGTCCCCTTAACACCACGCCCCTCCAGGCGCTATCTTTTTTGTTGTTGAACCATAAACCCTACACCTTCTGAGTCTTTTGGTGTTGCTTTAGAGCCATTAGCCACAGGTGAGGGTCCCCTTAACACCACGCCCCTCCAGGCGTTTTCTTTTTTTACCACAAAACCCTACACCTTGTGAGCCTGTTGGGTTTGCCTTTAGAGCCCAGTGATTTTTTTCAAATCTGACAGTGGGTTTGTCCTAGCTTTATGGTTTCAAGCCTCCTCCAGGGACAGCGTTTTAGTGCTGTCTATAGCTTTTATAGCTTTTTGTAGCTTTTTAGGGCCATTGAGGGCAAACAAAAAAAACTTTTGTTCTCTTTCTTTTTTCATAGCGATAATATCGCTGAAATGGGGTCGAAACTAGCGATCGCTACATAAAGCGGAAATAAAAATCCCTGTTAGAGCCATTTTTTTTTTGCGAGCAGCACTCCAAAAGCTACTGGGAGCACAATTTACGTTGCGTGGTAATTACAGGGTAATTACATATTATATTACTCTCCTTTGGCAAAAATCATATGATATGCCGATCCCTAGGTATATAGGCTCCTACACACACTAATAAGGGCCTGCTCAGACATGCTTGCTGCTGTAATGAGGCTTCAGCCTAGACACACTGGTTGGACGCATGTTACCCTTGCATTTTACCTATTTGTCTTCCCCTGGACTGAAACACATACACACACTTGCTGCTGTAACCAGGCATCAGCCCAGACACACTGGTTGGACGCATGGTACCCATGCATTTTACCTATTTGGCTACCCCTGGACCGAAACACATACACACATACTTTCTGCTGTAACCAGGCTCCAGCCCAGACACACTAGTTGGATGCATGTTACCCTTGCATTTTACCTATTTGGCTACCCCTGGACTGAAAGACACACACATACTTGCTGCTGTAAACAGGCTTCAGCCCAGGCTCGCTGGAGGATGTGCCGAGTGAGGAGGGTAGCCCCCCAAGACTCACCCTGATTGGCCCATTGTCTGTAGTCGTGAACTGGGACACCAAATACCTCCCATGCACTGCATCTGATGCTGTAAGCGCAATATGCGACAGGGGTGCCAGGGCGCAAGATGCGCTGGACGGCGATCTGACTGATTATGTGCAGGCATGTGCAGAGTTGGCAAGTGACAAGGTACGAAGGCCTTGGTATTATTCTCATAATTACTGACAATATTATTGGCATTATAGGCAGTTGTGTTATCAGAAGTGCTTGTTTTGTGTTCTATGTCGATATGAAAACAACTGTGTGCAGGCGTGTGCAGATGGCGTAAGTGAAAAGGTACTAAGGCATTGGTAGTATTCTCATAATTACTGTCAATGTTATTGGCATTACTGGCATTGGTGTCATCAGAAGTGCTTGTTTTGTGCCCTCTGTTTATCTGAACATCTGTGTGCAGGTGTGTGCAGATAGGGGAAGTGACAAGGTACTAAGGCATTGTTAGTATTCTCATTATTACTAACAATGTTATTGGCATTACAGGCATTGGTGTTATCAGAAGTGATTGTTTTGTGACCTGTGTCGATCTGAACAACTGTGTAGAGGTATGTGCAGATTGGGTTATGAATTAGGTATGAAGGCACTGCTTTCATTGGTATTATTATTGGTGTTATTGGCATTGGTGTTCTCTGGAGTGCTGGTTTTGTGCTCTGTCGATTTGAACAACTGTGTGGAGGCATGTGCAGATTGGCTAAGCAATGAGGGATGAAGGCACTGCTTTCATTGGCATCATAATTGGTATTATTACTGGTAATATTATTGGCATTATAGGCATTGGTGTTCTCTGAAGTGCTTGTTTTGTGCCCTGTGTTGATCTGAACCAGTGTGTGGAGGCAAGTGCAGATTGAATAATGAATTAGGTATGAAGGCACTGCTTTCATTGGTATTATTTTTGGCATTATAGGCATTCTTGTTATCTGAAGTGCTTGTTTTCTTCTCAGTGTTGATACATTGCAGTGTACAGGCGGTACATACAGTCGGTATATACTGACTGTACTTTGCAGTGTACAGGCGGTACGGACAGTCAGTACATACTCGCTGTACTTTACAGTATACATGCGGTACATACAGTCGGTGCATACTGGCTGTACATTGCAGTATACAGGCGGTACATACAGGCTGTACATTGCAGTATACAGGCGGTACATACAGTCGGTACATACTGGCTGTACATTGCAGTGTACTGGCGGTACATACAGGCTGTACATTGCAGTATACAGGTGGTACATACAGTTGGTACATACTGGCTGTACATTGCAGTGTACTGGCGGTACATACAGTCGGTACATACCGGCTGAGCATTGCAGTGTACAGGCGGTACATCGAGTCAGGACATACTGGCCATACATTGCAGTGTACAGGCGGTACATACAGTCGGTGCATACTGGCTGTACATTTCAGTGAACAGGCGGTACATACAGTCGGTACACACAGGCTGAACATTGCAGTGAACAGGCGGTACATACAGTCGGTACATACTGGCTGTACATTGCGGTGAACAGGCGGTACATACAGTCGGTACATACTGCCTGTACTTTGCAGTGAACAGGAGGTACACACAGTCGGTACATACTGGATGTACATTGCAGTGTACAGGCGATACTACAGTCGGTACATACTGGCTGTACTTTGCAGTGTACATGCAATACGTATAGTCGTTACATACTGGCTGTACATTCCAGTGAACAGGCGATACATACAGTCGGTACATACTGCCTGTACTTTGCAGTGTTCAGGCAATACGTACAGTCGGTACATACTGGCTGTACATTGCAGTGTACAGGCGATACGAACAGTCGGTACATCCTGGCTGAACATTGCAGTGTACAGGCGGTACATACTGGCTGTACTTTGCAGTGTACAGGCCATACGTACAGTCGGTACATCCTGGCTGAACATTGCAGTGTACAGGCGGTACATACAGTCGGTACATACTGGCTGTACATTGCAGTGTACAGGCGATACGTACAGTCGGTACATACTGGCTGAACATTGCAGTGTACAGGCGGTACATACAGTCGGTACATACAGGCTGTACATTGTAGTGTACAGGCTGTACATTGTAGTGTACAGGCGGTACATTGTAGTGTACAGGCTGTACAGGCAGTCGGTACACACTGGCTGTACTTTGCAGTGTACAGGCCAGTTAAGACCTGAGCCATGCAAAGCTTTGTACCTTGTCCATATACTATGTTTTTGTGTGCGGAGAGGACAAGGGGCGAGGTATGAGTAGGGAACGGCAACTAATATTAGTGTTTGAAAAACTAATATTAACTTATATTATTGCAGTGTCACAATTATATTAGTTCTTCAAATAAACTCAACATTCTGGTGAGACGGCTTGTCCGACTAATATTATATCATATTATTTATTCACTAATATTATATAACATAGCTGACCTCTAGGTATGAGAGCATTGGTGTCTACAGCAGCCATTGTTTTGTACAGAGTGCAGACACCCTAAACCCTAAATCGGATCCTAAACCCTCACCCCTAAAATATATGCAGTAAACCACAAAACCGAGCACTGAACACTGAACACAAACCCCATAATTCTTAACATAATTTGGCTTGGCTTCCTTCCCTTGTTAGATGACATAATTTGGCTTGGCTTCCTTCCCTTGTTAGACGACATAATTTGGCTTGGCTTCCTTCCCTTGTTAGATGACATAATTTGGCTTGGCTTCCTTCCCTTGTTAGATGACATAATTTGGCTTGGCTTCCTTCCCTTGTTAGATGACATAATTTGGCTTGGCTTCCTTCCCTTGTTAGATGACATAATTTGGCTTGGCTTCCTTCCCTTGTTAGACGACATAATTTGGCTTGGCTTCCTTCCCTTGTTAGATGACATAATTTGGCTTGGCTTCCTTCCCTTGTTAGATGACTTAATTTGGCTTGGCTTCCTTCCCTTGTTAGATGACATAATTTGGCTTGGCTTCCTTCCCTTGTTAGATGACATAATTTGGCTTGGCTTCCTTCCCTTGTAGCGTTAATTTATGTGTTTATTTATGTGTTCATACATAATTTGGCTTGGCTTCCTTCCCTTGTTAGATGACCGCTAGCCTCGGGTACTTCAGCTCCTTGAGAGTCAGACTAAACAAAGCAACTCGCAATTTATTCACCGGTATCCGGATCGAACGGAAGCAGGTGCGGGGTCTTATCAGGTTGCTGGTTCAAACCCCATCGTGGTCACCTGGGCCCACCTGGAGGGTCGTCGACCGGCATGGTAACTGGACTGTAGGTGTGATGTAAGCTCGTCCATCGCATACTTACGAGCTGGTTCCCTTAACCCCACGTCCTTAGAAGTGTCATTGTGACATATCTTGGAAGTTCAGTATTTGTTTCTTTTTCCCACTGGTAGGCTACTCTACTCGCATGTATTGAACCCTTCCATCATTTGGCTGGGCTTCCCTGCCTTGTTAGGTGATTGCTAGCCGCGGTGACATCAGCTTCTTGAGGATAGGCTTCTCTATGTGTGGCATTGATCCAACATGCAAAGCACTATACACAAAAAAGACGCGACACAAAACACAAAGCCCAGGATGTTGAACGTTATTTGGCTTGGCTTCCCTCCCTTTAGGTGATCGCCGGCTTTGGTGACATCAGCTTCTTGAGGATAGGCCTCTCTCTGTGTGGCATCGATACAACAAAGCCCGGGTCATACCCCATCACCTTTTCGGTGACCACCATCCAAGGTGTCAAAGCCACTGTTGTGCGCACTGTGGTGGTCGTAAGTGCTTGCTCCTTTGCCGCGCACACAACACCAACAGCACCAGCAGGTGCGTGGAGTGGGGTGAGGGTGTGGATGTGTCGGCCCAGCACATACCTCATAATATTTTCAGTGGTCACCATCCAAAGTGTCCGATCCATTGTTGTTCGCACTGTTGTGGTCGTAAGTGCTTGCTCCTTTGCCGCGCACACAACACCGACAGCACCAGCAGGTGTGTGGAGTGGGGTGAGGGTGTGGGTGTGTCGGCCCAGCACATACCTCATAATATTTTCAGTGGTCACCATCCAATGGGTCCGATCCACTGTTGTCCGCACTGTTGTGGTCGTTAGTGCTTGCTCCTTTGCCGCGCACACAACACCGACAGCACCGGCAGGTGGGTGGAGTAAGGGTGAGGGTGGGTTGGATGTGTGGGCGGGGGGGGGTTGCGAGTGGGGATGCTAAAACCAGACAGCACCATGTAAAGCGTCTGAGCCACTGTTGTGCGCACTGTGGTGGTTGTAAGTGCTTGGTCCTTTGCCGCGCACACAACACCGACAGCACCAGCAGGTGGGTGGAGTGAGGGTGTGGGTGGGTTGGGGGTGTGGGCGGGGGGGGGAGGGATGCAAGCGGGGTGTTAGACCCAGACATTACCAGCAGGTAGGTGGAGTGAGGGTGTGGGGTGGGTGGGCGGGGGGGGGGGAGGGATGCAAGCGGAGTGTTAGACCCAGACATTACAAGCAGGTAGGTGGAGTGAGGGTGTGGGGGGGCTGTGGGGGGTGGGTGTGAGTTTGGGCGGGGGGGAGGGATGCAAGCGGTGTGTTAGATCCATACATTACCAGCAGGTGGGTGGAGTGAGGGTGTGGGGGGGCTGGGGGGGGTCGGTGTGAGTTTGGGCGGGGGGGAGGGATGCAAGCGGTGTGTTAGACCCAGACATGACAAGCAGTTAGGTGGAGTGAGGGTGTGTGGGGGGTGGGGGGTGGATGTGAGTTTGGGCGGGGGGGAGGGATGCAAGCGGGGCTGTTAGATCCATACATTACCAGCAGGTGGGTGGAGTGAGGGTGTGTGGGGGGTGGGGGGGGTGGGTGTGAGTTTGGGCGGGGGGGGGGGGGGGGATGCAAGCGGTGTGTTAGACCCAGACATTACAAGCAGGTTAGGTGGAGTGAGGGTGTGTGTGAGGGGGTGGGGGGGTGGAGGTGGTGAGGTTTGGGGCGGGGGGGAGGGATGCAGCGGTGTGTTAGACCCAGACATTACAGCAGGTAGGGGGAGTGAGGGTGTGGGGGGGGGGTGGGGGGGGGTGGGTGTGAGTTTTGGGGCGGGGGGGAGGGCTGCAAGCGGGGCTGGTTAGACCAGACTTACAAGCAGGTAGGGTGGAGTGGAGGGTGTGGGGGGGTGGGGGGTGGGTGTGAGTTTGGGCGGGGGGGGGAGGGATGCAAGCGGGGCTGTTAGATCCATACATTACCAGCAGGTGGATGGAGAAGGGGTGGGGTTGGGAGTGTGGGCAGGGGGTGTGGTGTGGGGCGGGGTGGGGTTGCAAGTGGGGGTGTTAGACCCATACATTAACAGCAGGTGGGTGGAGTGGGGTGAGGGTGTAGGTGGGGTGTGGGTGTGTCGGCCCGGCACACACCTCAACAGGTGTGGGGTGTGGGTGGGTGGGTGTGTGGGGGGGGTGGGGGGGGGGGGTGGGGGCACAGCTTGTCACCTTGTCAGTGAGCAAACAGGTGTGGTGTGTGTGTGGGTGTGTGTGTGGGGGGGGGGCACACAGCTTGCCACCTTGTAAGTGAGCAACAGCTGATGGGTCCGGGCCACTGTTGTTCACTACGTGGTGGTGTAAGGATTCTGTTTTTCATCCGTGCATACTAATATAATCAAAATAACATTAACAACACGAGAACCCTCTCCTCCTCACCAGGAGATGCTGATGGATGCGATTCTATGGATTCTTAGCACGAGAACCCTCCCCTCCCCTGCCAATTAATAACCCCCCCCCCCTCCCCTCCCTTCCCTTCCCTTCCTTCCCCTCCCCCCCCCCTCCCCTCCCCTCCCCTCCCCTCCCCTCCCTCCCCTCCCCTCCCCTCCCTCCCAACTAATACACAAGTTCCCTCCCCTCCCAATTAATAAAACAAGTCCCCTCCCCTCCCCTCCCCTCCCTCCCCTCCCCTCCCCTCCCTCCCCCTTCTCCTGCCCTCCCCTCCCAATTAATAAAACAAGTTCCCTCCCCTTCCCTCCCCTCCCCTCCCCCTCCCCTCCCCTCCCCTCCCCTCCCCTCCCCTCCCCTCCCCCTCCCCACCCCTCCCCTCCCTTTCCCTCCCCTCCCTTTCCCTCCCCTCCCCTCCCTCCCAACAGATAACACAAGTTCCCTCCCCTCCCAATTAATAAAACGAGTCCCCACCCTTCTCCTCCCCTCCCTCCAGCGGACGTTGAAGGATGCGATTCCTCGGGTTTTGGTACCATGTCAGGAGATGCTCTGATGGACAGTATGTTTGTTGCTCCCGCACCACCCCAACCAACGATCAGCTTGATAGAAACTTCATCGCGAGGGGCCTTGGTTGAAATCAAAAAGGTGTGTCTGTCAGATGGGAGCTTGTCTGGTTATCCTAACTGTTTTGTTTGTTTGATTGTTTGTATGTTTGTTTGTTTGAATGTTTGTTTGTATGTTTGTTTGTTTGAACTTTTGTTTGTTTGTTTGTTTGTTTGAACTGGGGGGCCATCAAAACGTATGTGGGGAGGCGCAAGCTGTTAATCGCCTCCGATTTGGTCGTAGGCCCCGAAACCGTTGTAAAGGGTTTGTTTGTTTGTTTGAAAGGGTTTCATCCCAGGAGGTGATCCCCCTTGCACAAGGCAGTGCCACAGAGGATCCAGACAGAAAGACTTAGAAGTTCTGCAATACATGGCACATACCAGGAGGTGGGACCCCTTGCACAAGCCAGTAAGAGTATTCACCCCTTCTGGGGTAGCACCCAACAACACCAGCACCAACACCAACACAACACCAACACAACACCACAAAAGCACCAGCACCACACTACCAACACAACACCAACACAACACCAACACAACACCAACACAACACCACACTACCAACACATCCAACACAACACCACACTACCAACACAACACCAACACAACACCACACAAGCAGCACCACACTACCACCACCAGCAGCACCACACTACCACCACAACTCCAGCGCCACCACTGCCACCACCACCACCACCATTGAAATTGTTTCAATGTAGGGTGAGGAGTATGACAAATGTGAGGTGGGATCCATTGACCCGAAGCCTTGTGAGCTAGGAGTGACAGCCACGTCATGGGATGGCATAGATCTCAGTTACATGGTAGGTACCCGGTACTGTTTTTATGTAAGCCTTACGTAGTAGCTTCTTGGCAGCTCCCTTTCTCTGTCCCGGAGTATGCAAAATGCAAGAAGGGGATTTATTCACCCTAATCCATCACATGTGAGCCAGGAGTGATAGCCACGTCATGGGATGGCATAGATCTCAGTTACATGGTAGGTGCCCAGCACTGTTTCTTATTTGGGCCACACATCGTAGCTTCTTGGCAGCTCCCTTTCCCTGTCCTGGAGCATGCAAAATTTGAGGAGGGATCCATTGACCCTAATCCATCACATGTGAGCCAGGAGTGACAGCCAAGTCATGGGATGGTTGTTTCTAATTTGGGCCACATGTAGTAGCTTCTTGGCAGCTCCCTTTCACTGTCCCGGAGCATGCAAAATGTGAGGAGGGATCCATTGACCCTAATCCATCACATGTGAGCCAGGAGTGATAGCCACGTCATGGGATGGCATAGATCTCAGTTACAAGGTAGGTGCCCAGCACTGTTTCTTATTTGGGCCACACATCGTAGCTTCTTGGCAGCTCCCTTTCCCTGTCCTGGAGCATGCAAAATGTGAGAAGGGATCCATTGACCCTAATCCATCACATGTGAGCCAGGAGTGACAGCCAAGCGATGGGATAGCAGAGATCTAAGTTACAAGGTTAGCATCTGGGTGGGGGGGAGAGGTGGGTGGGTGCGGGAGGGGGGGAGGGGGAGAGGTTGGTGGGTGGGGGGGGAGATTTGGGGGTATGGGTGGGGGGGAGAGGTGGGTAGGGGTAGGGTAGTGGGGTGGGGGGGAGAACAATGTAAGCTACATAACTTTTGAGAGCCTTTGAATTTCGTAGGTACCTAGCAAGGACAGGGTGTGTCCTTATTTCTTGACATGATTTTTATTTGACTCTAATTTGTCTATACGCTTTTATTCCGTGAAATCCAATCGTTTGATCCGTTTCGTTGCGCACTCTCTCTCCTTGAGATTTATTGTAATGAAACAGCTCAGACAATTGGAGTTCACCAGAAGTTTATTTTCTGCCCCATATTTTGGCTTGTCCCCCAGAAGACTGCTGGCTGTTTGTTTAGGCACCATGGCTATGCATAAGCTGAAGTGGGCCTCCCGCTTTTGGACTCAAATAACATCTGACTGTACTCTGCCGTTGCAGTTTTGAGGTCGATGAACTCCAATTGTCTCAGCTGTTTCCTTGTGCACTTTCCTGCCCCAGCTTTTAGTTTGTCCCCCAGAATACTGCTGGCTGCATAGATGCTGTGGCTATGTGTATGCTGCAGTGGGCCTCCCCCTTGTTTGGCCTCTTAATTAATTAATCGTAATTAAGGAACGTCTGGCTTTACTCTGTCGTTGCAGTTTCGACGACGACGAGGACGGACGACGACGACGACGAACTCAAATTGTCTGAGCTGGTTTCTTGTGCACTTTACTGCCCCAGGTTCTGGCTTGTCCCCCAGAAGACTGCTGGCTGGTGGGCGCCCCGGCTATGCTCATGCTGAAGTCTGCCTCCCCATTTTTTGGCCTCTTCATTAATAAATCGCAATTAAGGAACATCTGACTTTACTCTGCCATTGCAGTTTCGTCTGATTTCGACAATTGTCTGAGCTGGTTTCTTGTGCACTTTACTGCCCCAGGTTCTGGCTTGTCCCCCAGATAGCTGCTGGCTGTACGGATGTCGTGGCTACGAGTATGCCGAAGTGGGCCTCGCTCCCTGTGACCTGAGCACGGCTATAGCGCAGGCGGAGATCGGAGAGACCCTGAGCGTGCGCTTTGTCGTGTATGGGGATGGCTGGCCACCCGAGGCCGAGAGCATTGAACGCGTTCTTGTGGTGGTGGACGGATGCACCACACTTGAGATCTACCTGTGCGACGGAGTGTGTAGTGAGGTGAGTGCTGTAAGCAGTTTTTGCTTGTGCGATGCATTGCGAATTGAGCGACCCGGTGCAACTCCATGGCAACCCCACTGCAACCGCAGTGCATCCCCAGACCCAGACCTAGACCCAGAACCAGATGTAGACCCAGAACTAGGCCCAGAACCAGAACCAGAACCCAAACCATGCCCATATCCATGCCCAGACCCAGACCCATGCCCATGCCCAGACCCAGAACCATACCCATACCAAGACCCATGCCCATCTCTTTACACATGCACATGCCTAGACACATGCCCATACCCATACCCAGAACCATACCCATACAAAGACCCATGCCCATCTCTTTACACATGCACATGCCTAGACGCATGCCCATGCCCAGAACCATACCCAGACAAAGACCCATGCCCATACACATGCACATGCCTAGACAGATGCCAGTACCCATACCCAGAACCATACCCATACAAAGGCCCATGCACATACACATGCACATGCCTAGACACCTGCCAATACCCATACCCAGAACCAAACCCATACCAAGACCCATGCCCATACACATGCACATGCACATGCCTAGACACATGCCCATACCCATACCCAGAACCATACCCATACAAAGACCCATGCCCATACACATGCACATGCCTAGACACATACACATACCCAGAACCATACTCATACAAAGACCCATGCCCATACACTTGCACATGCCTAGACACATGCCCATGTCCAGAACCACACCCATACCAAGACCAATGCCCATGCCCGTGCCCTTACCCATCCTCATACCAATGTCCATGCCCATAAACACGCACATGTCCATGCCCAGGTTTCATGTCATGTAAGGTTTCATGTCAGGTTCAGGTTTCATGTCATGTCAGGTTCATGTCAAGTTTCATGTCATGTATCATGTCCATGCCCAGGTATCATCCAAACCTCCACCCGAGCCATGCATGTGCACGTCCAGGTATCATGTCATGTATCATGTCCATGTATCATTTCATGTATGATGTATCATGTCCATGCCCAGGTATCCATGCACCATCCACCCTCCACCCGTATCATGTCCATGCCCAGGTATCATGTGCAACCCTCGCCTTGCTGCCTCAAACCAAGATCAGCCCTGCGACCACAAAGCCGCCCACAATTGTGCGACGATTCTGGGAATTGCTTGAGGTGAGTACCCACAAAAAATAATTATCGTTGTTGCACGAACCCAGGTCCTCTGTCGGTAAATGATTGTTTGGGGTTCAGATCAGGTTCAGTTCATTAGTTTTTCCCCGCTTTAGCCCCTCCTGAAATCATGGTCAGGCAGGTCCCTTTAGCCTATTTGGCTACCCCTGGACTGTAACAACATACATGCATACATACATGCATACATACGTACATACATACATACATACATACATACATACATACATACATACATACATTTATACATACATGCATACAGCAGACAGACAGACAGACAGACAGACAGACAGACAGACAGACAGAACAGGAGGTGCTTGAGGTGAGCTCTATTTTTAGTTATGTCCTCTGCAAGGGCAGTACACACCTTGGGCTAGCAGTACACACCTTGGGCTAGCAGTACACGCCCTGGGCTAGCAGTACACGCCCTGGGCTAGTAGTACTCACCCCCCCTCCCTTCCCCTTTGCTCCTCTCCACCTCCACCTGCACCCCCCATTTCTAAAGCTACACTCAGGGATTTCAGGTTTACGGGGTGGCCTGGTTGGGGTTAACGATTCAGGGGTACATATCCAATGTATTGTCCGCTGACAGATTAGGTGTTCAACTAGCGTGTGCCAGTTGTTTAAAACGTGTACATCTGAATCGTTGTGCACATCAGAGACCCCCTAAATGGGCCAAATATTTTTGGGGGACCTGAAACATGAAATGTATCTAAGATCCAGGAAGGGGGGGGGGGGGGGGGGGGGGGGGGGGGGGTAGGAAGACCGATTTAGGACCGCATGTTCAAAACGGTGTCTGATTCAGATGGGAGTTGGAATGGTGAAAGTTCCAAACAAAAAGAGGGGGGGGATAAAGTTGAACAAAAGTCCCCCTGCCCCCCTCCGTGCCCCCCTTCCCTACCACCTGCACCGTCACCACCCCCACCTCTACCATCTCCATCTTCCCCAACCTCCTCCATCTTCCCCCACCACCCCCACCTCTACCATCTCCATCTTCCCCAACCACCTCCATCTTCCCCCACCACCCCCACCTCTACCATCTCCATCTTCCCCAACCACCTCCATCTTCCCCCCCCACCCCCACCTCTACCTCTTGCGTCCCGCAGAGCATGGGAGACCCATGGCCTCCTATATTCCATCGTGTCTTCGTCCCCCTTGATGATCTCCCATTAGCCTCCAGGCACCTCCAGGATCTCAGCATCCGCACCAGCAGCAGCCGTACCAGCAGTATCAGCAGCAACAGCAGTAGTGGACAGGATTCAGAACCCGGTGAACACCAAGATATCAGCAGCCGCACCAGCAGCACCAGCAGTGGGCAAGATTCGGGGCCCGGGGAACACCAAGATCCGTGCACTCTAGGAAGCCCAGGACCAAGAGTGCAGGGAAGGCAGTTGTTGCAAGGAAAAGCGACAGTGGGCTACCCTAGGGGTATAGTTGCTGAGATGCTTTCCACCATCTACGTCGCCTATGGGCAGCGCCTGCCCGTGGCCCTGGACCAGTGCTCTTCAACAGATTTGCAGCAAGGTACTGATCATAGAAGCGTATAATTAAATTGTCACTGTAGCACAAACTCAGGGCCGAGAGAAAAAACGATTTTGTAGGGTTCAGTTCATCAGTGTTTTCCGTTTTGGACCCTCCTGATATCATATTTGGGCAAGTCCCTTCAGCCTATTTGGCTACCCCTGGACTAACAACAGACAGACAGACAGACAGACAGACAGACAGACAGACAGACAGACAGACAGACAGACAGACTTTTAGATAACAGGTTGCAAGCAAGATAAGACAGTGAAACAAGCAGAATGAACAAAGCAGGTATGCCCAAGGTGCTCATATCAATAAGGCCTAGTAGTGTTGTCTGCAGACGAAGGGTACCGGTTCACCAGCAGACAATAGCCTTGAGGATAATGGGTGGGGTTGGGGTGGGGGGGGAGTGTGTGTAGATGGGGCGGGGTGAGGGGCATGAACAGGTCGGGAAAAGTAGGGGTTGCTGGCTGGCTGGGGGGGGGGGGGGGGGGGGGGGGGGTAGTCGTGTGTGATGCAGGGTGGGGGGCTGCTGAAGTGACTAGGAAGAGGTTTGTAGAAGGGGTGCGCGAGTCTGTGTCTGTGGGTGCAAGGGGAGAGGGAGGGAAGCATTGGGTTGGTGGTATGGGTTGCAGGGGGTAAAAAAAGAGTGTGTGTCAGGGGGGTGGGGATGGTGGGCAGGAAGATTTAGGGAAAAGTACGGGATCATGTAAATCCTGTGTGTGTGTGTGTGTGTGGGGGGGGGGGGGGGGGGGGGGGGGGGTAGAGAGTAGGGAAGGGAAGAGGGCATGCGTTATATATTTTCAGTTGCAAAGGGGGATATATCTTGACTCTGTGTATGTGAGAGGGAGAGAGGGGAGGGGGGGGGGGTGGGGGGGGGGTTACATACATGGGTGTTACCGGATCTAAACCAGAACGGATCACGGACCAGACCAGGACCCAGGACCTGGGTGGGTGGGTGGGTTTTTTCCAACGGCCACACGGGCTACCCTACTAGTACATACATAAGTTCATTCACATATACCTACATACGGTCATTCATACATACATACATACATACATACATACATACATACATACATACATACATACATACGGTCATTCATACATACATACATACATACATACATACATACATACATACATAAATACATACATACATACATACATACACACAGGTGGCTCAGTTGGTCAACTAGCATGTGGTGTGAGCGCAGAAGACTCCAATGGAGAGGATATTTCAACATCGTTGATGGCGCCGACTGTCAAGTCTTTTGTAGATCCTTTGAGCCCCGTTGACCCAGACAGGTTCATCCCTTCATGTGACCCCCTCTCAATCGGTGATGGCAAATGTCTGCCGGGTACCTATAACCTGAGCTTTTCTGTGTGGGACAAGGTAAGATAGTTACATAATTTGCACCAGCTTCAATTGCACTTTCCATCACTTCGTCATTAGAAGTGATGTACTAGGCAATGTTTTGAAGCATGGTCTAGAATTCCATAATTATATGAATTATTTGTCCATAGTTGTTAACAAGTGTGCGTAAAATATTGTAAGACACGCTAGCTAATGGCTTGGAATATGATTGCCCTTGAAAATACATTTCTTGAATCTGTTATCGTAACAAAACTTCATGGCACATGATGAAATGTAGAAAAATGAAGAACATAACAAATGCAGAATGAAATGGTACTTCATATCCCATAGCTGATGGTACTTCATATCCCATAGCTGATGGTACTTCATATCCCATAGCTGATGGTACTTCATATCCCATAGCTGATGGTACTTCATATCCCATAGCTGATGGTACTTCATATCCCATAGCTGATGGTACTTCATATCACACCCACCACCACCACCACCACCCACCACCCACCACCACCATATATTTTTCTCAGGACATGCGCGGGTCCTCGGCCTACCAGCTCGCTGTGGTCGAAGGACGCACACAGGTGGAGCTACGGGTACTAGTCCCCCATGCTTGCGGCGGCAGCACTGGTCCTGCTGATAGTGGGGTTGGTAGTGAGGCTAGCTCTTTGCCCTCCGTCCTTCAGCTGCAGGGCTCCTTGCCATCCAACCAGAGCTTCCTTGAAGACTTAGTGTTTGTGGTCCTTCCCACACTGGGTCTAGACCCCCTGGCAGTGCGCTGGGGCCAGCTGACAGCTGTGAGCGTTGAGTCTATACCAGCAGATACCACCGTGTGCCTAGTGAACGCTAGCCTGGTGTTGGAACTGGGCTGTGTACCTGACATCAGCATCTCGTCGGACACTGTAATCCAACACTGCCCGTGCCCTGTGTTGAGCACCCCTTCAGGTGGGGGTGGGCTTGCACGTGCGTCTGCAGCCAACGCTTGCATGTCAACGTCACCTCAAGTTGATAAAATGGATCTGATCACCTCCGAGGTCATGGCCCTGGTGCAGAACTCCGCTATCCTGAACTTGCAGGTACAGTTGTTTATAGGTATAGTTGTTTACAGTTGTGTATAGGTCTAGTTGTTTACAGTTGCTTTCAGGTATAGTTGTTTACAGTTATTTTCAGGTTTAGTTGTTTACAGTTGTGTATAGGTCTAGTTGTTTACAGTTGTTTTCAGGTATAGTTGTTTACAGTTATTTTCAGGTATAGTTGTTAACAGTTGTTTTCAGGTATAGTTGTTTACAGATGTGTATAGGTCTAGTTGTTTACAGTTGTTTTCATGTATAGTTGTTTACAGTTGTTTTCAGGTATAGTTGTTTACAGTTGTTTTCATGTATAGTTGTTTACAGTTGTTTTCAGGTTTAGTTGTTTACAGTTGTTTTCATGTATAGTTGTTTACAGTTGTTTTCAGGTTTGGTGTTTACAGTTGTTTTCAGGTATAGTTGTTTACAGTTGTTTTCAGGTATAGTTGTTTACAGTTGTTTACAGGTACAAGTACAGTTGTTAACAGTCGCAGTTATTTACAGTTGTTTAAAGTTAACATGTACAATTGTGTACAGTTGTTTACAGTTACAATTGTCTACATTCCCAGTTGTTTACAGTTTACATTTATTTGCAGTTTACATGTACAGTTGTTTACAGTTTACAGTTATCTATAGTTTACATGCACCGTTGCTTTCAGTTGTTTGCAGTTCACAGGTGCAATTTTTTACAGTCACAGTTGTTTACAATTACAGATGCAGTTGTTTACAGTTTTTTAAAGTTAACACTCACAGTTGTTTACATTTAACAGGTGCAGTTGTTTACAGTTGTTTACAGTTTACAGGTGCAATTGTTTACAGGCACAGTTGTTTACAATTTACAGGTGCAGTTGTTTACAGTTTACATTCACAGTTGTTTACAGTTTACAGGTGCAGTTGTTTACAGTTTACATTCACAGTTGTTTACAGTTTTCAGGTGCAGTTGTTTGCAGTTGTTTACAGTTTACAGGTGCAGTTGTTTACAGTTTACATTCACAGTTGTTTACAGTTTACAGGTGCAGTTGTTTACAGTTTACATTCACAGTTGTTTACAGTTTTCAGGTGCAGTTGTTTGCAGTTGTTTACAGTTTACAGGTGCAGTTGTTTACAGTTTACATTCACAGTTGTTTACAGTTTACAGGTGCAGTTGTTTACAGTTTACATTCACAGTTGTTTACAGTTTACATTCACAGTTGCTTACAGTTTTCAGGTGCAGTTGTTTGCAGTTGTTTACAGTTTACAGGTGCAGTTGTTTACAGTTGTTTACAGTTTTCAGGTGCAGTTGTTTACAGTTGTATGCAGTTGTTTACAGTTTACATTCATAGTTGTTTACAGTTGTTTACATTTTACAGGTGCAGTTGTTTGCAATTGTTTACAGTTTACATTCACAGTTGTTTGCAGTTGTTTACAGTTTACATTCACAGTTGTTTACAGTTTACAGGTACAGTTTACAATTTACAGGTGCAATTGTATTCAGTTTACATTTACAGTTGTTTGCAATGTGCAGTTTTTACTATTGCTCGCTTTTTTCTGGTACAGGTGTTTACAGTTTAAAGTTTACAGTTACAATTGTTTACAGTGTACAGTTTTTACTATAGTGAATTTGTTTTCAGGTACTGTTGTTTCTAGACTTCCCTTCAGTGCAGAAAAGAAAAGCTGTGTAGTGCAGAACAGGGTACTTCCAAGCGCGCGCTTTTGCGCGCAGGCGCGCTGCCTTTTTGAGCCCCACGCAGTTTTTTGCACCCCCCTGTGAGCGCAGCAAGCATTTTTGCGCTTTTTGCACTACAAAGCGCAGTTTTTTTGTTTTCAAGTGCGCTAAAGTGCTGGCCAATTTGGTCAATGGAAGTATTCTAGTGCAGAAATCTCTGTTTGGCGGAGATCTCCGCCAACCAGTGATTTCTTTTCAAATCTGAAAGTGGGGTTTTCCTAGCATTATGGTTTTAGGTCTCCCCCAGGGACAGCGTTTTAGTGCTTTCTATAGCTTTTTATAAGATTTTGAGTTTTCAGGGCCATTTATCTCAGGACAAAAAAAAGGGCGAAAAAAAGCAAAAAGAGGCAAGCAAAAAGGGCAAAAAGAGGGCAAAAAAAAACACAAACATTTTTTATAGCGATAATTTCACTGAAACGGGGTAAAAACTAGCGATCGATATATGTAGCGGGAAAAGAAATCTCCTACCAACCCAAGGGTGCCTCCTATGTCACTAAAAACAAGATACACAATGTATATAGGGTGTATATATGTATATATGTATATAGGGTGTAAATAATATGTTATATATGTCCTAATAGGGTTGTCTCTTCTCTCTGTCTACTCATGGTGTTCTCTGTGCTCTGTCCTCTCGGGTGTTCTACTCTGTCTTCTCTGTCTCTCGGTGTCTCTCTGTCTCTCTGTCTCTCGGTGTCTCTCTGTCCAATCTCGGTGTCTCTCTGTCTCTCTGTCTCTCTCGGGTCTCTCTGTCTCTCGGTGTCTCTTGTCGTCCTCGGGTGTCCTCTCTGTCTCCGGGTGTCTATCTGTCTTTCTGTCTTCGGTTTTCTCTCTGTTCTCGGGTGTCTCTCTTTTCTCTCTGTCTCCCGGGTGTCTCTCTTCTCTCTGTCTCTCGTGTGTCTCGCTGTCCTCTCGGGTTTCTCTCTTCTTCCTGTCTCTTCGGTGTCTCTCTTTCTCTCGGGGTGGCTCTCGTCTCCGTTGTCTCTTGTCTCTCAGGGTGTCTCTCTCTCTCTCGGGTGTCTCCTCCTTGTCCTCGTCTCTCGGTGTCTCTCTTCGCTTGAGGTGTCTCTATGCTCTCTGTCTCTCGGGTGTCCTCTGTCTCTCTTCTCTCGGGTGTTCTCTATTCTCGCTGTCTCTCGGGTGTCTCTCTGTACTCTCGGGTGTCTCATCTGATCCTCTGTCTCTCCGGATCTCTCTCCTTGTCTCTCCGGTTGTCTCTGTATCTCGGAGTTGTCCTCTCTGTATCTCTGTCTCTCGGGGGTCTCTTGTACTCTACTGTATCTCGGAGATTGTCTCTCTTGGTCTCTCGGGTTTACTCTTCTGTCCTCTCGGTTGTCTCTCTTTTCGGGTGTCTCATTGGTCTCTCGGGGTATCTTGTCTACTCTGTCTATCGGGTGTCTCTCCTGTCTCCTGTCCTCCTCGGGTGTCTCTCTGTCTCTGGGGTCTCTTATCTCGTGGTCTCTCCTGTCTTCTGTCTCTTGGGTGTCCTCTCTGTCCTGCCGGTCTCCCTGTCTCTCGGGTGTTCTCTCTGTCCTCTGTCTCGGTTTCTCTCGGTGTCTCTTTTCTCTCGGCGGGGTGTCCCTCTGCTCTCTGTCCCTCTCGGTTTCTATCTGTTCTTTGTCTCTTCGGGGTGTCTCTCTGTCTCTCGGGTGCTCTCTGTCTCTCGGGTGTCCATCTCTGTCTCTCGGTCTCTCGCGGTGGTCTTCTGTCTCTCTGTCTCTCGGGTGTCTCTCTGTTCTGTCGGGTTTCTCTCTTCCTCTGTCTCTGGGTGCCCTCTGTCGATCGGGTGTCCTCTCTGTCTCTCTTGTCTCTCGGCCGGTGTCTCGCTGTCTCTGTGTCTCTCGGTGTCTCTCATGTCTCTACGGTCTTCTTCTGTCTCTCGGGTGTCTCTCTGTCTCCCCCTCGGGTGTCTCCTGTCGCTCGGGTGTCTCTCTGTCTTCTGTCTCTCTGCCCTCTGGGTTTCTCTCGTGTTCTCGGGTTCTCTCTGTCTGTCTCATCGGGGTGTCGGTCTGTCTCTCGGGTGGTCATCTCTGTCTCTCTGTGTCCACCTCGAGCTTATCTCGGGTGTCTCTCCTGTCTCTCTGTTCTCTCGGGATGTCTCCTCTTCCTTTCTCTCTGTCTCTCGGGTGTCTCTCTGTCTCTGGGTGTTCCTGTCTCTCTGCCTCTCGGGTGTTTCTCTGTCTCTCTAGTCTCTCGGTCTCCCTCTCGTCTCCCCTCGGGTGTCTCTCTAGTCTGTCTGTCTACTCTTCGTGTCTCTCCTTGTACTCTCTGTCTCTCCGGCTGTCTCTCTGTCTTTCTGTCCCTAGGGTGTACTCTCGTCTCTCTGTCTCTCGGGGTCTCTCTGTCCTCTAGGGTGTCTCTTCTGGCTCTCGGTCTCTAGGGTGTCTCTCTGTCTCCCTCGGGTTAGTCTCTTCTGTCTCTCTCTGCTCTCGGGTGTCTCTCTGCTCTCCTCTGTCCTCGTCGGGGTCCTCCTAGTCTCTCGGGTGTCTCTCGGTCTCGGCGGTGTGTCTCTCTGGGTCTCTCTGTCTCTCGGTGTCCTGTCTGGACTTCTCTGTCCCCTCGGGTGTTCTCTGTCACTCTGTCTTCTGAGTGTATCTCTGTCTCTCTGGTCTCTGGGTGGTCACTCTTCTCTCTGTCCCTCGGTCGTCTATCTGTCTATAGTACCTAAGGTGTATCTCACTGTATCTCGGGTGTACCTATTATATAGGTGTCTCTCTGTCTCATTTCTCTCCGGGTATCTCTCTGTCTATCGGTGCTTCTTTCTCTCTGTCCTAGGGATGTCTCTCTGGTCTCGGAAAAGAAAAAAGACAAAGACACAGGCAATAAACAAGAGGCAATAGTCTTGTTTCGTATATTTCTAGATCTCTGTGTCTCGAGGTGATCTCTGTCTATCTGTCTCTCGTGGTGTCTCTCTGTCTCTCCGGGTCTCTCTCTCTGGCCTCTGGTTGTCTTCCTGTCTCTCGGTTGTCTCTCCTGTCCCTCGGGTGTCTCTCATGTCCTCTGAGGTGGTCTCTCATGTCCCCCCCCCACACACACACCCCCCCCCTCTCTGTCCTCGTGTGCTCTCTGTCTCTCTGCTCGCTCGGTGTCTCTTCTGTGTCTCTGTCTCTCGGGTGTCTCCTCTTTCTTCTTTCTCTCGGTGTCTCTCTCTCTCTTCTCATCGGGGTGTCTCTCGTCTCTCGGGTGTCTCTCTGTCTTCTTCCTCGGCGGTCCTCTCTGTCTCTCGGGTGTCTCTCTGTCTCTAGGGTGTCTCTCTGTCTCGTCTGCTGTCCCTTCGGGTGGTCTCTCTGTCTCTTTTTTCCTCTGGCGTCCTCTCTGTTCTCGGTTGTCTCTCTGTCTCTCTGTCTCTCGGGTGTCCTCTGTCTCTCTTTCTCCTCGGGTTTCTCTCTGTCTCTCTGTCTCTCGGGTGTCTCTCTTTCGCTCTGTCTCTCGGTTTTCTCTGTCTATATGTCTCATCTGTCTCCCCGGGTAGTCTTCTTTCCTCTCTGTCTCTCGGGTGTGCTCTCTG
Source organism: Chlamydomonas sp. ICE-L (assembly GCA_013435795.1). Lineage (NCBI taxonomy): Eukaryota > Viridiplantae > Chlorophyta > Chlorophyceae > Chlamydomonadales > Chlamydomonadaceae > Chlamydomonas > Chlamydomonas sp. ICE-L. The sequence goes on along the minus strand of JACBWV010000610.1, from coordinate 11,372,659 downwards.
TCTCTCGGGTGTCTCGCTGTCTCTTGGATCTCTTGGCGTGTTTTCTTAGTCTCTCTGTCGTCCGGGTGTCTCTCCCTGTCTCTCGGGTGTCTCTCTGTCTCTCGGGTGTCTCTCTTCTCCCTGTTCTCTCTGTCCTCTCGGGTGTCTCTCTGTCTCTTTTTCTGCTCGAGGTGATCCCTCTGTTCTCTCGGGTGTCTCTCTGTCCTTCTGTCTCTCGGGGTGTATCTCTGTCTCTTGTCTCTCTGGTTCTCTCTGTCTCCTCGGGTGTCTCCTGTTCTCTCTGTCCTCTCGGGTGTCCTCTTTCTTCTCTCTTTCTCTCTCCTCTCAGGGTGCGCTCGTCTATCTGTCGCTCGGGTTTTCCTCTCTATATCCTTTGTCTCATCGGGGTGTCTCTCTTCTCTCCGGGTGTCCTTCTGTCTCGTCTGCTCTCTCGGGTGTCTCCCTGTCGCTCTGGTCTCTGGGTGGTCCGCTCTGATCCTCTTTTCTCGGGTGTCCTCTCGGTCTCTCTGTCCTCGGGTTTCTCTCTGTCTCTCTTTTTCGGTTGTCTCTCTGGGTCTCTCGGGTGTCGACTCTGTCTCTCCGAGTTTTCTCTGTCTTCGGGTGTCATCTCTGTCTCTCTCGTCCTCCCGAGGTGTCCGCTCTTCTCTTCTCGGTGTCTTCTGTCTCTCTGTTTCTCGGGTGTTTCGTGTCCTCATGTCTCTGGGCTCGTCATTCTGTTTGTCTGTTCTCGGTGCTATATATTATATATTTATATAGGGTGCCTGCGCTAGTCGCTAAAAACAAGATCACAATTTCATGAGTCTTTTTGCATACTTTAGACCAATTTTGTTACCGTCCAAAGCATTACGGTTTACAGTCCTAATATTGGTTCCAGTCCCAATAATCCAAATTGGTTACAGTCTAATAATTGGTTACAGTCCAATAATTGGTTACAGTCCAATTTGGTTACAGTCCAAATTGGCTAAATGGACTTGCCCAACCATGATGATATCAGATAGATATAGATATAGATATGTGATATCAGAAGGGGCTAAACAGAAAAGGTATTAATGAATTGAACCCCAAACGATCGTTTTACCAACAGAGGCCCTGAGTTTGTGCTACAGTGATAATTGAATTTTACGATAATAATTGTATCGTCATCATTAATTTTAATACTTAACAATGATCTACCTTTGATTTTTGTTTACAGATACAGATGTTTATCGACAGCCTGACAGACTCCATTGGTAAGCTAGACGACTTCGCTGAGCAGTTTGCCGATTTGCTAGCGTACCAGCAAATGGTGGCTGTTATCGTGATGGAGGAGGCCCGCCAAGCGTCATTGTTGTGCAAGTTTTTAGGTAGCGAATGCGAGGGCGAGCTTACCTTTTCCTCCTTGAGCGACCAGCTTGGGGGGGATATACCAACCAGCTTTGCGGCTACATTGACAAGCCTGTTCCAGGGGGACCCGGAGGCACGCTCGTGCAGCAATCAGCGCCTGCCTCAAGCCATGTTCAGCTTCGTTATCCCCTCTCTGGAAGGCAATGCTAGCACCTCCGATGCGGGGCGTCATCGACGTCTGGGTGCTACTAACACGTGGGCCGGCTACGACTTGGATGCTGCCAAGGACTTGGTGAAACTAGGATACCCGGACTTCAATCCAGAGGGCTTGGCTGCGGAGAACATTCCGCCCCAGCGAGTTGTGGGGGCCTCGAACAACCAGATCATTGGTGGGCTGTTCTTGCACCAGACCCGAAGGGCGATGGACTCGTCAGCAGAGTTCGCTGCCGACCCATGGGGCACCTGCTCCGGCTCGGCTCGGTTTGCCAAGGCCTACACTACCGCATGCCAAGTGAAAGATGCTGAGGAGGGAGATGGCTTGGAAGAAGACATGGTGCGCGGGCGTGGAGTGGATCCGACCATGCAGCCCAAGTCGAGCATCTTCCACAAAGGAGCCTACGATCAGCCAGGACAGTGGTACAACATGACTACACCCAACCCGCTTGTGAGCAACTATGGCACTGTGTGGGGCTTCGAAATGATTCCTCTGCCAGGTCTCCCGGATGGCTTCCCCTTTGTCTTGACTGTAGGCGTGAAGGAGAGCAGATTCAATCAGATGCTGGCATACCTCAAGGACGGGCGCTACCTAGACTCGAAAGACACAAAGTCCCTCAAGATGCAAGTGGCCACATTCAATCCCGAGGTCAGAGCCTATGGTCTGTTCCAAGCTGTGGTGAACTGGGGCATCAACGGAGCCATCACAGCCAAGTTTACTTCTGTCTCCATGACCTACCACTCCTTGATAACGGCTGACAAGGAATCAGACACCGCGAACTACGCTTTCGCCTGTGACGTCTTAGTCATTCTATCAATTGCAGCGTTCTCTATGTTCTGGCTCTTGGAGGCGTCACACATCATAGCAATCTGGTGGAAGCTTGCCATGCACAAGCTTAAGCCTGAGTCTGGCACTGCTACAAACGGTGACGGTGGCAAAAATCCAGATTCAGATCGAGTGTTATCAGGATGGGGTAACCCCCCTTCTCAAAAAGCCTTGGAGCCCCTTAAGGATGCCGGTATCAAGGGCACGTTGTCAGGATGGGGTAACCTCACTTCTCGAACAGCCTTGGATCCCCTTCAGGATGGCAGTACCAAAGGTACCAGATCCATGGTCACTGGCACTAAGGGCAGTAGCGCCCACGCCGCTGAGTTGGACGGTAGTGCCCTGGACACTGGGATGACCTGTAGTGCCTACGCCAATGTGGTGGATGGTAGTGCCCACGCCATTGAGGCGGACGGTAGAGCCCTCCCCACCGAGATGACCTGTAGTGCCTATGCCCCTGAGGCGGACTGTAGTGCCCACGCCTCGGATCTGGAAAGTAGTTCCTATACGACTGAGGTAGGTAGGTCTGGGAGCTCATCCTCCCCCAACAATGACTCTCACAATCCCTCACTCAGATCCCGTGGGCAAGCAGTTGGTGAGGGGGTTGAGAGCAATATGATTTTACCTTTCAGGATGTCTCCCGGAAGGCAAAACTCAGCTGCATCCCTCGGGCATGGAGTTGCTGAGGAGGTGGAGAGCGAGGTTAAGCCAGGTGGCTTGTCCCAAACTCTGTTGGGCATGATGTCTCATGGAACGCAAAACTCAGCTGCATCCCGTAGGCGTACAGTTGCTGAAGGGGGTGAGAGCGAGGTAAAGCCAGGTGGCTTGTCCCGATCTCTGTTTGAGATGATGTCTTTTGGAAAGTCTTTCAGGAGTACTCCTGAGGACTTATCTGGAACTCTGAATGCCATGAGAAAGCAGCCAAGCAATCAAAGGAGAAGCCTATCGCCTACATACACAAACCAAGGAGCAAGCAGTGTCCAGAGCGAAAACATCACCCTTACCGATTCAACCCATGAAGCAGGCAATTATCTGAGCAGAGACAAGGCCATTCCCGATTCAATCCAAGGAGCAATCATTCCTCCAAGTAACGACAAGGACCTTCCCGATGCCGTGACCGAGCCTGATTTCAGCCCAAACCTGTCAGTGGACAAGTCGAAGGTTACGTGGTTCATATACGATCTATGCATTCTTGTATTCATGATCGGAGCGTTGACCATGTTGATGCTATACCTGGCGCATTTCAAGTTAGACAACTTGCCCATTGAGGGCACCTTCGATGTGTATGATGGGGATCAGTTTGCCCCCTCACATTACTTGATGCTGAAGAGGAAGGTGGATGCAACAGTTGACTTGTTGAGCGGCGCAGAGGACGTGCCCTTGCCTGGGCAGCCTCTCCGTTGGAAGCTTCCTGAAGATCGATCAGGCATGGAGGAACTGAATGCAATGTACCAGTACCTAGAGAAGGCTTCAGACACCTGGGTAGGTTTGAGGAGAGTGTGGGTGTGGGTGTGCATTGGTTTGAGGAGTGTGGGTGTGCGTTGGTTTGAGGAGAGTGTGGGTGTGCGTTGATTTGAGGAGAGTGTGGGTGTGGGTAGGTTTGAGGAGAGTGTGGGTGTGGGTGTGCGTTGGTTTGAGGAGAGTGTGGGTGTGGGTTGGTTTGAGGAGAGTGTGGGTGTGGGTTGGTTTGAGGAGAGTGTGGGTGTGGGTGTGCGTTGGTTTGAGGAGAGTGTGGGTGTGGGTTGGTTTGAGGAGAGTGTGGGTGTGGGTGTGCGTTGGTTTGAGGAGTGTGTGGGTGTGAGTTGGTTTGAGGAGAGTGTGGGTGTGCGTTGGTTTGAGGAGAGTGTGGGTGTGAGATGGTTTGAGGAGAGTGTGGGTGTGCGTTGGTTTGAGGAGAGTGTGGGTGTGAGATGGTTTGAGGAGAGTGTGGGTGTGCGTTGGTTTGAGGAGAGTGTGGGTGTGGGTTGGTTTGAAGAGAGTGTGGGTGTGGGTGCGCGTTGTTTTGATGAGAGTGTGGGTGTGAGTTGGTTTGAGGAAAGTGTGGGTGTGCGTTGGTTTGAGGAGAGTGTGGGTGTGTGTGATTTGAGGAGAGTGTGGGTGTGCGTTGGTTTGAGGAGAGTGTGGGTGTGGGTGTGCGTTGCTTTTTAGGAGAGTGTGGGTGTGGGTGTGCGTTGGTTTTAGGAGAGTGTGGGTGTGGTTAGGTTTGATCCTATTCCTCGCAATTTATGCACACGATCCTCCAGGAAAGATGGGTAAGAAGAAGGAAGGATGGGTGGTAGATAAGAAAGAGGGAGCCAACTGATGACCCCACACCCCACCCCACCCTCCCCTAACTCAGCCCAACCCAACCCATCCCCTCCTTCCATCGTCCGACCCATCCTACCAATCCTACCCACCTTACCTCACCCCCTCCTTCCTTCTTCCGACCCATCCTACCCACCCCACCCCACCCAATCCCATCCTTTCTTCTTCCTAGTCCTCGCAGTTGATCTACATCCTTCTCCAGTAAATTATCTTGCTGTTACTGTGTGTACATGTGGGTGGGATGGGGTGGGGGTTCCCCCTTTCTTCTCTCCCACCCATACTTCCTTTATCCTACCCATCCAACCTATCCTACCCATCCAACCTAAATCCTAACCCATCAACCTATCCGACCTCCACCTAATCCTCAAACCCCGTCCAACTATCTACCCATCCACCTATCACTACCCTCCAACCTATCCCTACGCAATCCACCTCATTCTACAAAAACAGAATAAACCATACCAACCTAATCCTACCCATCCACCTACGTCCTCAACCCACCCACTCCATCCTTTCCTTCCATCCTACCCATCTTTTTCTTCACCTACCCATCCTTCGTCTCACCTCCCAATCCTACCCCCCCACTCCCATCCGATTCTCTATCTTCTTTCTACCCATCCTTCCTTCATCCTACCCATCCTACCCACCCCACCCCATCCTTCCTTCATCCTACCCATATTTCATTCATCCTACCCATCCTATCCACCCCATCCCATCCCATCCCATCCTCCCTTCCTCCCCCCTACCCATCCTTCCTTCATCCTACCCATCCTACCCACCCCACCCCATCCTTCCTTCCTTCTTCTTACACATTCTTTCTTCATCCTACCCATCCTATCCACCCCATCCCATCCCATCCCATCCTCCCTTCCTCACCCCAACCCACCCCACCCATTCCATCCCATCCTTCCTTCTTCCTAATCCTTGCAGCTGATCTACACCCTCCTCCAGTGTATCGTCTTGCTGTTATTGCTCGTCCGTATCATCAGCTTGCTCGTCTTCTACCCTACTCTGGCCATCATCCCCTTCACACTTATCCAAGCGGCTCCAGACCTGCTGCACCTTGCCCTTGCTCTCGTGGTAGTGACAGTCATGTACGCCATGTTGCTCACCACTTGCATGGGTGCCAGCGTTGAGGTCTTCAGTGTAAGTGTTTGCCGGCACTGTTTGCATTTGTACAGTCCAGGGGTAGCCAACTAGGCCTTGCTCAACATTGCATACAGGAAAGGCAGTTAAGAAAACAAGCACTATAGTGAACTGACCCCCCAAAAATGGTAAAGGACGGGGGCACGAAGTTCGTGCTGGGATGACACTGTGCCCTTCACCTTCTTTACTCTGCATGCATCCCTTGCACATCTAAGCAAGTTGTAGAAAAGAGCATTCAGATTTTTGCGGTGTGCACACAGGTTGGGTTTTTCCCTCTCTCAGATTACTGTTTTTTTGCGGAGCCCCCCCTCCTGAAGGCTGGAAGCCCCCAGATTCACCCCATTGTCCGTTTGTGCATCCGTCTGAACAACCGACAGAAAAAACGAAGTCTGACACGTCAGCCAACTGTCTCATAACTAACTAGCATCGGTCAGCTCCACATCCGTTGCCACCTGTTGTTCCGTTGCCAGCACTCTCCGTCAATTTCCGCGTCGCAAACGACTGCATAGTATTTTTTCTTTCAGCTTTCTGATGATCCAGTTGAGTAGCAAAATTTGCGACGCAAGCCTGATTTCAGGACGATATAGGGCGGAGCGCGAAGCTGATGGGTCCGGGCGGGTCCGGGGGACAGCCTCACCATCCTCACCATCCTCAATACCCCCCCCCCCCCCCATCCCATGGCCCACAGGATCTAGGCAAATCTGTGTACGTCACAACCAGTTCCATTGTGGTAATCGATGCACAGGATCTGTTTCAGTCCTGCTACCTCTACCTCAACAGTTCATCCTCACCATCCCCCCCTCCTCACCACAGGACCTGGACAAATCCGTGTACATCAAAACCAGTTCCATCGTGGTAATCGATGCACAGGATCTGTTTCAGTCACACAACCTCTACCTCAACAGTTCATCCTCACCATCCCCCCCTCCTCACCACAGGACCTGGAAAAATCTGTGTACGTCACAACCAGTTCCATCGTGGTAATCGATGCACAGGATCTGTTTCAGTCATGCTACCTCTACCTCAAAAATTCATCCTCCACTGCGGCGAGGTACACCGTGCCCGCAGTGGCATATGCTGGCTGCCTCTTCCTCGTCGCGATCGCAAACTCTTTCATCCTTGCCATTCTTTCAATGGTGTTCAAGGTCTTGAAGGCTGTGACCATAGCCCAGGCATGGAGCTACACCACACTCACGGCAGAAGCAGCACAGCAGGTGAGAGAGGAGTACCGCTGTTTTTCTTTTTGGCTACTAGCAGCAGCTTGAGGGCAGCTCTCTAAGCCAGCCACTGGGCCAAGCCTACAATTTGCAGCAACCTTAGAAAGGTGCACTAGGTTAGATCTTGAAGGCTGTGGCCACAGCCCAAGCATGGAGCTGCACCACACTCACGTCAGAAGCGGCACAGCAGGTGAGAGAGGAATACCGCTGTTTTTTTGGCAGAGCCTCCTCTTCAAGGGGGCAGGAGCCCCCATGTTTACCCATTTGTCTGTCCGACCGACTGACCATCCATCCATCCATCCGTCTGACCGCGCTGAAGCCTGACACGTCAGCCAACGGTCTCATAACTAATTCGCGTCCGTTGCCACCTGTCGCTCCCTCGCAATCACTTTCCGCCATTTTTTTAGCGTCGCAGGCGACGCTGCATATAACTTGTATTTTCGGCTACTACCAGCAGCTTTTGGGCAGCTCTCTAGGCCAGCTACTGGGATAAGCCAAAAAATCCAGCAGCACTAGAAAGCTGAGAAGCAGAACAGCAGGTGAGAAAGGAGTACGCTACATAAACTCAGCAAAACAATGCTATGGCGTTACATAAACTCGGCCAAACAATGCTGAGGTGTTACATAAACTCAGCAAAACAATGCTGAGGCGTTACGGAAACTCAGCAAAACAATACTGAGGCGTTACGTAAACTCAGCAAAACAATGCTGAGGCGTTACGGAAACTCAGCAAAACAATGCTGAGGCGTTACATAAACTCAGCAAAACAATGCTGAGGCGTTACATAAACTCAGCAAAACAATACTGAGGCGTTACACAAACTCAGCTAAACAATACTGAGGCGTTACGTAAACTCAGCAAAACAATGCTGAGGCGTTACATAAACTCAGCTAAACAATGCTGAGGCGTTACATAAACTCAGCTAAGCAATGCATACACTCAAAAAACGACACATATGCAGGTTACATAAACTCAGCAAAACAATGCATAAGCTCAGAAAATGTCATGCACGCACATTATCTCTACTCAACAAAGCAATGCTGAGTTAGGAAGGCGGCACAGCCTGCCTACTGTCCAATTTTGTAACAGGATGCGGGTTTTTGAGGCACAGAAAGAGTGGAGTACGTTGCTTAAATTCAGTCAAACAATGCCAAGACAGAACAGCGGCACAGCCTGCACACTCTCAAATTTTGTAACAGGATGCGTGTTTTTGAGGCACAGAGAAAGTGGGGCACGTTGCATAAAGTCAGTCAAGCAATGCCGAGACAGAACAGCGGCACAGCCAGCCTACTGTCAAATTTTGCAACAGGATGTGTGCTTTTGAGGCACAGAGAAAGTGGGGCACGTTGCATAAAGTCAGTCAAGCAATGCCGAGACAGAACAGCGGCACAGCCAGCCTACTGCCAAATTTTGCAACAGGATGTGTGCTTTTGAGGCACAGAGAAAGTGGGGCACGTTGCATAAAGTCAGTCAAGCAATGCCGAGACAGAACAGCGGCACAGCCAGCCTACTGTCAAATTTTGCAACAGGATGTGTGCTTTTGAGGCACAGAGAGAGTGGGGCACGTTGCATAAACTCACTGAAACAATGCCGAGACAGAACAGCGGCACAGCCCGCCTACTGTCCAATTTTGTAACAGGATGAGGGTTTTTGAGGCACCCCAACAAACCTTGAAAACAAACATGGAGCATAACATCCATGAAAGCAAGAAATCAAGAGATCAAATGTGTTGGGTATCAAAAAATTAAATGTGTTGGATGCCAAAAAATCAAATGTGTTGGATACCAAGGAATCAAATGTGTTGGATACCAAGAAATCAAATGCGTTGGATATCAAGAAATCAGATGCGTTGGATATCAAGAATTCAAATGTGTTGGAAAGCAAGAAATAAAAAATCAAGAAATAAATCAAGTGTGTTGGAGGCTGGAGTCATGATGGAATCATTAGACCGTATACTCAATGGTTGACCGATTTGTTGCAGAAAGTTGAGGTTGGGAGTTCAAATCCCCCAAAACCACTTTGAATTGTTTTGGAAACAAATTAAAAATGCTTCTCTCTTTCGACCTCATGGTCACATATCATGGATAGAAATACTTAATACAATTTATAAAAATGCGATAATAATTGCACAATTAAATTATCATCCCAGATGAGATGATGATCTAATTATATTGTAGAATTAAATTATCACTGTAGCACAAACTCAGGGCCCCCATCGATAAAACGATTGGTTGGGGTTCAGTTCATCAGCGTTTTTTCTTTTCAGCCCTTCCTACATGGTTGGGCAAGTCCCTTTAGCCTATTTGGCCTACCCCTGGAAAAACACTGCTCAGCCCTTTGTCTCACACTATTAAGGGGTGCCCCCCCCAGCCGGCCCCCCCCAAGCCTAACTATAAAGGGGTGGCCCCCCCAGCCGGCCCCCCCAAGCCTAACTATAAAGGGGTGGCCCCCCCAGCCGGCCCCCCTAAGCCTAACTGTAAAGAGGTGCCCCCCCCAGCCGCCCCCCCCCCAAGCCTAACTATAAAGGGGTGCCCCCCCCAGCCGGCCCCCGAAGCCTAACTGTAAAGGGGTGCTTCCCCCAGCCGGCCCCCCCAAGCCTAACTATAAAGGGGTGGCCCCCCCAGCCGGCCCCCGAAGCCTAACTATAAAGGGGTGGCCCCTTCAGCCGGCCCCCCTAAGCCTAACTGTAAAGAGGTGCCCCCCCCAGCCCCCCCCCCCCCCCCCCCCCCCCCCCCCCCCCCCCCCCCAAGCCTAACTATTAAGGGGTGGCGCTTCGTGCCTCACACTACAAAATCCGGTGGGCTACTCAACTTTTCTGAAATCAGGCTTGAGTATCCCACCCAGCTACACAACCTTGCCTAGAGAAATCTGAAATAAAAAACACTGCTCAGCCCCTTGTCTCATAAGGCTCTCATGGGTGTACCTTCAGTGGATATATTTATTTTAACCAGGGCTCGGCCCTCACTCTCTCTAACTAGGATCTCTTGTGTATGCACCATCAGTTGAGTGTATGAATTTATTTTACATGCCCAACTAGGTAACAGCAATATGATATCATATGATATCATGTCACCATATGATACCATATGCTATCATATGATGCCCGCACTCTGACTAGGCTAAAGATACCATTTATTTACAATATGATATCATATGCTATCATGCTCGCCTTTGGTCAACATCATATAATATGCCGGTCCCTACCCCCAACAGGTGCACTGGAGGCTGCAGTCACTCTTTTATGGAGCGCCTTCTAATGACCGGATCAATCAGATGATTGATGGGATCTTTGCAGCTCGGGCAAGGAAAAGGTTCAAGGCAGGTATCAGTTCTATTCTTGCCCTCAGAAGGCTGTCAGCGCTTACATTGAATATAGGGGGCCATCAAGGAATGGGGGAGCCTATCGATGGGCTTGGTGCTGCTCATCCTCATCAAAGCAGTGACCCCGTTGGCGGCAGTGGTGGTGAAAGTGGCCAAGTTGACTCAACCAGCAAGGTGGCAGCCACACAGGGGGACGATGGCAGACTGGGGAAATCAAAATCTGTACTCACACCCGCTCCTTCAGGGTGGGTCAAGCGAAACTCTCGAGGACGGCAGGGGGATCCGAAAGTCTGCCGGGCTGTGTCATTCCATTCTCTAATTCTGGATCCTGCTTGGCCACTCTCACAACTTCAAGCGGAAGCTTCTGAAAGCTTTGCCAAGAAGCTGGCTTCAACCAAAACCAAAGCAACAACCAGCCAACTCCAAACCAACACCCGACCACCACCCAAGCAGCAGGCTGCAAGGGTCTCTTGGAACGGAGCTTTAGCATCCACGTTGACTCTGAATGACTACGAGGAGGGGGAGGATGAGGATGTTTATGATTTACCAGAACGGTTGATGCCATGGGCCAGCACGACGCAGGTCTTCGAGCTGGCTGCTCAAGCTTCTTTCGGCAGCGGGCAACAGATGCTCAACAGGGTGTCCTCAAAGGTACTCGGACGCAACTTGTCCAGGCTTACCGCTCGCATTAGTGACTTCAATTTGCATCTCCCACAAAGGTCCATGTCATCCTTCAAATCTTTTGGCATTAGCCAGTCTCACCTCCACACCTCCATGGCCTTTCAGAAGGCAATAGAAGCTCGGGGAGGTGGAGGTCCTGATCCTGCTCAGATCCCCCACCCCCGCCCAGAGAATACAGCTACAGGAGAGCTCAAGGGGGGGAAGAAGCGCTTGCGACACGCCTTCCAGATGGTATCACACTTCAGCACTGGTGGCAAGAGCTTCAGTGCCGGGCGGAGCTTGAAGAAGCTGAATCACTTGGCTACCAGCAAATCAGGGCGACCAAGTCCACAACCAGATTTGGATTATCCCATCACCAGTCCTGTGATTCCCATACGCCCCTTCCTGCTGACCTCCATGGATGATGACAGTGTGACAGGTAGGTAGGGAACGGCAACTAATATTAGTGCTTGAAAAACCTCAACCTCAACATCACCAGACCCATGGGTCACTCAACTGGTTCCAAACAAACCAAACAGCCCTCCACCCTCAACAACTTCCACACCTCACTAGACCCATGGGTAGGGAACGGCAACTAATATTAGTGCTTGAAAAACTAACTATTTAGTTTTTCAAGCACTAATATATTTATTCTAGTGTTCCAATAATATTAGTTTTTCAAATAAATCCAAAAATCTGGTTAGAAGGCTCGTCGTCTAATATTAACTAACATTCGCTAATAGTATTCATTCACTAATATTATCTAACTTAGCTCTTTGTGCATGCCTGGGCTTCAATGTTTTTTTACTTCAGATTTATGTAGGCCAGGTTGAGTTGCTCCTTGGGCTCCACAAGCCTGATTTCAGGACTGTTGCGTAGCCATCGCATAGGTGAGCGTGAAGCGTGGAGCCCAGGGGCCCAGGGGGGTCATGTGTCGCCATGCAACAACAGAATGCTGATGGTGATGCAGTGGCAACTCGTCTTCGATATGAACAAAACTGGTACTAGGGAATAGTACTAGAAAAAAGTATGTTGTATGGCCTTGCCTTGGTGAGGGCTCCACTCCTATGAGACTCTTGTTAGATTATACTGGTTGGATGATGATGATGATTTTATTATTATTATTATTATTATTATTATTATTATTATTATTATTATTATTATTATCATTATCTCATAGTATTAGAAGTACTAGTATTAGTATCAAGATTATTATTATTATTATTATTATTATTATTATTATTATTATTATTATTATCAAGATTATTATTATTATTATTATTATTATTATTATTATTATTATTATTATTATTATTCCTTTTTTCTGGTGCCGTCGCAAATTAAGCAACTGGGTACGACCCCAGTGTGACGCGCTGCCAACAACAGTCTTATCAACACTGCAGGGATATTTTTCCTCTATAAATAGCGCTATTTTTTACCCTGTTCTAGCGAAATAATCGCTATGAAAAAGTTTTTTAAAAAGTTTGTTTTCATTAGTTTTGCTCCAGATGCACCTAAAAAGCTAAAAAAGGGTATAAATGCCCTTAAACGCTGTCCCTGGAGGAGCCCTATAACCATAACGCTAGACGAAAACCCACTTTCAGATTTGGAAAATAAATCACTGCAACACTGCACCATGGGTCCTCAGGTTGAAAGCACAGTGAGAAATGCAATGCAAAAGCAGTGCAGATACAGGGTACAACCAGCCAAGGACTGTAACATACATTTGTATGATAAAAAACAGGAAGACAGGTAAAGGTAGCAATAGAACGCAGGATGCAAATGCATATGTAACAATACACGTTTGAATGACAAAGCACCAGGAAGACAGGTAAAGGTAACAATAGCACACAGGATGTAAATGCATAGGTAACAATACACGTTTGAATGACAAGCACAAAGAAGACAGGGAAAGGTAGCAATAACACAAAGGATGCATATGCATATGCAGAGATGCAACCCTAAGACTAGGACTGTAACATACATGAACACATGATATGCCCCTGTACTCCATGGACTGTAACATACATACACACATGATATGCCCCTGTACCCCATGGACTGTAACATACTTGATGTGCCCGCCGCTTCATGTGCAGATACCCTTGAGGGTGGATCCCAGATCCCCCCAGATCAGAGTCTTTGCCAAGTCCAAGGCCATGATAACTTCCTAGATGAGAGCCAAAACCCACGCTTTGCTAGCTTCCAAAATCAGACCCTAAGCCAAGGCCCACGCTCTGGAAGCTTCCGAGGTCCAGGCCTAAGCCAAGGCCCAGGATCTGCAAACTTCCAAGATCGGATCCTAAGCCAAGGTCCACGCTCTGAAAGTTTCCGAGTTCCGAACCTAAGCCAAGCCCCAGGACCCGCAAGCCTCCAAACTCAGAGCCTAAGCCAAGGCCCACGCTCTGTCAGCTTCCGAGGGCCAAACCTAAGCCAATGCCCAGGATCTGCAAACCTCCAAGATCGGATCCCTAGCCGAGGCCCACGCTCTGGATTCTTCCGAGGTCCGAGCCTAAGCCAAGCCCCAGGATCTGCAAGCTTCCAAAATCAGAGCCTAAGCACAGGCCCACGCTCTGGAAGCTTCCGAGGTCCGAGCCTAAGCCAAGGCCCAGGATCTGCAAACCTTCAAGATCGGATCTCAAGCCAAGGCCCAGGATCTGCAAGCCCCCGGGAAAATGCAGAATTACAGGATGATGAGGTGAATCCTCCACGGGGTGCCGTCCTCGTGCACAACAATTCATTACAGTCCGGCCGCTCAATATTAGGCTGGAAGACAGCAGTTGACCAGGGGAGTGGCTCCATGTGGAGCACCTCCCAGAGGACTCGAAACGAGAGCTTCTCCGCTTCTTCTCCTCGGGGTGACAAGTGTCCACTCCTTTCCATGCAGACAGGCAATACCAGCACCCTTGAGTCACTCAGGGGCAGTCAGGCTGTACCCTCATCGGATTCAGTGTGCACCTCCTCCGCAGCACCCCCTACCCAGCACCCCGTCTCTATCATGTCCCCCCCATCCAGGCTGAAAATTCGGACTGTCCCGCAGGAGCCAAATGGCGACTCACTTATGAGTGCAGTCGACATAGACATAGATGAAGATGATGAGGAGTCCGCCTCTGCTTTAATCGCGAGGCAGGACAACCTGGGGGGTATCCTGCGGACCCTAGCTGCCCAGCAGCTGCGGAGGGCTGAGAATCGTCAAGCTTGGAGTCAGCGCCCCAAGCGGTCCAAATCGTCTGCCTCCTTGTTCGATTCCAGGTCAGACTCCGTGACAGCGTTCTCTTTGAAGGAAGGGGATGCCTCCACTGATGCGTCTGGAATCCCTCCTAAAGAGCCCTCCTTGGTAGCTACAGCCTCAAGTAAGAGAATGCTGGGTATTAGGAAGACCATGCAGCAGTTGTCCTCCCTAGGCAGACTACCTTCTATGGTCTCCAAGACGAGGCAACTTCCCCGACAAAACACTGCCTCTCTTGGAGGCAATCCTTTTTTTAGAAGAGCTAGTACTCGAAGTCAAGGTCAGCTACCAGCTGATGCCATCATCACCAGTTCCAGTACCGGTGAAGGAGCAAGCGCGCCTCAGCAGTACAAAACCGGTGAAGGAGCAAGCTCGCCTCTGCAGTACAATGTTACAGTGCAGGATGAGCCCGTTCAAATCATGAGATCCTTGCTCAAGAACCCCTTGAGAGCTGGGAGCCCTCAAGACCAAGCCACCCCAGCGCACTTGACTAAAAACTTCGAGTTGGCCACACCTAAATCAATGACCTCAGGGCATCGTATGCCTGGCACACCTTCCAATGACTGTGACGACACCTCCAGTCCCAGCACGGGCAGATCGCAGTTGAAGGGTGTTTCGTTTCAACACAGGGCATGGAACGGTATGGCTGGCACATCTTCCAATGACCGTGACCGCGGCTCCCGTCCCAGCATGGGCAGACCCCAGGCAAGGGGTGGGTCGTTTCAACGCATGGCATGGAATGGTATGGCTGGCACCTCTTCCGATGACCGTGACCGCGGCTCCCGTCTCAGCACGGGTAAACCCCAGTTGAGGGGTGTGTCGTTTCGGGTAGGCGGGCCGTCCTTGGATGAGCGCAGCTCAGTTGTGCGCAGCTCGGTGGTGCACTCAGGCACTCCACCCAGAGGTACCAGAGGTACCAGGAATGCTGTGAGAATGGCTCAATTGACTGACATTGGCCAAGTCAAAGACTATGAAGACTTCATCAGCGCCAACCAATCTCAACCAACCTCAGCCAGCCAGTCTCCTACTAAAGCGGCAGTTGTGGGGGGAAGCGCAACTCCCAAAGGTAGGTGTATTCTATACTCTAGCACTACAGTTGTTTTAAAACACGCGCGGGTAAGGCTAGTGTAGTGCAGTGCGTGTGCTGTGACTGGCGTGTACTATGCTTTTGTTTTTGGTTGGCCCCGGTGCAAGCAAACGGCTATAGCCCCCTCAACCTTGTAATAAGGCTTACTGTTTATTTATTTATAAATGATTTGTTGGGGTTCGGTTCGCCATCTTGTCTGAAAATTGAATGTTGTTACGCCTTGCCAAGGGGCGTGAAGTTGAAGGATCATTCCCGTTCAAATTATAATAGAAATTCATATGCCTTGCCAATCAAGGGGCGTGAAGTGAAAGGAACCTTCCCGTTCACTTGCATTGGAGAATGGCTTTCATGGCTTTGCTTTTCTGTTTTCCTGAGCAGCTTCTAGGTAGCTCCCTTGGCTGGCTATTCGGCCAAACCGCAAGCAACCTGGTGTACGTGGAAGCTGGAGTAATCAGGTAATCTCCACACAAGTAACTTCCCCCCACCTCACCCACCCACCCATATCCCCCACCCCCCCTCTCACACACACACATACCACCCACTCCCCCTCTCCGCTACTGTGTCTGCACTCGGACACCCTTGCGACTGCACGGAGGAATGGTCATGGCCTCTATCAACGCGGCAGGTTGGAAATCGTGAACCTAGCAATGCAAACCCCCGACCTGCCAGTTAAAGCTTGTTAGATGATTGGGATGTGTGTACGTATTTTTACAGTCCAGGGGTTGCCAAATAGGCTAGAAGGACTTTCCCGACCATAAAATAGGTAGGTTGGGATGTTTGCAAGTATTTGTGTAGTCCATGGGTAGCCAAATAAGCTAAAAGGACTTGCCTAACCTTACAATAGGTAGGTTGGTATGTTCAGGGTTTAGGGGCTGCCCAACTTAGGCTCCTTGTTATTGATGACCTAGCCTATTTGGCCAGCCCCAGTCGGTGGGCACTGTGATGCATGGGTTAGCCCATATTCGGCCAAACCGCAAGCAACCTGGTGTACATGGAAGCTGGAGTAATCAGGTGGGCACTGTGATGCATGGGTTAGCCCATACTTACATTAGTCCTTCCTGTCACGGTTAGGAAAGTTCCTGTAGCATATTTGGCTACCCCCTGGACTGTAACAAACAACATTGTGATGACAGACCTCATTTCATGTAATATAAAAAGGTTAAAACAAAATCTCATTTCATCTTCTTCTTCAGATTCTTCACTCAGGACCAAGGCCTTCTCTTCTGTGGTCCAACTGACAACGTCAGCTATAGAGCTCATGCAGGATCTACAGGTAGGGCACTTCTCACTGGGTTTTTTCGATGACGTGTCGCCATTCCTTTGTCGCATGGCGACGCATGACCCCCCACCCCCACCCCCACCCCCCAAACCCCAAACCCCAAAACCCCAAAACCCCTTAGGGGTTCTGTGTGCTATAGAGCTCATGCAGGATCTACAGGGCACTTCCCTTTCTCCATGAATACGAAGTCGGGTTGTATTGAATATATCATACATATATACAACATACAATGTACATTCTACTGTACTGCATTTAACAATGGTACTGCACATGCCAATTACACTGCATATGACACTGTACTGTAGATGATACTGTACTGCATATAACAATGGTCCTGCATATGCCAATTACACTGCATATGACACTGTACTGTAGATGATACATTTATGCATATGGCACTGAACTGTAGATGATACTGTACTACAGTTGGTACTGAACTGTAGATGATACTGTACTACAGTTGGTACTGAACTGTAAATGATACTGTACTGCATACGACACACGTCTTGGACCTTATGGTGACTTGGTAACCATACATCTATCTGGCTATCTGGCAGCAGTCTATCTGGCAGCAGTCGGCAGTCTATCTGGCAGCAGTCTATCTGGCAGCAGTCGGCAGTCTATCTGGCAGCAGTCTATCTACCTATCTGGCTATCTGGCAGCAGTCTATCTACCTATCTGGCTATCTGGCAGCAGTCTATCTATCTATCTGGCTATCTGGCAGCAGTGTATGTATGTTGCAGTCCAGGGGTAGGCCAAATAGGCTAGAGGGACTTGCCCAACCGTGATAGGAAGAGCTTAAAAGAAAAAGCACTGATGAACTGAACCCCAAACAATCGTTTTAGCGGTGAGGTAGAAAGCTTCACTTGCAAACAGTCCTTATAAAATGGGCGGGCAGTAGGCACTGGCAGGTACCTCACAATATCAAAGAGGCATAGGAATGTTGATAGTAGATGTAATACCTTCAATTCGTGAATATAACCAAATTACATCCGAGAATATGCATCATAGAAAAATGTTATAAATTATGAGTCCAGGGGCAGCCAAGCAGGCTACGGTCATTCAGCCTGTCATGTGCCTACCCCCTAGGCATTGTGTTGACCCCCTAACCTGTCATGTTCCTACCCTCTAGCGTGTACATCGTGCTAAACTTTCAAAACACTGCACAGAGAATCCAACGATCCCCACATCAGCCGCTACGCACAGCAGACAGTTTAGGGCAAACGCCATCCAGAGATTTGTTACCGAACCACAATTTGACAATTTGACCCAGTGGTCCACTTTTGGGCTCATTCTGGGATACCCCAATTAATTGAACAGATTTCCAAATTTAGGTATGACAGCCAGCCAGCAGAAGGTGAATTCCCAGCTCCAGGCCAGGCGACACTTGTGTTATTGCTTTTCCCAGGCCTTTATCGTGCTTACCCCTAGCCTGTTTGTTGCTTCCCCCTTAGTCTGCCCTCCTGCCACCGTTGCTCCCCCCCCTGTTCAGACATGCAGTACAACGAGAGCATCTACCCCATCTCTGCACCCATCTCTTCCCCTGCCCCATCTCTGCACCTGCCCATCTTTGCCCCTGCCCATCTCTGCCCCTGCCCCTGCCCCATCTTTGCCCCTGCCCCATCTCTGCACCCATCTCTTTCCTTGCTGTCACCCATATATTTTTTGTTCCTGTCTGTACTTGCAGGCTGCGCGCCATTCCTTGAGCACTATGGCTACCCAGATTGAGTTCTTGGTGCAAGAGAAATGCAAGAACAAAGCAGGTACAAGCAACGGTGAGATGCACCCCTTCCAAGCAGGTCCAAGCCATAATGGATAAGCCATGGAAGGCAGCGTGTCGCACTGGTGTCGCACTGATTCGTCATCGATCCGATTCCGCGTCGCACGGAAAAAGAACAGTGATCCAAGCAATGAGATCTATGTCATCCTATGGGACACTAGTCCTAGGCATGCCGCAAGCAATGTCATACAGCAGCGGAAGTGGTGGTGGGATGGTTGGTGTACAGAAAAGAAGGACAATACGAGAAAGGTCAGCCAACCGGCCGAATGTGACTGAACGAGCGAAATGTGACCTAACTAACCAGACATTTCGTGGAAAGCTGGAGTAACCAGGGTTCGTAGTAGTAGCGGACAGCGGTATGTCATCCTATGGGACACCGTTATTCCGAGCCTAAGCCAAGCCCCAGGATCTGCAAGCCTCCAGACTCAGAGCCTAAGCCTAGGCCCACGCTCTGGAAGCTTCCGATGGCCAAGCCCAAGCCAAGGCCCAGGATCTGCAAACCTCCAAGATCGGATTCTAAGCCAAGACCCACGATCTGGAAGCTTCCGAGTTCCGAGCCTTAGCCAAGCCCTAGATCTATGGCATCCTATGGGACACCAGTCCTAGGCATGTTGCAAGCAACGCTGAAAATTGACTGAGAGTGGGTTAAAATTGGCGGCGAGGTTTGAGCTGTCCGAGGTTTGGGTTTACGAGGCCCAGGATTGGAACGTGACAAAGCGGTGACCCTGGGGGCTCCGGCCCCCCGGAAGGGAGGGGGTCTGCCAAAAACACATGCATCCCTGCACCTGGATCATGACACATTCCGGATGACACATTAATGTATGAATGTGTGTATGTTGTGACAGTCCAGAAGTAGCCAATTAGGCTAGAGGGGCTTGAACTTGAACTTGGTTACATGGCTTCAGCCAGCAATTTGGCTGCTTGCCGTCTTAAGCAGTAATGATCATAAACAGGATACATTACCAAGCTAGAGGGGCTTGCCCAACCATGATATCAGGAAGGGCTAAAAGAAACTAAAAAGCTGAAGAACTGAACCCCAAACAATCGTTTTACCAACAGGGGCCCTGCATTCGTGATACAGTGTTTAGAACCAAGTGCACTTGACAAGGGTGGGACAAACAGGTCGGTTCCCCCTGTTCAACTGGAAATCGGCCCAAGATCCGGCGGACCCAAAATCCCCAGTCAGATCACCTGCAACTTTGTGAACGTTATGTTATGATGAACGTTGTTAAGTTGACCCGACCAGTCTTGGAAGAGCAGGGAACCGACTGGCATGACTTAACCAAGTGCGCTTGACGAAGTGGTGGTGGTGGTGGTAGATATAGTGGTGGTGGTGGTAGTAGGAATGTCATTGAGGGGGTTGGGTTTGGAGGTTATCTCATTGTTTAACGACGGCAACGGTAATGTCATTGAGGGGGGGGGGGGGGGGGGGGGGGGGGGGGGGGGGGGGGGGGGGGGGTAGGAGGTTAACCTCGCTACGCTGTGGTGGTGGGGTATGCCTGTAGTATGGTGGCATAGTGAACCACAGGGGAATGGGGTATGGCTCAGAATGTAATGAAAGACTAACCTTCCCATAGGAGGTGCTTAAATTGAATATAAGTGCTTGGGTTTTTAAGCACTGGATGTGCTTGGATTTAATGGAGGTGCTTGGGTTTATAAGCACTGGAGAAGCTTGACTTTGATGGAGGTGCTTTGGTTGAATGGAGGTGCTTGGATTTAATGGGGGCGCTCAGGTTGAATGGAGGTGCTTGACTTGATAAGTACTGGAGGTGATTAGGTTTAATGGAGGTGCTTGGGTTTATAAGCACTGGAGGAGCACTGGAGTAGAGTGCTTATAAACCCAAGCACCCCCAGTTTTGCTTTGCTGCATGCGTTAAAACATGACATGAAAAATTACTATATTTGTCACAATAAAATGCAATAAAAACATGGCAGTTACATGTCATGATAAAACATGCCAGATGACAATTGACAGTTTTTGTCACAATAAAATATGGCAGTTGTATGACATGGTAAAACATGACAGCTGGCAAATGAATGGTGGTGCACTGTCGGCCCTAATGACTTGGACCGACAGTTGAACCCTGAACAATAGGCTTGGGACCTGTTTGGACTTGGGACAGTTCATGTGATGGGGTGGGCAGGGGATGTTGGGCGACCTTGCCTACCCAGGCCAGGCCTCAATTCCCCCCCTTACACTTGTGACTAATGGTATGCATGAGTCATGCAATCATGACAAATCCCCCCCTTACATATGTGACTAATGGTATGCATGAGTCATGCAATCATGACAAAATATATCAGGCTCTTTGACTCCGCCGATCGCATTTAATATATTGAGTCCAGGGCCAACATAGGGAGACCTACCCTTTAAGGCGAAAACCCGTCTTGTAAAATTAGGAAATCAGGCAGTAACAGCCCAAATCATGTGGTCTCTGTCTCTGCATCTTGCCCACCTTCCCAAAAATAAATGATCCAGTAGAACTTGAACTTGAACTTGGTCACATAGCTTCAGCCAGCAATTTGGCTGCTCGCCGTCTTCGGCAGTGAAAGATATTATGACGAAATTATGATGAAATTATGAAAAATGATCCAGTAGGATGCCCCATTGACTTTATCAATCCTGCCTGTTGCGTCAATCACATGCCAAAGTTAGGTGTTTCTGTTCCATACCTTGACTCTTGCGCCAAAACTGTGACGGTGGGGAGTTCCTGTGCATCTTCAAGGGGTGGGGGAGGGAGGTCTACCCGTCAATACAACTGGCTCGCTGCCCTAGGCAAGCCAACAACGCACACATCACACGGTCAACCCAATGCCTACCGAACCACGCTACATATATCCAAAACACCACCCCGAACACCAAAAAGACAAAAACCGAACACCCCAAAGACAAAAAGGCACCAGCTTGGTGCGGTCACTCTAGTTCGGCCTCCATATCTTGACTCTTGTAGTCTTGTGCCAAAAACCAGGCCTTGAATGATGACAAATGAATTCCTTTACCTTCATAAGTTCAGTCGAGGCTCACCTAATTCTCAGTGTTTCTTTGTAAAATAGCAGGATGCCCGGGGGGCCCTTATGCGTGCATGATAAGACTTCACTACCGGTACTCCAGGGATGCTGGAACGTGCGCGTGATGATTCATTTCCGTCACCTTAGACAACCCTGGCACGTCGGAACACCTACATAGGGTCAGCTTACCGAAAATAGTAGGGGGCCCTGGGGGTCTCCTGGAGGTCGGCCCCGGGGTTGGGGTATGGTTCACGATGGCTGCTTGGTGTGTAGTTCATTTGTCTATAATTGTTACATTTGTTGTTGAATGTTCAGAAATATTACTAAGTTGTCCACGTGGGTATGCCAAGGTGAAACGACGTGCAGCGAGATACATTTACTAATTGCAATTGCCAACAACTTGATTGTTTGTAATATTTAGCGTAGATTGTCATGTTAAGTTTTATGTCTGGGCTTGGCAGTGGTAAGCTTGTACTTGTGGAACTTGGAGAGTTGTGAGAGAGCCGTCATGTATGTGCCATTTATTGTAGCAGGTGTGTGAATGCAGTTGAGGCGGATGCCTTCTTTCTTGAGCTGTTTCTGATGGATGTGGAACATGGTTTCCGTGTTTCTACGATGAGAGCTTGTTAGTCAGCTGTTGTGTTGGACATGCTCCTGGTCCCTAGATTGAGTCCACAGGGCAGGGGGGAAACGACAAATGAAAACACCGCGTCTACACTCTACAGTCCGCAACCCTGAGATCCGTACGCGAATAAGTGCTCTCCGGGGCAAGCTTTCGACAGCAGGTTGGTTCCCGAAGTGCACCATTCCGCAGGCACAGCAACTCCCAAGGAAGTTGAGAAGCGAAGTTGCTCTTCGACCATTGGAGTTGCTCTTCGACCATTGCAGAGATTGAACTTGCTTCTTGACTATCCAACCCGCTTTGCGACTATTACGCTGCAACCTTGCGGCATAGCAACTGCTCATCGATGTCAAGAAGTTCAAAGTCGCCAGCAATGCGATGGAATCGAGCACGACGACTCGCTTAGATTTCAGAGTTCTCTGTTAACCGGCTGATTTGACCGGCTTTCTTGGGAAATTTGACGATTTCGCTTTAGTATCGCATGGGTCTGTTCCCCCTAGGGGGCCGACCAACTAGGGTAAATCCCCCAAAACGAGGAGGTACTAAGCAATTTGGCCCTGAGACAGGACGGATTACCGAGCTAGGGTAGAGTCGAACAGCAAAAAGCGGGAAAACGAAGAAGAAAACGCAAAAACGATTAATGTAGCTAGGGCTAACCTACCGAAAACGTTGGAATCAATGCATTACTCGCCCGAGGGTCGACCAACCAGTTTTTCACAGATTTGGTAGCCATGGCATGGTCACAAGACCATAATACACTCAAAACGAGTCCTTAGATATGGTGCACAATTTGTCATGTAAAAAAATGAAGCTTCAGCAATGTTAGATACTGGTAGGCAATATTGCAGCAAGCGCCTACTTTGCATATTGTAGGAGTGGCACCACCATTCGAATTGAATCCTCCGTGTCGCTGGTTTGCGTCGGGAGACCCACCTCCTGGGGTGAGAGCCCTTTCACAACTAAAAAAAAAAGCGAGCAACATAAGCAGGAAGCAAGCATTTCGACCCCTGTCTTGATGCGCAGCTCATCCTAACCGTAATGATAACGCCTGGTGAGGCGTGGTGTTAAGGGAAACCGTCCTAGCGGGTGGGGAGCGGTCTCCTACCTCAACTGGACAAGCTACCATCGCGGCTGACGACTACCTAACGTCAAGAGCGACCGATGGGAGAGCTGAACCCCCGACTCTTCATTCTTAAATTGACTTAGTCTACCATGAGACCAATGTATATCACTGAAAGAGGCTACAATCCTAACCGTATATCATCTCCTTCTGTGAGAGAACCAGGAGATGACCGCCATTAGATTTTTGCTGAGTATGTACGGTTACCCGCCCCTAGTCTTCTCAACACCCCAGGAGTCAAGTTTAGTGTGGCTCCCAAGCATGACTGCCCTCTCAGGCCCGGGGGTAAAAAGTTTGACCACATGCCTATCACACTCCACATACCAGATGCTGCCCTTAGGCCTTCTCAAGGTACTATTAGTACACCTGCTGGTGGTAAACCTTCGCCCAAACTGAAATGGAAAGATAACTATGTCCAGATTTATGCACACACAATTAAGTGTGACCCAGACGTTAACCGATTACTTGACAATGCACTCCATAGCTCATCTATGGAAGATTCAGAGAAGGGGATTGCTAGTGCTATTGAAAAAGCCATAAGCAAATGCACACCATGTCACAAACCTGTAGCTAAGCGTAAGCACGGGCCCGTGAACGCATGGTATGATGATGAATGCAATCGTGCTAGACAGGCAGCAAGCCAAGCAGAACATCAACATGGCTCTAGCTCTGACTTGGCTGGTTCTATGCACAAGGAGTACAAGAGGATTCTCAGAAGAAAGAAGAGGAAGTGGCTAAAAACACGCATGGAGAACCTTCATACGAATCTTCGGCATAATCCGAAAAGTTTTTGGAAAGACGTGCGTGAGCCTAACAAGGCCACTACGGCAGATATCACAATTCATGATTGGACTGATTATTTTGCAGACCTCTTTGATGTGCAAGTAGGTATTGATCCAAGTCTGGATGCTAGGGACTTTGTCCCTCAAGCTGATGGACCTCAGATAGAGGCAGCACCAACGTGGTTATGTCAAGACTTTACCACCCAGGAGGTGTTTTCTGTTCTCCAATCCCTACGGAAAAACTCCTCCCCCGGGGTAAATGGTATCCCTGCAGAATGGTACAGATTTACTTCCCATGAGGCCAACTCCCGATTTGTACAAGCTATGACTAACCTGTTTAATCTCATCTGGAAGACCTCCTACACTAGCCAATGGGCTGCAGCTGCCTTGGTACCCGTACCCAAATCCAAAGGCAGTGTGTATGACAAGGACAACTATCGAGGTCTTGCGGTGAGCAACTCCATAGGAAAGATCTTCTCCCTTTGCATGCTACGTAGACTAGATGATTGGTCAGAAGAATTCAACCTCAGAGCCGCTGGCCAATATGGATTTAGAAGTGGTAGGGGTACTGCAGATGCATAATTCATTCTTAACCATATTGTAGATAAATATAGAGAGAAGAAAAAACCACTCTTTGTTGCTTTTGTTGATTTCAAGAAGGCTTATGATTGGGTCAACAGAGACTTGCTATGGGATTGCTTAGCAAGGCTAGGAGTCAAGTACCCCTATCTCAGTATTCTTAAGTCCATGTATAATCATGTTGTTTTCCAAGTTCGCCTACATGGGGACATTGGATCCTCCTTTCCATCCCTTGTAGGAGTTAAACAAGGAGACCCCCTATCCCCACTCCTATTCGGTCTGTTCATTGATAGAATTGAATCGTTCCTCCAATCCAAGCTGCCAAATGTAGGGGCTGAGCTTAGGGGAAAGATTCTGCAACTGTTACTTTATGCTGATGACCTAGCTATGATGGCAGAATCCCCGGCAGATATGCAAGCGATGCTTGACTGCCTGAGAGATTTCTGCGAGGCTACTAAGATGGCTGTGAATATAAAGAAAACTGAGATTGTCGTTTTCAACAAGCAATTCTGTGATGAGGCCCGCATGGATCTGTCAGCATGAATTGCGGTGCTCTCACGCGTTTTATGACTTGGTGACTACTTATGTACTTCCTTAGAACTATCGGTCCTGACAGTACTATGTCAGCTTACTGTTGACTGCGTCATCGGTTCTTCTGACACGCGCTGTCTAACCTGTACCCTGATCAGGTTCCAGGCTACCGCCCCCCCCCTTTCCTCCGCTGGTGTCCCTTTATGGTTCCACTATCTTTTGTAATATTTATTCTCGTCTCCGCATTTATAGATTGGCGTGCTGCACACACTAAGTCCACTCTCCGGAGTGTTATCCAAGCTGATAGGTTATACGGTCCCTCATTTACTACCACTGCTTTGCGATGCAACTTCCGCGAGGGCGGCCTCCCGCTAATTTTGAGAAACTCCACGACAAGAATGGAGAAACTTGGACGCGCGGGATGCGCAGTGTCATTATCAGCAATGGCTGCGACCGTGTCCTTCCTAAGGAGGACCCGGGTCCTCTTGATGATTGGCTAGACGTCTGTGCACCAGCTGCCTCTGCTAGCGGTCATGAGAGTCCTTCCGCCATCGTGGAAGTAACCCCCCCCAATCAATCCTCCACCTTTACGGCTCTTTCTGCTACTGTCCGACGTCTCTCTCCTGAGATTGAGGACGTTCTGATGCGACTCTGCTGTGCTTCCACTCAGATTATCCAGTACGCAAGGGCGCCTCCTCCTCCTGATGCCCGTTTTGACTACGACTATCAAGAACTTGCTAGTCATCGCCGTGCAGATGGCTATGCTGATGACTCTGATGATGGTGATGAAGATCTGCAGAGTGCTATGAGTGGTGACTTCGGTGGAGTCACTCCTTCCACTGCTACTCGAGAGTTCAATTCTACCGTCTCTCGTGTGTATGAGCCTCTGTCGGCACCTGCTCTTGCGCCTTCCCCGGAGTTTAAGCCTGATCCAGTCTCTGCGCCTCTGCTTGCGCCCCTTCCACCTGTCCACCCGGAGGTGGCCAGGCCGTCTTTGATGCAGAAGTCTGCGTCTTTCACCTTGCCTCCGGACCGAGGTCTGTCTGGCTACAATACTCGTGCTCGAGAGGCTTCTGCTGCTGCTGCTGGCCGCGCATCCTTTGCTGGCCCTTCGCAGGAGCCCCCTCCACCCCCGCCTCCGCCTGTGGAGCAGCCCCCTGCTCCTGGCCCTCCGCTATATGTGCCTCCTTCGCTGTCATGCGACTCCTGGGAGCATCTGCTCGATGGCGGACATCCTCTGCGTCTATCCCTGCAGGACTGCCGTCTTATCCGCCAAGCTCAACATGCTGGGGAATCCTTGGACCGCACTCTGTACGGTAGGCTGGATATGACTGCCACTCAGGCTATGGTTGATAGCAAGGGTCGCCCTAGGCCTAGGCGTGTGATGGCTTATTCTGAGCTAGGTCTAGAGTGTCGGGCTTTTCTGGGACCTGTTATGCCAGGGATTAACTACCCTCCTGCTAATGGTGTGACCTCTGGAGGGGTTGGGCGTAGGAACAGTGACCTGCGAGGTTACCAGTTTGTTAAGGTGCCACTCCCTTTCTGTCCTGTTCGTCCTGATTTCGAGCTCATTGTGCGTGTTGCGCGTTCCCTAGATCTCATCAGGAACTTAGATGACCAGCGCGCTTATGACGCTGGTCTTGCTGCTGAGTATTTTCTGGCGATTCGTGAGTCTTTAGCTCCTCGGTGTGCTCCTCCTGCTGCTGGAACTTCGGCCTCTCATGGTGAGTCTAGTGTCGATCCTGCACTGTTGGGTTTCAGTGCGCTTACCCTACCCCGCCAAGAGTTCATGATCTTATCCATGATGCTTGCCAACATGACGGATGCCCTAGTCAAGGTGTATAGGGACTTTGCTTCACCTCGGGATATTTTTTTGCATATCCGGAGGCAGCAGTCCGATGCCCTTGCCTCGCGTGTCCCTCTCTTGCTGAAGGAGTATCATGCTTCGGTCATGGGCACTCATGAGCACGTTGACGCTTTCTTTCGTCGGGTTCGCGGTATGTGCACTGACCTGCGCAGTGCTGGGTTTCCGCAGACTCAGCGTCACGCCATAGGCATTATAGTTCAAGGTGCGAGTCTGCCCCGGTTCGAAACGCTGCGGATTAAGTATGGTATCCTGATATACAACCAGCAACCTGTTGAGTACTGGTCCTGTCTAGAGGAATATAGGCAGCTAGATATTCTTAACATAGCGCTCCCTCAGTCGGATTCCAGGCATCCTGGTTGGTCCCGGACCGCTCCTCAGTTTCCTGCTAATGCTGCATTTCAGCGGCGGCAGAAGACTGGTGGTGGTTCTGGGTCGAACAAGAGGCGCCTGGAATGCACCTGGGGACCATGCCCCCACAAGGATGGTCACTCGGAGGACCGTTGCTGGACGAAGTTCCCTGCCCTGCGAAGGGTCCCTGGTCGTGCAGAACCAACGCTTCCTTCACCGTTGCCTGCTAACCTGGCCCTTCCAGGTCACCTTACTCCAAAGCAATTGTCTTCCTTGCAGGCTCAAATTGATGGGTTTGCTATGCAGAAGTAGCAGGTAAGCCCTGTCCTATTCTCCTGCACCTCTAGGTTCTCAAATGTGTGTAGTCCGAGCCTGTCTGAGGGTGTCTGGCATGTGGATTCTGGAGCTGTAATGTCCATCACAGGTGATAGATCTTTGTTCACTGTGTTTGATGTTCCACTGAATCTGCCATTAGTTCGATTTGGTGATGGTGTGGTTCAACGGGCAGTAGGTAAGGGATCCATTGAGTTATGTAGTGATTGGTTACCAACACCAATCATTCTAACTAATGTTCTCTACATACCTCACTGTCCGGTGAACCTCCTGTCAGTAAATGCTGTGGCTCATTCTCTCCACTGCAAGATTTATTTTGATAGTATTAGTTGCACTGCCACTCAGGGCTCTTCTATTCTCTGGTCCTTCCCTGCCTCCAGTGATGGTGTTTACAAGTTTGCATGTAGGCCTTGTTACACCACCAGTGGCTGTTCGTTTGGTGCTGACAATTACCCAGCTTTTGCACTTGATGTTGATGAGGACGGTGGAGTTGTTATCCCTACCACTCCTGAATGGCTGTGGCATAGGCGGCTGGGTCACCCCGGCTATGATGCCATGCACAGACTTGTCAAGAAGGGTATGGTTAACAACTTACCCCTCTCACTCAACCAGGTCCAAAAACTGGCTAAGATCCCTTGTGATGCTTGTCAAAAGGCTAAGGGCAAACGTCTCCCTTTTCCTAAAGCAAGCACTACTCCGATCAATACACCTCTCCAACGCCTTCACTTGGACATCATGGGGCCAGTTCATATTAGAGGTCTGCGTGGGGAGTTTTATATTCTGTGCCTCACAGACCAACACTCTGGCTATGTTGAAGTGTTGTGCTTGAGGACCAGGGATGAAGCTCCCTTAGCAGTTCAGACTATCATCCTCAGATGGATGAATCAGCTGCACGGGTTTGCCTTTAAGTGCCTGAGGTCTGACAGGGCTAAGGAGTTTATAGTAAAGTGGTTTGAGGATTGGCTGATATCGGTTGGGGCAGTGCATGAGTTATCTTTGGCATACACTGCACAGCAGAATGCAACTGTGGAGAGGTACAATGGGGTCTTACAGTCTATAGCTAGGAGCATCCACCTGGAGTCTAAGCTAACTAAGTCTTTCTGGCCCTATGCCTTCCTAGCTGCGTGTTACCTTCGTAATCGCTTGCCCAATCAGGGAGATAAGACTCCTCATGAGCTTTTCTTTGGGGTTCAGCCTGATGTGTCGATGTTGCGCGTGTTCGGATGCCCTTGCTACGTTACGTTAGTCAATGGGAAGAAGCGCAACAAGCTGGACGAAAGGGCGTTATCTGGTAGACTGGTTGGGTATTCCCTGGTGAGTAAGGGTTATTTTGTTTGGGTTCCTAAGTTGCGCCAGGTAGTAGAGAGTCGTGATGTACTCTTCTATGAGCAGTTTGATCATAACTGTATTCCTGGGCTATCTCCCTATGACGGGTCGCCGTATGTCTCTCGCATCCCTGCCGCTATCAACGGACATATGCCTGTGCCTACGGTTAATTCCCTTGACCCTTTGCTAACCCCAATTGTTGACCGCTGCCCTGATCATGGGATGACCTTGCGTCCCAGGTCAGGGGCTGATGGTGCTGTATTGTGTGTGAAGGCACTGGGCGGGCGAGATTCTGCAGTTCTTTCAGATAAAATCTTAGCCGAATCGCAGGGGGTCGCCAGGCCCTCCTCTGCGCCACATTTCGTCGGTGAAGATTTAGGATTACGACAGCCTTCGATCATAGTGGTACCTGGAACAGGTCCATTGACTAATAGTCGCCAACCTCCGACCACCTCGGATGGCTCGCGGGTGTCGTTCATTCAGACGCCTCCTGTCGTCCCTGGTGGATTACTCGGGTCAAGCCCATGTGATGATGTAGCCGTTGCCGATAGTGCAAGTGATGATCTGGAACACTGGTCGGGTTCCGATACTGCGTATGGCTGGGGTGTTCCGGTCGACCCAGGCTTCGTTGATATAGAGGCAAATAAGGCCGGCCCTGTTCAACCAGGCAGTAGTTCTGCACTGGGGGCTATACTACCGGTTACTGCTGATACTGCTGATATCCCCGCTGCTCATGTACAAGTACACTGCTTGTACGTGGGAGCATACATTTCCACTTCCACTGAACTGACCTTCAAAGCTGCCATGCTTCCCACCAACCCTGACAGGGATCAATGGCTCCTTGCTATGAAGGATGAGATGGCGTCCCTACATGCCCATGGCACTTGGGCGCTCACTCCACTGCCTCCTAAACAGAGGGTCCTGTCTGGCAGGTGGTTATTTGTGAAGAAGGTTGGGGTTGATGGTTCTATTCGCTTCAAGGCACGTTTTGTGGTTCGTGGTTTTCTGCAGCGTCCTGGGTTGGATTTTCATGATGTATATGCCCCCCGTTTCTTCTAAAGCAGGTCTGAGGGTGCTCCTGGCTGCCATCACTCATAGGAAGATGTTTGTTCGGCAGCTGGACATCAAGACTGCATTTCTGAATGCTCCCCTTGAACCTGGTCTGGACCTGTACTGCCACCAGCCTGAGGGCTTTAAGGTACTTGGTCCTAACGGTGTTCCCCTTGTGTGCAAGCTGATCAAGTCCCTTTATGGTTTGAAACAGGCGCCCAGGGCTTGGAGTATGGATGTCAAGCGGGTTTTGGTTGCACATGGTTTTATTATGTGCAAGGCGGAACCTGCTCTGTATTTTAGGAGGGATTCTAATGGTGGGTGGAGCTATGTCCTAACCTATGTTGATGATTTTATCTGTGCTTTTAGTGAGCTGGATAGGTATGTTTTGCTGATCAAGGCTATGGAGAAAGCTGGCTGGGAGGTCAAAGAGATGGGTGTTCCGGTTCAGTTCCTCTCCTTGGACATGGCTTGTACACTTGACTCTGACGGCAGGTGTGTTCAGATCAACCTCTCCCAGCACTCCTACATTGTTGATCTGGTGGAGCAGTTTGGTCTGACTGCTGCTGCCAAGCCCAGGTTTGGTGCCCCCATGGACAAGTCCACCGTCACTGACCCACCTGGAGAACCCCTGTCCTCTAACAGCCAGTACCTCTCTCTTGTTGGTGCTTTGCTATACCTGGCTACTTGCACCAGGCCTGATATTGCCTTTGCTGTGAGCTACCTGTCCAGGTTTTCTGCTCACCCTACCGTCCCCCTGTGGGGGGCAGCCAAGCGTTTGCTTTTGTATTTGAGGTCACATTCCCACCTGGGACTCACTTACACACACAGCCCTGATTTCTCTTTTACTGTCTTTAGTGACTCATCCTTTGCTGATGATGGGTCTGACAGGAGATCTCAGACTGGCTTTGCTGTCCTGGCTGGAGGGTGCTTAGTGAACTGGATGAGCAAGAGGCAGCCTACAGTTGCCATTAGCTCTTGTGAGGCTGAGTATCAGGCCCTGTCTCAGGCTGCCAGGGAGGTGCAATGGTTGAAGAAGTTGAGGGTGGATCTGGGTCTGCCTTGTGATTCAGTTACCATTCAGGGTGACAACATAGGGTCTCTGAGATGGGCCAATGACTGGCAGCTTCTCCCTCGCAGCAAGCACATTGATGTTATTCATCACCACATCAAGGAGCTGGTGGAGGACGGTTCACTAGATGTTGCCTATGTTAACACCAAGGACAACTGTGCTGACCCCTTCACCAAGCCCCTCGATCCTGCTGTGTTCTGGAGGTTTATGCGGATGCTTGGGATGACCGCTTCTTCTTAGGGTATTTTTTTTTGTTACATCGGTTTCTTTGGTTATCATTGTATGGCATTAGGTTCCTATTCCCGGATCGGGTTTTCTATACCGTTGTTACCCATCTTTGATATTCGGTTTTCATCCTTTTCTAACTTGGCAAATTTTGGTTTTTGCCGTGTTTCATTCCTTCCTATAAACCTTTGGGTTTCCATTTGAAGTTCTCTCGAATTTTCGGAGTTCTTTGATTTTTTTTTTTTTTTTTTCAATCTGTTACATATAGTTCTATGTCACCAGTGCCATAGGTGGAGAAGTAGTATTGTATGTCACCTGTGTCATAGGTGGAGTGTCAGCATGAATTGCGGTGCTCTCACGCGTTTTATGACTTGGTGACTACTTATGTACTTCCTTAGAACTATCGGTCCTGACAGTACTATGTCAGCTTACTGTTGACTGCGTCATCGGTTCTTCTGACACGCGCTGTCTAACCTGTACCCTGATCAGGTTCCAGGCTACCGCCCCCCCCCCTTTCCTCCGCTGGTGTCCCTTTATGGTTCCACTATCTTTTGTAATATTTATTCTCGTCTCCGCATTTATAGATTGGCGTGCTGCACACACTAAGTCCACTCTCCGGAGTGTTATCCAAGCTGATAGGATCCTGATTACAAATTTGTCTATGATGGATCACAACTTTCTACAAAGTTATCTTTTATCTACTTGGGATCCCTCTTTGTGGATGGTGACTCAAGCAATCGTGCAAAAGCTGCTTTTTCTAGGATGCTCACTAAGGCCCAAAAGGCACACCACATGCTCCGTAGGCGATGCCATAATATGGAGATATACAATATTGATATTCTCACCCACCTGTTTGATTCTCTTGTACAACCTATCCTGAATTTTGGCTGTGGGGTGTGGGCTCCTTCTATTCTGAACAACACACTTATCGCAAATGACCATGCTTGTGAGAAATGGCATAGAGGTATACTTAAACAAATGTTGGGTGTTCGCCAATCTACTACATCTAATATTATCATGGAAGAGCTGGGTAGAAACCCGTTGTGTTTTGCTTGGCTTAAACAAGCTTTGCGCTTCTGGAACAAGACCATACATAAAGAACCTGAGGATCTCATTAGAATGGCTCTTGAGGAATCTTTTGAATCCAACACTGGCTGGGTTCATAACTTACGTTGTGCTCTCCACAAGCTAGGATCCAGTAAAAACCTCAACATTTGGGAGGCTGTCGATGTCGAAGGTATTATGTCTGAAGTTTTTGAGTCATGGAGGTTTAAGTACCCAAGTGACACCAATGCAGTTAGAGACATCCCTGATGAGAGAAGGGTTGGCTTTAAACGCCTCCGATACCAAAAATGGTTCGCAGCCAACAGCAATGATGAGAATGGCTTGATTCCCTTTACATCCGCCTTACATAAGCAGGATCAGATTCGTTATATAGCACAGTTTAGAATGGGTTCCCATTGGCTGAACACAGAAAGAATGAGGGTGGTGGATAGAGCACACATCCCTCGCTCAATGAGGCACTGTCAAATGTGTGGGTTCCAAAAACCTGAGGATGAAATGCATATGTTTGAGTGCCCTTTTTATAATGATATTCGCCTTCGCTACCAGAAGCTGTTTACAGATATTTATAGGCATGTCCATGAGAATACCGACTTAACCGTATGGAATGTGGAATTCTGCGATTCCACATTCAGAACCTTTAGGAATGGAAATGGCACTAAGTCTTTTTGGAGCAACCTAGCCGACTATCTTTCTACTTGTAGAAGAGCAAGACAGGAAGCCCTGGACTGCTTAGTGGCACCGTAATTTATTATCCCTTTTTTTCTTCTTGTGACTTCTCATTTGTTAGCTTCTTACCTCCGCCACTGTAAGTGGTTGAGATCTGGGTCCTGCTCTAGGGGGTTTAATACCTACGCCACCAAAACGGTGGTTGGGAGTTTGGTTTGTTTGTCCTCGACACACCCCTGATGTAATGGGGTTTTTTGCTTTGTGGGTGCTTTTTCTTTTTGTTTAAAGCACAGAGTCTTATACACCCTCGCGGTGTCAAGTAGACTTTAACATGTAATGTAATGTAATGTAATGGTTACAATATCCTCTCCGCCAGGGTACTTCAGGACGACCCACACCTCTGCTGACTGAGAAACAACCAATTGTATACCGGTCGCCTGCGTCCTGTGACGCAACGGACCCATCCTTGTAGTCAACGGACCCTCTCCACGTTGCGTCCAGCATCGCAACGGACCCTTCAACGTTGCGTCTGCGACAGAGGACGCAGCGTCCTGAACAACCCCGATGACCGCCTTCTGCCAGGAGTATTGGTCAGGGTACTACATTTTGTCAAATTGGTCAGCGCTTAAAACACACAAACGTCTAATTGGTCAGCGCTTTGTAGTGCAAAAAGCGCAAAAACTGCGAGGTGCGTCCACAGGGGGTTGAAAAAACTGTGCGAAACGCGCAGTGGGGCTCAAATAGCGTGCGCGAAATTGCGCTGCCCCGCTTTGGAGTTCCCTGGTATTGGTGGCTCAGATGACTGGCGTGTGACGTGTGGCGTGGGATGGAGGCTTCCGTCCAGCCTGAACCCGTTAGGTTAAATGACTCCGCTGCCTTTTGACCATGACATACATCCTTTATTTAGTGCGGCCGCAGTACGCAGGTTGCTACTTAAATCAGGGGCGGCAAGGAGAAAACCCTGCTCTTGGACAATATCTAAATAGAGGCTCCGTAAATTTGTAACTTGCAAGCGGCTCCCCCGTGCTGAAAGAAAGAGAAACCGATTTGTTCACGTTTACATTTTTCCTGGTTCGGTAATTGCTTTTTGCTGCCCAAGACGACGAACGGCCCAAGAGCTGGCTGGAGCCATGTAATAAACACGAACTCGAAATCTTGGGCCTTAGCCCAGTGGCTGGGCCAGGGAGCCACCTACAAGCTTCTGCTAGTACCTCTGGTTTTAACGGTTACACATATGCAATAAATGAATGTATCCCAGCAGAATACGGCGGTTCATGCACTTTAATGTAAAAAATAAAATGTAATCTCCAACATATTCCAACAACTTGTGTGCCTCATCCTGCAGAAGCCTAGAACAGGGTTGTTCAAAACGTAACGTTTCATTTTTTTAGTTGTAAAAGGATTTTCGCCCCAGGAGGTGGGTCTACCGACACAAACCAGCGAAACCGAAGATTCAGTTAGAATGGCTTTGGCACTCCTACAAAAGCCACGTCTTATGCAGGTTGGGTATGTCTAATGCAGGCAAGTCCCTGAACCCTTTTTGGCCTACCCCTGGACTGTAACATACATGCATATGTCTAATGCAGGTTTTGGGGTGTCCATTCCGGTGCTAACATAGATTTGTGCTGATGAAGTCACGTGACATCGATTTGGCTCACGTAAGCTACGTTTGCATGGTGGGTGGTAGTGGTAGTGGTGTTTGTGATGGTGTGTGTGGTGGCGGTGGTAGTGGTGGTAGTGGTGTGTGCGGTGGCGGTGGTAGTGGTGTGTGGAAACGTAGCTTTGGGACACGAAACACAGATTGTGGCTCGTGGAACGTAGATTACGAGATACCCTGCAGGGTACTTCAGGAGGACCCCGGCTCTGGTGCCTGAGACACAACCAATTGTATAGCCTGCGTCCTGCGACGCAACAAACCCTTCCTTGTGGTCAATGGACCCTCCCCACGTTGCGTCCTGAGACGCAACGGACTCTTCGACGTTGCGTCTGCGAAGGAGGACGCAGCGTTCTGAAGAATCCTGGGACCCTGGCCTGGAGTGTTCAAAATTTGGATTTGGGGGGGGGGGGGGGGGGGGGGGGGGGGGGGTGTGACAAATTCCTCTGCTCCTGCCACCAACCGCTCGCGCTTCTTTTCAGCCTCTAGTATACCTAACAGTGTACCATACTAGAGTGTACCATACTAGAGTGTACCATACTAGAGTGTACCATACTAGAGTGTACCATACTTGAACTTCTTGGGTTTGGCAAACTCCTCTGCTCCTCCAGCCAGCCGCTCGCGCTTTTTCTGAGCCTCTTTGAGAGCCATCACCATGGGATCGTCCATGGCCGTGGTGTCCTCGGCTGCCAAATGCTTCCATTTTGTTTGGCCCGAGCGTCCGAAGTTCTTGACCTGCGGATGGCGAGGCAATTAGGGTGGTGGTTGGCGAAGGGATGCAGTGGATTAATGACAATTGGGCTGCCGTGGGTTATTGACTATTGGGCTGTCGTGGGTTATTGACTATTGGGCTGCTGTGGGTTACTATCTAATGGGCTGTGGAGGTTATTGACTGTTGGGCTGCTGTTTTTTT
Source organism: Chlamydomonas sp. ICE-L (assembly GCA_013435795.1). Taxonomy (NCBI): domain Eukaryota; kingdom Viridiplantae; phylum Chlorophyta; class Chlorophyceae; order Chlamydomonadales; family Chlamydomonadaceae; genus Chlamydomonas; species Chlamydomonas sp. ICE-L. The sequence continues at coordinate 11,337,113 of JACBWV010000610.1, read as the reverse complement.
ACTACTATGCTGATATGCTAGTACGCAGCTTCTAGCCTGCGGTTCCCTCAGGATGAGTGTGGGGCTGAGTCAAACAAGGAGGGGAACTATTGGTTATCCTGTTAAGGTGCCTTTGGAAGACCATACTACCAGGTTACTACTAAGCACACACGGCAGCGCGGTGCCGCGCTGCCTTCTTTAGCCCCTCTGCGCGTTGCGCGCAAAAACAAATTATCCCCCTGTGAGCGCAGCGCGCAGTTTTTGCGTTTTTTGCACTATAAAGCGCTGACCAATTTGACGTTTGTGCGCTGTAAGCGCTGACCAATTTGACCCTGCATACTACCTGGTCTCCTAAGTTCGATCGATAAGCTTTCACAAAACTCACGAGCGCAATAAAAATGGCAACTGATAACAACACCATCAACAACGAGAATAACGACATCAACAGCAAGGAGAATAACACCAACACCAACAACGAGAATAACACCAACACCAACAACGAGAATAACAACAACAGCAGCAGCAGCGAGAACAATAACAGTAGCGAGAATAACATCAACAACAGCAACAAGAATAAGAACAACAACAACATCAATGAGAATAATATAAACGAAAACAATGATGACGAACACAAAGATAATAATAAGAGCTGTAAGTAACTCCATTATGATGTGGTTACTATAATCTACTTTGCATATTGTAGGCGTGGCACCACCATTCGAACTGAATCCTCCGTGTCGCTGGTTTGTGTCGGGAGACCCACCTCCTGGGGTGAAAGTCCTTTCACAACTAAAAAAAAAAAAAATCAGGGGCAAGACTGCAAACAAGCACCACTCCAAGTCTAATAAGACCCACTACCAATGTCTGTAGCGTACCTACAGAACACATGGAAATGTGCTATTGTCCTTACTGTGCACAAGACTGCCAGCAAGCAGTACTACAAGTCTATCATGACCCACAACCACACATCTGTATCGCACATGCATAACAGCTGATAGTGTGCCCCTGTCCTCAGTGTGCACAGGACCCCTGGGAGCGGAGGGAGAGTCCAGACTAAACAAAGGAAGTCCAGTAAACCAAACTAGCAAGAGTCCACAAGTGACAGGGGGTAAACCAAACTAGCAAGATTCCACAAGTGACAGGGGGTAAACCAAACTAGCAAGAGTCCACAAGTGACAGGGGGTAAACCAAACTAGCAAGAGTCCACACATGACAGGGGCGAGGGAATCCACCACACAGGGCAGACCTGTCAGCTATAAGCATCTGATAGTTTCTGCAGCCAACAAAAAGCCCTGCCTACAAGTCTATCGTGATCCACAACCACACATCTGTATTGCACATGCATAACAGCGGGTAGTGTGCTCTTGTCCTCAGTGTCCCCAGGATTACCAACAAGCACTACTACAAGTATAATTCCACAAGACCCACAAGGCCCACAAGACTCATCACAACAAGTGTGCAGCGTACCTGCATAACAGCGGGTAGTGTGCTTTTGTCCTCAGTGTCCGCAGGACTACCAACTAGAACTACTACAAGTATAATTCCACAAAACCCACAAGACTCGTCACAACAAGTGTGCAGCATACCTGCATAACAGCTGGTGGTGTGCTCTTGCTCTCTGTGTCCACAGGACTGCCAACAAGCACTACTACAAGTATAATTCCACACAACCCACAAGACTCATCACAACAAGTGTGCAGCGTACCTGCATAACAGCTGGTGGTGTGCTCTTGCTCTCTGTGTCCACAGACTGCCAACAAGCACTACTACAAGTATAATTCCACACAACCCACAAGACTCATCACATCAAGTGTGCAGCGTACCTGCATAACAGCTGGTAGTGTGCTTTTGTCCACAACGTCTGATCCAGTGGGCGCCGAGAAGTCCCGTTTGTAAATTTCGTCCCCGCCTGCGGTGCCCCGTGCGTCATCGGGTGCCTCCTGATAGTACGCTCCCTTGTGGTAGTACTTCTGCAGGAAATTTGTCTTCTTTTTTTCCTCTCCCTTGTCCTGATTGAGTTCAGGGGTGGGGAGTGGGGGATTTGGAGTGATGGTGGGAGGGGTGTGGGGTGGGGTGGGAGGAGGGGGGTGGGGTTTAGGTATGAGGTGTGTAAGGAGGGGAGTGAGGAGGGGGGAGGTGTGTGAGGAGTTAGGGGGAAGGGGGGGGTATGAGGGGTCTAAGGAGGGATTAAGAGGGGGGGAGCGGTGTGAGGAGGGAGGGAGGGAGGGGGGGGGGGGGGGGGGGTGGGGGGGGGGGGGGGGGGGGGGGGGGTTATGAGGGGTTGTAAGGAGGGGAGTTAGATTGGAGGGGGGGGGGGGGGGGGGGGGGGGGTAGTATGAGGGTGTTAAGGAGGGGGGAGTTAAAGGGGGAGGGGGTGTGTGAGGGAGGGGGGGTAGGTATGAAGGTGTAAGGAGGGGAGTTAGGAGGGGGGGGGGTGTGTGGTGTGTGGAGAGAGAGAGGGGGGGGGGGGGGGGGGGTGGGGGTAGGTATGAGGGGTGTAAGGAGGGGATTTAGGTTAGGAGGGGTGTGAAGAGGCGGGGGGGGGGGGGGGGGGGGGGGGGGGGGGTCTAGGTATGAGGGGAGGCTTAGCTTCTTGGAGGGTTGCGTTGAAAGGAAGTTTGGTTTGTGGGGATTTACATGTCCTTAGCAATGGTATGGTATATATTTTACAGTCTAGGAGTAGCAAAATGAGATGGAGAGCCTTGCCCAACATAACAAGCTTTGCATGTACACGACAGTCCTGGAGTAGCTAAAAAGGCTCAAGAGATCTGACCGACCCAGCAAGTGAGGAGCTGTATGTAGGTGCCAGCCTGGGGGTAGACAAGTAGCATGGAGAGCCTTGCCCAACATAACAGGTGTTGTATGTATTTGACAGTCCTGGAGTAGCTAAAAAGGCTCAAGAGGTCTGACCGACCTAACTAACTAAGTGAGGAGCTGCATGTAGGTGCCAGCCTGGAGGTAGCCAAGAGAGACTTGCCCAACCTAGCAAGTGAGATGATGCATATCGGTGCCAGTCCAGGGGTAGCAAAGTTGCTTAGAGAGACTTCCCCGAGCTAGCAAGCGAGGTGTTGTATATATACCGTATGTGACATTCCAGGGGTAGCCAAATAGCATTAGAAGACTTGCCCAACCTAACGAGCAAGGTGTTCTTATATATGAGTCAGTCCAGGGCTGGCCAAATAGGGTTAACAGACTTGCCCAACCTAGCAAGTGAGGTGCTATTACATAAAATAGGATCAAGAGACTGGCCCAACCTAACAGGCGAGGTGTTGTACAATGTACATATACCGAATGTGACATTCCATGGGTAGCCAAATAGCATAAAAAGACTTGCCCAACCTAACAAGCAAGGTGCTATTACATATATGGCAGTCCAGGGGTGACCGAAAAGGATAGAGAGACTTGCCCAACCTAGCAAGTGAGGTGTTGTATGTATATGACAGTCCAGGGGTAGCCAGATACGGTAAAGAGACTTGCACAATCTAACAAAGCGAGGTGTTGAGTGACATTCATGGCCCATATATCCTTGCACCATGATTCAAATATCCTTGCACCACTATTCATTCATCCTTGCACCACTATTCATTCATCCTTGCACCACGATCCATACATCCTTGCACCATGATTCATATATCCTTGCACCACTATTAATTCATCCTTGCACCAAGATTCATACATCCTTGCACCACGATCCATACATCCTTGCACCATGATTCATATATCCTTGCACCACTATTCATTCATCCTTGCACCAAGATTCATACATCCTTGCACCACGATCCATACATCCTTGCACCATGATTCATATATCCTTGCACCACTATTCATTCATCCTTGCACCACTATTCATTCATCCTTGCACCAAGATTCATACATCCTTGCACCACGATCCATACATCCTTGCACCAATATTCATACACCCTTGCACCACGATCCATACATCCTTGCACCATGATTCAAATATCCATGCACCGCTATTCATACATCCTTGCACCACTATTCATATATCCTTGCACTATGATTCAAATATCCTTGCGCCACTATTCATACATCCTTGCACCACGATCCATACATCCTTGCACTATGATTCAAATATCCTTGCGCCACTATTCATACATCCTTGCACCATCGCACCTTGGGGTTTGCCCTATCCCATGCTGCTCGTTCCAAATCCGTCATATTCCGCAGCCGCTCCTTGTCCTCCGACGCCTTTGCTTCCGCCTCCTTCTCCTCCCTGCAGGGGCAGCGCATGATGGGTGCATGGTGGGTGCAGCGGAGGCGGTGAAGGCGTTGGGGTTGATGGTGTACACCGGAGCAAGAGAATGTAGAAATAGAGTGTACCTACTTTAGGTGCTGCCTCTGAGGCCCCAATCTGTTCCCAGGGACTCACCACAGTTTTTCCAGCTTTCTGTAGCCCCCCCCCACCACCACCACCACCACCACCACCACCCATACCCATACACCCACCCACACCCATCTATACACCCCCATACATCCACACCCACCCATGCCCGTAGCCATACATCCACCCACCCTTACCCATCTATACACCCCATGCATCCACACCCCCATACCCACAGTTGTGTAGCAGAAGTTGTGAAATATAAACTGGGACACACCTATCTCTTCTGATTCTTCGCAATTCCCTCTGCTTCCAGTTCTCGTACGAAATCACAGGATCTGCTTCGTCATCCGTGTCTACACTCTCTACGTGTTTGTTGGCCTCAGGATCACCTGCATGAATGATAAGGGGTGATGTATGATGAATACATGATAAAGAGGGGTGATATATGATGAATAAATGATAAAGAAGGGTGATATATGATGAATAAATGATCAAAAGGGGTGATATATGATGAATAAATGATAAAGAGGGGTGATAAGGAGGGGTGATATATGATGAATACATGTTAAAGAGGGGTGATATTTGATGAATACATGCAAAGAAATGATCAGTAATGAGTGGACGCCTGATCCGCAACAACATCCGTGTCTACACTCGCTACATGTTTGTTGGTATCAGGATCACCAGCATGAATGATTATGAGGGGTGATACATGATAAATCAATAAATGAATGATACATAATGAGTGGCAGCATGATCAGCTGCATGGTCTGAACTTACACTATCTACATGTTGGCATTAGGATCGGCTGCATGAATGACCAATTACAGATGTTAGGTACAGCATGATCCGCTACACCATCTGTGTCTATGCTATCTACATGCTTGCTGGCCTCATGATCACCTGCATGAATAATAAAAAGGGTGATACATGTACATAAAATAAATAAATACAAATAAATGATAAAGAATGAGTGGCAGCCTGATGCGCTTCACCATCCGTGTCTATGCTATCTACATGCTTGTTGGCCCCATGATCACCTGCATGAATTATACTAGGCCTATGCAGCGTCGCAAGCGACGCAAAAAATGGCGGAGTGTGTTGGCAACGGAAAGAAAGGTGGCAACGATGGAGCTGACCGAAGCGAGTTAGTTACGCGACCGTTGGATGACGATTCATCCAACGTGTCAGGCTTCAATTTTTTCAATTTTTCGGTCGGACAAACGGACAAATGGGTAAACATGGGGGCTCCCGCTCCCTTGAAGAGGGGGCTCGCCAAAAAAGGGTGATACATCTATATATATAAAGAAATCATGGTCGTGGTCGTGGTGGTGTCATCATCGCGTACCCACGTGCCATGGGCGTGCGAAGTGTAACCGACTTGCAACCGACTTTCCGTCAAACCCAACTCGCAACACCCCGCCCGGCGAAAGTTTCAAATACCGAAACTGCAGATGCGCACAGCTAAGCGCGCGCGCTAATTTCATCCCCACATTTGCCTCCCATATTATGACTGCAAGCAATTTAGATCCAGAAGATCCTCTCCTCGGAGGTCATCTGCTGACCCTCGCTTTGTATGGCGCTCAGAATAATCGTTTCATTTCATTGCTTCTTCACGGAGCATGCGACCATGATGCATGCCAACGGTCCTAATTGACAGGAGGTCCCGCAACACCGCCAGCCAGCGCTCAAAGCGAGTTTGCCTGAGCAAGGAAGACAGGGACATAGCCAACAAGCGTCGACGTGATGCCCGCGCTGCCCGATCCGAGGAGCAACGTCATGCTGATAATCTCGCAAGGCGTCAGGAACGTGCTGCCTTGCCTGAGGAGGAACGCGAAGCTACTAACCAAGCCAGGCGTGAAGACTATGCTGCCCAGCCAGAGGAGCTACGTCATGCTCATAATCTTGCAAGGAGTAGGGAACGAGCTGCTCAGCCAGAGGAGCTACGTCATGCTCTTGCTGCGAGCTAAGACACTCGCACGGCTCATGGTATCTCTGCACGATCTAAGTCAATGCAACCCTGTGACGTTCCTCCGACTCCCGACTTCCTTCTTGCTGCGTGCTCCTTGCACCGCGTGCAATACCTCTGCAAGATCTCCCCCCCCACACCACACCACACCACACCCTGGAACCCTGCAACGATAAGGTTATTTTCGCGCTGAGCTGTAGCGAGTGCGTGACAGAGTTTACCGAACGAAGGCCCTTTCGGGAAACAGCTTGCACGCCCAACCAGGTATCTATGCGCGAAGAGGAAGCTACAGGTAAGCAGGTTTGCTCTCGCGCAATTCCGCTGTTTCAAGCTGAGTCTGAAACTGGGCAGACGTTCGTTTGCAATTTCCAAAAGTCTTCGCATTTCCGCGTCGTCTGATGAAACGTCCAAACGTCTGCGCGATTTCGAACTCAGCTGGAAACATCAGAATCGCGTTTGTTAAACCCATCTGCTAAAGTGGCCGAGAGAAGATCAGATTCATGGGAACGAAGAAGCAGGGAAGTACGTGTGTCTTGGCGGGTAAAGGGGTGAGGCAAATTTGAGATTGGGCCTGGGTCGAGGTTTGGGCAGAGTGGGGACTGTGTGTGTGTGTGTGTGGGGGGGGGGGGGGGGGGGGGGGGCAAATGTGTCAGCATTTGAAGTGGCGGAAACATGATGACTGTGTTTATGACAGGGGTGGAGGTGAGGACATATGTGTAGCCCATTCTGTAACCCAGCCCCACGGGCACCCTATTATGATTGGGGTGGGGGTGATGTGTGTCTGTGGCCACCGGCCACACGGGCTACCGTACTAGTGTAAGTATAAATAAATACATACAAATAAATGAGAAATAATGAGTGGCAGCCTGATACGCTACAACATCCGTGTCTACGCTCTCTGCATGCTCGTTGGTATCAGGATGACCTGCATGAATGATTAAGAGGGGTGATGCATGATACAAAGAAATAAATACATAATAATAATGAGAGGCACAATGAGTGGCCTATGGATAACCTGCATGCATGATTAATAGGGGAGATGAATAAAATAAATAGATGATAAAGAGGGGTGATAAATGATAAATATAAATAACTACATAATCATAATGAGAGGCATAATGAAGTGGCCTCTGGATACCCTGCATACATGATTAAGAGGGGAGATGAATAAGATAAATAGATGATAAAGAGGGGTGATAAATGACGAATAAATGCAAATAAATGATAAATACTGAGTGGCAGCCTGATGCGCTACAACATCCGTGTTCACGCTATCTACATGCTTGTTGGCCTCGGGATCACTTGTGCATTAATGATATCAGAGGGGTGATACATATAAATAGAAATCCGAGGCTAAGGCTGAAGCGCAGCCTCCAAACTTGTGGTAGGGATTCGATAAGCCTTTCGTCCAGCGAAAAATTCGTTTGCGGTAGCTCTCGCGATCTTGTTAGAGTCCATTCAAGCTTTTGTGTACATCTTGTGTACTGCCATTGGCCTCCTGAGCTGGGCTGATCGCGACCAGATGCAAGTGCGAACAGAAAGTAGCTGCGCACCCAGCTGACGCATTTGCGGACAATATTATCTACTCAGAATTAGATTCCGAGCAGTTGGGGGCATGTAGGGCTTTGAATCACAATAGCGATTCAACTTAGGGCGTTCTAGGACTTCGGCACTTATGGAGATACCCTATTAATATACATTTTAATTCATTTTTGCAAAAAAGAAAAAAACTAACCTCCATGCTTTCCCCCCCCCCCCCGTTATGTGGGTGGGTGGGTGGGTGGGTGGGTGGGTGAATGGGTGAGTATTTTGACTCTCACACAATCCATGTTTGGGAATTCTGAGAATGTCATTATGTGCGCCTTAGGTATATACTCAGAATCCATATATGATTTCAAGTCATGCCTCGTAATCTTATATAGGGGTGAGGTGGGGTGGGTGGGAGGGGGAGGATCAGCCCTCCTCAGGTTTTTTAAGGATAGCTGTCCAAACTTGTTCTGACTCCTTAATAAATATACAATTACCCTTACCTCCATACCTTTCTGCCTCTTCTTGTGTAACTCGTTCTCTAACTAGCTACCCTATTAATACCAAGTTAAAACATTTTTACAAAACTATGTAAATGAATTAACAATTATCCACATACCCTATAAAAACAGATTTATATAATAAATTAAAAATACCCTTACCTCCATGCCTTTCCGCCTCTTCTTGTGCCACTCGTTCTCTAACTAGCTGCTGTGTCTCGACTTTTCGCTCGGCCAGCCGCGCCTTTTCATTTACAGCTAGCTGTTCTTCTTCTTCCTCAAGCGCATCTCGCTCAGCAATAGTCTGCGGGCAACAGACAAGAAACATGATGATGGTGGTGATGGTGATAATTACATATTTCCTGGTGCCCTCCTGGACTCCAAATGTGCCCCAGCTTGGCAGAAACAGAGATTGTGTCAACCAGGGCTTTTTTTCAAATCTGAAACTGGGTTTTACCTAGCTTAATGGTCTTAAGCCTCCTCCAGGGTCAGCTGCTGTGCTTTTTATAGCTTTTACAGCCTTTTACAGCTTTACAGGGCCATTTGGGGCAACAAGAAGAATTATAGCGATGAATTCGCCAAAACGTGGTCAAAACTAGCCATCGCGGGGTAAACAAGCCCTGGTATCAGCTGCGATTTGAATAACTTTTTGTGTTAAGAATATAATCTATTAATCTACTATCTAGATTTATAAAATAAAGTTAATTGTGTGAAAATGGCAAGACATGAGCAACTAGATCAATCTGTGGGCAACAGACAATAAACAGCAAGGAACAGCAAGAAATTAGCTATAAAAGTACTATAAAAGTACACAGACAACTGAAACAGCAAGAAATTAGCTATAAAAGTACTATAAAGGTACACAGTCAACTGAAACAGCAAGAAATTAGCTATAAAAGTACTATAAAAGTACTATAAAAGTACTATGAAAGTACACAGACAACTGGCAAGAAACAGCGAGACAAGAGCAGTCTCGAGCTTTTTTATAAGTCTGATGGCAAGACATGGGCAACTAAAATAGTCTGCAAACAACAGGCAAGGAACGGCAAGAAATCAACAACTAAATTAGTACGCGGACAAGACATGAGCAACTAAAATAGTAAGCAGACAAGAAATGAGCAACTGAGTTAGTCTGCAGACAACGGGCAAGGAACAGAAAGATATTATTAACTCAATAAGCCTGCACACAAGACATGGGAAACTAAATTAGTTTGCAATCAACAGGCAAGGAACGGCAAGAAATCAACAACTGAAATAGTAAGCAGACAAGAAATGAGCAACTGAGTTAGTCTGCAGACAACGGACAAGGAACAGAAAGATATAATAACTCAATAAGCCTGCGGGCAAGACATGAGCAACTAAATTAGTTTGCAAACAACAGGAAAGATACAGCAAGACATTAGCAACTAAAATTGTATGCAGACAAGACATGAGCAACTAAATTAGTCTGCAGACAACAGGCAAGGGACGGCAAGAAATTAACAACTTAATAAGTACGCAAAGAGCCACGAGCAACTAGAATAGTAAGCAGACAAGAAATGAGCAACTGAGTTAGTTTGCAGACAACTGGAAAGTTGCAGCAAGACATTAGCAACAAAAGTTGTATGCAGACAAGAAATGGGCAACTAAATTAGTCTGCAGACAGCAGGCAAGGAACGGCAAGAAATCAACAACTAAAATAGTATGCAGACAAGGCATGAGCAATTGAATTAAACTGCAGACAACGGACAAGGAGGATAACGATATGAGCAACTAAATTAGTATGCGGACAAGACATGGGCAACTAAATAGTTTGCAGACAAGGAACCGCAATAAATAAACAACTAAAATAGTATGCGGACAAGGCATGAGCAACTCGAGTAGTTTGCAGACAACGGGAAAGAAACAGCAAGACATGAGTTACTAAAATAGTATGCAGACAACTACACAAGATATCAACAACTAAAATAGTATGCGGACAACTACACAAGATATCAACAAATAAAATAGTATGCGGACAAGACATGAGCAACTAAAGTAGTCTGCATACAACGGGCAAGGAACAGCAAGACATAATCAACTAAAATAGTATGCAGATAAGAGATGAGCAACTAAATAGTTCACATACAACGGGAAAGAAATCTCAAGACATGAGCACGTAAAATAGCACCTCTGGCTAGCTCTAGCAAGAAAACGCACGAGAAGCGCAACTAGAATAACACCGACTAGGCAGCCCAAGCCATGTAGAACAAAACAGAACAAGCCTCTTTACACAGGCTTTACACAACCTGTTTGTATGGTTGGGACAGTCCCGTTAGACTATGTGGCTACCCATGGACTTGAAAAATACACACATACACACACACATACATACACACACATATAAATACACACATACAAACACACATACAAATACACAAACATACACACACACAAACATACACACACATACAAATACACACACAAACAAACACACATACAAATACACACATAAACACACATACAAATACATAAACATACACACACATACAAATACGCACACATAAACACACATACAAATACACAAACATACACACACATACAAATCACACACACATAAACACACATACATAGGGGACTCACCTCTCTAGCCTCCTTGGGCACAAACACAGGTTTTAACAACCGTCTACCAAATCCGGGGCCATCATCGTCGTCTTCAGAGTCTGTCTCATACTCAGAGGAGCCCTCCTGCAGTGATGGACGGGGGGGTCAACGGCGCACACTTGAGTGCTGATGGGGTGGGTAGGTGGGGTGGGTGGGTGGGTGGGCGGGGCTGGCGTGGGTGTGGTGTGGTGGGTGGGTGGGTGGGCAGGGCTGACGTGGGTGTGGTGTGGTGGGTGGGGAGGTTAGATGGTTAGATGGGTGGGTCGATGGGTTGAGGGGTTAAAGGGTGGATAGATGGTTAGTGGGTGTGTACAATCAAACTCACTTCGATAATTTCACATGCCCCCCCTACCCCCCCCCTCCTATCCCACCTCAAACTCACTTCGATAATTGTCACATGCCCCCCCCACCCCCCCCCCCCCCCCCCCCCCACCCACCTCCTCCTCTACCCCCCTCCTCACCCACTTTGAACTCATTTTCGTTAATATTTACATGCCCCCCCCCCCCCCCCCCCCGCCACTCCTCCCCAAACCACCACCGCAACTCCTCCTCCCCCACCGCCACCACTCCTATCCTAGCTCGAACTCACTTCGATAATTTTCAATTCCCCCCCCCTCTCCCCCATACTCCCTCACCCTCCTATCCCAACCTTGAACACACTTTGACAATTTTCACATTTGCCCCACCCACCTCATTATGCTTCAAGCCCACTACCTAGCCTTCCTACCTCATCATTAGGGGACAGGCTATATTATATAATTTTAGTGAATAAATAATATTATATGATAATATATAATATTAGTCGGACGAGCCGTCTCACCAGAATTTCAAATTATTGAAAAACTAATATTATTGTGACACTAAAATAATATTAGCTAATATTAGTTTTTCAAACCCTAATATTAGTTGCCGTTCCCTACTCATCATGCCTCAAACCCTCCTGTTTCTAATTTGGAATGCCTGCTTCTAAAGTCCACATATACCTAATAGAAGATTCATACAGGTCTAACCATGTTACAATTTGCAGTCCAGTAGGGCACCAGGAACAAGTGAATTTACAAAAGCTTCTTTCAAACCGGCTCACCCCTCCACCCCACCTTCTTTTGGGGGGACGAGATCCACGCCCTCCGAAAGTCGCATTCGATTTTTCTCAGTGGTTTTGGGGCTTACGGCCCCTTCAGGCCCCCCAATTGAGGATGCGGTACACTGTCTAGATGCTCTCTGGTTGCACCTACCCTCTTCTTCATCCTCATCTCGTGACCCTTGCTTGAGCCACATCCGTCGTCGTCAGATTCCGCCTATGAGGAAGTTACGAATATTTTTCTGAAAACGGCTTCCCCCCCACCCCCCTCTCAAGATCAACATCTACCCCCTCTAATAGTCGCTTCGATTTTTCTCGGTCGGTTTTCGGGGATTACGGCCCCCTTCAGTCCCCAATTGCGATGGGGTACACAAAAAACTGTCTAGAAGCCCAATGTCAGCAGCCCCACTGGTGCAATACATCTTCTTCATCATTCCTCCTAACCTGTGCTTGAGCACATCCTCGTCGTTAGATTCGCTGGTGAAGGAAGTTACGGAGGATTTTTCTGAAACCGGCTCCCCCCCCCCCTTCAAGGTCAAGATCTACCCCCTCTCAAAGTTGCTTTCGATTCCTCTTGGTGGGTTCGGAGCTTATGGGCCAGTTTAAGTTAAGCGCGCCTAATTAAGGAATGCGGTACACTGAAAACTGTTCTAGATGCACCATGGTTGCTGGTTGCCACCT
>JACBWV010000610.1:11279559-11319954 GCA_013435795.1 Chlamydomonas sp. ICE-L | reverse complement strand
CACTGGCCGCCAGCACCTTCAGTGACAGGGACAAAAAAGTGAGACATGCCCCAAAACTTCCCTTCCCCCCCCCTCCCCCCCCCAACCTCCGGAACAGGCTAAACCCCCATCCCTCACTGCCCCCCCCCCCGCCAACCACCACCAACACAACCACACACACACTCACCCGCTCCCCCCCTACCCCACCACCACCACCACACACCACCACCACACACACCCTGCCGACCTTAATGGACATTCATTTACATTTACATTAGTTACAACAAGCCCGCCCCCAATCCCCCCCCCCCCCCCCCCCTCCCATTTCCGTAACCAGTCTGACCCCTCTCATCACTGCTTCCTCCCACTCACATCACATTCAACAACCCTCACCCACTCCCTCCCCTACCTCTCCCCCCCCATCACCCAACTCCCCCCCCCCCCCCCAACACAGAACACACACACACGCCACACACCCCACCAAACTTACCCCCCACCCCCACGACCTGCAGCACCTTCATTGGACAGGGACAATAAGTGTGACATGCCCCCTCTCACCCAACTCCCCCCCCCCTTCCTACACACACCCTCACCCCTCCCCCACCTCCACAGACCCTGCCGCACCTTCATGGACAGAGACAGGAAGGGAGACATGCCCCCTCTACCCCCCCCCCCCCCCCCCCCCCCCCCTCCCTACACACACACACACACCCTCACCCCCCCACACCTCCACACACCCTGCCGCACCTTCATGGACAGGGACAGAAAGTGAGACATGCCCAATCTCTTGAACTGGTTGTGCAGTTGATACAAGAACTCAAGGTACTGGGAGCCAGCTGTAGTCACTAGAATCAGCTCCTTCTTGTAGCTCACACTTTCCAGAGCCTCCTTGAAGCCCTCACTTGTTCGCACCGTTCCGTAGTAGTACTTGCTCTTCCCTGTAAATAAATAAATAAATATATAAATACATTTTATAAAAATACATTTTATAAAAATATAAATAAATATATAAATACATTGCATATATATGTAAATAAATATATAAATAAATATATAAATACTTTGTATAGCCCTCACTTGTTCGCACCGTTCCGTAGTAGTACTTGCTCTTCCCTGTACATAAATAAATAAATAAATATATAAATACATTTTGGAAACCCTCTCTGGGCGCAGCGCGCAGATTTCCGTTTGTAGTTGAGTCAAAAGCGCAACCCAAAAGGAGGCAGCTGCGTCAAAAGCGCAACATAAAATGACAAAATAGAGTACCCTGCTGGACACTTTCCAGAGCCACCTTGGAACCATCACTTGTTCTCACCGTTCCGTAGTAATACTTGCTCTTCCCTGTACATAAATAAATAAATAAATAAATAGTACGCCTTGTTACACGGCGTGAGGTTGCTTGCACTGGGGCCAAACCCATACATTCTTAGCTATAATAAATAATTAATTAAAAAAACAAATAAATAAATTGAAGGGACGCCTTACTACAAGGCGTGACGTTGCTTGCACTTGGGCCAACCACATACATTATTAGCTTTCATAAATAAATAAATAAATAAATAATTAAATAAATAAATAGTATGTCTTACTACAAGGCGTGAGGTTGCTTGCACTTGGGCTAACCACATACAATATTAGCTTTAATAATTAAATAAATAAATAAATAAATAAATAAATAAATAAATAAATAAATATCTCCATAGGTGCCTAATCCCCAAAACGCCCTAATTCGGGACAAGAGTGTGGGACAGAGCCGTACACACCCTAAAATGCTCGGAATCGAATTCTGAGTGGGTAGCGTTTCTCGTGTGTGTTTCAGCTAGACGCACAGCTTTTTTTTCCGATGGGCATTCGGCCGCGAGCAGCCCAGGCCGGCAGGCAGTTGGCAGTATACAAGATGTACAAAATATTTTGGGACAAATTCAATCCGCGTCAAATCCGAGGTCGCGCGAGCTATCGCGAATCAAGTTTCCGCGGGACGAAAGGCATATATAGCCCCTACCGCAAGGTAGGAGGCTGCGCTTTAGCCTCGGCTTCTGAGTGAACTGCAATAGCGATTCCACCTGCCATTTCGGCCTACACCAGCATTCCACCTGCCATTTTGGCCCAGACCTGGAAATTTCCAAATCAAAATCTACCTTCAGATGTGTATGTTAGATGAGAAAAGAAAAAGAATATTGTTTTTTGAATATTTTTTGAAAGTGGGATTTCAAATTTCAAATTCAAAATTCTGTTTTTCGAAAAGTGATTCCGCACCCTTTGCTGAAAAGACGAAGACACAAAACGATGCTGTTGCGGCTGTGCAGCTTGTAACATAATTAGGGACTCCTAAATTGGCCCAAAACGTGCAAAAACTCAGTGATTTTTGGCTTTGTACAGCTCGTACTGCCTGCACAGTATCTTCCACAACCTGCTGTGACAATGACTTGTAAGGGAAGATGTGAAAAACAGGCCTACCTAATTCAATTTTCAAAAAAATAAAAATTGACTGTGTTTGGCTCCGTCCCACATTTGTGTAAAATCTGTCCTGAATTAGGGAACCCCATAGTGAAACAAGTTCGATGCAGCGTCGCCTGCGACGCTAAAAAATGGCGGAGAGTGATCGCGACGGAGCGACAGGTGGCAACGGAAGCGAGTTAGTTACGAGACCGTTGGCTGACGTGTCGGGCTTCATCGCGGTCAGACGGACGGATGGATGGATGGATGGACGAACGGACAAATGGGTAACACTGGGGGCTCCCGCCCCCCAGAAGGGGGGGCTCCGCCATAAAATTAAAGGTTTTACTTCATCTGGTTCACAAACCCATAGCATACCCAAATCCAAGTATTTATATGTTGAGATGATTTGGTGAAGCAACTTTGTAGCACTTTTTTGTTTTCACTGAACTGGAGTCCATGGGTCAAAACCGTCTGTCCCCAAAGGCCAATAATTAGGCAACTATGGAGATAAATAAATAAATAAATAGTATGCCTTACTACAAGGCGTGAGGTTGCTTGCACTTGGGCTAACAACATACATTATTAGCTTTCATAATTAAATAATTAAATAAATAAATAAATAATACATAAATCCTTGTGACCCTCAGTCGTTCTCACCGTTCCGTAGTAGTACTTGCTCTTGCCTGTACGTAAATAAACAAATAAATAAATAAATAGTACACCTTATTACAAGGCGTGAGGTTGAGTGGGCTAGCCCGTTTGCTTGCCCTGGGGGCTACCACATACATTCTTAGACATTAAAAATAAATAAATAAATAAATACATAAATAAATACATAAATAAATAGTACGCCTTATCACAAGGCGTGAGGTTGAGGGTGTTAGGTGGCAGGGGCCAGCCTGATTGCTTGCACTGGGGCCAAACACATACAATATTAGCCATAATGAATTAATTGTACGCCTTATTACAAGGCGTGAGGTTGAGGGGTTAGCCCGTTTGCTTGAACTGGGGCTAACCACATACATTCCTAGCCATTATTAATAAATAAACAGGTTTAAATAAATAGTGCACATTATTACAAGGTGTGAGGTGGAGGGGGCCAGCCCGTTTGCTTGCACTAGGGGCAACCACAAACAATTTTAGCCATAATTTTTTTTTTTTTAAGTATGCCTTATTACAAGGCGTGAGGTTGAGGGGGCCAGCCTGCTTGCGTGCACTGGGGGCAACTACATACATTCTTAGCCATAATAAATAAATAAATAGTACGCCTTATTACAAGGAGTGAGGTTGAGGGGGCCAGCCTGTGTGCTTGCACTGGAGCCAGGCACTTACAAGCATATAGCTCCGGTGCCTGGCTTGACTATATGTATACTATATGTAGGTCTATAGACCGAACTGAAGATTATATTTTCTATATCTCTTTATATTACAGATACTAGATATATATAGGTCTGTAGACCGAACTGAAGATTATATTTTCTATACCTCTCTATGTTACAGATACTAGATATATATAGGTCTGTAGACCAAACTGAAGAGATAAGATATTTTTATTTTTCCCAAGAATATTTTCCGACACCTCATCCCAACCGCTTACTTTTTCTGTGATACGATTAGGGAACTGCAATAGGATCTCATATGATGTCATATGATGCCGGCGGTCTGACTAGGCTAAAGTTACCATTTATATACAGTACCACATGATGCAATTTGCATGATATCATACGATATCATCCTCGCCTTTGGTCAACATAATATGAGATCATCCTCACCTCTGTGTGATATCATATGATATCATCCTTGCCTTTAGTCAACATAATATGATATGCCGGTCCCTATGTACATCATTCCATATGTACATACTTCACATGCCGCTTTGTTATGATTAGGGAACGGCAATAGGATATCATATGATGCCGGCAGTCTGACTAGGCTAAAGTTGCCATTTAAATAGAATATCATAGGATGCAATTTGTATGATATCATACAATATCATCCTCGCTTTTGGTGGACACAATATGAGATCATCCTCGCCTTTGTGTGATATCATACAATATCATCCTCGCCTTAGTGTGATATCATACAATATCATCCTCGCCTTTGTGTGGTATCATATGATATCATCCTCGCCTATGGTCAACATAATCTGAGATCATCCTCGCCTTTGTGTGATATCATATGAGATCACCCTCGCCTTTAGTCAACATAATATGATATGCCGGTCCCAATGTACCTGTCCTGCACATGCCGCTTTGTTATGATTAGGGAACGGCAATAGGATACCATATGATGCCGGCAGTCTGACTCGGCTAAAGTTGCCATTCATATACAATATCATTTGATATCATTCTCGCCTTTGGTCTACATAATATGATATGCCGGTCCATATGTACCTGAACTTAGGGAACGGCAACTATTATAAGTGTTTGAAAAACCAAAATTAACCAATATTATTATAGAGTTGCAATAATATTAGTTTTTCAAATAAATTCAAAATCCTGGTGAGACGGCTCGTCTGTCTAAAATTAACTAACATTCACTGATATTATCAATTCACTTATATTAACTAACTTAGCCTTTCCTACTAGGCTGAAGTTACCATTTATATAAAATATCATGTTATGCAATGTGTATGATATCATCGTGGCGTGTTGGTCAACATAATGTGATATGCCGGTCCCTATGTACCTGTACTGCACATGCCGCTTTGAGAGCAGGTGATGTCGTCCACAGGTGCCATGGCCCAGACGCAGGAGCAGGAGAGGAGGGCTAGGGTCAGGGTCAGCAGCAAGATGGGCGTGGGGGGGTGACCTCTCATTTGGGGATGCATGTTGGTCCAAGCTGTGAAAAAATAGGCTGCTGGTGTGTGTGCGTGTGGGTGGGGTGGGGTGGGGGAGAAGGTCTGAAGGCTGCTGCTGGTGAGGCTGTTGTTACTGGTGCCGCTGCTGCTGCTGCTGCTGCTGTTACAGATGATATTACTGTTGCAGTTTCTGCTTCTGTCGCTTCTCTGCTTGCTTGGGGCTTGAGGGAATTTGCAGCTGTGCTGCGATCAGTAAGCTAGCCTGTGTATGGCCATGTGCAGATGGCAAGCAGTGTCACAGTGTTTAGCTGCACATAATGCGTCGGTCAGGGAAGCGAGAAAGGTATGGAAGGAAGGAAGGAAGGGGAAAAGGAGCATGCACGATGCTCGAAAAGATGCACGAAAAGATATAGCATGCACGAAAAGATATGGCATGCACGATGCTCCTAATTCGTCGGGGAGGACAGAAGGAAGGAAGGAAGGGAAGGAAGGGGAAGTAGTTATCAGCTGTCGCGGCTTGATGAACGGGCTGTTACCAGCACTGGACTCGCTAATAATTGAAAAGAAAGGGAGAGAAAAGAAATGGTCGCGAAGCGGGTGGTGGACGCAAATGAAAGCAACAAGCGAGAGTTGGACGACAGGTTTTGCGTGCACCGAAAAGAGGTCAACGAGGTTCGATGGCAAACGGGTCCGACGCATGCGCATGTGTCGGACCAGAGGGTGATGGACTCATGTGGCTCGATAGCGGACCCCTCCAGATCTGAGCCCGGATCTGAGCCTAGGGCGGCCTAGGGCTAGGGCTGGGGGCAGAGGCTGGGGGCTAGGGTCGGCTAGGGTAGGACAGGGCGCGCGGTTCTGCGGTTCTTACAAAAAAAAAAAAAAAAAAACCGACCGAAAATACAAGAGACTGCGGTCTGGCCGCAGGAAATTGTCGATTTAACTCAACTGGAACCGACGAGTCCGAAAGACGAGTTGCGGTCTGGCCTCAGAAAAATCGCGGATCTGTAACCAGAGCTGCGGGCACAAGGCCACACCACAGACCTGAGGGGCTGAGGGGAAGCTGACCCAGCTGAAGCAGAGAAGACCTGAGGGGCTGAGCTGAAGTGACCTAGGATGTGCGACCGAGTCACTGCCTTGCTTGATCTTCCTAATTGCATGGGGTAGGAGTCCCCCCCCCCCCCCCCCTCCCCTTCAGGGGGGGGCAGGGTCTCTCTCTCTCTCTCTCTCTCTCTCTCTCTCTCTCTCTCCCTCTCTCTCTCTCTCTCTCTCTCTCTCTCTCTCTCTCTCTCTCTCTCTCTCTCTCTCTCTCTCTCTCTCTCTCTCTCTCTCGCTCTCTCTCTCTCTCTCTCTCTCTCTCTCTCTCTCTCTCTCTCTCTCTCTCTCTCTCTCCCTCTTTCTCTTTCTCTTTCTCTCCCTCCAACCCCCCCACACACAACGCCCTAACCAACGTACAGAGCGAGACCTCTTGGTATATCACTGCTTCTTCTGTATCCCTTCCCGTCACTATGCGTTTGTTCTTGTTCTGGTGTCTAGTGCGATTTGATGTTATACGATGGACCCACAATCAAAGGGCACTACCTGCTACAAGTGCGGTAAACAACTGCTTCGCGGCGACCCCTGAAATTGACCCCAGTGACCAGGGTACTTCCATTGACCAAATTGGCCAGCGCTTTAGCGCACCTGAGACAAACAAAACTGCGCTGTGTAGTGCAAAAAGCGCACAAATTGCCTGCTGCGCCCACAGGGGGTTGCAAAAAACTGCGTGAAACGCGCAGTGGGGCTAAAAAAGGCAGCGCGCCAGGGCGCAAAAGCGTGCGCCTGGCAGTACCCTGCCGGTGACCCCTGAAATAGGGCGCCATCAGAATTCTCTTGCGTGCTTGGCTCCAGTGAAGGTGGACACATTAGGGGCCAAGGGGCCCTGGCCCCCAAGCCCAACCAAACAATGTACCATTGATGATGATGATTTTCCATGCATCAAACACTCCAAATGGTCTCGAGACCAACCTCCATGGACTTTTAAAAACCCTGTAACATGAGCATAATTAGACACCAGAACACTAAGGGGGGCTGTGATAATGGCTATACAGTGGGTTCCAGAGCTGGGGGAGGGGGGGGTACGCAGAAGGGTGCCTTCACACTTTTGAGGGATGGTGCCTATATCACCTATCCCCCCCCCCCCCCCCCCCCCCCCCGCGGGCATGACTCGAAATTTAACATGGATTCTGCGTCTTGACAATATGGCGCACACAATGGCATCCTCAGATATCCCAAGCAGGGACTGTGTGATAGCCTCAATACCCACCCATCCATACCACACACTTATCCTCCCTGGGTCTTAAGTGGTGCCAATGAACTGCTTTTGCTAACATCAATCTCAATGGTGGCTCCAGAGTGTCATTTGGAGGTCCGAATAAAAGATAGCAAATTCCAGAGGGCTGATTCACCCACCCTAGCACATAGGACACTTCCCGGTCATAACTCAATTTGTTGGTGTTGAAAAACACCGTTTGTTTTGCCAAGGTGGCAAACATGATAACCCCATATTTTAAGTGGGGACGCATCATGTCAATCAGCAAAATGCTCTTAAGCTGAGGTGAACTTGGTGACGGCCTTGGTGCCCTCGGAAACGGCGTGCTTGGCAAGCTCTCCTGGCAGCACCAGGCGCACGGCGGTCTGAATCTCGCGAGAGGTCACAGTGGGCTTCTTGTTGTAGCGAGCGAGGCGAGCGGCCTCGGAGGCGATCTTGTCGAAGATGTCGTTGATGAAGGAGTTGAGGATGCCCATGGCCTTGGAGCTGATGCCAGTGTCAGGGTGAACCTGCTT
Source organism: Chlamydomonas sp. ICE-L (assembly GCA_013435795.1). Classification (NCBI taxonomy): domain Eukaryota; kingdom Viridiplantae; phylum Chlorophyta; class Chlorophyceae; order Chlamydomonadales; family Chlamydomonadaceae; genus Chlamydomonas; species Chlamydomonas sp. ICE-L. The sequence continues at coordinate 11,311,913 of JACBWV010000610.1, read as the reverse complement.
CAGCACCTTGTAGATGTAAATCTTGTAAGTCTCAGCCTTGGCCATCTTCTTGGCCTTCTTCTTGCCCTCCGCAGTCTTGGCGGGGGCGGCCTTCTTGGCGGGAGCCTTCTCAGCGGATTTGGGAGCCATAGTGATGAGTGTAGGGTGGTGGGAGGGGTAAGGGGATATGTCGACACAAGCGGGCAGCGGCAGCATTTATACGCGAGGTCGGAACTGAAACGCGTTGAGCCGGATCAGCAGGAATAAGACCGTTACTGTGGCGAACCCTACTTTGGGCCGGATCAGCAGGACCAATTCATACGCAAGATCGGGATTCAAAACGTTGGCCCGGATCAGCAGGACCAATACGGTTACAATGAATGACGAACCCGCAGCCCTAGTTTGGGTCGGATCAGCAGGACCTTGGTCGTGCAGATTAAATAGCTGTACGCTATCTGGAACAATACGAACTCACCCCGTACACCCAACCCAACCGTCAACTACACCATGTCAGACAAGACCGGAGGCCGCGGAGGCAAGAAGGCTGTGTCCCGCAGTTCGAAGGCTGGACTCCAGTTCCCCGTGGGCCGCGTTGCCCGCTACCTGAAGAAGGGCAAGTACGCCGAGCGCGTGGGCGCTGGTGCCCCTGTGTACCTGGCCGCTGTGCTCGAGTACCTCTGCGCTGAGGTGCTGGAGCTGGCTGGCAACGCCGCCCGTGACAACAAGAAGACCAGGATCGTCCCCCGCCACATCCAGCTGGCCATTCGTAACGATGAAGAGCTGTCCAAACTGCTGGGCACCGTTACTATTGCCAATGGCGGTGTGCTGCCCAACATCCACTCCGTGCTGCTCCCCAAGAAGTCAGCCAAGAAGGAGGCCGATGCTTAGGTCAGTACCAAGTATGTGGCAACCAAATGGTCGACCCACCGAGACAAAAACCGGTGTTTTTCAACACCACCTCACATTCTGATCCCCTTCGCTGTTTGTACTCCTTAGTTGAGGAAGACTAATGGTCCGTTCCGTTTGTCTGTGCCAGTTGTGTGTGTATTTACAGTGTAGCCGGTAAAGGCACATCCAAAAAGACTTGGCCAACCCAATGCTAGGGTGAAACAACAGTACGGTATGACAGTTGCAATGATGATCCTGGTGGATGCCACTTTAATTGAAATTGTTACATCCTTGTAATACAGTTACTCACAGGACGTGAAATTAAGGACACCATGGCGTAAGCCGGAGCTAGCTATAGGTACCGTAGGACCACCACACGCCACTTTATATCCTTGAGTGGGGGGCTCATATTCGATGATCACCAATTCGATATGTGACCAGGGTGATTACAGTCCCTCAAATTGACGGACGCCAAGTAGCCCTGAGTTGACTGAAAACATCGTTGTTTTGATTTCATGGCGGGTCAGGCATTGCAGGTTCGTGGTAGAGCTGGTCCTTCAGGCTGCTCACCCGGGTTGTTTAAAAAGTAATGTTTCCCGACGCAATTACCTAAGCCTAGATTCTGGATGGTCGGTTGCATTGCAAACCTGGCCAATGAAACGTAGCTTTGCCATTTCAATTTTTTTCAGGACGCTATGTCCAGCATCGTAGATGCAACATCGAAGGGTCCGTTGCGTCTCAAGAAGCCAAGACGCACGTTATTTGTCGGATATGTCGCAGGTGAGGGCTCTGCTGGTTCGGTTGCATCTCAGGACGCAGGCTACCGTATGCGAAGTATTGGCAAACGACCCTTTGCCAAAACGTTTTATTCTCAAACCTGAGTCCACTCCAGCTGGTTTGCCGTTGCCAAGTTATGATTACCATGGGACTTGGCAGTACACAGGTTTCTCAGCTTGGCCTCTTTCGTTTGGACTTACAGCACTGGATTGTCAAACGGCCAACTGCTGCTCCTGATTTTAATTGAACTTGAACTTGAACTTGGTTACATAGCTCCAGCCAGCAATTTGGCTACTCGCCGTCTTCGGCAGTACAACAAGTTCGATGCAGCGTCGCCTGCGACGCTAAAATGGATGGATGGGTGGATGGATGGACGAACGGACAGATGAGTAACACTGGGGGTTCCGCCAAAAATGGTTACCAGAAGAAGAAACAAATGTAATTGCTAGGTACAAGATGGTCAGCCAGCCCACCTTTGCTCCTGATTTGAATTAAATTCCTTTGCCCACTGAGCCCAGATCTGACCGGTCCACCTCTGCTCCTGATTTTAATTTAATGGTTACATACTGGATGGCCAGCCAGCCGAACTGTGCTCCTGATTTAATTTAATTGCTGCATGGATTTTAATATAATTGTTAGATAAAATATGGTCAGTCAGCCCACCTCTGCTCCTGATTTTAATTTAATTGCTCTGCCCAGCCCAGATCTGACCAGTCCACCTCTGCTCTTGATTTTAATTTGTTTGTTACATGCTGGAAAGTCAGCCAGCCCACCTCAGCTCCTGATTTGAATTTTCTCATGGATTTACATCAAGCTTGGGCAGAGTGCCGGTACTCTGTGAACAGGTAACAAGGAAATGTAACAAGAACATGTAAGCAAGACAACGATTTCCCAACTTGATTTTAGGTCTGAACTTTAGTCAGTCCAGTTTTCTGAGACCCACTTTTAGGCCGGGGGGGGGGGGGGGGGGGGGGGAGTAATTTCCCGATATTTAATATTGTCAATATTTAATGTGTATTTATATGTGAATCCGGGACGCAGTATGGTATGTTTGGTATCCGATAAGCAGTACCACGACTGGGTTGTTTTCTTTTATTTTCTCCAGCCGCCCTCGTTATTTACTGACTTGCAACACAAACACAGTCCCGCATCTCGCCCCCACCCACCCACCCACCCACCCACCCACCCCACACACACACATACCGGTACATACCTTCCACCATGGCACCATCACTATCACTTCGGCTGCTACTCTCTACATCACATAGGCTGCCAGTCCTGTCACTATCTATTAATCACCACATGTCTTCCAATTTACTAATCAAGCATTTTGGTGTTGGGCGGGTTTCTTACCGGGTATATGTTCTATGTGCCTTCAGACTGCTCACTTGCCCATTGCCTGCGGGTGGAGTCAACTGTCAACACGGGTATTGGGTAATTGCGTGTAGAGGTAGAATGGTACGTCAAGATCACCCATATGCTTGATCTTTCTGAAGTTCAATAATTCTGGAACTCGGTGCGAAGTCTCGAAATCCCAACCATGCCATGTGATGGTTGGGAGTTCGGGACGTCGCACCGGGTTCCATGATGGCAAGCAGCCAACTTTGTCCAAGTTCAAGGTCAAGTCTGGAACATTGTGTCTAGTCATGCGGTACATCCACTGGCCTGCCGAGGGATATCAAACCACCCCTCAGGCTCGAGTACCGAAATCAGATTGATTTGAATGTTTATGTCACTCGCTTAGACGGCAAGCAGTCACACTGGAGCCATGTAACCAAGTTCAGGCACCGAATGCAGCCCAGGTACATGAACTGGAGGGCGAATATTGTTTCGCATGCTGATGTCAGTGTTGAAGACGACAAGCAGACTGGAGACATGTAGCCATGTTCAACGTCCAATGTTGATGTCGCTGTTTTAGATGATAATGGTAACGGAGGCTATGGAAAGCCCGGAGGGAAAGGTGGTCAAGTTCTGGAGGTGGTGTTAAAAAACACCGATTGGATTGGTAAAGAAAGCTGCAGCGGCACATGGTCGCGTTCTCGCTCGTCGTTTACTTCTTGGCAGCCTTGGCCTTGGGGGCAGCGGCCTTCTTAGGAGCAGCAGCCTTCTTGGCAGGTGACTTGGCCTTGGCAGGGGACTTGGCCTTAGCAGGGGACACAGCGGCCTTCATGGCAGGGGACTTCGCCTTGGGGGCCTCGGCCTTCTTAGTAGCGGACTTCTTGGCCGCAGCAGGCTTCTTCTCAGCAGCGGGCTTCTTCGCGGCTGCAGGCTTCTTCTCTGCAGCGGGCTTCGTCGCGGCTGGAGGCGTCTTGGCTGCGGGGGCCTTCTTGGCTGCAGCGGGCTTCTTGGAAGCGGCAGGCTTCTTGACTCCAGCAGGCTTCTTGGGGGCAGGCTTCTCGACTGCGGAAGCCTTCTTGGTTACAGTCTTGGGGGGCATTTTGATAAGGTGGATGGATTGAATGGAATGATCGATACTGGGGGTTTCTAGATTTCGAGAAGTTCGAGGGGGATATATAGCTTGCGGAGGTCGGGTCGGTTTTGCTAAGACCTGCTGATCCGACGCTCCGGCGAGGAGTCTTGGTGGGCGGAATGCCCCTGCCCCGCCCTGCCCCGCCCCCCCCCCCGACCCCTTTCGACTTTTTAAGGGATTTCTCACTTTTTCCTGAGTGAGTCGTTTCACTTCGGACATCGACAGATCTAAGCGTCTCGGTTAGGCGAGTCCATTGGCACTATCGCGGTCGTCTTGCGTTGCATATAGGGGGTCGCGACCACGTGGGATGAAGCTGGAAGAGGGGTACTGCTCGAGGGGTTCACGACGAAGACAAGGTTGTCGACTTGCCATCCAAAGTTGCCGTCTCTGAAGATACAATATGCTCAGCGAACTACCTCGTCATGATCTTGACTGATTTCAGCACTCCAATGAGGCCGCCCAACTAGGCTGGCTAGCTATGAGAAGCTGAAATGTTATGTTTTCTCTGGTTCCACTCAATATTATCGGGTGGGGATGATGTAATTTGCTGTACGATGGGCAAACTTACAGTGAATTTCATGGGGTCGGGGTCCCACCCCACCCCCTTTCATAAATCTGTCAACTTTTAAGCTCCCATCAGGGGCAATTTTGTTTTGCGCCCTCCAGTCACAACTAAAAATGTGTGCATTGATCGTATTCTAGCAGCAGTAGCACTGTGATTGCACTTTAGCGAGCTAGCTAAGTATCAATACTCAAAAGGATGAGGCAGGGTGTCAAATAACTAGGGCTTGTGGGGTCGCCGGTTCTATCCCGGCAGGTAGACAAACCTCTCTGCGCGCACATTTTTGCTCGCTCGCAGATGCTCTCGAGGGCAGCACACTCACCATGGCATCAGCAGCAATGAGAGTGGTGAGCGTGATTTTCCATGCACTTCTGGTGCTAAAAGGTGGGTGCTATGGGTGGAAGCGTAGTTTGGGGCTTCAAGAGGAGGTGGAGTTTGGTATGGTGGTATGATTACCAGATTTGCCTGGGATTTCCTTGCACTGGGTCTGGGCCAGGGAATTCAGTATATCGCCTTATATCGTACGGTAATAGACCACCATACTACCGTGTTTTCCATCTCCCTCAGTATTGCTTCATTTGACTTGATTTTAAGTGTATGGACGTGAAAACGGTATTTCCTGTTATATCCCCTTGGTCTTATACTGATTTCCCTCAAAAAGGGTCTAAAAATATCATACGATATATCACGATATATTGTACGGTAATTGAAAATACCGTACGATATTGACAGCCCTACAAATAACATGGTTAAACACGTGCTCAGTAGCCACGGTGTTACAAACTATCGGTCCCTGATTAAACACGCGGCTGACATTGGAGATTTGAGATTTGGTGGTTGACCCCAGTCAAAGCAAACGGGCTGGCCCCCTCAGCCTCACGCCTCGTACTATTTATTTATATTCAAACTTTGAACATCCTTGCAAGGGTAGCTGACTACCCTGAGCACCTGTTTAACTACCCTTGGTATCGAGGATATTGAAATTGAAATTGAAATTGTTACATACTTACATCCGTGTAATACCGTTACTCACAGGACGTGAAATTAAAGACACCATAGCGAAAGCCGGAGCTAGCTATAGTCACCCTTGGTATCAAGGATATATACAAACAATTTACCGTGTTCCCAAGTTACATTATACTTTTTTATATGATGATATTATATTATTCTAGACAGTCATCTATGCAGGGGGCCATCAAGAAGTTATTTTTGACACCTCATGCTATGATTTTTTTTTGCCCTTACCCCCCCCCCCCCCCCCCCCCCCCCCCCCCCCCCCCCCTCCATTAGCTTGAAATGCCAATATCTTCCTCACTAATAATAATCATGTCGCGGATTCCTGCTGCTTGAGCTTCCAGCTGCTAAGTCAGGAACTCTTTGGCTCTGATTGTGAAGTTCTGTGTGGCGTCCAGACTGGATATACCTTCCAGTACATCCACCAATTACACCGTGGGTGTAATCGACCAAAGACTTCAGATTCCTAAAGCTTTCGTCGAGGCGTTTTCGATGGTGTGCGGCACATTCGATTCAGGCCAAAGACGGAGAAGTTGTGAAGAAATTTTGAGATCGGCCTCGCCCCCCCCCCCCCCCCCCCCCCCCCCCCCATTTAGGACCCCCCCATATTTCAGCCCCTAGGCACTTTTTGAAACTTTGTTCAATGGTTTCGGGGTCTACAACCAAATCGGAGACGATTAACAGCATGTGCCTCCCCACATCCGTTTTGATGCCCCCCCGCATCAATGCAATAATAATTATGTGATATTACTAGGAACGGCGATATGATATCATATAATATCATGTTATCATATGAAATCATATGATGCCGGAAGTCTAACTAGGCTAACGTCACCATTTATATATAATATCATATGTTATATATAAATGGTAACGTGCATCATATGATATCATATGATGCAAACCCTGAACGGACCCTTTGTCTGCGCCGCGGGACGGAGCGTCCTGAACAACCCTGCTGAGCACTTGTTCAACTGCCCTTAGTATCGAGGATATACATAACCAATTCACCACATTTCCAAGTTCCTTTATACAGTCATCCGGCAGTCATCTATGCAAAAATAATTATGGGAAAATACCGGATATCCCCAACACACGAGTGTAAATGAGAACCACTTTTTTCCTACCCCTATATCCCCCAAACTGCAACAAAAAGCAAATTGTTATCGTAGCTATTTCGGGTATTATGTGATAACACCGGTACTCCCCAACATACACTACACTACATATATATACACACACACTATATATATACACACACTATATATATATAGATATATACACTATATATACAGTACATATTGAGGTGTTAATACATACACTATATATACATACACTATATATACGTACACTATACATATACATACACTATATATATACGCTACATATGGAGGTGTTAACGCCTCTGGTTTTGCAGCTACAATTAGGAATCAAGGATAGTTTCTAAATTTAAACATAAACAACCCGAACTGAACATCTCTCCAGTCCTCATTTGCCCTTGGCTTGGAAAGGCAATTCCGTACACCTCTGACCGGCATGCATGTGGTACAGTCCGAGTAGGCCTGAGCTGCCGATTGAGCTTTCTTCTCATGAAGGGGGCTAAGCATGAAGAGGGCCAAGGGCACTGCCTCCTCCTCCTCCTCCTCCTTAACATCCTCCTCCTCACGATCAGTCTCGAGCTTGTGCAGCTGATTGAGCTTTCTTCTCATGAAGGGGGCTAAGCATGAAGAGGGCCAAGGGCACTGCCTCCTCCTCCTCCTCCTCCTTAACATCCTCCTCCTCACGATCAGTCTCGAGCTTGTGCAGCTGATTGAGCTTTCTTCTCATGAAGGGGGCTAAGCATGAAGAGGGCCAAGGGCACTGCCTCCTCCTCCTCCTCCTTAACATCCTCCTCCTCATGATCAGTCTTGAGCTTGTGCAGCTGATTGAGCTTTCTTCTTGTCTAGCAGCAAGAAAGAAGCCAAGAGCACAAGTATACTCCTCCTCTGTCTCCAGGCTTCTGCCTCCTCCCCCTCCTCCTCCGCCCCCTGCCTTCTGCCTCCTCCTCCACCTCCTCCTCATGATCAGTCTTGAGCTTGAGCAGCTGATTGAGCTTTCTTCTTGTCTAGCAGCAAGAAAGAAGCCAAGAGCACAATTATACTCCTCCTCTGTCTCCAGGCTTCTGCCTCCTCCCCCTCCTCCTCCGCCCCCTGCCTTCTGCCTCCTCCTCCACCTCCTCCTCATGATCAGTCTTGAGCTTGTGCAGCTGATTGAGCTTTCTTCTTGTCTAGCAGCATACTCTTCCTCTGACTCCTCCTCCTCATCACCACCACCATCACAAGACTCAGCTCATTAGTGCGCTCGCGCTGCCGACTGAGCATTATTCAAGAAGATGCTCAATCAGCAGCACAAGCATCCTCCTATTCTGCCTCCTCCTCCTCAGCACGAGCATCACCTTTCACAATCACTCCTTCCCGCTCATTCTTGAGCTTGTGCTGCTGATTGACCATCTTCTTGTTGTCGAGCAGCATAAAGGACGCCAGCAGCACAAGCATCATCTTTCCCTTGCACTCCAGAATATCCTCCCAAGAAAGGAACATGGTGCAGCCCAACTTCTGGGCAATACTTATGATGTACCTGCAATTGCAGAACAGTCGTACCGCAAGGATGTGAGAATGTACTTGCAGAAAAGTCGTACCCCAAGCGAGTGAGAATCATCCTCATCTTCATCACCTTCACCACCATCCCAATACCCCCCCCACCCCATCATCACTACCAGCAGCACAAGCATCATCTTTCCCTTGCACTCCAGAATGTCCTCCCATGAAAGGAACATGGTGCAGCCCAGCTTCTGGGCAATACCAATGATGTACCTGTAATTGCAGAAAAGTCGTACCACAAGCGTGTGAGAGTGTGATTGCAGAACAGTCGTACCGCAAGTGTGTGAGAATGTAAACAGTCGTAGCGCAAGCGTGTGGGAATGTAATTGCAGAACAGTCGTACCGCAAGGGTGTGAGAATGTAATTGCAGAACAGTCGTACCGCAAGCGTGTGAGAATGTAATTGCAGAACAGTGGTACTGCACACGTGTGAGAATGCAATTGCAGAACAGTTGTACTGCGCACGTATGAGGATGCAATTGCAGAACAGTCGTGCTGAAAGCGTGTGAGGATGCAATTGCAGAACAGTCGTGCTGAAAGCGTGTGAGAATATAATTGCAGAGCAGTTGTAGCGCAAGCATGTGAGAATCATTCTCATCTCCATCACCATCACTACCATCCCAATATCCCCCCCACCCCATCATCAGTACCACCACAACCATCCCATCATCACGACCACCACCACTATCTCCACCACTATGGCCATCACCATCCCAATATCCATTGTCACCACCACCACCACCACCACCATTCCATTATCACGACCACCATTCCATCATCACGACCACCAGCACCATCATCACTACCACCAGCACCATCATCAGACTTTAGATCAGAGTCCATATTGTCCCTCCAAGAAAGGAACATGGTTCAGCCCAGCTTCTAGGCAATACTACTGATGTACTTGCAATAGTGTGTGCAATACTACTGATGTACTTGCAATAGTGTGTGCAATACTACTGATGTACTTGCAATAGTGTGTGCAATACTACTGATGTACTTGCAATACTACTGATGTACTTGCAATACTACTGATGTACTTGCAATAGTGTGTGCAATACTACTGATGTACTTGCAATAGCAGAGCAGGCGTACGGCAAGAGCGAGAGAACGTGTTTGAGAATCATCCTCATCTCCATCACCATTGTCACCATCATCACCACCACCGTCCTCCCCCCCCACCACCACCCACCCACCCCGAGCAGCACAACTCACCGTCACCACCCTCACCTCCAAAACACCCCAGAGTGACAACACCAGGCACCACCACCCCCGGCTCGCCACCCACCCCATCATGACAACCACCAGCACCACCACTACCACCACCCCATGCAGCAAAACCACCAGCACACCCAGCCGCACACCACCACCACCACTCACCCAGGCAGCACCACCACCACTCATCCACGCCCCCCAGCACACCACACCATCCCCCCACGACACCACCCGCCTAGCAGCAGCCACAACCACCAACACCACTCACCCCATCAGCACACCACCACCCAGCAGCACCACCACCCCCACGACCCCCCAGCCGGCCACCACCACCAGCACCACCACGACCACTCACCCGGCCAGCCGCAGCAGCACGTATCACCCCAACACCCAGCACCACACACCACCAGCAACACCACCACCCCTCAGCACAAAGGACCATTACCAGCAACACGACCTCCCTATCATGACCACCACCAGCACCACACGACCACCACCTCCCCCTTCAGTCAGTCCTTACAGCACCACCACCCCCACCCCCGAATCAACCACCACCACCCAAGAAGCCACAATAATACCCAGGACATGCACCACACCCCAATCATCACAACAACCAACAAACAACATATACCACCACCCGCCCAGTATCATCAGACCAACCACCACCCCCCATCATCACAACCACCATCAACACCACCACCCCATCATCACAAATACCATCACCACACCACTACCCCCATCATCACCACCACCATCACCACCACTACCACCACCCTTCCATCATCATCATCACCACCTCCACCACTCCATCATCACCACCACCATCACCACCACCACCCCATCATCACAAATACCACCACCACCACCACTACCACCACCACAACCCAATCATCACCATCACCACTACCCCCCCACCCCCATCATCACCACCACCATGTAACCAAGTTCAAGCACAATAAGAAGTCCTGTGCAGCGTCGCAAGCGACGCGGAAAGTTGGCGGAGTGTGTTGGCAACGAAACGAAAGGTGGCAACGATGGAGCTGACTGAAGCGACTTAGTTACGCGACCGTTGGCTGATGTGACGGGCGGGCAAGAATTGTTTTCCCGGTCAAACAGGCAAATGGGTAACCCTGGGGGCTCCGGCCCCCTTGAAGAGGGGGCTCCGCCAAAAACGGTGAGCAGCCAAATTGCTGGCTGGAGCCATGTAACAAGTTCAATTTCAAGTTCAAATTTAAGTACAAAGAATACACACATTGCACTCACCTAGCGTTTGATTCCCTCTCTTGCTTGGTCTGTCCGGGCAAGACATAGACCGAGTTGACAGAGCGCGGACTGATTGTGGCAAGGAGCTGAAGCAAGATCTGCATGAAAGCACAAGAGATGAATAAGTGGTTAGATAGTGGTTAATAAGTGGTTATATAGTGGTTAATAAGTGATGAATAAGTGGTGAGATAGTGGTTAATAAGTGGTTAGTGGTTGATGAGTGATTTAGATAGGAATTAAGTGGGGGTGTTTGGGGGCGGGGGGGGGTGGGTGTGGGGGGGGTGGGGTGGTGGGGGGGGGGGGTGGGGGGGGGGGGTGGGTTTGTGGGGGGGGGGGGGGGGGGTGGGTGTGTGTGGTGGGGGTTGGTGTGAGGGGTGGGGGGGTGGTGTGTGTGGGTGTGTTGGGGTGGGGTGGTGGGGGGGTGGGTTGGGGGGGGGGGTGGGGGGTGGTGGGGGGGTTAGGGGGGGTTGTGGGTGGGGGGGGGGGGGGGGGTTGTGGGTTTGGGTGGGGGTGGGTTTGGGGGGGGGTGGGGGGTGTGGTGTGGTGTTGTTGGTGTGGGGTTGGGTGGGGGTGTGGGTGGGGTTGGGGGGTTGGGTGGGGGGTGTGTGGGTGGGGGGTTGTTGGGGTGGGGGGGGGGTGGGTGTGTGGGTGGGGTTTTTTTTTTTTTTTCAAAAAAACAACAAACCCCCAAAAACACAACAATTTTTTTTTTTTTTAAAAACCCCAAAAAACAAAAACAAGGTGGGGGGGGGGGGTGGGTGTTGTGTTGGGTGGGTGGGGGGGGGGGGGGTGGTGGGGGGTGGGGGGGGGGGGGGGGGGGGGGGGGTGTTTTTTTTTTAAAACAATAACAACCAACCCAAAACAACACCACACCAACAACCCACACACCCCGGTGGTGGTTTGTTGTGGGGTGGGGGTGTTGTGTGGGGGGTGTGTGGTGGGGGGGTTGGTGGGTGGGGGGTTGGGGGGTGTGTTGTGGGGGGGTGTGTGTTGGTTGGGGTGGGGTTGTGTTGGGGGTTTGGTGGTTGGGTGTGGGGGGTTTGGTTGGTTGGGGGGTGTGGTTCGTGGGTGGGGGGGGGTGGTTGGTGTGGGGGTGGGGGGTGGGGGGGTGGTTTGGGGGACCAACAAAAACCCACCAACCAAATACCGTAACAAAAAACACAACCAAAACACAAAAAAACAAACACCCACACACAAACACGGGTGTGGGGGGGGGGGGGGGGGGGGGGGTGTGGGGTGGTTTTTTTTTGGGGGGGGGGGGTGGGACTGTGGTGGTGTTTGGGGGGGGCGGGGTGGGGGGGTGGTGGGGGGGGGGGGGGGGGGGGAGGTGTGGGTGGGGGGGTTGGGGGGGGTGTTTTGGGGGGGGGGGGGGGGGGTGGTTGGGTGGGGTTGGGGCGGGTGGGTTAATAAGTTGGTATATAGTGGTTAATTACGTGGTCGTAAGTGGTTAATAGTGGGTTCATATAGAGTGGTTAGCTCGTGGTAAAAATGGTTAGATAGTGGTTAATAAGTGTTTATATAGTGGTTGATAAGTGGTTAGATAGTGGTTAGTAAGGGTAGATAGTGTTCGATCGTGTTAATAAGGGTTTAGACTGATCTCGTGCAAGGAGCTGAGCCAAGAATCTTGCAAGAGGGCGTACAAGTGATGAATGAGTGGTCGGTCGGTGGTTGGTCGGTCGGACAAAGGGGTGAATCTGGGGGATCCCGCCCCCCAAGAGGGGGGGCTCCGCCCAAAACTTCGCCTTACCGCCAGGCAACACTCGCTGCGACAAAATTCACTATTTTCATTATTTTCATGAATTGTCAATACAACGAAATTAATGACAAGATTAATGACAATTAATGACAATTTAATGAAAATCAAATGACAAATCAATGAAAAAATTCACATTATTTTCCTCGATCGTCAATACAACGAAAAGAGCTTGCATAGATGGGATGAGCGGTGCAAGCACGAGCAATGGAATGTCCACCACGATCTGAAGAAAGTCAAATTACTCTCGACAGCTGGCTGCTAACGACAAATGCAATGCGATGGCATGGCGAAAGTGCGCATGTGTGAACTGAATGGTGGCAACGCTCGCAGGTGGAGAAAAGAAACTTGTAATTTGAACCCTTTCCGGCCTGGTCGGCTGAAGTCACGCCACCTTCCATTGATAATGACGGCGTCAGAAGAAGACAAATACGTTTATTAAGATAGTAAAATAATATATGAATAAGATATATACAAGAGAGTCTTTCTGGTCGTGTAACTATACATATTATATGAAATCCTACTATATCAAATGTTTCTGTATCACATGACCCTATCCTTCTCCCAACTTGGGATCAAGTGATACCATCGCAACAGAGTGAAATTAACTTACATATATAATACATAATATAAATAGGATATTATGAAGTGTATATATATATATATAAAACAAATGCAAAATATATACCTCATAATACCCTAAAGAAAATTAACTTATATATAATACATAATATAAATAGGGTATTATGAAGTATATATATATATAAAACAAATGCAAAATATATACCTCATAATACCCTAAAGAAAACTAACTTATGTATATAAAATACCAATCACAACTTACCCATCCTTCTCCCAACTTAGGATTGCTTAGACTCTTGATCATATATATATATATATATATATATATATTATATATATATATATATATATACATATAATGCCCCAAACAACTTACCCATCCTTCTCCCAACTTAGGATCGCTTAGACTCTTGATGGTGATGGCTGCGGCTGCGTCTCCCCCTTCAATGCTAGGATCAGGGATGAGTAGCGATGTGTTGGAGGCTAGCTTGCCATTCGCCCAGTGTAGCACATCCTCCTCAATCTGGTGGATGGGTTGGGTTAGGACAGGCATGGCTTTGTATTGGGTTTGGTATGGCTTTGTATTTGGTTTGGTATGGCAGGGCAGTGGGTAGCGACGTGTAGGGGGATAGCTTGCCATTCGCCCAGTGTAGCATGTCCTCCTCAATCTGGTGGATGGGTTGAGTTAGGTAATCTTTAGTTTGGTATGGCTTGGTATAGTTTGGTATGGCTTTGTATGGTTTGGTTTGGTTTGGGTATGATTTGTTTGGCTTGGTTTGACATGGCAGTGGGTAGCAACGTGTTGGAGGCTAGCTTGTCATTCGCCCAGTGTGCCACGTCCCCCTCAATCTGGTGGATGCGTTGGCTTAGGATAGTCTTAGTATGGTTTGGTGTAGTTTGGTATGGCATGGCAGCTTTGCTAAATGAGTGACGTGTGACCACAATCACCTCCACCACCATGGAACTGACCCCTTTCTGGATGTTCTTGCGCAGGGGGGAGCTTAATGAGTGACGTGGGATCACCACCACCACCACCACCACCACCATGCAACTCACCCCATTCTGGATGTCCTTGCGTCAGGGGAGCTTAATGTGCGACGTGGGACCACCACCACCACCACCATGCAACTCACCCCTTTCTGGATGTTCTTGCGCAGGGGGAAGTCTTAATGTGTGTGAAGTGTGGACCCCCCCCCCCCCCCACACACACACACCACACCACACACCCCCCCCCCCCCAACCACAACACACCACACCCACCACAGCACCAGCAACCCACCCTTTGGATGTTTTGCGCCGGGAAGCTAATGTGCAACTTAGGTGACCCCCCCCCCCCCACCACCCCCACCACCACCACCACCACCACCATGCAACCCACCCCTTTCTGGATGTTCTTGCGCCGGGGAAGCTTACTGTGCGACGTCGTAGGGACCCCCCACCCCCCCCCCCCCCCCCCCCCCCCCACACAACACACACACACACCACCAACCACCACCAGCAACTCACCCTTTCTGGATGTTCTGCGCAGGGGAAGCTTATGTGCGACGTAGGACCCACCCCACCACCCAACGGGGGGCGCACGCCGAAGAGCGCTTCTCCCGCCGCCAAGGCGCTTCGAAGGCTGCGGCGCATTCACTTCTAATCTTAAAGGGGGAGGTTATGCAGGCTCTTTCGGCCTTGGGATTGCCTTCGCTATCTCCACCCATGTCTGAAACGGCTGACCAAGAGGCCGGCTTGATCAATAGTAGGTTTAGGTTGGTTTATTTGGGGTTGGGGGTTGGGGTGGGGCTGTTTTGGGTTGCTTGGAGTTGTTGGGTTTGGCGTGGGATCGGGCTGCCGAGGGTTGGGTTGGGTTGGGTTGGGTGGGTTGGTGGGCTTGTGGGTTGGTTGGTTAGTTTGGTTTTGGGTTGGGTTGGGTTGGGTGGGAGGTTGGGTTGGATGTGGGTAGGGTTGGTATGGGTTTGGGTTGGTGAGTTAGCAGGTTCTTCAGCCTTCGGTGCCTTGCTGTCTCCACCATTACTTACAACCGCTGACAAGAGGCTGGCTGCATCAACAGTGGGTTTAGGTTTTGGGTTTGCGGTTTTTGCGGTTTGGGTTTGGGTTGGGTTGGGGCTGTTTGTGGGTTGGATGGGAATTGTTGGGGTTGGCCGTGGGTCTGCTGCCGATGGGTTGGTTTGGGTGGGTCGGGTCGGGCGGGTGGGGTGGTTGGGTGGGTTGGTTGGGTTGGTTGGGTTGGGTGGGTTGGGGGGTGGGTTAGGTTTGGGTGGGTGGGTGGGTTGGGTTGGGTTGGGTTGGGGTTGGGTTTGGGTAGGGTTGGGGTTGGGTCGGGTTGGGTGGGTTGGGTTGGGTTGGGTTGGGTTGGGTTTGGTTGTTGAGTACCTTGTTTCTTCGCTCTTGGGTCCTCGCTCATCCCCACCATGAGACACCGCTGACAAGAGGGCTGGCCGCCATCAAACAGTGAGTTTGGTTTGGATTGTTGATTTGGCCTTGGGGTAAGTTTGGGGCTGGGTCGGGGTGGGGAGAGGTGGGGGAGGAGTTAGCAGTGTTTCTTCGGCCTTGGGGCTCCTGTCTCCCACCAGGTCTGACAACCGCTGACAAGAGGCTGGCTGCATCAACAGTGGGTTTAGGTTTGGGTTGATTTTGGGGTTGGGTTGGGGTTGGGGTGGGGGGTGTTGTTTGGTTGGCTTGGGAAGTTTGTTGGTTTGGAGTGGGTCTGGGCGCTCTGACGATGGGTTGTCGTTGGTTGGGTGGGTTGGGGTTTTGGGTGTGTTGGGGGGGGTAGGGTGGTATGGGTTTGCGCGTTGAGAAGGTGTACAGGTTTTCGGCCTTGGGTGCTTGCTGTATCTCCAACATACCTGGACAACTGATGAACAAGCGGTGGGCCTGGATGAACAGTGGCGTTTGTTTGGGGTAGATTTTGGTGGTGGGAGTTGGGTTGGGGTTGGGGTTGGGGGTGGGGGTGGGGGTGGGGGTGGGGGTGGGGCAGGGGCTTTTGTTGGGTTGGCTTGGGGAGTTGTTGGGTTTGGCGTGGGCTTGGGCTGTCGATGAGTTGTCGTTGGGTTGGGGTTGGGTTGGGTTGGGTCGGGTTAGGTTGGGTTAGGTTGGGTTGGGTTGGGTAGGGTTGATGGGTTTGGGTTGGTGAGGTATCAGGTTCTTCGGCCTTGGGTGCCTCCACTTGCTGTCTCCACCATGACTAACATCGGTTGGCAAGAGGCTGGCTGCATCAACGGTGGGTTTGGGTTTGGGTCGGTGAGGTAGCAGGTTCTTCGGCCTTGGGTGCCTCGCTGTCTCCACCATGACTAACATCGGTTGGCAAGAGGCTGGCTGCATCAACGGTGGGTTTGGGTTTGGGTTGATTCGGGGGTTGGGTTGGTGTCGGAGTTAGGGCTTGGGCTGACGTTGGGGTGGCTTGGGGAGTTGTTGGGCTTGGCTTGGGTATGGTTGGTATGGTTTGGGTTTCGGAGGTAGCAGGTTCTACGGCCTTGGGTGCCTCGCTGTCTCCACCATGGCTAACATCGGTTGGCAAGAGGCTGGCTGCATCAACAGTGGGTTTAGGGAGTTGTTGGGTTTGGCTTGGGTAGGGTTGGGTAGGGTTGGTGGGTTTGGGTTGGAGATTTAGCAGGCTCCTCAGCCTTTTGTGTCTCTCTGTCTCCACCATGACTGACAAGAGGCTTGCTGCATTAACAGTGGGTTTATGTTTGGGTTGATTTTGGGGTTGGGTTGGGGGTGGGGTTGAGGTGGGGAGTGTGGGTGGCGTGGCAGTGGTTAGGTTGGCTTGGTCTTGGATTTGAATGCATTTGGGTTTGGGTTTGGGAAGGGGTGAGTTGGGTTGGGGTGGGTTTGTCGGGTGTTGATGCCGGCCTAGGACATAGGGGTCATGGCAACCATTCATCAAATCAACCAAACCGTTAGTGAAAGGTAGTTAAAAGGGCGCCTAGGTGGGGCCGCATGGCTGCAGACCAAGACATGGAAGATTAGCCATGGCAAAAAAAGTTAACGGCGGCGGGGCTGGGGGGTTAAGGGACCTCCCTGTACGCCGCCGCTGGGGGGAAAGTCACAGGTGCCAGACATAGGGGCGGGGCACCATCAGGCGGGAGGGAACGCTGAGGCGACCGGGTGGCAAAGAATGCTGGGGACGGGGCGAGGAGATCTCGGGCAGCGAGCGAGGAGGGGGGCTACAGGGCACGGCGGCGCCGGAAGGTGGGGAGAGAGGGGGAATAGGCCATGAACCAAGCATGGATCACGGGCAAGTGTAGAGAAAAATGAGGTCCGGGGGGTAGCCTGAAAAAGGCCGGACATAAGCAAAAAGCGCGAGTTGGGTCCGCGAGGATCGGGTGAGTAGTTGGAGGATCGAGGTCAGAGAGCGATTAACATCGGGTTGTGCCCCCGGGGAGCCAGCAATAGCAAGTCAACCAACCGTATTTAACAAGGACTCACTATGTGGTGCCTCATTGAGCTGCCCGAGAGGACAAGATGGCCATTCGTTTCCCTTGACCATCAACCCACCAACCATAAACGATACTTTCACACAAGGGCCATCACCCATACAGCCGTCCATCATCCCGAACACAACACATCATCATCCCACTCACTAAGTGATTGTCTCATGACTCCTAGACCATGCACAAGATGGCCATGCAACCATCCATCAATCAATCCAACCAAATGTAAATTGTCAATCAACTTTTTATGGTAAGCCCCTGCAAATGACTGCCATTGAAATTGAAATTGAAATTTTGCATCCGTGTAAACATGTACTCACCGGACGTGATGTTAAGGACCAACCACAGCGTTAAAGCCGGAAGCTCGCATAGTCACAGTACTGACTGCCAACTATTTTCAAACCCATGACCCAAATCTTTCAAATGAACTGCCAAAATATTTCAACCCATAACTGCCCAACTATTTCAAAAAACCCCCCCATGACTGCCAATATTTCAACCACATTGACTGCCAACTATTTCACAGATGGACTGCCAAATCTTTCCAACCATGGCCTGCCAAACTATTTAAAACCCATGCCCTGCCAAACTATTTCCACCCATGACGCCAACCATTCATAAACCATTGGACTGCCAACTATTTCAAACATGACTGCCAAATCTTTCAAACCCATGCCTGCCAACTATTTCAAACCCATGACTGCCAACTATTTCAAACCCATGACTGCCAACTATTTCAAACCCATGACTGCCAAATATTTCAAACCCATGACTGCCAACTATTTCAAACCCATGACTGCCAACTATTTCAAACCCATGACTGCCAACTATTTCAAACCCGTGACTGCCAAATATTTCAAAACGTTTCAAAATGACAGCCAAATGTATCGAATCGTTAAATGTTCCTCTCAATATGGCGTTCAACGCATTTAACAAGTACTCACTTATGTGGTGTCTCATGAGCTGCCAGAGCATGGACAAGATGGCCATTCGTTTCTGCGTGCCCAGCCCACCACGCTCAGCAGCCAATCACACACAACACATCATCAGCCCCCACCCATCCCCACACACATCCCAAATCTATCATCCCACAACCTTCATGGGCCTCAATGACTGCCAGAGCATGGACAGTATGGCCATTCGTTTCCCATAGCCATCCACACCCATCATACAAATAACCACACACACATCCATCAGCCCACCCATCCACCCACCCCCACACACATACAAAACCATCATCCCACTCACTTATTTGGCGCCTCATGAGCTGCCAGAGCATGGACAGTATGGCCATTCGTTTCCCCTCAGCCCATCCATCACCATCCCATACAAAACACACACCACCACATCCATCAGCCCACCCATCCACCCACCCCCACACACATACAAAACCATCATCCCACTCACTTATTTGGCGCCTCATGAGCTGCCAGAGCATGGGACGTATGGCCATGCGTGTTCCCTAGGCCCCATCCATCCACCCCTAGCCATACTAAAAACACACACCCAACACAGTCCATTAGCCCACCCATCCCACCCCACCCTACCACACAGACAAACCACATCCCACTCACTATTTTGGGCGCCGCATGAGCTGCCAGAGGACATGGACTGGTATGGGGCCATTGGTTTCCCCTCAGCTCATCCATCCACCCATCCATACAAACCACACACCACTCCATCCGCACCCCTCCACCCAACCCCCACACACATGTACATAAAACCATCATCCTCACTCACTATTGGCGCCCGCAGGAGCTGCCAGAGCATGACAGTATGGCCATGCGTGCCCGTCAGCCCAGCCATTCACGCATTCCAGACACACACACACCACACAGCCATCAGCCACCCATCCACCACCCCCACCCAATGACAAAACCATCGCCCACGCATTTATTGCGCCTCAGGAGCTGCGGGGAGCTATGGACAGTATGGCTGCGGTGCCCCTCAGCTCCATCCATCCACCCTATCATACCAACCACACACCACATCATCCATCAGGCCAGCCCACCCTCCACCCAACCCCCAACACATACAAAACCATCATCCCACTCACTTATTTGGCGCCTCATGAGCTGCCGGAGCATGGACAGTATGGCCATTCGTTTCCCCTCAGCCCATCCATCCACCCATCCATACAAACACACACACACATCCATCAGCCCACCCATCCACCCACCCCCACACGCATACAAAACCATCATCTCACTCATGAAGCCTCATGAGCTGTCAGAGCATGGACAAGATGGCCATGCAACCATCCATCAATCAATCCAACCAAATGTAAATTGTCAAATCATATGGTACCCCCTCAAAATGACTGCCAAATCTTTCTAACATGACTGTCAAATCTTTCAAACATGACTGCCAAATCTTTCGAAACGTTCAAAATGACAGCCAAATTTATCGAAACGGTGAATGTTCCTGTCAATATGGCATTAACCGCATTTAACGCATTTAACGCATTTAACAAGTACTCACTTATGTGGTGTCTCATGAGCTGCCAGACCATAGACAAGATGGCCATGCAAACACCCACCCACCCATCCATCCATCCACCCGACCTTCCAACCATCCATCCATCCATCCACCCACCCATCCATCCGAACACACACACACATCCATCACCCCATACATCCGTCCATTCATCCGAACACACACACATTCGTCATCTCACTCACTAATGTGATGTCTCATGAGCTGCCAGACCATGGACAAGATGGCCATGCAAACATCCATCCACCCATCAATCCAACCAAATGTACAACGTCAAATTACATGGTACCTCCTCAAAATGACTGCCAAATCTTTCAAAACATTAAATTTTTAAATTCAAATTAAAATTCATTTCCAAAATGACTGCCAAATATATCGAACCGTTAAATATTCTGGTCAATATGTACTCACTTATGTGATATCTCATGAGCTGCCAGACCATGGACAAGATGGCCATCCAACCAACCATCTATCAATCCACCCCTCCATCCAACCACCCCTTCATCCATCCATTCATCCGAACACGCACACATTCATCATCCCACTCACTTATGTGGTGTCTCATGAGCTGCCAGACCATGGACAAGATGGCCATTCGTTTCCCCTCTGCTATGTCGATGCCACCGATATTCACTAAAGGGAGGCGCCACTGTGTGAAGCACACGTCTACTACAAGGTTGCAGTTGCAAACACTGGCGATCTTGAAAATCTGCAAAAAGTGAAAGTAGGGGGAAGGAGAGGCAAGTGGGTGGGTGGATGGAGAGAAGGAAGGCGGGTAGAGAGGGAGGGGAAGGGCGGAGGGGGAGGGGGGATGGAGGGGGGTGGGGGGGGGGGGAGGGCGTGGGGGGGGGGGGGGATGGAGCACCCACTGTGTGAACAGCACAGTCTACGCAAGGTGCAGTGCAAACACGGGCAATCCTGAAAAATCTGCAATAACAGTGTAAATGGGGGAAGGAGAGGCAAGTGGGTGGGTGGAGGGAAGGGAGGGAGGGTGGGTGGGAGGGGGGGAGGAGGGGGAGGGAGGGGGGGTGGTGGTGGGAGTGGCGGGGTGGTGGGGTGTGTGGGGGGGAGGTCGGGGGGGGAGGCGTGGTGGGGGGGGGACGGGGGGGGGGGGGGGGGGGGGCGCCATCTGTATGAAGCACAAGTCTACTGCAAGGTTGCAGTTGCAAACACTGGCGATCCTGAAAATTGAAAAAGGCGAGGGGCAGGAGGGACCTGGATGGGTGCAGATGGGCAGCAGTGTGTGTGTGTGTGTGGGGAGTTTACAAACACTTGGCGATCCTGAAAATCAGGAAAAGGTGAGAGGAAGGAGGGGCAGTGGGGGGGGGGAGGGGTGGCATGTGTGTGTGTGTGTGTGTGTGGGCGGAGTTTACACACATGGTCTGATCTTGAAAATCTGCAGAATGGTTGAGAAGGGGGAAGTGGGGGTGGGGGAGGCGGGAGGGGGGCGTGGAGGAGGGAGGGGGTGGGTCAGGTGGGATGGGGTGAGATCCTGATAATCTGCAGAAAGTGGGCGGAAGGAGGGGCAAGTGGATGAGTGGGTATGGGTGGGTATGGGTGGCATGAATGGGTGTGTGTGTGTGTGGAGTTACAAACACTGGCAATCCTGAAAATCTGCAAAAAGTGGGGGGAAGGAGGGGCAAGTGGGGTGGGTGGATGGATGGAGGGAGGGGGGGAGGAAGGGAGGGAGGGAGAGGAGGGGAGAGGGGAGAGAGGAGAGGCGAGGAGAGAGGAGAGAGGAGAGAGGAGAGAGGAGGGAGGGGAGGGGGAGGGGGAGGGGGAGGGAGGGGAGGGAAGGAGGGAGGGAGGAAGGGAGAAAGGGAGAGAGGGATGTGTTCCACCCCACCCCATCTCACGTGACCCACCCCATCCCACCTAAACCACCTCACCTAAGCCCACCTGACCCACCCCACCCCCTCCCACCTGAACCATCCCACCCCTACCAACCTGACCCACCCCACCCTACCCCACCTGACCCACCCCACCCCATATCACCTGACCCACCCTACCCCTCACACCTGAACCACCCCTCCCTACCCCAACTGCCCCACCCCACCCCATACCACCGGACCCACCCCACCCAATCTTGCCTGATCCACCCCACCCCTCCCGCCTGAACCACCCCTCCCTACCCCACCTGACCCACCCCACCCCACTGCCACTCAGGCGAGATCCACCTTGGGTTTAAAGGGGGGAATGTAAGCGCTCTCCCAGTTGACACAACCAGGTTGGATGGCCTCGACAGCCAACAGCAAGGGGTAACCTGAGAAGGTGCAGAGCAGAGGGGGAATATAGGGAGGAGGTGACGAGCCAAGGGAGAATAGAGTGAGAGGGTGCATAGAGTAAGGAGGTGAAGTTGACACAACCGGGTTGGATGGCCTCGACAGCCAACAGCAAGGGGTAACCTGAGAAGGTTAAGGGGAGAATAGAGTGAGGAGGTGACGAATAGAGTGAGAGGGTGAATAGAGTGAGAGGGTGAAAAGATAGAGGTGAAGAATAGAGTGAGGAGGTGACGAATAGAGTGGGAGGGTGAATAGAGTGAGAGGGTGAAAAGATAGAGGTGACGAATAGAGTGAGGAGGTGACGAATAGAGTGAGAGGGTGAATTGAGGAAGAGGGTGAAAAGATAGAGGTGAAGAATAGAGTGAGGAGGTGAAGAGCAAAGGGTGAATAAAGTGAGAGGGTGCATTGGGTTAGAGGGTGAATAGAGTGAGGAGGTAACGAGCAAATGATGAATAGAGTGAGAGGGTGCATAGAGTGAGGAGGTGAAGTTGACACAACCGGGTTGGATGGCCTCAACAGCCAACAATGAGGGGTGACCTGAGAAGGTGAAGAGAAGAGGGTGAATAGAGTGAGGAGATGAAGAGCAAAGGGAGAATAGAGTGAGAGGGTGAATAGGGTGAGGGGGCGAAGTTGACACAACCGGGCTGGATGGCCTCGACAGCTAACAACAGGGGGTAACCTGGGAAGGTGAAGGGGTGAATAGAGCAGAGGGTGAATATAATAAGAGGGAGAATAGATTGAGAGGTGAAAAGCAGAGGGAGAGTAGAGTGGGGAGGTCATGAGCAGAGGGTGAGCAGAGTGAAAGGTGAAAAGCGAAGGGAGAATAGAGTGAGAGGTAAAAAGCAAAGGGAGAATAGAGTGAGAGGGTGCCTAAGGTGAGGAGGTGAAGTTGACACAACCGGGTTAGATGGCCTCAACAGCTAACAGCAACAAGGGGTATCCTGAGAGGGTGAGGTACAGAGGGTGAAATGAGTAAGAGGGTGAATAGAGTACGAGGGTGAATAGAGTAAGAGGGTGGATAGGTTGAGAGGGTGGGAAGGGGGAGAGAGGGGAGGGGGAGGAGGAGAGGGTGAGAAGGGGGAGGGGAGGGGAGGGGGGAGGGGAAAAGGGGGAGGAGGGGGAGGAGGTTGAGAGCGGAGGGTGGATAGGTTTTATATGATGAGAAGGGGGAGGGTGAGTGGAGTGGAGGATGGGGAGGGTGAGAAGGGGGAGGAGGGGGGAGGATGGTCAAGGCAAGGGTGAATAGGGTGAGATGATGAGAAGGGGGAGGAGGGTTGGTGTGGAGGGAGAGAGAGGTGGATAGGTTTTAGATGATGAGAGAGGGGAGGGTGAGTAGGGGGGGGAGGGGAGGGTGAGTAGGGGGAGGGGGGAGGGTAAGAAGGGGGAGGAGGGGGGACGCTGACGGCGGACAGAGCGGAAGATGAATATGTTAGATGATGAGAAGGGGCGGGGTGGAGGGTGAGAAGGGGGAGGAGGGTGTGGAGGTTGAGAGCAGAGGGTGGATAGGTTTTAGATGACGAGAAGGGGAAGGGGAGGAGTAGGGGGAGGGGGAGGGTAAGAAGGGGGAGGAGGGGGAGGACGTCGAGAGCGGAGGATGAATATGTTGAGATGATGAGAAGGAGGAGGGTGAGAGGGTGAGAAGAAGGAGCAGGCGAAGAGCAGAGAGGGAATCAGATTTGAAGCCCTGACCACAGCAGCTACTCAGAGTTTAAATTGAAGGGCTCACCTGAGCGGACCTCAGGGTCGAAGATAGAGGAAACGTAAATGCGGTGATCAAGTGAATTGACAACATTCTCAACAGCCGGGTGTGGGTGGGGTCATGGGTTGGGTTGGGTTGGGTGGGGGGGGGGTAAGGGGCACCCTGTGACCACAGCAGCTTCTCAGAGTTTTAATTGAAGGGCTCACCTGAGCGGACCTCAGGGTTGAAGATAGAGGAAACGTGAATGCGGTGATCAAGCGAGTTGACCAATCTCCGCAGCAGGGAGTGTGGGGGGTTGGGGTGGGTGGGGTTGGGAGCAGGGGTGTGTGCGTTGTGGAGTGTCTGTATGTGTGTGTGTGGTGGTGGTGGGGGTGGGGGGGTGGGTAGGTGGGGGGGGGGGGGGGGGCGGGGGGGGGGGGGGGGGGGGTACACTTTCATCACAAGCCACAGATAGGCCCCCCCTCTCCAGCTAACCCCCATCATGCCAAGCTATGCCATACCAAGCTATCCGTACGCACCTGTGCAGACCTCAGGGTCGAAGATAGAGGAGATGTGAATGCGGTGATCAAGCGAGTTGAGCCACATTCTCAGCAGCCGGGTGTGGGTGGGGGGGTTGGGTTGGGTTGGGTTGAGTTGGATTGGGGTTGGGGTGGGGTAAAGGGGCACCCTGGTCACAGCAGCTACTCAGGTATTAAATTGAAGGGCTCACCTGTGCGGACGTCAGGGTCGAAGATAGAGGAGATGTGAATGCGGTGATCAAGTGAGTTGAGCCACATTCTCAGCAGCCGCTCCTCCTGCGTGTCAATTGAGTTGCTGTCCCCAAGATCGCCCGTGAACACCTACAAGGAGCAGACGTTGGCCAAGTGGGGCTGTGTGCCTGTGTGTGTCTATGTGTGTGTGTGTGTGCCTGTGTGTCTGTGTCTGTCTATGTGGGTGTATGCGCGTTTATGTGGGTGTCTGTGTGTCTATGCGTGTTTCAGTGTGTCAATTGAGTTGCTGTCCCCAAGATCGCCGTGAACACCTACACGTTGAACAAGTGTGTCTGTGTACCTGTGTGTGCCTGTGTGTGTCTATGTGTGTGCCTATGTGTGTGTCTACAGGAGTGTGTCTGTTTGTCTGTGTGTGTCTATGTGTGTGTCTACAGGTTTGTGCCTGTGTGTGTATGTGTGTGTGTGTGTGTATGTCTGTGTGTGTTTATGTGTGTATGTGTGTATGTGTGTCAGTTAAGTTGCTGTCCCCAAGATCAGACCTAAAAGGAGCAGATGATGGCCAAGTGTGCCTGTGTGTGTCTATGTGCGTCTATGTGTACGTGTATGTGTGTTTGCCTGTGTGTGTCTATGTGTGTGTCTACGTGCGTGTGTGTGTGTCAATTGAGTAGCTGTCCACCAAGATTCCGCTCCCGTAACCGCTGTGAAAGGGCTGTTAAGTAGTGCCGGTCATGTGTCGTGTCCAAGCGTGTGCTGCTGTTGTCAGTTTCGTGTTATGTGTTGTGTCACGCATGTGTCTATGTGTGTGTCTATGTGTGTCTATTTGTGTGTCTATGTGCATGTGTCTAGATGTGTGTGTCTGTGTGTCTGTGTGTGTCTGTCTGTGTCTGCATGTCTATGTGCCTACGTGCGTGTGTCTATTTGTTTATGTGTGTGTCAACATGTGTGTCTGTGTACGTGTGTATTGTCAGAAAGTGAATTAAGCAGTATTCTCAACAGCCACTTCTCTGGTGTGCTGTCCTACAAGATTCGCCTTCACTTGAAACAACGTCCACAATGATGCAGGCCAACCCAAACAGCACACCACACACCACAACAGCCCCACACACCTAGCAGCACCCACCACACCCAAACAGCACCCACACACCAAACAGCACCCACACACAGCAGCAGCACCCCAAATCCAAAGCACCCACACACTAGCCAGCATCCCACACAACCAACAGCCACCCACCACAGTCCTAGCAGACCACACACAACCCCAGCAACCACACACCTAGAGCACCAACAACAACAGCACCCACACACCTAGCGCCACCCACACACCAAACAGCACCCCCACACACCTAGCAGAACCCACACACCCAACAGCACCCCACAACACACAACAGCACCCATCACATCCTAGTCAGCACCCACACACACCACAGCACCCAACAACTAGCAGAACCACACACACCCACAACAGCACCCACACACACCCAACAGCCTCATCCACACACCCACCACAGAAACCACACACCTCCTAGCAGCACACACACACCCACACACAGCACCCACACACCCAAAGCACACCACCACCCAACACGCACACTACACCACACCTAGCAGCACCCAAACACCCAACAGCACCCACACACCAAACAGACCCACCTACAGCACACCATAGACACAAACCCAGCAGAACCCACACCCAACAGCACCAACACACCCACACAGCACCCACACACCTAGCGCACCCACAACACCAAAAGAACCCAACACTCCACAGCACTACCCCCACCTAGCAGCCAACCAACAGCACCACAACAGCTACACCAACATAACCTATAGACGCACCCAACACACCCAACAGCACTCCACACACTAGCAGCACCACACACAAAGCAACCAAAGAATAGACAAATACCAAAAACATACCCTAGTTACAGAAAACAAAAACAAACGAACACACACCACAACAAAAGAAAAACAGCAGACAAACACACAAACAGACCACACTAAGAATCCACCACCACATCAGACAGCACACCACACCCAAACAGCACCCACACACCCAACAGCACCCACACACCTAGCAGCACCCACCACCAACCAGCAACCCAACCCAGCAGACACCCACAACCAGACAGCACCCCCACACTCGAAACAGCACCCACACACCCACAGACATCACCACACCCAACAGCACCCACACCTTCACCTAGCAGATACCCACACCACGCTACCCAGCCACACCCTCCAACCAACACACTAGCAGCACACACCACAAACGAACACCAACAGCCCAGCCAACACCCACATCACCTAAACACGTCCCCAACACAAACACCCTCAACACACACACACACACATCCTCAGCAGCACCCACCAACAACCCAAAAGCACCCATCAACCTTGTACAGCAACCACACACATCCCAACCAGCACCCACACACCAACAGCACCCCACAACCTAGCAGCACACTACACCCAACAGACCAACCACACAAACACAACAACTCCCACACACCAAACAGCACCACACCCAAAGACCCACACCTAGCAGCAACCCACACACCAACAGGCACCCACCACACCCACACAGCCCACACAACACCTAGCAGCATCCCACACACCTAGCCAACCCCACACACCTAAATGACTTGCACAACCCAACACTACCCAACACCAGCCCACCCCACAGCACCACCAACAGCCCACCCACACACCTAGACACGCACCCACACACCAGCCAACAACAGCCAACAAGCACCACCACACCACACCCAACAGCACCCACACATAGACACCCACAACCACCACCAACACACCTGCAGCCACGACACCAAACACAACCCACACCAACCACACCCAACCACCCAACCCTCACAGCACCCAACACACCCAACAGCACACCACACACCCAACAGCACACACACACCTCAGCACCACCCACAGACCCACAACACCCAACAGCCCCACACCCAACACACCCACACACCGCACACAACAAGCACCACTAGCACGCAACACAACAACCACACCTAGCAGACCACACCCCAGACACACCTAGCAGCACCCAACACACCCAGCCAAACACCCCAACACACCCAACACACCCAGCAGCACCCAACATACCCCAACAGCACCAACACACCCAACAGCACCCACACAACCCAAACAGCACCCAACACCTCAGCAGCAACCACCACACCAACAGCACCACAAACTGCAGCACCTACACAACCCCACACACCCACACAACGCACCCACACACCCAAAGCGTACCACCCACCTAGCAGCCCCTAGCTACGCACAGACCACACACACCAAAGCACCCACACACCTATCCGAACACCCTAACACCAAACACCTAGAGCATCCCACCACCACCCAACAGCACCCACACACCCAACGCACCCACACACCACAGCACACCCACACACCCAACAGCACCCCACAACCCCAACTGCACCCACACACCAACAACAGCACCCACACCACCCAACAGCACCCACACCACCTAGCAGACCCATCACACCTACACACCCACACAAGCAGCACCATCACACACCTAGAAGCCACCAACACTACAGCACCAACACACAACAGCACCACAACTTAACCAGACACACACCTGAGGATCCCACACCCAGCACCCACCACCAAAGCAACCACACACCTAGCGAACCCACACCAACAGACCCCACACACCCATCAGACCCACACACCCCACCACACCCAACAGCCACCAAACCTAGCGCACCCCACACACCCCAAAAGCCCCCACCACACTACGACCCCACCCACACACCCACAAAACACCTACACACCTCGCAGACCCACAACCAACACACCCACCCAACACACGCACACCACCTACACCACCACACACCAGCAGTCCCACACATCCTAGCAGCCCACCACACCACACCACCAGCAGACACCCCACCCACAAACTAACACCTAGCAGCACACCACAACCAACAGCACCACCCACAGCACCACACACACAGCACCCACACACCTAGACCAACCTAGCAGCAACCACACACCAACCACACCACACACCCAAAAGCACCAACACCTAGCAGCCCAACACACCCAACAGCACCACACACACCTCAGCAGCACCCACAACCCACAGCACACCAACACCCCAACAGCCCCACACACCAGCGCACCCACACCCAAAGCACAGCCACAAGAATCCCAAGCCCAACACCCAACCCTCCACACACCCAATCAGCAGCCACACACCCAACAACAGCACCGGACACAGAGCCCAACAGCACCCCACCACACCCAACAGCACCCTACTAACACCCACAAAACAGCACACCACACACCAACAGCACCACACACCCAACAGCAACACAACCACAGCCAACCAGCACCAACACCCAAACAGCACCCACCACACCCACAACGCACCCACACACCTAGCCAAGCACCCTACACACAACGCACCAACACACCCAACAGCACTCACACACACTAGCAGCACCCACACACCAAACCAGCACCACACACTAGCAGACCACACACACCCAACAGCACCAACCACAACTCTAGACCAGCACACACACCAACAGCAACCCACACACCAACAACACACCACCACCACCTAGCAGCACCCACACAACCAAAACAGCACCCACACACACAACAGCACATCCCAACACCTTAGCAGCCCCACACACCCAACAGCCACCCACACCCTAGCGCACCCACACACCCAACAGCACCCACACACCTAGCAGACACCCACACACCCAACAGCCACCCACACACCCAACCAGCACCCAACACACCAACAGCACCCACACACCTAGCAGCACCCACACACCCAACAGTCAACCATCAACACAGCACAAACCCAGACCACATACTAGCAGCACCCACACACCCAAACAGCACACCACAACAACAGCCCAGCCAACCTACCACCACAAAAAACGCACGACCCACACACCCAACAGCACCCAACACACCTAGCAGCACCCACACACCACAATACAGCACCCACAACACCAAAGCATCAGTAACCTAGCAGACCACACACCTCTAGCAGCACCCCACACACCACCCAACACAGCACACCCACACACCCAACAGCACCCACACACCTGCAGCACGCACACACCCCACAGGATTACCCCAACCAACGCACCAAACAACTACTAGAAACCACCCAACAGCAACCAACACCAACACCAGCAACCCACCCACCACTGCACACCACACACACCTAGCAGACCCCACCCACCAAAGCACACAACACGCCAACGCACACAACCAAATAGCAGAAAACACACACGACAAACAACATAAGAACAGCACCACACAACAAACCAAACAACAGAACAAAGAAGACCCAACACACCCAAAGCCACCTACAACCCAACAGCACACAAACAAGAACCACACAAAGAGAAGCAAACAACACCAAAAAACGCACACCAACCCAAAACAGCACCCAACACCCAACAGACCACCACTCCAACACACCTGCATACGCACCCACACCCAAACGCCCACACACCCAACACACCAACACGGCACCCATACAACTAGACCCCACACCACCTAGCAGCACCCATCACACTACCACAGTCACTCCCACCACACCCCAACAGCACCCCACACACCCAACAGCACCACCACACAGCAGCACCCACACACCCAAAGCACCCAACAACCCAACAGCACCCACACTACACCAACAGCACCCACACACCCAACAGCACCCACAACCTTAGCAGCACCCACACACCAAGCACCACACACCCGCACCCACAAACCTAAGCCACCCCACACACTAGCGCAACCCACACACAGACAGCACCACATCCAAACTAGCCCACACACACACAGCAGCATCCACAACCCAAAAAGCACCAACAACCCAACAGCACCCACACACTACAGCACAACCACAACAAATACCAACAAGACCCACACATACTAAACAGAAACACAAACACACCAAAACAGCACCCACACACCTACGCCCACACACCCCAACCACAAACCTAGCAGTCACCACACACACCAAAGCAGCACCCACACACACAGCAGCAACCCCACACACCGTAGCAGCACCCCACTACCACACACAACACACCACACACTACCTGACCCACACCAACAGCAACCCACACACTAGCAGCAACACCCCAGCCCCCACTAGGACCGGGCACCCAAACTACACCTGGCACCCACAACAGCCCCCACACACCCCACACCAGCAGCACCCACACAACCAACAGCACCCACACACCTAGCAGCACCCACACACCCAACACAGCACCCACAAACCACAACAGCACCCACACAACCTGCAGCACCCATGCACCCAACAGCACACCACAACAGCACACCCAACACACCGCACAGCAACCCTATCGACAACCAACACTGCACCCCACACACCTAGCAGCACCCACACCCAACCAAGCACCCACACACCCAAACAGCACCCCCTCCTACACACCCACAGCACACACACACAAAGCACACACACCCAACACAGCACTCACACACCCTCATACCACCACCCACCACACCCAACAGCCATCCACAACACCCATACGCACCCACCACACCCCAACAGCACCCACACACCGCAAACAGTACACCCAACTAAACTACAAACAGCGACCCACTACACCACAACAAAGCACACACCTCACACCCAGACCCAACCAAGGGCTCCCCACACACCTAGCACACCCACACACCAAAACAGCACCCACACCACCTAAAGCACAGACACACCCAACAGTCACCAACACACATCAAGAAATCCCACTCAACCACACAACTAGCAGACACACACACACACAACTTAGCAACCACAACCAACACGCACCCACACACCCACTAGAAGCACCCACACACCAACAGCACCCACACACCAACAGCACCCATCCACACTAGACATTTGACCACCACACACCCAACAGCACCCACCACAACACACAGCAGCAACCCAGACCCACACACCCAAAGCACCCTCCACACACCTAGACAGCACCACCATACCCACAGCCACACCAACCAACACCACCACACCACACCCAACAGCACCCAACACCCAAACACCCACACACCAACAGACACCCACACACCTAGCAGACTCACCAACCACAGCACCCAAACACCCCTCACACACATACAGCAGCACACACACAGCACCACAAACTAGCACGCAACATACACCCAACAGCACACCACAACCTAGCAGCACCCCACACCCAACAGAACCCACACACAACAGCACCCAAACACCTAGACAGAACCCACACACCCTAACAGCACCCACAAACCCACCTTAGCATAAACCATCAATCCTAGCAGCACACAACCACCACCCACTCACAGCAACCCACCACCAATTAGCAAGCACAACACAACTTCAACCAGATCCATCACACTAGTCAGCCCCACACACCCAACAGTCACCACACCATACCAAACAGTCCCTCACTCCACACACCAATATCACGCACACATACACACAGCTAGCACCCACACACCCAACAGCACACCACTTTAACTAGACCTTTCAGCAACCACACATCTCAACAGCTTACCAAAACA
>JACBWV010000610.1:11204125-11279059 GCA_013435795.1 Chlamydomonas sp. ICE-L | reverse complement strand
TTTGCATGGTAGGCTTGTCACACCTGCAGTCGTTGTTTGAGGGGTTGCTGAATATTATCCAGCTTTTGCACTTGATGTTGATGAGGACGGTGGAGTTATTATCCCTACCACTCCTGCATGGTTGTGGCATAGGCGACTGGGTCATCCCGGTTATGATGCCTTGCACAACCTTGTCAAGCGTGGTATGGTTAAGAACTTACCCCTCAGCCTTCATCAAGTACAAAAGATGGGTAAGATCCCATGTGATGCTTGTCAAAGGCTAAGGGAAAGCGTCTCCCTTTTCCTAAAGAAAGCATGACTGAGGTCCTTGCACCCCTCCAACGCCTTCACTTGGATATCATGGGACCGGTTCATATTAGGGGTCTTCGTGGGGAGTTTATATCTTGTGCCTTGTAGACCAATTCTCTGGCTATGCTGAGGTATTGTGCTTGAGGACCAAGGATGAAGCTCCCTTAGCAGTCCAGACTATCATCCTCAGATGGTCAAATCAGCTGCAGGGGTTTGCCTTTAAGTGTCTGAGATCTGACAGGGCTAAAGAGTTTATAGTTAAATGGTTCGAGGATTGGTTAGAATCGGTTGGGGCAGTACATGAGTTGTCTTTGGCATACAATGCACAGCAGAATGCAACTGTGGAAAGGTATAATGTTCCTTCAGAATATAGCTAGGAGTATCCACTTGGAGTCTAAGCTTACTAAGTCCTTTTGGCCCTATGCCTTCCTGGCTGCTTGTTACCTTAGAAACCGTCTGCCTAACCAGGGACGCAAGACACCCTTTGAGTTGTTTTATGGGGTGAAACCTGATGTGTCGTTATTACGTGTGTTTGGATGCCCCTGCTATGTTACTCTAGTCAATGGGAAGAAACGTAATAAGCTAGACGAAAGGGCGTTATCTGGTAGACTGGTTGGGTATTCTCTGGTGAGTAAGGGTTATTTTGTTTGGGTTCCTAAGTTGCGCCAGGTAGTAGAGAGTCGTGATGTACTCTTCTATGAGCAGTTTGATCATAGCTGCATTCCTGGGCTAACTCCCTATGATGGGTCGCCATATGTCTCTAGCATCCCTGCCGCCATCAACGGACACATGCCTGTGGTTGCGGTTGATTCCCTAGACCCTTGTCTTCCCCAATTGTTGACCACTGTCCTGGCCATAGGATGACTCTGCGACCTAGGTCGGGGGCCAGTGGTACTGTTTTGCGTGAGAACACACTGGGCGGGCGAGTTTCTGCGGCTCCTACGGACAAAATCTTAGCCGAATCTCAGGTGGTCGCCAGGCCCC
Organism: Chlamydomonas sp. ICE-L; assembly: GCA_013435795.1. NCBI lineage: Eukaryota > Viridiplantae > Chlorophyta > Chlorophyceae > Chlamydomonadales > Chlamydomonadaceae > Chlamydomonas > Chlamydomonas sp. ICE-L. Next base: position 11,277,787 of record JACBWV010000610.1, on the reverse strand, counting down.
TCCTCTGCGTCACATTCCGTCGGTGAAGTCGTTGGATTTACACCAACTCAGACCATAGTGGATCCTTTGTTAGATCCATTGCCTACTAGTCATCATACTCCCATCATCACTGATAGCTCGATGGAGTTGGTGAACGCTTCACCTCCTGCCGTCTCTGATAGATTACTCAGGAGTCCGGGTGATGATGTAGCCGTTGCAGATGATGCAAGTGATGATCTTGAACCGTGGTCAGGCTCCGATACTGCGTATGGCTGGGGTGTTCCGGTCGACCCAGGCTTCGTTGATTTAGAGGCAAAGAAGGCCGGCCCTGTTCAACCAGGCAGTAGTTCTGCACTGGGGGCTTTACTAATGGTTACTGCTGATACTGCTGATACCCCGCTGCCCATGTACAAGTAAACTGCTTGTACGTGGGAGCATCTGTTGCATCCACCACTGAACTGACCTACAAAGCTGCCATGTTGCATACCAACCCTGACAGGGATCAATGGCTTCTTGCCATGAAGGATGAGATGGCTTCCCTTCATGCCCATGGTACATGGGTTCTCACTCCACAGCCTCGTAAGCAGAAGAGCCTGTCTGGCAGGTGGTTATTTGTGAAGAAGATTGGTGTTGATGGTACTATACGCTTCAAGGCACGTTTTGTGGTCCGTGGTTTTCTGCAGCGTCCTGGGCTGGATTTTCATGATGTATATGCCCCTGTCTCATCCAAAGCAGGTCTTAGGGTGCTCCTGGCTGCCATCACTCATAGGAAGATGTTTGTTCGGCAGCTAGACATCAAGACTGCATTCCTAAATGCCAAGCTGGAGCCTGGTCTGGACCTGTACTGCCACCAGCCTGAGGGCTTTAGGCACCTTGGTCCTAACGGTGTTCCACTTGTCTGCAAACTGATCAAGTCCCTTTATGGATTGAAGCAAGCACCCAGAGCTTGGAGTAGGGATGTCAAGCGGGTTCTGGTTGCTCATGGCTTTACTATGTGCAAGGCAGAACCTGCTCTGTACTTTAGGAAGGATTCTGATGGTGAATGGAGCTATGTCCTGACCTATGTTGATGACTTTATCTGTGCTTTAGTGAGCTGGATAGGTATGTGTTGCTGATCCAGGCAATGGAAGCAGCTGGCTGGGAGGTCAAAGAGATGGGTGTTCCAATTCAGTTCCTCTCTTTGGACATGGATGTTACCCTTGACTCTGAAGGCAGGTGTGTTCAGATCAATCTCTCTCAGCACACCTACATTGTTGATCTGGTGGAGCAGTTTGGTCTTACTGCTGCTGCCCCACCCAAGTTTGCTGCTCCCATGGCCAAATCCACTGTTTCTGACGCCCCTGGAGAGCCCCCTGCCGTCTAATAGCCAGTACCTCTCTCTTGTAGGTGCTTTGCTATACCTGGCCACTTGCACCAGGCCTGATATTTCCTTTGCTGTTAGCTATTTATCCAGGTTCTCTGCTCACCCTACAGTCCCTCTCTGGGGGGCTGCCAAACGGTTACTCTTGTATTTGAGAACACATTCTCACCTGGGTCTCACTTACACCCACAGCCCTGATTTCACTTTTACTGTCTTTAGTGACTCATCTTATGCTGATGATGGGTCTGACAGGAGATCTCAGACTGGCTTTGCAGTTCTAGCTGGTGGGTGCATTGTTAACTGGATGAGCAAGCGACAGCCTACTGTTGCTATTAGCTCTAGTGAGGCTGAGTATCAGGCCCTGTCCCAGGCTGCCAGGGAGGTCCAATGGTTGAAGAAATTGAGGGTGGATCTGGGTCTGCCTTGTGCTTTGGTTACAATTCAGGGTGACAACTTAGGTTCCCTGAGTTGGGCCACTGACTGGCAGCTTCTGCCTCGCAGCAAGCACATTGATGTTATTCATCACTACATCAAGGAGCTGGTGGAGGATGGCCAACTGGCTGTTGCCTATGTTAACACTGTGGATAACTGTGCTGACCCCTTCACCAAGCCCCTTGATCCTGCTGTGTTCTGGCGGTTTGTCCGTATGCTTGGAATGACCGCTACTTCTTAGGGTCATTTTTAGTTTTTTGGTTACATACGTTTCTTGTTTTTTGGTTATCATTGTATGGCATTAGGTTCCTATTCCCGGATCGGGTTTTCTATACCGTTGTTACCCGTCATTGATATTCGGTTATCCTCTTTTCTCCCTTGGCACTCTTTGGTATTTTGCCTTGGTCCATTCCTTCATTTACACCCTTTGGGTTACATTTGAAGTTCTCTCGTTTTTTCGGAGTTCTTTAATTTTTTTTTTTTAATCTGTTACATATAGTTCTATGTCCCCAGTGCCATAGGTGGAGTAGTAGTATTGTATGTCACCTGTGTCATAGGTGGAGTGTCAGCATGAATTGCGGTGCTCTCAAGCGTTTTATGACTTGGTGACTACTTATGTACTCCCTTAGAACTATCGGCCCTGATAGCTTCCCATAGTGATAGCTTCCCGTAGAACTGAGTCATCCTTTAGTGACTCAGTGTCAGCTTCCTATTGACTGCCTGTCTCTCTGTGTCTTATCGGTCTCTCCCTGACATCTCCTGTGTTAAACGGTGTCAGGGTGACAAGATCCGGGCTTAGGGTCTATTCAGGTTACAGGCATCCACTTCGCCCACCGCTGTGTCCTTTAGTGTACGTCCTTGCTTGTAACGTTATTCTCGTCTCTGTGTATAGATTGGCGCGTCTGTCTCCGCTGCATACATCTCTGTCCACTCTTAGAAGTGCTTAATAGCTGATAGTTTTTAAGGATCTTTTGAGTTACTGGTCTTCTGCTCTGCTCTGATTATATTGCAGATCTACTGCGCTATATATGTTTGTTTTGAGGCGGTTAATTGCCGACACTGTTCATTTTTCATTTGTGAGCCATATTTCAATGTGAACCTTTGAGGTTTACATTTATTTCTAGATGGTGGGATCCTTTAATTAACTCTGTATAATTTGTTGCAGAGATTTCCGGCAAAGAATGCCATGATCGGTCTCGTTAAAAAAGGTAATGATAACGCCTGGTGGGGCGTGGTGTTAAGGGAGCCCGTCGTACGCGGGTGGGGAGCGGTCTCCTACCTCAACTGGACAAGCTACCATCGCGGTCGACGACGACCTGCAGCGCTAAGAGCGACCGAAGGGGGAGTAGAACCCCCGACTCTTCATTCTTATAGATCTGGTCTACCACTAGACCATTGTAATCGCTGAAGAGGCTCATCGGTCTCGTTCTTAACAAGCCTGCAAAGTGATTTTCGGGGTTTCTTTTGAGTTAGTTCTTTTGAGTTCTTATGTTTTCTCTTCTCGAGTCTCCGTTTGGCTCTTGACCTGTTTGGCTGCTCTCCTGTGCCCTCTCTCCGTCCTTAAGCTTGATGGTTTCTTGACAGCTAGGCTTTGGACTCTCTTAGCTTTTCCCCGCTGGTCTTGGTCTTTCGCTTTTCCTCACGCTTTTTATCGTGTTAGTAGTTCTGCTTAGGTTGTTAAGTGTCCTTTCTTAGCTGTGCTTTTCCTTGTGGCGTTTTGGCTGACGGCTTGGCCTTGTGTTTGCCTTTAGATAGGGAGTGTTAAGGCCGCCTTTTTAGAGCTCTATGCCTCTCTCCTTGTTTGTTTGGTGATTTTCCTGTGCCTTTTGTCCTTCACGTCTTCTTGTAGAATCTCGCTTTTTAGGCCTCGGCAACTCTCAGCCCTTCTACAATATGCTCTTAATTCGCTAGTTTCTCTATGCCTTGGTAGTTCGCATTGCTTGTTGTCAAGCCTTTTTTTTGCTCTTTCGTACGCTTTTTTGGAGGTCACCTCCTGGACCAGGTTCTGAGGGGTATGTTGCCCAAACCCTCACTGTTATAAAACTGTCCAGCTGCCTCGGCGCTGTTCAGTCTCGGCATTGATTTTTGCTGAGTATGTAACTATATCCTCTCGAGTTACAATTATTTTCTGCTCATGTTATTTTCCTGCATCTTGCTTACACTCCACAGAATCTTGTAATTTGTGATTTGGTTTTTACACTAGCGGAAGTATGAGACGCGTAGCACGTGTCACCAACTTGTCAACCGTCTCTGGAATAGTTCCTTCGTTATCTGGCGTACTTAAAGTAACTTTTGGTATATTTTACACTGTGTAGAAAAATGCAACCAATTTGTCCAGAAACATTATGTAAAAGACTCAATGAGATGGAATGGGACGCAGTGGGACGCATCAAGCATGGAGAAAAATCGAGACGCAGTGGGACGCATCAAGCTGCTGTTGCTGTGGGAGGGGGAAAGAGGAATTTTTGGGACGCAACCTACAAACTTTACTGCGTCCCAGGGCGCAACCTACGAAATTAGCTGCGTCCCTGGACGCAACCTACCCATTTGAGTGCGTCCCAGGGAGCAACTCCTGGGGTCCGTTCGGACAACCCTGCCCAGCACATGAGCCATAGACAGGTATCATGGCATAGTAGAAGATTACAATGGGCATTAAATAAGCATAGTATGCTTATTTAATCAATATGCTAGGTGTGGTGAGAGAGGATATAGTTACATACTCAGCAAAAATCAATGCCGAGACTGAACAGCGCCGAGGCAGCTGGACAGTTTTATAACAGTGAGGGTTTGGGCAACATACCCCTCAGAACCTGGTCCAGGAGGTGACCTCCAAAAAAGCGTACGAAAGAGCAAATCAAAGGCTTGACAACAAGCAATGCGAACTACCAAGGCATAGAGAAACTAGCGAATTAAGAGTATATTGTAGAAGGGCTAAGAGTTGCCGAGGCCTAAAAAGCGAGATTCTACAAGAAGACGTGAAGGACAAAAGGCACAGGAAAATCACCAAACAAACAAGGAGAGAGGCATAGAGCTCTAAAAAGGCGGCCTTAACACTCCCTATCTAAAGGCAAACACAAGGCCAAGCCGTCAGCCAAAACGCCTCAAGGAAAAGCACAGCTAAGAAAGGACACTTAACAACCTAAGCAGAACTACTAACACGATAAAAAGCGTGAGGAAAAGCGAAAGATTAAGACCAGCGGGGAAAAGCTAAGAGAGTCCAAAGCCTATCTGTCAAGAAACCATCAAGCTTAAGGACGGAGAGAGGGCACAGGAGAGCAGCCAAACAGGTCAAGAGTCAAACGGAGACTCGAGAAGTGAAAACAAAAGCTACCCCCCATCACCTACACCGCCAGAAACAAGACGGTTGCTACAAAGGGACAAGAACAAATCAAAGCTAGTCATCCAGGCTGTCAGGGAGGATCAGGGGAAGAAGCTCATTCTGGGAGAGAAGCAAATGGTCGGGGGAATGGTCCTGGGCCATCGGAGGATCCGCCACTGACATATCTGGAGGGTTGGGAACTCCCATGTTAACACGGGACCCACCATGGCTGATGAAGGGGTGATCATCTCCCACCGTGTCCTCCCACTCAGGAGGGGGCTCTTCTGTAGCGACAAAATCAGCAATGCGAGCCCAGAAATCAGCCACAGCAAGTGCTCCAGCCCGCTCTGAGAGGGGGCGAACAGCTGGCACCTGAGGAGGTGGAAGGCCCCATAACTCATACAGAGTGGCCTGGCGAGGGCCGGAAGTGACCTCACAACGGACAGGAGGCCAACCTCCACAATTGCCGGCGGCCATGATCCATAGCTGACAGGGCCGCAAGGCAAACAATTCCCCACACATCGGTATCCATGGCTGAGGAGGGGCGGGGGTTGCACACCCAGAAGCTAGCTCTCTGGATGGGGCAGGCAGAAAGGGTGGCCAAGGGAACCTGGAGAGCCTCACGGACCGCTAAAGCAACGGGGCACGTCCAAAAGCAGTGGAGGCGGGGGTTGCAGTCAGAAGGCACATCAGGGCAACACGGGCAGCGGAACTGTACCCGGGAGGAGGCCTCTGAAACGCCATCAGCCATAAGGCGCCACAAAATGTCCTTTTGGCTGTTTTCCCAAGGAGGGGACCAGAGTGAAGGAAGCAGCCTAGCAAACGCCCGTGTCCGGGCAGAGAGATACCGTGGGCAGTAAGGTGGACCCAAGGCAAGGCTCACGTACGTAGCCCGTGCCTCAGATTGGAGGCCCTTTGTTGCTACACTCTGCAAGGCGGTGCCATGCTTAACCTTGAGTTTGGTTAGAGTGACAGGGAACCCTGTGGAGTGGGGAGGGGTGGCCGGCGAGCGGGGGAGGACCCATCCTAGACGTGGGCTGAGGAGGTGCAAGAAGGATACATGGGGGCGGGGCTGGAGGAGAAGGCAACTGCCTACTGATAGCGGCCGGGATATCAGGCTGGGCATGTGTCAGGTTGGAGGGATGAGGAGGAGGGGGTGAGGGGGGAGGAGGAGGAGGTGACCGCCAATTTTGGGGGATGCTATCAAGCAAAGAGCTCAGCAGCCCCTGCACATGGAGGGGGTCCTCTACAAACGTAGACATGGTAAGAGGCATGTGCATGAGTCCAGTGCGGGTAACTTCATGCTGCCAAACGTGGCGGCGGCAGAAGTTCCGCCGAATATCACCAGTCCATGCAAGTCGGGAGCACACCCTAAGGGCGGCAGAGAGGGAGGCTGAGATGCGGACGGCATCCGAGACACAGACTAGGGAAGGAATTTGCATCAAAGGATAGAACACATCATCTAGAAAAGTGCCTGGGATACCACTCAAAGGGGCATTATGAGTAGCATCTTGGGGCGGTGGGGGTGGGGCTGGCAAAAGGGGGTTACCCCACAGCGGTGATGCAAGACACCAAGGACCCAGTTCTAGTGGGCAATGTGAGACATCCCGCAATGGCCCAGCAGCAGTGGAGAGGGCGGCTATTCCAAGCGCGGAGAGGACCATGGGGGAGGCCTTGGCCACAGGCTGAGGTTTGGAAGCGGGTTGTGTCCCTACAAGCATGGAGAAATCCTAACGCTGGGGGTTGAGAGGCCATATAAGGGGGCATGAGCGTGAGGAGAAACTCATGGGCTACAATGAGCCAGGGCGGGGACCGGTCATGGATCCCCCTCGCAAGGCCACGGAAGAGGCGTACTCCCCAAACTGCATGGCGACTCGTGATGTGGTGTTGCCAAGGAATACATCCAAACTCGCCCAGCTTCGGGGAGCCAGGAAGGAGAGCAGATGGAACACCTGGAAGTTTTAGGGCCGTGGATTCTGGGGCCAGACCCCGGTCCACCAGCTTAGTGGTGAGGCATGACAGTTGTTCTACCACGTCTAAAGGGATGCCTTCAAACTCGGCATGGTAGAGCAACTTGCTAATGCCGTAGGCCGAGGAGGAGAGGCCACGACCAAATATAGATAGAGGCAGTTTGGCAAGGCGTGAGTAGCACTGCTGCACATGATCGAGCTTGTCCAACCATTGGGTGGTCATAGGGGGGCAGGTAGTTTGGTGTCCATTGGCAAAAGTGATACCAAGGGTAGTGGCCGACTCTACAACTGGGACACCAAGAACCTGGTCTGGAAGAGGACCTATTACCGGCACCCCAATGGGGAGTAGCTGGCTCTTGTGGTGGTTGAGATGGAGACCAGAAGCCGCACCAAAAACAGACATACACGTCAGGAGATCCTGAACGTGGGCTGGATCAAGGGAGCGCAATAAGACATTAGTATCATCCGCCTACTTACATCCCGTACATCGGATGCCAGGTTTTATGTATAGCCCGATATTCTGGTGCAGTAACCAGTGCTGGAGGGCTTGCATAGGAAAGAGGAAGAGGAGTGGGGAAAGCGGGTCGCCTTGTCGGACACCTGATAGGAACTCAAACGCTCTAGAACGAAAGCCGTTTACCATAGCTCGAGTGTCGGTGGAGGAAAGGAGGCGTACCCAGGTGAGGAAACCACCACCTAGTCCTGCGGTCTCCAGGCACTGAAAAAGGAAAGAGCGATCCGCAGTGTCATAAGCTTTACGAAAATCCAGGAAAGCAAGCACTCCAGATTTTTCTTGAGCTTTGAACAGTTCCGGTAATAGCTGAAGAAACAGAATAGAATGACAAGAAAGAAGATTACAATGGGCACTTATCCTGGCAGTGGAGACACCACCGCCCCCGAGGGAACGGACTCCGAACCCACTGTCTTCCGGCAGTGGGACACGAACTTCTCCCGATTGGCGTAATGAAAGAATGACCAATCTGCCTTCGGGGGAGAAAGGCTGATTGGTCTGATGATATGATTTGGGGAAGGACTGGCCCAAGCCGGGTGTACAATATGGTCCAGACCCGGTCATTAAGGCTTCGGTGACCGGAGTTCGAGCCCCGCTGCTGGAATCCCTTTGTAATCTTTCTTTGCTGGAAGACGGCGGGTGGTTTCTCGAGTTCGCCTTTAGGACGGTGTTGTTTCACTGCGAGGACATGAGCCCCTTGTAATCTTTCATATAGCAATAGGTGCCTTATTACTTTTGAGCACCCTTAGCAGGGTATGACAGGCCTCGCGGTCCCGCTGTTCTTTTCAAAAACCCCGGAAAGAACCGACCGAAAATGAAAGAGCCTGCGGAGCCAGCGAATTGTGTCTTTAGCTTAACTGGAACCGACGAGTCCGAAGTTCCGAGCGACTAGTTGCGGTCGAACCGCAGAAAATCGTGGATCTGTAAACAGATCTGCGGGAACAGAATAAACAAAATGAAGCTGCCTAGAAGCTGAGCTCCTTGCATTTTTTTAAAGGTGCGACAGTCTTCTGATAGCTACCTCATGACACAGAGCCCATCGAGCGCACACGAGCAGGTTGGTTGTCGTGGACTGGTTGTGACAGATAACGATCCATCACCTGCGCTACCTCGAGGTGGCGACGACTTCCCCGAGGAAGGGGAGCTGACGGGACCTGTCTAGACGGTTACAACCGTTAAACTGGTCCGCGCCCTCGGTCAACGCGCCCTTCGCGCGCCCTACGTCCGCGACTCGGGATATTCGCATCTCCAGCAACTGCTTAATGATATGCGAATGTCCAGAAGCATCAACGGGTTTATTCGCTGAACCGCGGGAGAATGTAGGGTACTTAAGCCGAGCTTGAGTGTCTGAGGCCAGAAAACAGAGAGGTTCAATTCCTTTCTCTCCTGATACTTTATATCAAGCTAAGACGTCTTTCAGACGTCACATTTGGTTTTGGAGCCTGTTCCTTTCTTACCCGATTTTTTTTCCCGCTATGTCTGCCTCTAACGCTATGGACCACGATGGTCACGCTGACGACCTCGATTCGTCTTCCACGTCCGAAATTATTCGAGTCGCCAGATTATCTGCGCTTGCCGACGCTCACATTTTGGTTGACCAATACAAGGACGCCATCAACTCGTCTAGGAAGCAGCTGCCTGTGTCGACGCTCCTCCTCCACCAAGCTGCAGTGGACCTCATCCGCAAGGACGAGGACGAGAAGGCAGCCCTCGCCACGGCCGCTTTACAGGCCTCCCTCGCCGAGGCTCGGGCCCAAGCCGCTGTGCCGTCCCCTCTCCAGGCCATGGAGACCCTGATGGCCCAGATGGCCTCCGTCATTGCGTCCCACGCTAAGGTGCCGAGCACCCAGGCTCACGGCAGGCCGAGGCCAACGGGAGGCCCCGAGGGCGACTCCAAGAGGCAACGTGCCCCATCCTCCAATTTTTGCCCCGTCTATACCGAAGAAGAGAAGTCGGCCCGCAGCCTTGCAATCGCCACCAAGCGAGGGTGGAAGCAGAGCAATGGAGCCCCATGGGACATGGCCTCCATCACCGCTGCTCGAGTGAAGAACTTATGCTACAAGTGCGGAACGGTTCGAACCTTCAACCCTGGGACTCCACCCAAGTGCCCACGATGCCCCGACGAGAGGAATTGAGACGTCGGTTGGCCAACTCAGAAATTAGAGCCTGATGTTACCGTTATTTCTGAAAAACCCTGTGTAACGCTCTTTTTGGCCCAGACCAATCTCCTTTGCCCCTTGCCTCACGGTCCCAGTGAAGTACCATCGATGGTCTTCCCGACTGCATTACCACCACCACCACCGATTCCGTGCATCTCGGCATGCGCAACTTCGACGGTCCACGCGGACCAAGACACTGCCCTTTTCGATACCACTCTCTCAGGAGTAAAAGGGAAAGTCCTCATCGACAGTGGGGCAGATGCGGTTTTTGTTTCCGCCAAGTTCCTCGCCACCGAAGGCTTCGCGACCTACGCAGGTTCACCGGTCTACGTTCGTGTAGCTGACGGTTCAACAGTGCTCACCACGACTCGTACAGATTTTACTCTCGCCCTCGGCAAACACAGATCGAAGGTCAAGGGCGCGTATGTCCTCCCTACCCTCGGCCCCACTACGACAGCACTCCTTGGACGCTCTTGGATGCTCCAGTCGCGAGTTTGCCTCAGTTTCGAAACAACTCGTATGAAGGCGACCCTTCGGACACCTCGAAAAACAGACCAGAACACGGTGGAATTATATTCTACTCGCCTCGAATCGACACCGTACTCCATACCTGAGCTCGTGGCCTACACTCTCGCCAAAACCGCACTCTTCGACTCGGTGGTCTGTCACAGCCCAGGCTTAATGACCAACCAAACGCTCAAACGGTGGGTCCGAAGGCAGAAACAGAACCTCACTTGCTTCGAAGTGGTCGTTACCCAGCTCGACGATAGCGACGATGCATTCGTTCTTAACGCACGAACAGCCCAAATCGACCCCGATCGCACGACCCGACGTGATCAAATTGTCCTGAACTGTGAGAAAGACTTCGCCAAGGCTTTCTCCACAGCCGACTCGGTCTCGGAATTACGTCCAGACACACCTCTCGTCTGCCCACTGATCGACCCACTGACCAGCCCAAAATTCTCGAGAGGACACCGACTGTCCCCGGCCGAACTCCTCGAAGTCGAACAGCAAGTCAAGGACCTCCTCGCGAAGGGATTCATTCATCCGAGCTCGAGTCCTTGGGGATCGCCGATCCTTTTCGTAGCCAAACCCGATGGCTCTTGGCGCATGGCCATTGATTATAGAAAACTCAACAAGGTCACGATTCCGAACCGATACCCGCTACCTCGCATCGACGATCTCTTCGACCAGGTCCGAGGTGCCAAGGTTTTCTCCAACCTGGACCTCCGAAACGCATACCACAACATACGCTTACACGATTCAGACGTACCGAAAACTGCGTTCATTACCCCCATGGGGCTCTACGAATTCAAGGTCCTACCGTTCGGACTCGCCAACGCTCCCTCCGCCTTTACGAAGGTTATGAACACGGTGTTCCGCGACCTCATCGGCAAATTTGTCGTTATCTACTTGGACGATATCCTGATTTTCAGTAGTAACGACGATGAGCACGAAAAACACCTTCGGATTGTTCTCCAGCGCTTGGAAGATAATCAACTCTTCATCAAACGGGAGAAATGCAGTTTTTTCCAACCGGAGGTTAAATACCTTGGACATGTGCTATCGGGTGATGGCATTCGAGTCAACAAAACCAAAGTCAAGGCAGTCGCTGCTTGGCCTACACCGACCTGCTCGAAGCACGTACAACAGTTCCTTGGACTCGCCAACTTTTTCCGCAAATTCATCCAAGGATACTCCTCGCTCGCTGCCCCTCTGACCGCTATCGCAAACAAACACCACCCTGGGGTTGGATCGCCAATTTCAACGCCGCTAAAACCCCTCGGTAAACGGAATGCCGGACTACGGGGATCAGATTTCGCAACTATCTGGACCACCGACTGTCAAAGTGCCTTCGACGCAATAAAAGAAAGCCTTACCAACGCTCCTCTGCTTGCCCACCCTGATCCTACGAAGGATTTTCGAGCTGTCACGGACGCTTCTATCGAAGGGACAGGGGGCGTACTCCTTCAGGAGGGTCGGCCGATAGCTTACCATTCCCACAAATTCTCGAAAGCCGAACGCAACTATACCACGGGCGAACAAGAATTACTCGCCGTATACCTCGCGCTTAGGGAATGGCGCTGCTATCTCGAAGGATGTACAGTCGCATTCGAGCTCGACACTGACCACGAACCACTTGTCTACCTCGCCAACCAACCGATGCTTTCACGTAAGCAAGCCCGCTACATGGAATTTTTCTCGCGCTTCTCGAACATGAAGTGGAACCACATCGCTGGTCGTACCAATGTGGCTGACCCCTTGAGCCGACATCCGACCTTCTCGACTGCTCTAACGGTGGAACGGATCCATCCCGACGATCCTATCCACTCTCGCGAAATTTCCCCCGATATCTTACTCGCATACAAACGCGACTCTTGGTTCCGGTGTCCACGCAACACGCAACACCTTACCCTTCGCCCCGATGGCTACTGGGTTGGTTCAGGCCGCTCCAAACGTTCAGCATCCGAGACGCAGATCGTGGTCCCAAATGGTAACGCCCTCCAGAGTCGCATCTTGTTCGCCTTCCATGATACCCAGCGTAGCGGGCACCCGGGGTTCGAACGCACGTTCAACTATATCGGCCGTTATTACTGGTGGCCTGCGATGCGCCTCGATGTGAACGACTACGTTCGATCCTGTCATTCGTGTCATTCGGTGAAGGCTTCACACCAGCGTAGCCAAGGCACGCTCCAACCGCTCCCAATACCTAACGCTCCATTCGATTCGTTGAGCATGGATTTTATCGTGGGCCTCCCCAAGTCAGAGGGGTACGACATGATCTTCGTTATCGTTGATCGACTTACGAAAATGGTCAAACTCGCTCCATGCAAGACGACCGATGGAGCAGAACAGATTGCGAAAATCTTCCACCGCATCATCCTCAGCGAACAAGGGACCCCGACCTCCCTTATCACCGATCGAGACGTCAAATTCACGAGCGCTTTCTGGAAGACGATCCAGTCTCTTTGTACCATCAAACCCGGGATGTCGACGGCGTTTCATCCACAGACTGACGGTCAAACCGAACGAATGAACAGTGTTCTCGAGGACACTCTCCGTCACTTTACGTCAACGACACAGAAAAATTGGTCTCAACTCCTCCCGGACGCGCAATTTGCTATCAACAACTCGTACAACAGTAGCATTCGCGATTTTCCGTTCCGCCTCCTCTATGGACGATACCCACGAGTCGCTCTTCAGCCTCCCGATACGATACTCCCACATGACAGCCCACAGGCGGTGTCTTGGGTCGAACACATGACCAACGCTTTGGACTGTGCGAAAAAGGCCCTTCAGGCTATCAGCTTGAAATCACTCCGGTAGAGTGGACAGTAGATTAAAGCAGCGGAACAGACGCACCAATCTATACACGGAGACAAGGATAACGTTACAGACACAGGAGACCCATAAAGGGGCACCTGTGGTGAAAGGAGGCGGTAGACAGGAACCTAACAGGGTACAGATCAGACCGGAGACGTAGGTGACAGGAAGCTGCCACTGAGTCATCTCAAGATGACTCAGTCCCACGGGAAGCTGGCTCAGGAGAGCCGATAGTTCTAAGGGAGTACATAAGTAGTCACCAAGTCATAAAACGCGTGAGAGCACCGCTATACATGCTGATACTCCACCTATGACACAGGTGACATACAATAGTACTACTCCACCTATGGTACTGGTGACATAGAACTATATGTAACAAATTAAAAAAAAAAAATCAAAGAACTCCGGAAAAAAAAAATCGAGAGAAACTTCAAATGAAACCCGAAGGGTGTAAGGGAAGGTATGAAGCAAGGCAAAGAACCAAAATTTGCCAGGTGGATATAAGAGGACAAATAAATATCAAAGTCGGGTAACAACGGTATAGAAAACCCGATCCGGGAATAGGAACCTAATGCCAATCAATGATAACTTAAAGAAACTCTAAATGTAACCAAAGAAACCTTAAAATGTAACCAAAAATTCCAGAATACATGTAACCAAAATTCTAGAATACATGTAACAAAAAAAAATGGTTTAAGGAGAAGCAGTCATTCCAAACATGCGAATGAAACGCCAGAACACTATAGGATCAAGGGGCTTGGTGAAGGGGTCAGCACAGTTGTCCTTAGTGTTAACATAGGCAACATCCACCTGGCCATCCTCCACCAGCTCCTGGATATAGTGATGGATGACATCAATGTGCTTGTTGCGAGGGAGCAGCTGACAGTCATTGGCCCAGCTCAAGGACCCCAAGTTGTCACCCTGAATGGTGACCAGGTCACAAGGCAGCCCTAGATCAATTCTCAACTTTTTCAACCATTGCACCTCCCTGGCAGTCTGAGACAGGGCCTGATACTCAGCCTCACTGGAGCTAACAGCAACAGTGGGTTGCCTTTTGCTCATCCAGTTCACAAGGCAGCCTCCAGCAAGCACAGCATAGCCAGTCTGAGATCTCCTGTCAGACCCATCATCAGCAAAGGATGAGTCACTAAAGACAGTAAAAGAGAAACCAGGGCTGTGAGTGTAAGTGAGGCCCAGATGGGAATGTTCTCTCAAATACAAAAGCAAGCGCTTGGCTGCAGCCCACAGGGGGGCAGTGGGTTGAGCAGAAAACCTGGACAGGTAGCTCACAGCAAAAGAAATATCAGGCCTTGTGCAGGTAGCCAGGTACAGCAAAGCCCCCACAAGAGAGAGGTACTGGCTATTAGAGGCCAGAGGTTCTCCAGGAGGATCAGTGACAGTGCACTTGGCCATGGGAACTGAAAACTTGGGTTTGGTAGCAGCAGTGAGACCAAACTGCTCCACCAGCTCAACAATGTAGGAGTGCTGGGAGAGGTTGATCTTAACACACCTGCCGTCAGAATCAAGTGTACAAGTCATGTCCAATGAAAGGAACTGGACAGGTACACCCATTTCCTTGACTTCCCACCCAGCTGCTTCCATAGCCTCGATCAGCAAGGCATACCTATGCAGCTCACTAAAAGCACAGATGAAGTCATCCACATAGGTCAGGACATAGCTCCACCCACCAGTAGAATCCCTCCTGAAATACAGAGCAGGTTCAGCTTTGCACATGGTAAAACCGTGGGCAACCAAAACCTGCTTTACATCTTTGCTCCAAGCCCTGGGTGCCTGCTTCAAACCATAAAGATATTTAATCAGCTTGCACACAAGGGGAACATTGTCAGGACCAAGTTCATGAAAGCCCTCAGGCTGGTAACAGAACAGGTCCAGACCAGATTCCAGCTTGGCATTCAAGAATGCAGTCTTGATGTCCAGCTGCCTCACAAACATCTTCCTATGAGTGATGGCAGCAAGGAGCACACGAAGACCTGCTTTAGAGGAGACGGGGGCATATACATCATGGTAGTCCAGCCCAGGACGTTGCAGAAAACCACGAACTACAAAACGAGCTTTAAAACGCAAAGAACCATCAGACCCATGTTTCTTGACAAATAACCATCTGCCAGATAGAATCCTCTGCCTAGGAGGCTGTGGAGTGAGGACCCAAGTGCCATGAGCATGGAGGGAGGCCATCTCATCCTTCATAGCCTGCAGCCAGAGATCTCTGTCAGGGTTGGTAGGTAACATTGCAGCTTTATAAGAGAGTTCAGTAGAGGTAGAAATAAAAGCCCCCACGTACAAGCAGTGTACTTGTACATGGGCAGCGGGGATATCAGCAGTATCAGCAGTAACCGGTAATAAAGCCCCCAGCGCAGCACTCATGCGTGGTTGAACAAGGCCGGCCTCCTTTGCCTCTAAATCGTCGAAGCCAGGGTACACTGGAACACCCCAGCCATACGCAGTATCTGACCCGGACCAGTGTTCGAGGTCATCACTCACATCATCTGTGACGGCCACATCGTCGCAATGCCTGGTCCGGTATAAACCACCAGGTATAGCAGGGGGTGAAGTGATCAACAACTCCCGCGAGCTATCCGAATAGGTGGACGGGGGGTGGCGACTAGTGGGCAGTGGACCTGTACTAGGTTCCACTATGACCCGAGGCTGTCCTAATCCTACGACTTCACCGACGAAACGTGGCGCAGAGGAAGGCCCGGCGACCCCCTGAGATTCGAATAAATTAGAGCTTGAAGGAACATCAGACTCCCCCTGGCCCAATGCCGCCGCACGCGATACAGCACCATCATTACCTGGCCTGGGACGCATCGTCATCCCATGACCAGTAAAGCGGTCAACAATCGGGGTTGGTAAAGAGCCCAGGACATTGTCAGTAGTATCAAGCCCTTTACCGATGATAGCGGCAGGGGTGCGAGAAAAATACTGAGATCCATCATAGGGAAAAAGCCCAGGGATACAGTTATAGCTAAACTGTTCATAGAAGAGCACATCACGACTCTCTACCACCTGGCGCAACTTCGGAACCCAAACAAAATAACCCTTACTCACCAGAGAATACCCAACCAGTCTACCAGATAACGCCCTTTCGTCAAGCTTATTGCGCTTCTTCCCATTCACTAAGGTAACATAGCATGGGCACCCGAACACGCGCAATAACGATACATCAGGTAGAACCCCAAAGAACAACTCATAAGGAGTCTTGTCACCCTGATTAGGCAGCCGGTTGCGTAGGTAACACGCGGCGAGGAAGGCATAGGGCCAGAAGGACTTAGTGAGCTTAGACTCCAAGTGAATGCTCCTAGCTACGTTCTGAAGGACCCCATTGTACCGTTCCACAGTCGCATTCTGCTGAGCAGTGTAAGCCATGGACAATTCATGCACAGCACCAACCGATTCTAACCAATCCTCGAACCACTTCACTATAAATTCCTTAGCCCTGTCAGACCTAAGACACTTGAAAACAAATCCATGCAGCTGAGTCATCCATCTGAGGATGGTAGTTTGAACTGCTAAGGGAGCTTCATCCCTGGTTCTCAAGCACAAGACCTCAGCATAGCCAGAGTATTGGTCAGTGAGACACAGAACATAAAACTCCCCACGCAAGCCCCTAATATTAAATGGCCCCATGATCTCCAAGTGAAGGCGTTGTAATGGGGAACGGATCCTAGTTTTGCTTTCTTTAGGAAAAGGGATACGTTTTCCCTTTGCCTTCTGACAAGCATCACATGGGATCTTAGACAGTCTTTGCACCTGTTGGAGAGTGAGGGGTAAGTTCTGAACCAAACCCTTCCTTACAAGGTTGTGCATGGCATCATAGCCAGGGTGACCCAGCCGCCTATGCCACAACCATTCAGGAGTGGTAGGGATCACAACTCCACCATCCTCATCAACATCAAGAGCAAAAGCTGGATAATCTTCAGCACCATACAAACGGCCACGAGGGGTGTGACAAGGCCTACATGCAAACTTGTACACACCATCACTGGAGGCAGGGAAAGACCACAGAACAGAAGAGCCCTGTGTGGCAGTACAACTAAGACTATCAAAAGAAATCTTGCAGTTGTGAGCATGGGCAACAGCATTTACTGACATGAGGTTCACCGGACAGTGTGGGATGTAGAGAACATTGGTTAAAGTGATTGGTGTTGGTAACCAATCACTACATAACACAATAGAACCCTGACCCACAGACCGTTGAACCACACCATCACCAAATTTAACTGCTGGCCCAGTCTCAGAAGCATGAAACACAGTGAACAAAGACATATCACCTGTGATTGACATCCCAGCTCCAGAATCAACATGCCAGACACCCTCAGACAGGCTCGGGCTGCAGACATTTGAAAATTTCGCAGTGCAAGAGAAAAGGACAGAGCGTACCTCCTATTTCTTGTCCAAAGCATACCCATCAATCTGAGCCTGCAAGGAGGCCAGCTGCCGCGGAGTAAGCACACCTGGAAGGGCCAAGGCCATGGGCACCGGATTGGTAACCGGTGCACCAGGCTTGGTCTTACGCAGGTGCGGATGCTTCGTGAAACAGCGATCCTCCGAGTGGGTCGTCTTGCTGAGGCATGGGCCCCAAGTGCAATCCAGACGCCGCTTGTTGGAACCGGAACCCTGAGAACCAGATCCCTGCCCACGCTGAATCGCAGCATTGGCAGGAACCTGGGGAGCGTCCCGGGACCAACCAGGATGCCTGGAGTCGGACCTGGGGAGAGCAATGTTCAAAATGTCGAGAGACCTATATGCCTCCAGACAAGACCAGTAATCGACAGCCTGTCTGTTAGCCAACATCATACCGTACTGGATCCGCAGCGATTCAAATCGGATCAAACGGATCCCATTCACAATGGTTTCCATGGCGTGGCGCTGAGTGACAGGATGTCCAGCACTGCGGAGGTCAGTGCACAGACTGCGAACCATGCGAAAGAAATCATCGACACGGTCAGAAGGGCCCATGTGCGCATTATGAAGTTCGATACGCATGAGAGGGACTCTAGAGGCAAGGGCATCAGACTGCGTCTTCCGGATATCCAAAAGGATATCCTGAGGGGTGGCAAAGTCCTGGTATACCTTGACCATATCGTCCTCCATGTTCGCGAGCATCATAGTTAAACACATGAACTCCTGACGTTCGAGAGGCAGTGCACTGAACCCCAACAGTGCAGGATCAAACCGAGACTCACCATGAATGAGGGTATTAGACCCAGCTCCAATCGCAGAAGAGACAGGAGCCAAGGACCTACGAATGTCCATGAAATACTCCGCAGCAAGACCAGCGTCAAGAGCGCGCTGGTCGTCTATGTTCCTAATCACAGGAATGGACCTCGCAACACTCATAAGCAGCTCGAAATCTGGGCTAACAGGACACAGAGGGACAGGCACTCGCACAAACTGATAACCAAGCTTCTCGTGATCACTACGCCTCGTACCACCAAAGGAAACACCATGATCTGGGGGATACAGAATCCCAGAAGT
Source organism: Chlamydomonas sp. ICE-L (assembly GCA_013435795.1). Taxonomy (NCBI): domain Eukaryota; kingdom Viridiplantae; phylum Chlorophyta; class Chlorophyceae; order Chlamydomonadales; family Chlamydomonadaceae; genus Chlamydomonas; species Chlamydomonas sp. ICE-L. Next base: position 11,259,234 of record JACBWV010000610.1, on the reverse strand, counting down.
GACTGGACCAAGAAAAGAACGACACCTGGTACCAAGCTCAGAGAAAGCCATCACTCGGCGATGCCTCAGCTTCACACTAACATTTGCCATTGTAGCCTGCATATCCATCCGACCGTACAAAGAGCGGTTCAAGGACTCACCATCCCGTCGATCCATGTTGATCAGGCGGTAGTCCCGAAGGTTCAAAGTCGGAGGAGATCCGCCAGTGAGCAGATGCTCCCAAGATGCGCAAGACCGCGTATGCAGCATAGGAGGAGGGCCAGGGGCAGGAGGCAGCTCCACCGGCGGAGGCGGAGGGGGTTCCAGGGAGGCACCAGCAGCAGAGGTGCGTGCAGAGGAAACAGCAGCCTCGCGAGAGCGAGTGTGGTAGCCAGGGAGGCCACGCTCCATGGGGGCAGATGCAGAGGAAAAAGAAGCAAAGCCCTTCAAGAAAGTGGGCTTAGCCACCTCCGGGTAAGCCGGGGGAACAGGCTCAAAGGGAGGCGCCGACGAAGGCTGAGGCTGATACACAGGCGAAAGCTCTCGATTAGGCATCTGCTGATCAGCAGGCTCATACACCGGTGAAACAGCGGAAGTCTCAAAGACACGAGTGGCAGCAGCAAATGGGGTCACGCCACCGAAGTCAGCACTCGTAGCACTCTTCAAGTCCTCCTCATCATCAGTAGTAGTAGAGTAGTCTTCATCATAATTGAAGGGGACGCAATGAGGCTGCGGGTCTGATGCACAACGGATGATCTGTGTCTGTACACAACACAGCTTCATCAGGATATCCTCAACATCAGAGGACAGGCGTCGAACATTGAGAGAAGGAACCGTAAAGTTGGAGGATTGATCGGGGGGGGTTACTTCCTTAATGGCGGAAGGACCCTCCTCTCCGGCAGCAGAGGCCGCTGGCGCGCAGTCGTCTAGCCAATCTAGAGGAACCTTCACCCCCGTTGGGAGGATTCGATCGCATCCATTGCTCACAATGACACTGCGGATCCCACGAGCCCATGAAACACCATTAAGTTTGGTAAGTTTCACAAAGCCGGCAGGAGGCCCTCGCGGAAGTTGCATTATCAAAGCAGTGGTAGTGATGAGGAGCCCAATAACCTATCAGCTTGAAATCATTCCGGTAGAGTGGACAGTAGATTAAAGCAGCGGAACAGACGCACCAATCTATACACGGAGACAAGGATAACGTTACAGACACAGGAGACCCATAAAGGGGCACCTGTGGTGAAAGGAGGCGGTAGACAGGAACCTAACAGGGTACAGATCAGACCGGAGACGTAGGTGACAGGAAGCTGCCACCGAGTCATCTCAAGATGACTCAGTCCCACGGGAAGCTGGCTCAGGAGAGCCGATAGTTCTAAGGGAGTACATAAGTAGTCACCAAGTCATAAAACGCGTGAGAGCACCGCTATACATGCTGATACAGGCGGCCCAAGATCGACAACGCACGTACGCTAACCAGCATCGCCGACCAGTCACCTTCCTTATCGGCCAGGAAGTCATGCTCTCTACGAAAAATCTGAAATATTGGCCAGGTCGGGCTCGCAAGCTCCTCCCTCGTTTCGTGGGACCGTTCCCCGTCACTCGTGTCTACGATAAGCACGGTGAAACCCTCGCTGCTACCCTCGACCTTCCCGTTGGATGGCGTATTCATCCCACGTTTCACGTGTCCTTACTCAAGGCTTACGTCCCCGATGGATCCCCGATGATCCGCCCGAACCCCGATCATTTCCGGACTACTGACGAGCCAGTCTATGAAATCGGAAAAGTGGTCGACCACAAAATCGAATCTGGACTCCTCCGCTACTACGTTCAGTGGCTGCACTCTGATCACGTCCATACGTGGGAACTCGAATCCGACCTTGCAGGTCCCTCTGCCACCGACATCGACATGTACTGGCGCCAAAATCCCGACCGCTCACGACCTATCGATCTCCCACCCGTCCCTGATCCGCACGCGCCGGTCCGCCCCCGCACTCGTCGCGAGGCCTCGACAGAAACCCCTGACGAGTACGTCCAACAAACAAGCACACGACTTCGGGAGAAGTCGCGAGCTAGAGAGGGGGGAAATGTGACAGATAACGATCCGTCACCTGCGCTACCTCGAGGTGGCGACGACTTCCCCGAGGAAGGGGAGCTGACGGGACCTGTCTAGATGGTTACAACCGTTAAACTGGTCCGCGCCCTCGGTCAACGCGCCCTTCGCGCGCCCTACGTCCGCGACTCGGGACATTCGCATCTCCAGCAACGGCTTAATGATAATATCGCATATTATGCGAATGTCCAGAAGCATCAACGGGTCTATTCGCTGAACCGCGGGAGAATGTAGGGTACTTAAGCCGAGCTTGAGTGTCTGAGGCCAGAAAACAGAGAGGTTCAATTCCTTTCTCTCCTGATACTTTATCAAGCTAAGACGTCTTTCAGACGTCACACTGGTGTTTGAGCTGCGGGAGGGTTGGTTTATCGCCAGGCTGCACCTGTCCATCGACTCACGCCCATTCAGCTTATCTCGAGGAATGCGACCGTGCGGAGTGGGGGTGTGATATATGCTCTTGGAGGTGACGATAAAGAAAGCAGTACGCCAAATACGCGTTACTGGAACTAGCGTGAGTGGAGCATTGGAGCAGTGGATCGAAATCGTGCCGAAGTTTTAATCCAGGAGAACGTAAATCGTGGAACAGAATGGTGATGTGCGTGACGAAGAGAGTCTCCGCGGCCACGTCCCTGCCGCCCGTTTTCAGTGGACTCCCAACGGACTCCCCATTACATTAATTCACAGCAAAATAAGAAGGTTTGGCACCTTGTTACCGCCCTCAATGTAGGACAGACTCCAGAGTTACACAAAGCCGCACAAGTCACACCGGGTGAAGAGCCATTTAACCTACAGGGTTCGCGTCGAAAAGAGCGTCCGTTGCAAGCCAACTGTCCATGCAACATGAGCGTTTCCGTCCGACCCTGGGCCATCGCCTGCAAACTCCCATCGCGGCTGAACCTGCTACTTGCGCGCAACGTGCAAATTGCGCAAATGCTAACTTCGAACTACGCAATTGAATTGAACTGGTGCTCTTCCAACCTCTGAATCTGCCAATCTTGCTATTAATAGCATGCCTCGGTACTGATCATTCGTTCTGCAGACCTGCGAAGCTTCAAAATGAATTACTTAATCTACCCAAGTAGGTAACACCACCCTGCGAACCTGTGGAGCTTGGACCAGCGCAGCTTTGAGCTACGTGCTCTGACCTAGGGGGGCCATCGCCTGCAAAATGCTGGACGTGCTACTCGCGAACGTGGAAATTGAGCATATGCTGACCTTCGAACTGCGGAATTGATAACTGGTGCACTTCAGACCCCCGTCTCTGCCAAAGTGACTTGCTATTTATAGCTATCTAAGTACCGATCGTTCGTTCTGCGGGGCTACGAAGCTACACAAGCAAGAACTAACTCGCTACCCAAGAAGGTGAAACTACCCTGAGAAGCTGCAGAGCTTCGACCAACGCAGCTTTCAGATTCGTGCTTCGACCTAGGGGGCAGCGGCGTTGCACAATCGTAGCCACTTATCTCCATTCTCCATGGCCAGACGCAACTCTAGGCCTAGCCGTTCCAAATCATGGGCAGAGCGGCTATTGAGACCCTATGCTCACCAATTATCCCTAAGCACATGCCACATGCGCTCCCAAACTGCGCTACATTCGTGTCATACCCACACAACGCATAACCACCCGGCCAGCCCAATGCATGCCGACACACGCTACAGGCATCCACCCCGAGCGACACACACACCCGACCCCCCGCGTCGGGTGCAGCCCAGACCTGAACGGCTCACACTGCCCAGCCCACACATGCAACACCTTCTCAAAATTCCCTAAAATTAACCCGACCTCTGATTGGTCTCGTTTTTTCTGCATCAAATTCTTACAACTAAAGCCAAGCTTTATGTATGCTTTGCACAACATTTTAGGCACGTTCAGCACTGCTTAATAAACAACAACCCTGCAAAATGTCCTTCTTCGTTACTAGTAAGTAACAATGCTTCAACATTTGTACTGACCGCCCTTACATAAGCTAATAAAACCAAATCCCAAAACCGTGTGGGCGGTCAATATAGTTACCGCCCCCGTATTAGGGAGCAAACCCAGTACGGCAGGCGTACTGCCGGCGGAGGAGGCGGAGGAGGAGGAGGACAAGTTAGCCCTAAGGGTTCGGCGTTCGGAGCGCTCTTGGGACACGCCAGCCGGCGTTGCGCGTGACTCAGCGGCTCGGGACCGAGACCAAGACCGAGGTGCAAGACCAAGGTCGAGACCCAGGTCCGAGATCGAGACCCAGACCCAGACCGAGACCCGCCCAGACCCAGACCCAGACCCAGACCCAGACCCAGACCCAGACCCAGACCCAGACCCAGACCCAGACCCAGACCCAGACCCAGACCCAGACCCAGACCCAGACCCAGACCCAGACCCAGACCCAGACCCAGACCCAGACCCAGACCCAGACCCAGACCCAGACCCAGACCCAGACCCAGACCCAGACCGAGACCGAGACCCAGACCCAGACCCAGACCCAGACCCAGACCCAGACCGAGACCCAGACCCAGATCGAGACCCAGACCCAGATCGAGACCCAGACCCAGACCGAGACCCAGACCCAGACCCAGACCCAGACCCAGACCCAGACCCAGACCCAGACCCAGACCCAGACCCAGACCCAGACCCAGACCCAGACCCAGACCCAGACCCAGACCCAGACCCAGACCCAGACCCAGACCCAGACCCAGACCCAGACCCAGACCCAGACCCAGACCCAGACCCAGACCCAGACCCAGACCCAGACCCAGACCCAGACCCAGACCGAGACCCAGACCCAGATCGAGACCCAGACCCAGACCCAGACCCAGATCCGAGACCCAGACCCAGACCGAGACCCGCCCAGACCCAGACCCAGACCCAGACCCAGACCCAGACCCAGACCCAGACCCAGACCCAGACCCAGACCCAGACCCAGACCCAGACCCAGACCCAGACCCAGACCCAGACCCAGACCCAGACCCAGATCGAGACCCAGACCCAGACCGAGATCGAGACCCAGACCCAGACCGAGACCCAGACCCAGACCGAGACCGAGACCCAGACCCAGACCCAGACCGAGACCCAGACCCAGATCGAGACCCAGGTCCGAGATCGAGACCGAGACCGAGATCGAGACCCAGGTCCGAGACCGAGATCGAGACCGAGGTCCGTGACCGTGATCGAGACCAACCACAGACCCACAGACCCGCGCAGACCTCACAGGGGACCCAAGGGGGGGCAGGGGGCGGCATTCTGGTTCATTACCGCCCTCAACTAAGCAGAGACACCACGGTTACACCGGTCACACTGGAGGAGGAGGAGGAGGAGGAGGAGCAATTTAACCTAAGGGTTCGGCGCCCGTGAGCGCCCTCGGGCGACGCCAGCCGGCGTTGCGCATGACACCTGCGGATGCCGCATGGAAGCTTCGAGACGCAGAAGACCGAGACCGAGACCCAGACCGAGACCCGCCCAGACCCATACCGATACACAGACCGAGGCACAGACCGATACACAGACCCAGACCCAGACCGATACACAGACCGAGGCACAGACCCAGACCGAGACACAGACCCACGAAACCAGACACAGACCGATATACAGACCGATACACAGACCGATACACAGACCGATACACAGACGCAGACCGAGACCCAGACCGATATACTGACCGATACCCAGATCGAGACCGAGACCCAGACCCAGACCGATACCCAGACCCAGACCGAGACCCAGACCGATACACAGACCCAGACCGAGACCCAGACCGAGGCACAGACCGATACCCAGACCGATACCCAGACCGAGGCACAGACCCAGACCGAGACACAGACCCACGTAATCACGACCCTCTCTGATCACGACCGTGCGAGAGGTGACCGCCCGATAGGGCGGTCACCTCTAGTTAGAGTGTCATGAGATGATACACGCAAGTAATTCGTAGTAACGAAAAAGAGGAGCCTGCGCATTACAACACGTACATAGCAACATAAAGTCATACTACAGGCTACCCAGGGCACAGGGACCCAGAGATTCCTCTTCGGGCGAAGCCCTGCTCGGATCTGTGTGGAAGGTGCCCCACCCCCACCTTCCACCCCCACCCCCCAGTCCCCCACCACCTACTATTCGAGAGAACACCGCGCCAGGCTTGCATTACACTCGACACATGACGAACTTAGCTTTCTGAACCCAATTCCGCCCTGCTCTCAAGGGTCTTGACTTCCCCCCCGCTTCGTTCCATCCTTGCCTGGGATGAATCGCAAACACATCCAGCACGCTCCCCGCACTTCCCTCTCCGCGTGCCGATGACTCGCTAGTTGTGAATCTAACCCGAACCATCAGCCTTCTGTGCCCGTCTTCCGTACCCCACCCTGCCTTAACACACACAGTTTAGAAACAAACTTTTCCAACGCACTCCTGCACACCTGACCGCTCCCTGCAACATCTAGTGTTACCTCCACTGAACCCCCCCCCCCCCCCCCCCCCCCCCCCCCCCCCCCCCCCCCAACACACACACACCACCACCTAACCCCTCAATCACCACAACTCAACATCCGCCAGTCAGCCCATTCCTCTCCCCAACCCACCCAGTCATCTCCCCTTAGCGCATGCTCCCATCATCCCATGGAGTCTGTCCAGCTCACTAGCTCAGCATTCAAGCCCCAGATCAGCAAACCCTAGCTGGCTTCCGATCAAGTCTCTGATTCTTTGGGCTTGGGCACGCTCTCCTACAGCTTACGCCTAGCTCCAAGCTGAGCCTAGCTTCAAGATAAGCCTACCCTCAAGGCTTAAGCCTAGCTTTAAGCTACACCTACCCTCAAAGCTAGGCCTATATTCAAGTCAAGCCTAGCTTGAAGCTCAGCCTACCCTCAAAGGTAAGCCTAGATTCAAGTTAAGACTAGACTCAAGCTTAGCCTATACTCAAAGCTTAAGCCTAGCTTGACCAAGCGAAAGCTTGAGCACTAATCCCAACAAGCTGCCCTCTCCAAGCCTACACCCACGCCCACGCCCACTCGGGTCCTGGAAGCGCCTTCTCCAGCGAATCCTCACTCGCATCCTCTCATTCGTTCACTGCTTGGTCACAGCAGCCCGAGAGGAGGGATGCAATGGCTGTGGAGTGCTGGGGGTTCAGAGAAGCCCAAGCCACTGCCCCCCGAAGAGAAACTGAAGCGCTATCACGAGCTTGCCAAGGTGAGACCCAAGTATTCTTATATACATATCTTATCTCTCTCTTATGTATGTATCTATCTATCTTATCTCTCTCTTATGTATGTATCTATCTATCTTATCTCTCTCTTATGTATCTATCTATCTATCTTATCTCTCTCTTATGTATCTATCTATCTTATCTCTCGCTTACGTATCTAGAATATATCTCTAGTTCCTCTGATCTTCTTTGTCCACCTTTTCCTTTTCATCTTCTTTTCTCCTATGTCTTTCTTCTCTCTCTGCCTCTCGTATTTTCACTCTCCCTCTTACTCTGTTCTCTTGCCTTCCCTCTCCTTCTTCTCTCTTCTCCGTTTCCTACTTCTCTGCCTCCCCTTCTGTGTGTTCTAGTGACCTTTTGTTATCTTTCGCTCCTTCTCTCTCCTTCTTAGTGTTCCTTTCTCTTTCCTTTCCTATCTGTTTCGTTCTTTCGCTCGTCTTCCCCTTTAATTTCCTCCTCTTTCATCCCCATCTTGTTTCCCTCCCTCGTATTTTCATCCCCCTTCACATTTGTCCCTGGTTCCTTATGTCTTGCCCTTCTTTGTTCTCGTCGGCTTTACTCTGATTCTTCCTTCTTTCTATTTTCACTATCACACCCTTATCTTATGCATCTATTTATCTATCTATCTATATATATATCTTATGTATATATCTATCTTATATCTATCTTATGTATCTATCTATCTATCTATCTATCTATCTATCTATCTATCTATCTATCTATCTATCTATCTATCTATCTATCTATCTATCTATCTATCTATCTGTCTGTCTGTCTGTCTGTCTGTCTGTCTATCTATCTATCTATCTATCTATCTATCTATCTATCTATCTATCTATCTATCTATCTATCTTATCTATCTCTTATGTATCTATCTATCTTATCTCTCTCTTATGTATGTATCTTTCTATCTTTCTTATGTATTTATTTTTCTTTACACCAAGTTCAGCGTGTGATTGGGATTTCGTTTTAACGAAGCAGGTTGTAGGTCGTAATTTGTACCTCAAATTACTTAGGAATTTGGCCTGAAATTCCAAGAATTCTAATAATAATGGGATGATTATTGAAGGGGAATTGAAGGTCGTAATTTGTACCTCAAATTTGCCCTGAAATTCCAAGAATTCTAATCATAATGGGATGATTATTGAAGGAGAATTACGAGCTTGCTAGGAGAGTCTTAAATTGGATTGCCCTGCAGGGTTAGGTACAAATCAATATAAGTTTTTAACATGGGAATAGATAGCAATATAAGTAGGGAACGGCAATATGAGATCATATGAGATTGTGTCATCATACAATATCATATGATATCATATAATACCGGTAGTCTGACTAGGCTAAAGTTACCATTTATATACCATATCATATGATGCAATTTGTATGATATCATATGATATCATACTCGCCTTTCGTCAAAATCAAATGATATGCCGGTCCCTAAATATAAATAATACCGTATTATAAATAATAATATAAATATTTTTTTGTACAGCAAATGCTGCTCGTGGCGACTCCTTGAACAATGCACCGTTCAAAAATGCAATTGAGATGGGAACGTGTACAATTGTACACATGCTTCTCACTGCTCCGCGACATCCAGCTCGCGCTGATTGCATGTCCAACACTCCGCTGCACCTGGCTGTAAGCTTCAACCAGGTTGACGTGCTGCATGTTCTATTATCCGCTCCTCAACATCCCGCCAGGGTGGAGGCTTCAAACTGCGTGTGGGAGGGATGGGGGTGGGTGGGGGGGTGGGGGGGGCAGTCAGGTCAAGGTGCCACATGTAGCTCAATTTGTAAGGTACAAGATTAAACACTTTTTCTATATATAGCATCTGAAGGACAACCTTGAAGCAGAGACACACTTTCATGTTGTGATAGGACACAGTGGAGTTAGCCTACCAGGCCGACGTGGGCGGTGAGACAGCTAGAGCCATCAAGTTGTACAGCACAGGCCTGGAGGCTATCACTGAGGCACTAGGGCTCCAAGTACAGGGAACAGGTATGTATGAATGGGTTGGCATGCATTGGATTATATCGACTGGATAGTCTTGGCTTGGCTTGGCTTGGCTTTGGATATGCTTGACATGGATAGGCTTGGCTTGGCTTGGCTTTGGATATGCTTGACATGGATAGGCTTGGCTTGGCTTGGCTTGGCTTGTTGCTTGGGCTTGGGCTTGGGCATCAATGGGCTTGGGCATCAATGGGCTTGGGGCCCCTTCTCCGGCGTGAGGTTCCTACCTATCGTCTTTTCTTGGCTATCTAGTGTGTTTCAAGTAGTTTCAATACTCAATGGGCTTGTGCTTTTGTTTGGGGCTTGTGCTTGTGCTTGAGCTTGGGGCTTGGGGCATCAATGGGCTTGGGGCCCATTCCCATTGGGTGGGAACAATTGACTTTGTGTGGTAACACTGATTATTCTGACAACCTTCCTCCCTCCTATAACCTCATTACCCCTCACAACCTACCACACACACACACACACATTGACACACACACAGAACCTCACTTCATCCTACGACCCCCCCCGACACACACACACACACGTACATGCACACACTCAAACACCTTACTCCACCTGCATCCGTACTCACCCCTCACCCCACCCCACCCCACCCCGACACACACATTGACACACACACACACACACACACAGAACCTCCCTTCCTCTTACGACCCCCCCCCCCCCCCCCCCCCCCCCCCCCCCCCCCCCAAACACACACACACACACACACACACGTACATGCACACACTCAAACACCTTGCTCCACCTGCATCCGTACTCACCCCTTACCCCACCCCACCCCCGACACACACATTGACAAACACACACAGAACCTCATTTCCCCCCACTCCCCACACGCCCAGGTCTAGGTCCCAAAGCAGACAACATCAGCTCCTGGAAGCACGACCTTACCCAGTGGCAGTTTCAGGTGAAAGCAAGGTAGGTTCTATTATTGATTATTCATTTATTTATTTATTCATTTATTTATTTATTTATTATTTATTATTTATTGATTTATTTGCTTATTTATTTATTGATTTATTGATTTATGTATCTCATATGTAGGTATGTATGTATTTATTCATTTAATTATGTGCACCGTTGTTCATGTACCCCTTGCTGTCAGCAATATCGCAAGGCTTGTCCGCACGTCAGCTACTATTTATCTACCACGTGGGTGCGCAGTAGGTAGAGTAACGGCCCCCCTCTTCCTCGCCAGACAGTCGAATTGAGAAAGGAAAGAAGCGATGTATTAAGTTTTCGACCCATTCGTCCGAATTTCACAAATTTAGACGATGCGATTTTGGATGAATTCCACTACACTGTTGTACATGTGGCCCATGCTATCACCTGCATCCCTTGCATTCCAGATCGCTATTGTTTATCTTGGGTGGACGGCAGTGTTTTTTATTTCAGATTTCTGTAGTCCAGGTTGAGTAGCTACTTGGGCTACTCAACCCTAATTTCAGGATGGTTGCGTAGCCATCGCATGGCGGAGCGCGAAGCGCGGAGCCTGGGGGGGTCGGGGGGCAGCGCGTCCCGATATCGGGGGGTCCAGGGGGTGTAGCATTCTACGGAATGGCGACGGAATGGCGAAGCGTCGCCGAAACATGAAACACTGGTGGACGGGTATAACCGTTAGGGGAAAGGTAAGGGAAAAGTGGAATAAAAGGGTCATATCTTTCTCAAGTTGCATAGGGATTTTTACTGCGTTAACTTCATTGAGGAAACGAATAGTTAAATGCACACTGTTGTGCACTGTTGTACATGTGGCCCTTGCTATCAGCAACATCCCTTACATTCCATGGCCCTATGAGGAATCGAACATATCAATGCACACTGTTGTACCTGTGCCCCTTGCTATCAGCCACATCCCTTGCATTCCAGAGCCCTATGAGGAAACCAATAGATCAATGCACACTGTTGCACACTGTTGTGCATGTGCCCCTTGATATCTGCCACATCTTCTACATTCCAGAGCCCTATGAGGACTTCTATGTACTGATGTACACAGCTGTACAATGTTTTACATGTGCCCCTTGATATCAGCCACATCCCTTACATTCAAGAGCCCTGTGAGGACTTTGATGCACTGATGTAAACTGCTGTACACTGTTGTACATTCCAGAGCCCTATGAAAACTTGGATGTACTACTGTACACTGCAGTACACTGTTGTACATTCCAGAGCCCTATGAGGACTTTGATGCACTGATGTAAACAGCTGTATACTGTTGTACATTCCAGATCCCTATGAGGACTTCGAAGCGCTGACGTACCCTGATGTATGCTGTTGCACAGGTTGTACAGGTTGCGGCAGTTGGAGCCTGGATCCGCAAGTACAAGTCGGTCATCCAGCTTGAGGGGAGGAACCTCACCAGTACGAATCCAACGCAATTCGGCCCTTGCAATCAAACCTACTGTGCCATCCTCCGGGGGTGTGAGTAGAGGAGGGTCAATGGCACGAGCTGCTGTGCTATCCTCCGGGGGTGCAAGTAGAGGAGGCTCAATGGCAGGTAAGTAGGACTGTATGTGTGTCTGTGGTCCCCATGTGTGTATGTTCCAGTCTGGGGGAACCCAAGTTGGCTTGTTAAACCTGAAATAGGTGGTGCAAATGCTAGTGCAAGTAGGGTGTGAGTAGCAGGGTACTACATTTGTCAAATTGGTCAGCGCTTAAAGGGCACAAACGTCAAATTGGTCTGCGCTTTTTAGTGAAAAAACGCAAAAACTGCGCGCTGCGCCCACAGGGTGTTGAAAAAACTGCGAAAAACGCGCAGCGAGGCTCAAAAAGTGTGCGCCAAAATCGCGCTGCCGCCCGCACTTTGTAGCACCATGGTGAGTAGAGGGGGGTCAATGCCGCGTGCTGCTGTGCTATCCTCCGGGGGTGTAAGTAGAGGAGGCTCAATGGCACGCAAGTAGGGCTGAATTACTGAATTTTTATTTGAGCTACCATTTGTATGATATTTTCTTGTTGGTGTCACTCGTTTTCTTATTGTCAAATCAACCGAATCAATTGTTTTAGCAAGAGGAATTGCGCCGAATGCAAATTTTCGTTTAAAATATCAATCTCTAGGTTTAAATAGGTTTAAAATAAATCCGCCAAACGCCTATATATATGCCGTTTTACTATGAAACTAAACACTCTCTCCCAGGGGGGGCCATCCCCCCGGAAGTAAGATGTACCCCCCTGGGGTTAAATATGGTATACAAAAGCTTAGCCAATCGCAAGGAGGCAGGGCTGTATGTGTGTCTGGCAGTGATTTGTTTTTCAAATATGAAAGTGGGTTTCCTCTAGCTTCATGGTTTTTGGCCTCCTTCAGGGACAGCGTTTTAGTGCTTTCTGTAGCTTTTTATAGCTTTAAAGAGTTTTAAAAAGTATAGCTTTAAATATAGCTTTAAATAGCTTTAAAAAGTTTTATAGCTTTAAATTATATACAAAATTGTAGCTTTTCAGGGTCATTGAGGGCAAAAACAAATCTTTCTTTTTACTCTTTTTATAGCGATTTTAATTTCGCTAAAACGGGGTCAAGACGAGCGATCGCTATGGAAATAAAAATTCCTGGTGTCTGGTACATTCCAGGGGTAACCAATTTGACTTGCTTGACCTCACATTGGTGAAGGATTTTTGTACGCTATATAAAGCGATCACTACTTTGGACCCCGTTTTGGCACAAATTGCCGGTATACAAAGCTAAGTTGTTAGCCCTAAATGGCCCTAAAAGCTTTAAAAAGCTATATAAATGCTATCCTTGGATGATGCCTAAAACTATGAGGCTAAAAAAAAGCCACTTTCAGATTTGGAAAACAAATCCCTGAAATAGGTAGTGTAGATGTAAGTGCAAGTTGGTCACCAAGCATGACTGCATGAGTGGGGGTATCTCTCCAGTGAGACCTCAATGCAACTCGGCCCTTGCGAAGCTGCTGTGCCGTTGTCAGGGGGTGAGTGGAGGAGGGTATGTGTGTATGTTCCATTCTGGGGAAACCCGAGCTGGCTTTTTAAACCTGAAATAGGTAGTGTAGATGTTAGTGCAAGTTGGTCATAAAGCATGACTGCATGAGTGGGGGTATCTCACCAGTGAGACCTCAATGCCAGTGTTTCTTTTTTCGACGATGCGTCGCCACTCCGTCGCCATCCTGTCGTATGCTACACCCCCCCAGACCCCCCGATATCGGGACGTGCTGCCCCCCGACCCCCCCAGGCTCCGCGCTAGGCACTCTGCCATGCGATGGCTACGCGACTATCCTGAGATCAGGGTTGAGTAGCCCAAGTAGCTACTCAACCTGGACTACAGATATCTGAAATAAAAAAACACTGCTCAATGCAACTCGGCTCTTGCGAAGCCGCTGTGCCGTTGTCAGTGGGTGAGTGGAGGAGGGTATGTGTGTATGTTCCAGTCCGGGGAAACCCAAGTTGGCTTTTTAAACCTGAAATGAGTAGTGCAGATGCTAGTGCAAGTTGGGTGTAATAGAGGAGGGTCAATGGCACGAAAGTAGGGCTGCATGAATGTATGTATGTGTGGTGTGGTATGTGTAGCTACTGCGCCTGAGATCGGACTACCGTGCGTTGGCTTTTTTATGGCGATAATTTAAATTTAAAATTTATAATTTAAATTTAAAATTTAAATTTAAAACGGGGTCAAAAGTAGCGACCGCTATATAAAGCGGGAACAAGTCTCTGCCCAGGATCTGGATTCTTGCCTCGTGCGAGTTTCACTCATATTAGTGTGTTGTCAAAAATGCTTGCTTGCTGCAATCTTACTTGCTTGCTGCAATATTGCCAGATGATTGGTTTGATTTATTTGATTTGATTTGTGTGTATCATGTAACAAGGTGATGGGAGCGCGCAGCAAGGTGATTGTGGGCAGGGCAGCAGAAGACAAATCAAATCAAATCAAATCAAAAATTTGTTTCACTCATATTTGTGTGTTGTAAAAAATGCTTGTTGCTGTAATATTGCCTGTCTATTTTTGAGACTTAGTTGAAAGACCATTCCCCGATGTTGTGGAGCGGGCTTGTCTTGGGTCAACAATGTTTTGCTACTTCTGACCCCGTTTTGGCCCAAATTGCCGCTATACAAAACTCAAATATATGGCCCTAAATGGCCCTAAATGGCCCTAAAAAGCAATACAAAGCTATAAAGGCGCTGTCTCTGGAGGAGGCCTAGACCCATAAATATATAATAAAACAACTTAATAAGCTGAGACAATCACATGAGAATGGCCTGATGGTGACAACTAAATGTTAAGTCATGTTATCGTGCCTGCGGCACCTGGTCATTTTTTTTTATGAATAGGGAACGGCAACTAATATTAGTGTTATGAAAACTAATATTAACTAATATTATTATAGTGTCACAATAATACTAGTATTTCAAATATTCAAAATTCTGGTGAGATGGCTTGTCTGACTAATATTATATAATCTTGTATAATATTATTTATTCACTAATATTATATAACATAGCCGACCCCTACTTATGAAGAGCTCGCCCCTGGATTTTAATTCTTGCCTGTCGCGAGTTTCTTTTTTTGGATTCATCATTGAACACAATTTTCACTGTAGCACGAGCTCAGGGCAACTGTCAGTAAAATGACTGTTTGGAGTTCAGCTCATCAGTGCTTTTTTGTTTTAGTCCCTCCTGTCATGGTTGGGCAAGTCCCTTTAGCCTATTTGGTCTACCCCTGGACAGTAACAAGTATCTATCTATCTAAGGATACCCATGGTCCATGCCACCCTGGAGCACTCACGATGCAGTCCACCTGCTCATCACTCATCCTCTGCAAGATCTGTGGGTCTACCCTTAGACTGTGCAAAATATCTGAATATACTTCTTAGAACAAGACGCGCTTGTATGTATGTATGTTACAGTCCAGGGGTAGGCCAAATAGGCTAAAGGGACTTGCCCAACTGTTAGGATGAGCTTAAAAAGAAAAAGCACTGATGAACTGAACCCCAAACAATCGTTTAACCAGCGGGGGCCCTGAGTTCGTGCTACAGGGATAATTTAAATATACAATATAATTAAATCATTATCTCAGCTGGGATTATAATTTAATTGTGCGATTATTATTATCACATTATCGCGCTTACAGGCTTTCTACAGACCATGTCTGTGCAGTGACACTTCAGTTCACTTCACCATTTTATTTTTATTTTTAGCCCTTCCTGTCATGGTTGAGCTAGTCCCTTTAGCCTATTTGGCCTACCCCTGGACTGTAACAACTATCTTAGTAGATTTAGTAGAATGAGCCGCGCTTACAGGCTTTCGAAAGACCATGTCAGTGCAGTAGCACTTCAGTTCAGTCCATCAGTGCTTTTCTTTTTAGCCCTTCCTGTCACGGTTGAGTAAATCCCTTTAGCCTATTTGTCTAGTATTATGTATATTAGAAGTTGTTGTTATTTATTGTTATTTATTATTATGTATTATAAGTTGTTATTATTTATTATAAGTTGTTATTATTTATTATTATTTAAGACACGTCTGTGCACTTACACTTCAGTTCAGTTCATCAATGTTTCTTGTTAGCCCTTCCTGTCAAGGTTGAGCAAGTCCATTTAGCCTATTTGGCCTACCCCTGGACTGGAGCAACTATCTTAGTAGATTTAGTAGAAAAGCCGCACTTGCAGGCTTTCTAAAGACAATGTCTGTGCAGCAACACTTCAGTTTATTACATCAATGCTTTTTCTTTTTAGCCCTTCCTGTCATTGTTGATCAAGTCCCTTTGGCCTATTTGGCCTACCCCTGGGCTATTACATACATACATGCATACAATACTACCTGGGCAGTATTACTCTATCCGATGGAGATCGCGGCATTTTATATATTAGACTCCCAGGATAACAATTTCAAATTGTTCAGTGAACCCAGCTTCAAGGCGCACTAGGTTGCGTAGGATTTAGCTGGATAGCCAGTCAGGGTAGCTGCCTAGAAGCCACTGCTTGGCTGGATAGCCAGTCAGGGTAGCTGCCTAGAAGCCACTGCTTGGCTGGATAGCTAGTCAGGGTAGCTGCCTAGAAGCCACTGCTTGGCTGGATAGCCAGTCAGGGTAGCTGCCTAGAAGCCAATTCTTGTTGTACGAAAGAAAATCACTGACAACATACTACTGTGACTGATGCCAACTATATACTTATGTGACTGATGTGGGTGTATGGGTGTGGGTGTGGGTATGTGGGTGGGTTTGGGTGTGGGTGTAGGTATGAGTATGAGTATGGGTGTGGGTATGAGTGTGGGTATGGGTGGTGGTGGTGGTGGTAGGGTTAGGGTTACATACATACCCCCCCAACACACACACCCCCCCACCCCCCCACACACCCCCTACCCCAGCTTACACTCAGCCCCCACACTGTAACTGTTTGCATCCAAACAAGTGATCCAACCCAACCCTTATCAAGTTATCCAACCCAACCCGTATCGCAAGGGAACGGCAATATGATAATAAATTTATTATTTATGTACAATATCATATGATGCAATTTGGATGATGTCATATGATATCAAACTCGCCTTTGGTCAACATCATATGATTTGCCGGTCCCAACGTATCGCAGGCAAACCAGCAGTGCCCACGTCACAGTATGCTGTAACCATTCGCAGGCAAAGAAGCGATCCAACCCACCTCTTATCAAGTGATCCAACCCAAACCTCATCGCAGGCAGTCCAGCAGTGCCCACGTCAACACCCTCAGCCGGCCTTGCAGGCAAAGAAGCCATCCAACCCACCCCTTATCAAGTGATCCAACCCAAACCTCATCGCAGGCAGTCCAGCAGTGCTCACGCCAGCACCCTCAGCTGGCCATGCAGGCAAACCAACCCGTATTGCCCAACCTGTATCGCAGGTAAACCAGCAGTGCCCACGCCAGCACCCTCAGCTGGCCATGCAGGCAAACCAACCCGTATTGCCCAACCTGTATCGCAGGTAAACCAGCAGTGCCCACGTCAGCACCCTCAGCCGGCCTTACAGGCAAAGCAAGCCAGAAGGAGCGGTCTACGGATGATCAACGCTTCAGGGACATGGTGCTGGGGGAGGTTTTGGATAAAGCTCCAACAGTAACGTGGGCAGACATCGCAGGTGATGATTGTTTGGGGTTGAGTTCAGCAATGCTTTATATTTTTAGCCCTTCCTGTCACAGTTGGGCAAGTCCTGTAAGTCTAGTTGGCCTACCTCATGCATACATGGTGCTGCAGGAGGTTTTGTATAATGCGCCAACAGTAACGTGGGCAGACATTGCAGATGATTGTTTGGGGTTGAGTTCAGCAATGCTTTATATTTTTAGCCCTTCCTGTCACAGTTGGGAAAGTCCTGTAAGTCTAGTTGGCCTACCTCATGCATACATGGTGCTGCAGGAGGTTTTGTATAATGCGCCAACAGTAACGTGGGCAGACATTGCAGATGATTGTTTGGGGTTCAGTTCAGCAATGCTTTTTATTATTAGCCCTTCCTGTCACAGTTGGGCAAGTCCTGTAAGTCTAGTTGGCCTACCTCATACATACATGGTGCTGCGGGAGGCCTTGGATGAAGTGCCAACAGTGACGTGGGTAGACATAGTAGGTGACGCTGTTGTGAGGGTTCAGGGTTAGTGTGATCCAGTTGTGAGGTTTGTGAGTTTGGATTAGGGTTCAGCGTTGGTCATATTTGGAACAAGAGATTGATTGGCAAACACACGTACACACACGCGCACAATACACAAAATAACAAGCAAAATGATAAACAATATAATAAACAAAACAAGTGATGAAGGATAGACATAATAGTAGGCAAGGTAATAAACAATAATTTGTACAGCAGTCTCAAGTCACTGCCAAGATGTCTTGGAGATCAGGTCCTGCAAACACTTTTTGTTCAGTGCCACGCGTCGCAAATTGAGCACCTTGGTGCGTCGCCCACCACCTCAACCGCCACCACCGCCACCACCACCACCACCACCACCTCCACTACTTCTGCCTCAACCACCACCACCACCTCTACCGCCGCCACCGCCACCACCTCTGCCTCTACCACCACCACTTCCACCACCACCACCACCAAAACCAACAACAGCAACAGCACCACCACCACCACCATCACCACCATCATCACCACCAGCACCACCACCACCAGAACCTCCACCACCACCTCCACCACCCCTGACTCAACCACCACCATTGTCACCACCTCCACCTCCACCAACACCAGCACCACCTCCACCAACACCACCACCACCATACCAACAAAACTCAGAACCTTGCTTCCTTCCTTTTAATTTTGTACTGCACTTTGTGTGATGCAGATTTGAAGGTCGCCAAGCAGGCGTTGAACGAGGCTGTGGTACTTCCAAACCTACGTGCCGACATATTCCAAGTATGTTGTTGTGTGTGTTTTTGCAGTTTTTCCATTTCCATACATCAACACCAACATCAACATCAATATCAACACCAACATCAACACCAACACTAACACCAATGCTAACACCAACACCAACTCCAACACCAACACCAACACCAAAATCAACATCAACACTAATGCTAACACCAACACCAACACCAACACCAATACCAACACCAACACCAACACCAAAACCAACACCAACACCTACATCACTATCATCACCAACACCAACGTCAACACTAACATCAACACCAACATCAATATCAACACAAACATCAACACCAACACCAACACTAATGCTACCACCAACACCAACATCAGCACCAACACCAACATCAATATCAACACCAACACCAGTACCAACACAACACCAACACCAGCACTAACACCAGCACCAACACCAACACCAGTACCAGCACCAACACCAACACCAGCACCAACACCAACAACACCAGCACCAACATCAAAACCAACACCAACAACACCAACATCAACACCAACACCAACACCAACATCAACATCAATATCATCACCAAAATCAACACCAACATCAACGCCAACACCAACACCAACACCAGCACCAACACCAGCACCAACACCAACACCAAAACCAACACCAACAGCACCAACACCAAGAACACCAGCACCAGCAACAACACCAAAATCAACACCAACACTAATGATAACACCAACATCAACATCAATATCAACACCAACATCAACACCAACACCAACACCAACACCAACACCAACACCAACACCAGCACCAAGACCAACAACACCAACACCAGCAACAACAGGCAAACACAACGACCAGCCCCAACACCAACAGCAAAGGCAACACCCAAGCAACACCAACACAAGACGAACACCAACACCCAAGCCGACCAACGCAACACCAAGCGAGAGCAACACCAACAGCAACACCAGGCACCAGCCCACCAACAACCAACAGCACAGCAACACCAACAGCAACACCAAGAGGCAGAAGCAAGAGCAACACCAACACCAACCCAACACCAACAAACATCCAGCACCAACCCAACAACACCGAGCACAAACATCAACACCCAAACACCAACACCAAACAACCAACACAAACCCAAGGCGAATAACTACAAACAGCAAACACCAACACCAACACCAGACAACCAACAGCAACACCAACAGGGCAAGCGCACACCACACCACAACAACAACACCACCACCACAACAACGCACAACAACAAGGTCAAGCACACACCAACAGAAGAGGAACACCAAAATCAACATCAACACCAACACCAACACCAATATCAATATCAACACCAACACCAACACCAATACCAACAACACCAACGCCAGCACCAACACCAACAACACCAACGCCAGCACCAACACCAACATCAATATCAACTCCAACACCAACATCAACATCAACACCAACACCAACACCAACATCAATATCAACTCCAACACCAGCACCAACATCAACAACACCAACACCAACACCATCACCAATACCAACACCAACAATACCAACACTAACAATACCAACACCAACACCAACACCAACACCAACTCCAACACCAACACCAACACCACAAACACCAACACGAACACACCACGCACTACTCAGGGCCTACGAGCTCCTATTCGAGGAATACTGCTTTATGGCCCACCAGGAAATGGGAAGACACTGCTGGGTCGGGTGAGTATTATTGCATCTGGTTTTGATCTCAGCGCTGGTCATTGCACAGGGAAGGGGATGTGGTCGGGGAAGGGGGGGAGGGGTGCGGCGGGTGGGGGGGTGTGTGGAGGGGGGCGGGGGGGGAGAGGGGGGGAGGGGCGGCCCCGGGAAGGGGGCGGTTGGGGGGAGGGGGGAGCGGGGGCGAGCAAGGGGGGTCATTGGGGAGCGCAGGGGTGGGGGTGGGGGGGGGGGAGCGTCACGGCGGGGGGGGATGCGAGGGGTCGGGGGGGGTGGGGGGGAAAGGGGGGATGCGTGGGGCGGGGGGGGTGGGGGAGATGTGGGGAGGGTTTGGGGTAGGGGGGAGGGGGGCAGGTTGGGAGGGGGGATGGGTGAGCGGCGGGGGGGGGGGGGGGGTGCGTATGGAAAGGGGGAGGGGGGAGTTTTGGGGTTGGGCGATGGATTCGAGGGGGGAGGTTTGGGTTTTTGCGGGGGGATGGGGGGGAGGTTGGGGTGGGGACGAGGGAGATGGGGGGAGTGGAGGTGCGGGGTAGGGGGGAGGGCGGGGAGGGTGGGGAGGGGGGGAGGGAGAGGGCGTTTGGGTCTACGGGGGGATTTTGGGGGGAGGTTGGGAGGGGGATGGAGGGGGGGGAGGGGGGGGGGGTAAGGGGAGGATGGGGGGAGTTTGGGGTTGGGGAGATGGGGGTGAGTTTGTGGCGGTAAGGGGCGGATGGGGGGACGGTTGGGGAGGGGGGATGGGGAGGGGGGGGGGGGGGGGGAGGGTGTGGGGGGTAAGCGCGGGAGGGGGGGAGGTTGGGGTTGGGGAGATGGGGGGGAGGTTGGGTAAGGGGGAGGCTTTGAGGGAGGGGGGATGGGGAGGGGGGGGGGGGGGGGCGGGGTGGTAAGGGGTGGATGTGGGGAGGTTTGGGGTTGGGGAGATGAGAGGAGGTTGGGGTAAGGGGGGGATGTGCGGAGCAAGGTGGGGAGGGGAGGGGGGGGGGGAGGGGGGGTCGAAGGATGGGGGCGGAGGCTTATGATCTCAGCTGCTTGGTTCACCTGACACAAGGGAGGGGATGGAGAGGGCGGGTGGGGGAGGCTGGGGGAGGCTGGAGAAGGGGGGTTTGGGGGAGTTCGGGGGGGAGGGGGGGGGGATCCAACTAGGCTTAAGGAAGCTTTATCAAGCCGTTGTTCAGGACATGGAGAGGACTAGGCGGGTATTACTGCTTTAAGGCCCACCAGGAAACGGAATGACAATGCTGGGTCGGGTAAATAAATTAATAACTAAACAGTGTGCCTTATCACGAGGCGTGAGGTTGAGGGGGCCAGCTCGTTTGCTTGCACTGGGGCCAACCACCATTTACAACTGATTAACTACACGTTTGCAATTTGAAACCTTGTGTGCTGCAGGCGTTTGCTCATGAGGCCATTGGCCTGCCGCCACTGCACACTTCCAAGATGATGGGCTTTTATTTATTTATATATGTATTTATGTCTATATGTATTTATGTATGTATGTATGTATGTATTTATTTATTTATTTATTTATTTATTTATGTATGTATGTATGTATTTATTCATTTATTGTATTATTATTTATGTATGTATCTCATATACATTCATTTATTTATGTATCCCCACTGCACACTCCCGAGATGTCGCGCTTTTATTTAATTATTCGTTTATTTGTTTATTTATGTATTCATTTGTTGGTTGATTTATGTATCTATTTATTATTTATTTATGTATCCCCACTGCACACTCCCGAGATGTCGCGCTTTTATTTATTCATGTATTAATGTGCTGCAGGCATTAGCTCACGAGGCCAAGGCATGCTTCTTCTCTATTAGTGCCAGCAGTCTGACCTCCAAGTGGGTGGGAGAAGGGGAGAAGCTGGTTCGCTGCTTGTTTGAGGTAAGTCTCTTTGCTAGATGAGGGGGCCGAGGAGTCAATGATAGAGATTTATTTTATTTTATTTATTTAGTATTATTAAATTAATATTAAATTATCTCGACAATTGATTATTATTAAATTTAAATTCTTTATTTATTTGTTTATTTGGTGTCTCAGCTATGCCCTGAGGTAAGCTCGCTAGTACTGAGTACAGATGAGAGGTTGGGCATCCCCACACAAAGAGGGGTTGAGCGGGGGAGGGGGAGGGCCAGCAGTCTGACCTCCAAGTGGGTGGGAGAAGGGGAGAAGCTATTTCGCTGCTTGTTTGAGGTAAGTCTCTGTGTTGGTATTTTTACAGTCCAGGACGGTCCAGTGAGAGCCAAATAGGCTAAAGGGAATTGACTTGTGGGTCGCTGTGTTAGATGAGGATGGGTTGAGGACAGAGCTTCTTCTCTATTAGTGCCAGCAGTCTGACCTCCAAGTGGGTGGGAGAAGGGGAGAAGCTATTTCGCTGCTTGTTTGAGGTAAGTCTCTGTGCTGGTATTTTTACAGTCCAGGACGGTCCAGTGAGAGCCAAATAGGCTGAAGGGAATTGACTTGTGGGTCGCTGTGTTAGATGAGGATGGGTTGAGGACAGAGCTTCTTCTCTATTAGTGCCAGCAGTCTGACCTCCAAGTGGGTGGGAGAAGGGGAGAAGCTATTTCGCTGCTTGTTTGAGGTAAGTCTCTGTGTTGGTATTTTTACAGTCCAGGACGGTCCAGTGAGAGCCAAATAGGCTGAAGGGAATTGACTTGTGGGTCGCTGTGTTAGATGAGGATGGGTTGAGGACAGAGAGCTTCTTCTCTATTAGTGCCAGCAGTCTGACCTCCAAGCGCGTGGGAGAAGGGGAGAAGCTGGTTCGCTGCTTGTTTAAGGTGAGTTTCTGCGCTAGATGAGGGGGTCGGGGGGTCCACGGTAGAGATTTATTTTATTTTATGAATTATATATTTTATATTATTTTGTACATTTTATATATTATTTATATATAAAATATATAAGTAATTCTTATTTTATACATTTTGTATTATTTTGTATTATATATTTTCTGTATTATATTTTATTTACTGGTATTTATTTATTTATGCTGCTTGTTCGAGGTGGGTCACTAGCCCAAGGGGTCACTCAGAATTTCAGTTGTAATGAAAGTTAGCTATGATCCCGTCAAGCTGCGTCAAGTGTCTCTTTACAAAATCAAGTCAGCATCTTAGTAAGGCTTGAAACACACTTTAGAGGCTCCCTACAAATTCCGTTTCTCCGAAATCATGATTTTCTCCTGTCCAGGTTTCAGGCCCGAATTAAGCGAAAACCCGGAAAACAAGTTATATGCAGCGTCGCAAGCGGCGCTACAAATTGGCAGCGACTGTTTGCGACGGAGCGACAGGTGGCAATGTAGCGAGTTAGTTACGAGACCGTTGGCTGGCATGTCAGGCTTTGTCTCGGTCAGACGTTCAGACGGACAATTGGGTAACCCTGGGGGCTCCGGCCCCCTTGAAGGGGCTCTACCAGAAAACTGGGTTGAACTACCCCTGGTACGACCAATGTTTGATTACACATTTTAAGATCATTTAGTGTGGATACTTAGTTGTACCTGACAGGTTGGGCCATTTAGGGGTAACGAAACTTGTTTTTAAACATTTTATAGCGATAATTTCGCCAAATGGGGGTCAAAACTAGCGATCACTATATATAGCGGAAATAAAACCCCCTGCTCCTGACAAGGGAGTAGGTACCCTTAGGTCGGCAGGAGCTTTCAGTCGTCACGCAAATATTGACGTACACCTCCTCCCTCAACGGGCTTGCCTCCCCAACCTCGTGCCTTGTAATAAAGCGTACTATTTATTTATCCTCCTCCCCCCAGGTGGCGTCAGAGCAAGCACCATCCATCATCTTCATCGATGAGATCGACTCCATTCTATCAGCAAGATCGGCTAATGAGAACGACGCTATGAGACGCCTCAAGACAGAATTCCTGGTCCAGGTAGGAGGTGGAGGAGGAGGAGGAGGAGGGTAAATTAGTTGGTGACGGCGATGATGGATGATGGTGGTGGTGGTGGTGCTGATGATGGTGATGATTCAGTCAGCAAGATCAGCTTTTGAGAACGACGCTATCAGACGCCTCTAGACAGAATTCCTGGTCCAGGTAGGAGGTGGAGGAGGAGGGTGAATTAGTTGGTGACGGCAACGATATATGATGATGGTGGTGGTGGTGGTGATGAGGATGATTCTGTCGGCAAGATCGGCTAATGAGAACGACGCTATGAGACGCCTCAAGACAGAATTCCTGGTTCAGGTAGGAGGTGGAGGAGGAGTAGGGTAAATTAGTTGGTGACGGCGATGATGGATGATGGTGGTGGTGATGATGATGATGATGATGATCATGATCATGATCATGATCATGATGATGATCATGATCATGACTCTGTCAGCAAGGTCAACTTCTGAGAACGACGCTATGAGACGCCTCAAGACAGACTTCCTGGTACAGGTAGGAGGTGGAGGAGGGTGAATTAGTTGGTGACGGCGATGATAGATGATGGTAGTGGTGGTGATGATGATGATGATGATGATGATGATGATTCTGTCAGCAAGATCAGCTTCTGAGAACGAGGCTATGAGACGCCTCAAGACAGAATTCCTGGTACAGGTAGGAGGTGGAGGAGGAGGAGGACGAATTAGTTGGTGACGGCGATGATGGATGATGGTAGTGATGATGATGATGAGGAGGAGGAGGAGGAGGAGGAGGAGGATTCTGTCAGCAAGATCAGCTTCTGAGAACGAAGCTATGGGACTCCTCTAGGCAGAATTTTTGGTTCAGGTAGGAAGAGGAGGAGGAGGAGGGTGAATTAGTTGGTGATGGTGATGATGGATGATGATGATGGTGGTTGTGGTGGTGGTGATGATGATAATGATTCTGTCGGAGCAATCATCATCTGAGAAAGACAATTTGAGACGCCTCAAGACAGAATTCCTGGTCCAGGTAGGAGGTGGAGGAGGAGGGTGAATTAGTTGGTGACGGCAATGATGGATGATGGTGGTGGTGGTGGTGATGATGATTCTGTCGGAACAATAATCATCTGAGAAAGACAATATGAGACGCCTCAAGACAGAATTCCTGGTACAGGTAGGAGGTGGAGGAGTAGGGTGAATTAGTTGGTGATGGCGATGATGGATGATGATGATGATGATGATGATGATTCTGTCAGCAAGATCAGCTTCTGAGAGCGATGCCATAAGACGCCTCAAGACAGAATTCCTGGTTCAGGTAGGGAGATGGAGGAGAAAGAGGAGGAGGGTGATAATGATGAGGAGGAGGGTGATGATGATAGTGGTGGTGGTGGTGGCAGTGGTAGGGGTGCTGCTGATGAGGAGGAGGGTGATAGCGATGATGATAGTGGTGGTGGTGCCTGCGGTGGTGGTGGTGATGATGATGAGGAGGAGGAGGAGGAGGTTGATAGTGGTGGTGGTGATGGTGGTGGCGGCGGTGTTGGTCGTGATGATCATGAGGAGGCGGAGGAGGAGGTTGATAGCAATAATGATAGTGGTGGTGGTGGCGGCGGTGTTGGTGGTGATGATGATGAGGAGGAGGAGGGTGGTGGTGGTGGTGGTGGCGGCAGTGGTGTTGGAGCTCATGAGAAGGAGGAGGGTGATAGCGATGATGATAATGGTGTTGGTGGTGGCGGTGCTGGTGGTGATGATGATGATGAGGAGGAGGAGGAGGGTGATCGCAATGATGATAGTGGTGGTGGTCCCTGACGTGTTGATGGTGATGATGAGGAGGAGGAGGGGGAGGAGGAGGTTTATAGCAATTATGATAGTCGTGTTGGTGGCGGCGGTGTTGGTGGTGATGATGATGATGAGGTGATAGCAATTGTGATAGTGGTGTTGGTGGTGGTGGCGGCGGTGTTGGTGGTGATGATGAGGAGAAGGAGGGTGTTACCGATCATGATAGTGGTGGCGGTGATGATGGTGATGATGACGAGGAGGAGGAGGATGGTGGTGCTGGTGATAATGATTCAGTTGGTGAGGGTGGGGGTGATGATGACGGTGATGGTGCATATCTTTTGATGTAGACCAAAGGCGAGTATAATATTACATGATATCATACAAATTGCATCATATGATGTTGTCTATGAATG
This sequence comes from Chlamydomonas sp. ICE-L, assembly GCA_013435795.1. Taxonomy (NCBI): domain Eukaryota; kingdom Viridiplantae; phylum Chlorophyta; class Chlorophyceae; order Chlamydomonadales; family Chlamydomonadaceae; genus Chlamydomonas; species Chlamydomonas sp. ICE-L. The sequence goes on along the minus strand of JACBWV010000610.1, from coordinate 11,232,879 downwards.
GTAACTTAATCCTAGTCAGACTGCAGGCATCCTATGATACCATATGATACCATAGCATATTGCGGTTCCCTACATATGCTACTTGCTCATGTTGGTCTTTATTTTCTTGGTCATTGTTTAGGCTGGTGTATTTTTGAGTGGAGTTTAATTGAGTGGTGTGTATTTGAGTGGTTTATACTTCATTGTTTTTTAATTGAGTTTTTTTGTTTTTGTTTGTTTCGAACTCACAACTCTGTGTTTCCTCTTGCACAACCAGTATGATGGCTTAGCTAGAGGAGATGAGAGTGTGGTGGTGATTGGTGTGATGAGATTTTGATGCTAGGGTGCAATACGCATCACAAATGCTACTTCATTTTAGTTGTGAAAGGAATCTTACCCCAGAAGGGGGGTCTCACTACACAAACCAGCGACGCCGAGGATGTAATTCGAATGGTGTTGCCACTCCCACAAAAGAGTAGGCGCACTGAGGGTCCGTGGGAGATACTGACCCTATACTTGAGCTCATACTCACAACTCAGTGTTTCCTCTTGCACACCCTGTATGATGGCATGGCTGGAGGAAATGAGCGTGTGGTGGTGAGTGGTGCGATGAGTTGGATGCTAGGGTGGAATGCATATCACATATGCTACTTGGGCTCATACTCACAACTCTGTGTTTCCTCTTGCACACCCAGTATGATGGCATAGCTGGAGGAGATGACCGTGTGGTGGTGATTGGTGCCACCAACCGGCCGTATGAGTTGGATGATGCTGTGAGGAGGAGGCTAGTAAAACGGTAAGAGTATATGCTGGCAATTGGTGGTAATTGGTGCGACCAACATGGTGGTAATTGGTGGGACCAACGGGTTGTATGAGTGGATGAAGCTTTGTATGAGGAGGAGGTAGTAAAACGGTATAAGAGATATGCTGGCAAGATGGTGGTTAGGTATAATTAGTGCGACCCAACATCCGTGGTAATTGGTCGGGACCAACGGGTTGTATAGATTGGATTGAAGATGTGAGGAGGAGGCTAGTAAAACGTTATCAGAGTATATGCTGGCAATTGGTGGTAATTGGTGCGACCAACATGGTGGTAATTGGTGGGACCAACGGGTTGTATGAGTTGGATGAAGCTGTGAGGAGGAGGCTAGTAAAACGGTAAGAGTATATGCTGGCAATTGGTGGTAATTGGTGCGACCAACATGGTGGTAATTGGTGGGACCAACGGGTTGTATGAGTTGGATGAAGCTGTGAGGAGGAGGCTAGTAAAACGGTAAGAGTATATGGTGGCAATTGGTGGTAATTGGTGCGACCAACATGGTGGTAATTGGTGGGACCAACGGGTTGTATGAGTTGGATGAAGCTGTGAGGAGGAGGCTAGTAAAACGGTAAGAGTATATGCTGGCAATTGGTGGTAATTGGTGCGACCAACATGGGGTTAATTGCGGGGGACCAACGGGTTGTATGAGTTGGATTGAAGCTCCCCCCTCCCCGAGTGAGGAGGAGGCTAGGTAAAACGGGAAGAGTATATGCTGGCAATGGGTGGGTATTGGTTGCGAAACAACAGGGTGGTAATTGGTAAGGGGGAGGGGGGGTGTGGACGTATAAACGGTCGGTGGTTGTATGAGTGGTGGGATTGAAGGCGTTTATTTGGGGTATGGGATGGTGGTCTTTATTTTTGTGAGGAGGGAGGCTAAGTGAAAAGGTCGGTAGTTGTAAGGATGTATGAAGGCATATATGGTTGTGTATATTGTGTGCGACCAAACATCAGCGGTGTGGGTAATTGGGGTGCGGTTTGCGAACTCTATAGTTTATGATATTGGTGAAGGTATTATTATATATGGTCAGGCGTTTCTGGTTAAGTCAGGGTTGTCTGAGTTGGATGATAGCCGGGGTCTTTGTGCGATGCGGAGAGGTATAGAGTATATGATGGCCACTTGGTTCGGTAATTGTTGCGACAAACATGGTTGGTAATGGTGGGACCAACGGGTTGTATGAGTTGGATGAATGCTGTGGGAGCGGAGGCCTAGTTAAAAACGGTAAGAGTATTTTCCTCTTGCTGGCAATGGGTGGGAATTGGTGGACCACGGGTTGTATGAGTTGTGAAGCATATATCAATGTGAGGAGGAGGCTAGTAAAACGGTAAGAGTATATGCTGGCAATTGGTGGTAATTGGTGCGACCAACATGGTGGTAATTGGTGGGACCAACGGGTTGTATGAGTTGGATGAAGCTGTGAGGAGGAGGCTGGTAAAGTAAAACGGTGAGAGTATATGCTGGCAATTGGTGGTAATTGGTGCGACCAACATGGTGGTAATTGGTCGAACCAAACATGGGGTAATTGGTGGGAAAAACGGGTTGTATGAGTTGGATGAAGCTGTGAGAGGAGGCTAGTAAAAACGGTTAAGAGTATATGCTGGCAATTGGTGGTTAATTGGTTGCGGGACAAACATTGGTGGATAAGTGGTGCGACCAACGAGGTGTATGAGTTGGAATGAAGCTGTGACGGATGGAGGCTAGAGTAAAACGGTAGAGTATATGCTGGCATTGGTGGTAATGGTAGGACAACATGTGGTAATTGGTGGGAACCATAAGACGGGGTGTATGAGTTGGATGACAGCTGTAGAGGAAGGATGGGCTAGTAAAACGGTTAAGAGTATATGCTGGCAATTAGGTGGTTAATGTGCGACCGAGTAATGGTGAGTACATTGGTGGGACCAACGGTGTATGAGATGATAAGCTTGTGAGGAGGAGGCTGGTAAAACGGTGAGAGCCCTCTGCTATTTTTCAAATACATCTATGAGTGGATGACCTGCAGAGGAGAGGCTGCGTGGTGGTGGTGGTTGAGGTAATGGTGGTGGTGGTGGTGGTGTATGTGGTGGTGCAGCAGCATGGAGGGAGTTGTGTGGGATTTTGAGCCCCTTGCGCCATACGATGCAGACTATTGAGGTAAAACGGTGAGAGCTTGCTATGGCTGCTGCGTTTGTATTTTTGTTTGTACCTTTTTTTGCTTTGGCCCCTCTTTGCATGTGCCTATGTACAAAGGAATACCAAGCTGCAGCAAACCCTTGACATCTCTGTTGTTGTTTTGTTAATGCATGCTCATAACAACAAGCATGCTGCCCATGCCCGTGCACCCGCAGGATCTGCATTACCCTTGGCCAGCAACATAGCGAGGAAGGCATACCAAGCTGCAGCAAACCCTTGACATCTCCGTTGTTGTTTTGTTAATGCATGCTCATAACAACAAGCATGCTGCCCATGCCCTGTGCGCCAGCATGGTATAGGCCTACCTTGGCCAGCAAACATACGAAGAAGGCATACCACCTGCAGCAGCGCCTTGGAATCTCTGTTGTTGTTTTGTGAATGCATGCTCATAACAAACAAGCATGCTGCCCATGCCCTGTGTCACCAGCAGGAGAGGCATACCCTTGGCCAGCAACATAGCGAGGAAGGCAAACCAAGCTGCAGCAGAGCCTTGACGTCTCTGTTGTTGTTTTGTTAATGCCTGCTCATAACAACAAGCATGCTGCCCATGCCCTGTTCACCGCATGATAGGCATACCTTGCCAGCAAACATAGCGAGGAACGGCAACCAAGTGCCAGCAAACCCTGACATCTCTGTTGTTGTTTTGTAATGCAGCTCCAACAACAAGCCGCTGCCCCATGCCCTGTGTCACCAGCAGGATAGGCATACCCTTGGCCAGCAACATAGCGAGGAAGGCATACCAAGCTGCAGCAAACCCTTGACATCTCTGTTGTCTTTTTTAATGGCATGCTCCTATCCAACAAGCATGTGCCCATGCCCTGTTTGTGTACCAGCAGGATCGGCATACCCTTGGCCGCAACATAGCGAGGAAGGCAACCACCGCAGCAAACCCTTGACATTCTGTTGTTGTTTTTGTTTAATGCATGCTCATAACAACAAGCATGCTGCCCATGCCCTGTGTCACCAGCAGGATAGGCATACCCTTGGCCAGCAACATAGCGAGGAAGGCATACCAAGCTGCAGCAAACCCTTGACATCTCTGTTGTTGTTTTGTTAATGCATGCTCATAACAACAAGCATGCTGCCCATGCCCTGTGTCACCAGCAGGATAGGCATACCCTTGGCCAGCAACATAGCGAGGAAGGCATACCAAGCTGCAGCAAACCCTTGACATCTCTGTTGTTGTTTTGTTAATGCATGCTCATAACAACAAGCATGCTGGCCCATGCCTGTGTCACCAGCAGGGATAGGATACCTTGGGCCAGCAACCTAGCGAGAGGGAATGCAACCAAGTGAGCCAACCCTTGACATCTCTGTTGTTGTTTTGTTAATTGCATGCTCATAAAACAACACGCATGCTGCCCATGCCCTGTGTCACCAGCAGGGATAGGCATCCTTGGCCAGCCAAACCATAGCGAGGGAAGGCATACCAAGCGGCACAACCCTTGACATTCTCTGTTGTTGTTTTGTTAATGCCTGCTCATAACAACAAGCATGCTGCCCAGCCTGTGTCACCAGCCGGATTCGCATTTACCCTTGGCCAAGCAACTAGCGCGCAAGGCATACCAAGCTGCAGCAAACCCTTGACATCTCTGTTGTTGTTTTGTTAATGCATGCTCATAACAACAAGCATGCTGCCCATGCCCCCCCCCCATGTGTCACCCAGCAGGAGAGGAATTACCCTTGGTCCAGCAAACTCATAGCGAGGAATGGCCCTACCCAAGCTGCAGCAAACCCTTGACATCTCTGTTGTTTGTTTTGTAAGCATGCTCATAACAACAAGATGCTGCCCATGCCCTGTTCACCAGCAGGATTAGGCATTACCCTTGGCCAGCCAGCAACATAGAACCCGGGAAGGCATTACCAAGCTGCAGCCAAACCCTTGACCATCTCTGTTGTTGTTTTGTTAATGCATGCTCATCACAAACAAGGCATGCTGCCCCATTGCCCTTGTGCACCAGCAGGAAGGCATTACCTTGGCCAGCAACATTACGAGGGAAAGGCATACCAAGCTGCAGCAAACCCCCTTGACATCTCTGTTGTTGTTTGTTATGCATGCTCCATAACAAACCAGCATTCGCTGCCCATGCCCTGTGTCCACAGCAGTAGAGTCATTACCCTTGGCCAGCAACCATCGCGCGGAAGGCTCCTACCAAGCTGCAGCAAACCCTTGACATCTTTTGTTGTTTGTTAATGCATGCTCATAACACAATGCATGCTTGCCCATGACCTGTGTCACCAGCAGATAGGCATACCCTTGGCCAGCAACATGGCGAGGAAGGCACACCAAGCTGCAGCAAACCCTGACATCTCTGTTGTTGTTTTGTTAATGCATGCTCATAACAACAAGGCATGCTGCCCATGCCCTGTGTCACCAGCAGGATAGGTATACCCTTGGCCAGCAAACATAGCGAAGAAGGCCATACCACGTGCAGCAAACCCTTGACATCTCCGTTGTTGTTTTGTTAATGCATGCTCATAACAACAAGCATGCTGCCCATGCCCTGTGTCACCAGCAGGATAGGCATACCCTTGGCCAGCAACATAGCGAAGAAGGCATACCAACCTGCAGCAGAGCCTTGACATCTCTGTTGTTGTTTTGTTAATGCATGCTCATAACAACAAGCATGCTGCCCATGCCCTGTGTCACCAGCAGGATAGGCATACCCTTGGCCAGCAACATAGCGAGGAAGGCATACCAAGCTGCAGCAGAGCCTTGACGTCTCTGTTGTTGTTTTGTTAATGCATGCTCATAACAACAAGCATGCTGCCCATGCCCTGTGTCACCAGCAGGATAGGCATACCTTTGGCCAGCAACATAGCGAGGAAGGCATACCAAGCTGCAGCAAACCCTTGACATCTCTGTTGTTGTTTTGTTAATGCATGCTCATAACAACAAGCATGCTGCCCATGCCCTGTGTCACCAGCAGGAGAGGCATACCCTTGGCCAGCCAACATAGCGAGGACGGCATACCAAGCTGCAGCAAAGCCCTTGACATCTCGTTGTTGTTTTGTTAATGCATGCTCATAACAACAAGCATGCTGCCCATGCCCTGTGTCACCAGCAGGATAGGCATACCCTTGGCCAGCAACATTAGCGAGGAAGGCATACCAAGCTGCAGCAAACCCTTGACATCTCCTGTTGTTGTTTTTTTAATGCCTGCTCATAAACAACAAGCATGCTGCCCATTGCCCTTGTGTCACCAGCAGGATAAGGCACTACCCTTGGCCAGCAACATAGCGAAGAAGGCATACCAAGTTGCAGCAAAACCCTTGACATCTCTGTTGTGTTTGTTTAATGCATGCTCATAACAACAAGCATGCTGCCCATGCCCTGTGTCACCAGCAGATAGGCATACCCTTGGCCAGCAACTAAGCGAGGACGGAAGTCGAGTAGGCATACCAAGCTGCAGCAAACCCTTTGACATCTCCGTTGGTGTTTTGTGTTAATGCATGCTCCTAACAACAGCATGCTGCCCATAGCCCTGTCACCAGCAGGATAGGCATACCTGGCCAGCAACATAGCGAGGAAGGCATACCAACCTGCCATAGCCCTTGGACATCTCTGTGTTTTGTTGTTGTAATGCATGCTCATAACAACACGCATGCTGCGCCAGCCTGTGCACCAGCAGAGTAGGCATACCCTGGCCAGCAACTCGCGAGGAAGGGCAGTGACCAAGCTCAGCATCAGAGCCTGAACTCGCTGTTGTTGTTTTGTGTTAATGCATTCTCATTGACAACAAGCATGCTGCCATGCCTGTGTCACCAGCCGGTATCGCATATACCTTGGCCAGCAACATAGCGAGGAAGGCATACCAAGCTGCAGCAAACTCCTTGACATCGTCTGTTGTTGGTTTTGTTAATCAGCTCATAACAACAAGCTGCGGCCCCATGCCCTGTGTCAAACCAGCAGGATAGCATTACCCTGGGGCCAGCAACAAAGCTGAGGAAGGCATACAGTCTGCCCAAAAACCCTTGGACATCTCTGTTTGTTTTTTTTGTAATTGCATGCTCATACACAGCATGCTGCCCATCCTGTTCACCAGCCGAGAGGCATACCCTTGCGTCTCATCAACATACGGAGGATGCAATACCAAGCTGCAGCAAAACCTTGACATCTCTGTTGTTGTTTTGTAATTAATGCATGCTCATAACACACGCATGCTGCCCATTGCCTCGTTTCACCAGCAGGGATAGGCCATACCCTTGGCCAGCAACATAGCGAGTAAGGCATAATACCAAGCTGGCAGGCAAACGTCCTTGACTTCCGTTGTTGTTTTTTTAATGCATGCTCATAACAACAAGCAATGCTGGCCCCATGCCCTTTGTCACCAGCAGGATAGGCACTGTAGTCACCCTTGGCCAGCAACATAGCGAATGAAGGCATACCAATGGAGCAAACCTTGACAATCTCTGGTTTGTTGTTTTGTGAATGTCATGCTCATAACAACAAGCATGCTGCCATGCCCTGTGTCACCAGCAGGATAAGTGCATACCCCTTGCCAGCAACATAGCGAGAAGCAGACCAACCTCAGCAGAGCTCTGACATCTTTTTGCCGTTGTTTGTTTTGTTTAATTGATTTGTGTTATAGTGCTTTCTCTGATATTATTACAAGATATCAGACGTCAGCGACAAGATGATCTTAGGAAATTGATGAAGGCATCTCTAAAATAACAGGACATTGACTGGCTTCCCTGAGTACGTGGAACCCCAGGAATCTTGGTGATGTAACCAAGAACGGTATTCAAACTGTTACTATCAAATGTGGATGAATGTTGGAGGATGAACCATAGTTTCAATCTGTACACTAACTTTTAAAAATAGGGTGATATATTAAATGCATACAAGAAGACTATGTCTTCTGGCCTCGCAACTCAATGTCGACTCAGAAGGAGCACCTCCTCGGTTCTAGTAGAAATTTTGGGCAGTGCTGTGCTATGATGGTTGCCGTTAAAGAGTAGTCGAAGATGAATGCATTTCATAGAGAAGTCCGTTATAAGTACGTCTGAGGTAGAAAATTTTTTGAGAAATTCACATTGAACCTGAATTGTGTGATAACTGTTTCCAGTTTTGAAGCTGCGTCATGAATCCTGATTCCTTTGAGGGATGTAAAGTACTTTATACAATTTATAAACATGCCGAAAATCGCACAATGAAATTAGCATCCCCAGCTGGAGATGATTATTTAATTCTGTTGTAAAAATTAAATTATCACGTAACGCAGGCACGAACTCAGGGCCCCGGCGGTTACACGATTGGTTGTGGAGTTCAGTTCATCAGTGCGTTGTCTTCTTAATTCCCTTCCTATACAGTTGTTCGGTAATTGTTTAGCCCATGGGCGTACCCCATGGACTGTGAACAGACAGACACACGTGTTAAGGCATGCACATAACAACAAGCATGGCTTGCCCATGCGCCCCTGGGTAACTACAGGATTTCATAACCCGTGCTTGGCTACAAACATAGCGAAGAAGTGCAACCAGCAACAGCATAACTTGGCAATCCGCCCGTTGTTTGTTTTTGTAATGGCATGCACAGATGGCACAAGCAGTGCTGCCCATGCCGGTGCATATTCCGTTCTGGCAGGATTTACACACCCTAATATCCCAATAGTGAAGTATAGCCGAATAGTGAGGTGTGGAGGCAGTCTAATATCCTCCGCGTAGACAGACCAGCACGGCTGCCCGTGAAGGGCCTAATTAATCTGAACGTAATGACACCCATGCTGCCCATGCCCAGTGCAACCTGCAGTGTAGACATACCCTGGCTGAATAGTGAGGGGAGGCAGTCGATCCTGCAGGCCGCGGGGCTGCTCAACAACCCATGCACGAACAACAAGCCAGGCTGCCCTGTCCGCTTTCATATTCTGCAGGATTTACACACCCTAGCCCAATAGTGGTAGGTAATAGCCGAATAGGGAGGGGAGGCAGTCTATCCTGCAGCGCTTGCTCAACACCCATGCACATAACAACAAGCATGCTGCCCCATGCCCTTCATATTCTGCAGGATTTACACACCCTAGCCCCAATAGTGATAGTAATAGCCGAATAGTGAGGGGAGGCAGTCTATTCCTGCAGCGCTTGCTCAACACCCATGCACATAACAACAAGCATGCTGCCATGCCCTTCATATTCTGCAGGATTTTACACACCCTATCCCAATAGTGATAGTAATAGCCGAATAGTGAGGAGAGGCAGTCTATCCTGCAGCGCTTGCTCAACACCCATGCACATAACAACAAGCATGCTGCCCATGCCCTTCATATTCTGCAGGATTTACACACCCTAGCCCAATAGTGATAGTAATAGCCGAATAGTGAGGGGAGGCAGTCTATCCTGCAGCGCTTGCTCAACACCCATGCACATAACAACAAGCATGCTGCCCATGCCCTTCATATTCTGCAGGATTTACACACCCTAGCCCAATAGTGATAGTAATAGCCGAATAGTGAGGGGAGGCAGTCTATCCTGCAGCGCTTGCTCAACACCCATGCACATAACAACAAGCATGCTGCCCATGCCCTTCATATTCTGCAGGATTTACACACCCTATCCCAATAGTGATAGTAATAGCCGAATAGTGAGGAGAGGCAGTCTATCCTGCAGCGCTTGCTCAACACCATGCACCATAACAAACAAGCATGCTGCCCATGCCCTTCATATTCTGCAGGATTTACACACCCTAGCCCAATAGTGATAGTAATAGCCGAATAGTGAGGGGAGGCAGTCTATCCTGCAGCGCTTGCTCAACACCCATGCACATATCAACAGGCATGCGACCGCGAACACTAAAGCGCACCCGTAGGGATTCGAACCTGGCACTTTCGTCGTTTTAGGAGCTCTGCCACTGAGCCATTTTTCGAACGGGGATTCTCAACACCCATGCACATAACAACAGGTATGCTTCCCGTGCCCTTTCTAATCTGAACGTAACGACATCCATGCTGCCCATGCCCTGTGCAACCTGCAGGAGTGCAGGATAGGCATACCCTAGCCCAATAGTGAGGGGAGGCAGACGATCCTGAAGCAGTAATGATAATGGCTGGTGGGGCGTGGTATTAAGGGAGCCCCGTCTTACGGCGGTAGGGAACGGGCTGCTACTTTACCTGGACAAAGCTACCATGGCGGTTGACAGCGACCGCGAACACTTAAGCGCATCCGTAGGGATTCGAACCCGGCACTTTCGTCGTTCTAGGAGCTCTGCCACTGAGCCATTTTTCGAACGGGGATTCTCAACACGCATGCACATAACAACAAGCATGCTTCCCATCCCCTTCATAATCTGAACGTAACGACGTCCATGCTGCACATGCCCTGTTCAACCTGCAGTGTAGACATACCCTGGCGGAATAGTGAGGGGAGGCAGACTATCCTGCAGCTCTTGCTCAATACGCATGCACATGACAACAAGCACGCTGCCCATGCCCTTAATAATCTGAACGTAACGACATCCATGCTGCACATGCCCTGTTCAACCTGCAGTGTAGACATACCCTGGCGGAATAGTGAGGGGAGGCAGACAATCCTGCAGCTCTTGCTCAACACGCATGCACATGACAACAAGCACGCTGCCCATGCCCTTAATAATCTGAACGTAACGACACCCATGCTGCCCATGCCCAGTGCAACCTGCAGTGTAGACATACCCTGGCAGAATAGTGAGGGGAGGCAGACAATCCTGCAGCTCTTGCTCAACACGCATGCACATGACAACAAGCACGCTGCCCATGCCCTTAATAATCTGAACGTAACGACACCCATGCTGCCCATGCCCAGTGCAACCTGCAGGATCTACATACCCTTGCCGAATAATAATGGGAGGCAGACTGTCCTGCACCACTTGCTCAGCACGCATGAATGTAACAATCCTAAACCTGAAACCATCAACCTTATATCCTGCAGGATCTACATACCCTTGCCGAATAGTAATGGGAGGCGGACTGTCCTGCAGCACCTGCTTAACACGCATGAAAGTAACGACCCTAACCCTGAAACCATAAACATTGTATCCTACAGGATCTACATACCCTTGCCGAATAGTAATGGGAGGCAGACGATCCTACAGCACCTGCTTTACACGCATGAACGTGAGGAACCTAAACCTGACAACATGAACCTTATATCCTGCAGGGTCTACATACCCTTGCCAAGTAGTAATGGGAGGCGGACTATCCTACAGCACCTGCTTAACACGCATGAACGTAACGACCCTAAACATGAAACCATAAACATTGTATCCTACAGGATCTACATACCCTTGCCGAATAGTAATGGGAGGCAGACGATCCTGCAGCACCTGCTTAACTCGCATGAACGTAACGACCCTCAACCTGAAACCATAAACATTGTATCCTACAGGATTTACATACCCTAGCCGAATAGTAATGGGAGGCGGACTGTCCTGTAGCACCTGCTCAACACGCATGAACGTAACGAACCTAAACCCGACAACATGAACCTTATATCCTGCAGGATCTACATACCCTAGCCGAATTGTGAGGGGAGGCAGACTGTCCTGTAGCACCTGCTCAACACGCATGAACGTAACGACCCTAAACCCTAAACCTGGAACTGTAAACCTTATATCCTGCAGAATCTACATACCCTTGCCGAATAGTAATGGGAGGCGGACTATCCTGCAGCACCTGCTCAACAAGAACCCAGCAGCAGCAGCTCTCAGTGATGATGAGATTGGTCGAGTAGTGAAGGCAACAAAGGGGTTCAGTGGCAGCGACCTAACGGCACTCTGTGAGTGGGACGGGCTTGTATGAGCTAATATGTGTCGTCTTATTTATTGATATAATCATGTAATCTCTCTCTATATATATAATAAGGCGATATGTGATATATATGATATATTTGCATTCTTGACTGTAAAGCATTGAAGGCAACATAGGGTTTCGGTGGCAGCGATCTGACGGCACTCTGTGAGTGGGACGGGCTTGTATGAGCTAATATGTGTCGTCTTATTTATTGATATAATCATGTAATCTCTCTCTATATATATAATAAGGCGATATGTGATATATATGATATATTTGCATTCTTGACTGTAAAGCATTGAAGGCAACATAGGGTTTCAGTGGCAGCGATCTGACGGCACTCTGTGAGTGGGATGGGCTTGTATGGGCTAATATATGTCGTCTTATTTATTGATATAATCAAGTAATCTCTCTCTCTATATATATAATAAGGCGATATGTGATATATATGATATATTTGCATTCTTGACTGTAAAGCATTGAAGGCAACATAGGGTTTCAGTGGCAGCGATCTGACGGCACTCTGTGAGTGGGACGGGCTTGTATGAGCTAATATGTGTCGTCTTATTTATTGATATAATCATGTAATCTCTCTATATATATATAATAAGGCGATATGTGATATATATGATATATTTGCATTCTTGACTGTAAAGCATTGAAGGCAACATAGGGTTTCAGTGGCAGCGATCTGACGGCACTCTGTGAGTGGGACGGGCTTGTATGAGCTAATATGTGTCGTCTTATTTATTGATATAATCATGTAATCTCTCTCTCTATATATAATAAGGCGATATGTGATATATATGATATATTTGCATTCTTGACTGTAAAGCATTGAAGGCAACATAGGGTTTCAGTGGCAGCGATCTGACGGCACTCTGTGAGTGGGATGGGCTTGTATGGGCTAATATATGTCGCCTTATTTATTGATATAATCTAGTAATCTCTCTCTATATATATAATAAGGCGATATGTGATATATATGATATATTTGCATTCTTGACTGTAAAGCATTGAAGGTAACATAGGGTTTCAGTGGCAGCAATCTGACGGCACTCTGTGAGTGGGATGGGCTTGTATGGGCTAATATATGTCGCCTTATTTATTGATATAATCAAGTAATCTCTCTCTATATATATAATAAGGCGATATGTGATATATATGATATATTTGCATTCTTGACTGTAAAGCATTGAAGGCAACATAGGGTTTCAGTGGCAGCAATCTGACGGCACTCTGTGAGTGGGATGGGCTTGTATGGGCTAATATATGTCGCCTTATTTATTGATATAATCAAGTAATCTCTCTCTATATATATAATAAGGCGATATGTGATATATATGATATATTTGCATTCTTGACTGTAAAGCATTGAAGGCAACATAGGGTTTCGGTGGCAGCGATCTGACGGCACTCAGTGAGTTGGACGGGTTTGTATGAGCTAATATACGTATTCTTGTATGTTGATATGATTATGTGATATGTGACTGATATTAAATATATTGATATAATGTGTGTATATATTATATGATGCTATTCATCTATTATATTCATCCAGTAAGGTGACATTGCTAGAATCTATTTTGATATAGGAAAGTGAAATTCAGTGTTTCATTTTACGCGTCGCCATTCCGTCGCCATTCCGTAGAATGCAATACCCCCTGGATCCCCTGATATCGGGATGCGCTGCCCCCCGACCCCCCCCCCCCCCAGGCTCCGCGCTTCGCGCTCCACCATGCGATGGCTACGCAACTATCCTGAAATCAGGGTTGAGTAGCCCAAGTAGCTACTCAACCTGGACTAAAGAAATCTGAAATAAAAATCACTGGTGAAATTGATACAATAATGTGATAGGTGATGTATGATATTCACATTTTTGTCTGTAACGTAGTGAAGGCAACAAAGGGTTACAGTGGCAGCGACCTCACGGCACTCAGTGAGTGGGATGGGCTTGTATGAGCTAACATATGCCGTCTTATAAATATTGATGTAATCATGGCTACCCAGCCCGTTTCAGTGATATGATTGGTCTAGTGGTACACCAAATCACTAAAACGAAGTGGGGTCGGGGGTTCGATTCCCCCTACGGTGGCCCTGAGCGTTGCAGGTCGTTGTCAACCGCGATGGTAGCTTGTCCAGTTGAGGTGGCAGACCGTTCTCTACCCGTGTACGACGGGTTCCCTTAATACCACGCCCCACCAGGCGTTATCATTACATTTCGCGGCTACCCCTTGCCTGTAACAACAGATATGCATGAAATCTACAGAGCTGTAAGTCCTCAACCCGAGGGGGGGGGGGCAAGAAAAAAGCTGCCGTACCGCACCTTCGCTTTGGATAGAGCCTATCCTCAAACTATATAAAAAAACAAGTTTTTTTTTTGAGCCAAAAATAAAGTTGTACAAAAGTTAGAGGGGTCCAAATTTGTTTTCAACCAAAGCGGCCCAAATCTTAACTTCGCGATAAATCACGTTTGGGTAACCCCATGAAAGATGTAAGAGCATAACTGAAATGGGCTTTAAAAGATCTTTCGGATGACCCCAATTTTAGGGGGGGTAGGGTGAGGTAATTGGGTTTTAGGAGGGGGGTGGGGGGGGGGGGGGGGGGTAAAAAAACTTTTAGCCAACTTTATTTCCCCCCTCTTTTTGTATGAAACGTCCACAATTCCAACTCCTGTCTGAATCGGACACCATATCGAAGTTGCGGTCCCAAATCTGTCTTTCTGCCCCCCCCCTGCCTCAACCCGTGTATATTACAGTCCAGTTGGTGGTTGGCCCTGGTGCAAGCAAACGGGCCGGTCCCCTCAACCTCTTGCCTAGTAATAAGGCGTACTGTTTATTTAATTACAGCCCAGTGGTATCCACAGAGTAGGTGCAGTGCGTATGGGTGGGTGGGTGGGTGGGTGGGTGGGCTGCAAGCATTGGGCTGGGTGCATATACAACTCTGTAACCTATTACAGGGCTACCCCTTGACTGTAACAACATTGGTGCCCCCCTAATCCTTTCTGTCCACCCTTTCTGCAACATACATATTTGCTGGGGTAGAGAGGGGATGGGGGTGGGCTGCAAGCATTGGGCTGGGTGTATATACAACTCTGTAACCTATTACAGGGCTACCCCTTGACTGTAACAACATTGGTGCCCCCCTAATCCTTTCTGTCCACCCTTTCTGCAACATACATACTTGCTGGGGTAGAGAGGGGATGGGGATGGGCTGCAAGCATTGGGCTGGGTGCATATACAACTCTGTAACCTATTACAGGGCTACCCCTTGACGGTAACAACATTGGTGCCCCCCTAATCCTTTCTGTCCACCCTTTCTGCAACATACATACTTGCTGGGGTAGAGAGGGGATGGGGGTGGGCTGCAAGCATTGGGCTGGGTGCATATACAACTCTGTAACCTATTACAGGGCTACCCCTTGACTGTAACAACATTGGTGCCCCCCTAATCCTTTCTGTCCACCCTTTCTGCAACATGCATACGTGCTGGGGTAGAGAGGGGATGGGAGGGAGGGGGGGGGGGGGGGGGGGGGGGGGGGTAGTAAACAAATACTGCAATAACCAGACTTCACCCTGCCTTACATCATGCTTTGCACCAAGCCGGTATAAGTTACAGATGCCGTGGTCGGGTGATAAGAAGCATTTGAAATAGATAGGGTGTTTACCTAGTTGGAATTGGTGTTGGTTTTAGTGATGGGAGGGTGTGTGTTGCCCCCACCCCCACCCCCCACCCCCACCCCCACCCACCCCCACCCCCACCCCCCTGCAACGTGCACCCCCACCTCTCAGCAATGCCCACCTCCACCCCCACCCCCACCCCCACCTCTCAGCAACGCGCACCTCCGCCCACCCATCAGCAACGCGCACCTCCACCCCAACCCCCACACATCAGCAACGCACCCCTACCCCCCCACCCACACACCCACACACCCACACACACACACACACACACACACACACACACACCAGCAACACGCACCCCCACCATCTCTTCTGTCCTATGTGCAACGTGCAGGTAAAGAGTCTGCCATGAGCCCTAAACGAGAGCTCGGGGCTGCCATTAGCAATGTGAAGGCAGACAAGGTCCGACCCATCAGCCACCCACAGCAAAGCAAGCTGAACTCAAGACCCCAACCACCCCAACCACCCCAACCACCCACAGCAAAACAAGTTGAACTCAACAACCCAACCAACCCAACCGTGCAGGTAAAGAGTCTGCCATGGGCCCCATACGAGAGCTCGGGGCTCCCATTAGCAATGTGAAGGCCCCACCCACACCCACCCACACACACACACACATCAGCAACCCGCAGCCCTACCCCCCACCCCACCCCCCCACCCCTCCCCCCCCACCCCCACCCCCACCCCCACCATCTCTTCTGGCCTATGTGCAATGTGCAGGTGAAGAGTCTGCCATGGGCCCTATAAGAGAGCTTGGGGCTGCCATTAGCAATGTGAAGGCAGACAAGGTCCGACCTATCAGCCACCCACAGCAAAGCAAGCTGAACTCAAGACCCCAACCACCCCAACCACCCTCAGCAAAACAAGCTGAACTCACCAACCCAACCAACCCAACCGTGCAGGTAAAGAGTCTGCCATGGGCCCCATACGAGAGCTCGGGGCTGCCATTAGCAATGTGAAGGCCCCACCCACACCCACCCACACCCATCAGCAACGCGCACCCCTACCCGCCCCCTACCCCCCCCCCACCACCACCACACACACACACACACACACACACACACACATACACCAGCAACGCGCATCCCCACCATCTCTCCTGTCCTATCTGCGACGAGCAGGTAAAGAGTCTGCTATGGGCCCTATACGAGAGCTCGGGGCTTCCATTAGCAATGTGAAGGCAGACAAGATCCGACCCATCAGCCATAACGACTTTGCCAAGGCAATGAATGTGATCAAACCAAGTGTGAATAAAGAGGCTCTGTTGAGCTATGAAGAATTCACGAAGGAGTTTGGAACCAGCTAAGCAGGGCGGATTAAACATGCCCTGGGTGGGTTGAACTGAGGTACTACCGCCAGCATCCGAAGACATCCACATGTTCGAATAACCCTTCTTTTCGTGAGTGCAATACCGTTAATGCGTCCACTCAACTGTTTGGCGAATTGGCGTTTCCGCCGACCTGGGTGCTTGTGCACAGACCGGAATCGGAGGCGGCCTGGTGGACATGACACGCGGACCCAACATGCGCCAGCCTGGCAGCCTATGTGGAATTCACCAAGGAATTTGGAACCAGCTTAGCAGGTCGGAGTGAGCATGCCATGGGTGGGTTGAACACCACTACCATCAATCAATGTATGGTACGCCTTAGGGGTGTGAGGTTGAGGGAGAGGTCGAGGGGGAGGCAGAGGCGTGAGGTTGAGGCTTTGGAGCATGAGGTTGAGGGGGAGGGGGAGGTAAAGGCGTGAGGTTGAGGGGGCCAGCCCATTTGCTTGCAATGGGGGCAACCACCATTCACTACCAACCAACCACTACCAACCACTACCAACCACTACCATACCACAGCCTGGTGCTGCCACCAGCGAGGTGAAAGCTGATGTATGTATGTATGTTACAGTCCAGGGGTAGGCCAAATAGGCTAAAGGGACTTGCCCAACCGTATAGGAAGGGCTTCAAAGAGGTGAAGGCCGATAAGATCCAACACATCAGACTCACCGGCTTGGCCAAGGCGCAGTGGTTAGCATGATGGGCCCATAACCTTATAGAGAGTAAGCCCCTTTCAGTGATATGCATTGGTCTAGTGGTAGACCAAATCACTTTGAGGATGAAGAGTCGGGGGTTCGAATGATCGAATTTCCCTTCCGTCGCTCTTGGCGTTGCAGGTCGTTGTCAACCGCAATGGTAGCTTGTCCAGTTGAGGTAGAAGACCGCTCCCTACCAACGTACGACGGGCTCCCTTAACACCACGCCCCACCAGGCGTTATCAGTACCTATAGAGAGTAAGGATCTCTTGTAAGAGGAAGTGGAAGAAGCAGGAACCGTTAGGGTGCCAGAGGAATTGTGGCAAAAGTAATGTTACAAAGAGAGTCAAGCATACTCATAGTGCTAACACTGTACACGTGTAAGCTGTGTCATGAGTATATATGAAAATGATATAGCCGAGCGCAAACAAAGCGGCTCTGGCGAGCTGTGAGGAAGAAACAATATATAACGCCTGGAGGGGCGTGGTCTTCAGGGGTCCCTCCCATACGCCGCAGCTGGGGAAATCCACCACTAGCTACGAGGAAGGGGGAAAAATATAACGCCTGGAGGGGCGTGGTCTTAAGGGGACCCTCCCATATGCCGCAGCTGGGGAAAGTCACCACCAGCAACGAGGACTCTACTAAGGAGCTTTGAAATAGCTGAGCAGGGTGCTTTGCTCTGTTTTTCTTTTCAGCTATGAGTAGCAGCTGCTAGCCAGCTCCCATGGCTGGCTCTCCAGCCAAAGCGCTACCACCCTAGTACACCTGAAAGCTGGAGGCCATCAGCCTCAACAACGTTGCAAGAGCCCCTTAAACTTGAACTTGAACTTGTATTTGAACTTGGTTACATGGCTCCAGCCAGCAATTTGGCTGCTCGCCGTCTTCTGCAGTAAAATTAATTACCTGAGAATCTGAGATTGCAAGAGCCACGAATGTGCTCAATCTGGGCACTGGTCGAATTATAGTCTAAGTGGCGCTGGCCAGTTTTGAGGCTCTGGCCAGCTTTGAATTCACCAAAGAATGTTTTTGATTTCAGCTAAAAGCAGTATCTTCTAGGCAGCTCCACTGACTATCTATTCAGCCAAATCTAATGCAACCTAGTGTGCCTGGAAACTGATTGAACCCGCTGTCCAAAACTTTCAAAATCTTGGGGCTTAGCCCAGCTGCTTGCTAGGGGAGCTGCCTAGAAGCTGCTGTTCGAATCTGGAAAGACAATTCCTAGGCAGCGTGGCAAGCGACAAGGGAAAATTACGGATAACAGAAAAACAAACTGGCGGAGAACAGATTGGCGGAGAACAAAAAAACACTGGTACATCCTTTGAGAAAGTGCAGGGCATGTATTTGAAAGATTGCCGGGTTTCCTAACTTGTCAAGTCCCTTGATATAATGGGGTCCTTTTGTAAGTGTAATTAGACGAGTTTTTGGTAGGTCAGCCTTGTAACTAACTAGCTTCGGTCCGCTCCATTCCGTTTCCACCTGTTGTTTCGATAGCCAAGACTCTCCTCAATTTTCCGCGTTGCTTGCGACGCTGCCAATGACTTATCAAATCCCCCCCACCCCACACACCCAGCTGCAGCTTGGGTTTACAATTGGGCAGAAAGCGAAGGCTACTAGAGAGCGTTGTGCTCTGTACTGTAACTGTCTACCGTATTAGATTATATCTTATATGATAGTGTTCTATGAAAGTATATAATAGTCATATAGTGTACATATGTTACTGTCCAGGGGTAGGTAGTATTGTCATAGTCATATGGTGACTAGAATTAGAGTATTGCCATAGTAATGTATTGTATGAATGTTACAATCCAGGGGTGGGCAGTATTGTCATAGTCATGTAGTGACTAGAAATATAGTATTGCCATAGTCATGTATTGTATGTATGTTACTGTCCAGGGGTAGGTAGTATTGTCATAGTCATGTAGTCAGGGTAATTCAAAGCGCGCGCTTTTGCGCTTTTGAGCGCTGACTTTTTGACCCCCTCTGCGCTTAATCGCAGTTTTTTGCAACCCCTTGTGGGCGCTGCAAGCAATTTTTGCGTTTTTGCACTACAAAGCGCAGTTTTTTTGTCTTCAAGTGCGCTGAAGCGCTGGCCAATTTGGCAATTTGAAGTACCCTGCATGTAGTGACTAGAAGTATAGTATTGCCGTAGTCATGTATTGTATGTATGTTACAATCCAGGGGTAGGTAGTATTGTTATAGTCATGTAATGACTTGAAGTGTAGTATTGCCATAGTAATGTATTGTATGTCTGTTAGAGTCCAGGGGTGGGCAGTATTGTCGTACTCAAGTAGTGACTAGTAGTCTAGTAGTGCCATAGTCATGTAGTGTATGTATGTAACAGTCCAGGGATGGGCCAAATAGGCTAAAGGGACTTTCCCAACCGTGATAGGAAGGGCTAAAAAGTTAAAATAATTGATGAACTGAATCCAACCCCCTGAACTGAACAAAGTCACGTAGTGACTAGTAGTCTGGTAGTCTAGTATTGCCATCGTCACCTAGTCACCTAGCACAGCCGAAATGGAGGGGGTTGTAGGACGCCAACGGGAGCAGATGTGGATGATGAGGATCGCACCCTGTGTATTGTGTGTATGGAGAGGGAGCGGAATGTGTGTTTACCGCCCTCAACTAAGCAGATACCCCACGGTTACACCGCTCACACTGGCGGAGGAGAAGCGATTTAACCTTAAGGGTGGGCGCCCTCGGGCGACGCCAGCCGGCGTTGTGCATGACCTGCGGCTCACGCCACCTGCGGATGCCGCATGGAAGGTTCGAGACGCAGAAGACCGAGACCCAGACCCAGACCGAGACCCAGACCGATACACAGACCCAGACTGAGACCCAGACCGAGGCACAGACCGAGACCCAGACCGAGGCACAGACCCAGACCGAGACCCAGACCCACGAAACCACGACCGTGCAAGAGGTGACCGCCCGATAGGGCGGTCACCTCTAGTTGCAGCCTTATGGCCATGGTATCATGTGCTCCATCTGTTGTGAGGAGGTGCTGGCTAAGACACGTGAATGCCCAATGTGCCGAACCAAGGTGGTGGGCAGTGTGAGACTCGTGTTGTCATGAGCATTGAGGGGCACTACCCTCCTAGCTTCTTTGATTTAGTCCGGTTTAGTCTATTCAATTATTATTTTATTTCTTTCATTTTCCTACCTTGTTTCATGATATTGTTTATAACATCATACTCGTGCCCTGATGGACCGGCCCACGAGTGCCCATAGCTTGCATAAAGCAGGGATTTTTTCCCGGAATACATTCCGATCGGAATACGAGACCCCGTTTTGGCCAAAATTGCCGGAATAAGAAACCTAAAAATAAAAAAGTTTTTTTTTTTACTGAAATTGACTAAAAATGACCCAAATCGACAAAAATCGGAATAAGGATCCTGATTTGTGAGGGAAATAGGGAGGGATCAAATAAAAAGGAATAAGATTTCCTCTTTTTGATTTGCAAAAAATATCCCTGGCATAAAGCCGTGTACTTTGAGGGGCACTACCCTCCAGGGTAATTCAAAGTGCGCGCTTTTGCGCTTTTGAGCGCTGACTTTTTGACCCCCTCTGCGCTTTAAGCGCAGTTTTTTGCAACCCCTTGTGGGCGCTGCAAGCATTTTTTGCGCTTTTTGCACTACAAAGCGCAGTTTTTTGTATTCAAGTGCGCTAAAGCGCTGGCCAATTTGGCCATCTGAAGTACCCTGCTACCCTCCTGTGTGTATGATGATAATGGTTGCATTGTTATGGTGCCCTTTTGTTATTGTCCTGCTTTCTTGAACTAGAACTTGGTTACATAGCTTCAGCCAGCAATTTGGCTGCTCGCCGTCTTCGGCAGTAAAAAAAGTATTACCAGAAAATGTGAACTCGAACAAATCACTTTTTTCTTTTCCTTTTCCCCCCTACTTTCATGCCGTCTCTAGAGCGACATAGAGCACGTGCCTTCTGCTGTGCCGTAGGCTAGGTATGACCACGTGCCGTGCCTCGCAGTACTGTCTGAGGTACTGTCGATCTCCTTTCATCAATCAACGCCTAGGCTGATTGCTTATCTTGTCATTACTCGCATCTATTCCCTTCTCAATACTCCGACATTGAAACCTTATGGGCCGGTAGCAAATGTGCCCGTAGCAACAGGAAGTCATGGGGGGCAGGGTTGTGCAGGACGCATTGTTCTGCGTCGCAGACGCAACATGGGAGGGTCCGTTGTGTCCCAGACGCAGGTTCAGAATGTTGGTTGCGTCTCACCCATCAGTTGATTGGCCCACCACCACTCCAATTCCGTGGGCTACGCGTTATGTTGATAGTAGGACGCAGCCTAGACATTTGACTGCGTCCCAGGACGCAACCTACCGGATTAAGGTGCGTCCCAGGACGCAAACCCTGGGGTCCGTTTGAAGAACCCTGATGGGGGGCTGATGAACACCATACACAAATCAAATATGTGTCCAGCCTGGCTAAATTGTTGACTCAGGCGGCTCGGGTGTAGATTTCTATAAATGCAATCAATACTTGTTGTAACATACTTGTCGACACGTCTCTGCCGATTCTGGTTCCTACAATGTCTCCAGTCCCGACTGTCTGAGACCCACCCTTTGAGGCGAAAATCCTCATCGTAAAAGAACAAGTCTCCAGTCCAGACAGTCTTCTGTCCCAATTATTTTGTTTTTAGGAGTGTTCCAGTCAGAGGTTTTGAGGAAGTTCTCTTTAGAACGTACACTCCTCCTCTTCCTCCTCCTTTAGTTTTGCTTTCATCCCCCCCCCCCCCCCCCCCCCCCCCCCCCCCCCCCCAAGCTTGTAAGGCCTGTATCTCCTCTAGTAATTTTAATTACGGGTAACGGGTTCACAGTCATACTCATGATCAGCTCTATCCATATGTGTCTTTGCATGTGATGTTATACCAAATTTGACGCAATGGTCAAGCGTG
Source organism: Chlamydomonas sp. ICE-L (assembly GCA_013435795.1). Classification (NCBI taxonomy): domain Eukaryota; kingdom Viridiplantae; phylum Chlorophyta; class Chlorophyceae; order Chlamydomonadales; family Chlamydomonadaceae; genus Chlamydomonas; species Chlamydomonas sp. ICE-L. The sequence goes on along the minus strand of JACBWV010000610.1, from coordinate 11,210,529 downwards.
CCCTCTTTCTTAAGCCTGACTTAACACTGCATATTTGGGGGTCTTCGGCACCCTTTTCTGCACCAATACGTCACCCTTAGACACCCAGAATACAACCTTTAAAGCCACATAAAAGGACGCCATTCGAATTGAATCCTCAGTGTCGCTGGTTCATGTCGGGAGACCCACCTCGTGGGGTTAAAATCCTTTTACAACTAAAAAAATATACATATCGAATGCTTTACATGAAACAGTTTGTTTCGCTACCTTCTGATTTCTGTACGCATTCATAATTGTTGGCATCCTATGTTGAATCCAGCTACATTATGCTGGTCGGTGATTCCAAATATGACTCGGATGGTTGAATGGTTAAGCACCTAGCGGAACACTTCAACTGTGATGTGAATGTTGACACGCTCATTTTTGACACATTTCCCAGATTTTTACAGACGTGCTTGTTTTGCCTAAACATATACAAGTTACATTTTGACAGGGACGTCCGTGCTAACAGGCACATTTGGGGGGGGGGGGGGGGGGGGGGGGGGGGGGGGGGGTGGGGGGGGGGGGGGGGCTCTGCGTGTGCCACATAAACTCTCAGAGGGCTTTTAACGACTCTGACCCGAAGGTTGATAGCCCATGTAATACAAACCAAACCCAAACATGTTTTTACAAGCCCTTCGTAGCCCGAGGCTAACTAGGACCTACAGATTTGTCTTTTAGGTGTGACTGGTTGTGAAAGGAATTTCACCCCAGGAGGTGGGTCTCCCTACACAAACCAGCGACATCGAGGGTTCAGGCCGAATGGCGTTGCCACTCCTACAAAATAGTAGGCACACTTCAGGCTTCGCTCTGGGACCCACCTGCGGCTGCTCTTTTCTCTGGGGGTGTATGGAGCAATCATTGACCAGTTGGTCAATGATTGAGATATCAACCCTCGACCAAACGAACATTCACCAATATCCCTATTGACCACGGAGGACAAGCTCCCTGCCATGGTCGTCAAAGGCGGAGCCAAGGAGACATAACTAGTGAGATAATTAACATACACTTCTGCCTACGACTGTCACCTATGGCCAGTCCCCATGATCCCATACACGAACCTTCAGATCATTGCCCTTGCTCCTCGTCCTCCTCTGCTGCTCTAGTCTCTGTAAGCAGCCACCACCTTATCGACAACGTTGTAAGAGCCTTACTAGGAGGTAATTAAACTGAAGGTACTTAAACCCTCTTGTCACTAACGCTAGTCACACCGCCAACACCTGTCTGCATGGGCCATCTACTGCTGATTCCCAACTAGCGAGCTTCACATCATTGCTCTCGTGCCCCGTCCTCCTCGGGTACTCTTCTCTCCGTACGCAGCCACCACCTTGTCCACAATGTCATTGGAGGCACTGACACCCTTGGTCACTGAAGCTAGGTACACCGCCAACAGGGCGTCATTGTATTCCTGCATAGTGGTGGTGGTGGTGGTGTGTGGGTGTGTGTGTGGTGTGTGGGTGTGTGTGTGTGGGGGGGGGGGGGGGGGGGGGGGGGGGGGGGGTAGGTGCCGAGGTAGGTGGTCACTGAAACTAGGTACACCGCCAACAGGGCATCGTTGTATTCCTGCATAGTTGTAGTGTGTGTATGATTGTGTGTGGTGGTGGTGGTGGTGGTGGTGGTGGGGTAGAGAGGGGATGAGGGGCAGGGGGGGATAAGTGCTGGGTAGGTGGTCGCTGAAGCTTGGTAAACCGCTGACAGGGCGTCGTTGTATTCCTGCATCGTTGTGTGTGTGTGTGGGGGGGGGGGGGGGGGGGGGGGGGGGGGGGGAGGCAGAGAGAGATAAGTAGATTGTGGTTACAGTAGTGTTTGTTGACGAGGTTTGACACTGTCGTTGGAGACACTGACACCCTTGGTCAACAGGGAGTCGTTGTATTCCTGCACAGTGGGTAGTGTGTGTGTTTGTGTGTGTGGGGGGGGGAGGGGTGGGGGTTGGGTTGGGTTGGGGGGGGGGGGGTAGAGGGCGGGAGCAGATAGAGATAAGTATGATAGTTGTTGCGGTTGCGGTAGTGTTTGTGGACGAGGTTTGACAGTGTCGATGGAGACACTGACACCCTTGGTCAACAGGGCGTCGTTGTATTCCTGCATAGTGGTAGTGTGTGTGTGTGTGGGGGGGGGGGGGGGGGGTGGGTGGGGGGCGGTCCGGGGTTCTTTTCAAAGGATGGCATGTCAGAGTGAGCTGGCAAGGAGTGGGTATGGGGCAGTGGACTGGACTGTAACAACATACATACAATATACACTCGCATGAGAGGGTCTCCTTAACATCACGCCCGCCCAGGCGTTTTTTTTAACGGTATAAGCCACCGCTCACCGTGAGATAATCCTTTTCATAGGCAGGCATTTCGAAGTGGGCTGGCAAGGAGTGGGTGTGGGGCAGTGGACTGGACTGTACCAAGATACATACATTATAAGCCCGCATGCGAGGGTCCCCTGAACACCACGCTCTTCCAGGCGTTATCTTTTTTGTTCAAAATATCAGCCACCACTCACCGCTAGGTAATCCATTTCAAAGCTGCCATGTCGGAGTGAGCTGGCAAGGAGTGGGTTTAAGGGGTGGACTGGACTGTCACAACATACGTACAATATAAGCCCGCATGCGAGGGTCCCCTTAACACCACGCCCGTCCAGGCGTTCTTTTTTAACGACATCAGCCACCACTCACCGTTAGGTAATCCTTTTCAAAGGCTGGCATGTCGGAGTGAGCTGGCAAGGAGTGCACCAGGCTTGATATCTTCCTCACAAGAGAGTGGTTGAATGGGATGGCGCCTGCTTGCATCTGCCTCAACATATCAATGAGCGCAGTGATGCGATCCCTCAACATCTGGATGGCAGAGTGGGTGCCGCTCAAGTGCACGGTCACTGTGTGGGTGTGGGTGGGGTGGGGTGGGTAGGGGGCTCTTAGTGTGTGTTCGTAGGAGTGTGTGGTGTGTGTGTGTGTGTGTGTGGTGGTGATGTGTGGGGGGGATCAGGTAGAAAAGTTGGATGGAATTGGATGGAAGCATGGAGGCATAAGCTTGGATGGTGCCTGCTTGCATCAGCATCAACATATCAAAGAGCGCGGCAATGCGGGCGCTGAACATCTGGATGGCGGAGTGGGTTCAAGTGCACAGTTGCTGTGTGTGTGGGTGGAGGGGGATGGGGGATGGGAGGGGGTGGGGGGATCAGAAACGCAGTAACTATGTGGTGTGTGTGTGTGTGTGTGTGTGGGTGGGGGGGGGGGGGGGTTGAGGGGTGGGGGGGGGGGTCGAAAGAGCAGTCACTGGTGTGGGGGGGGGAGGGGGATGGGGGGGGGGGGGGGTTTGGGGGGGGGGGGGGGGATCAGAAACGCAGTCACTATGTGTGGGTGTGTGTGGTGTGTGTGTGGTGTTGTGTGTGTGTGGGGGGGGGGGGGGGGGGTTTTTTTGGGGGGGGGGTTTCAGAATCGCGTCACTGTGTGTGTGGGGGTGGTGTGGTGTGTGTGTAGTGTGTAGGGGTGTGTGTGTGTGTGGTGGTGTGTGTTGTGTGTTTGTGATGGTGGTGGGTGTGTGTGGTGTGTGTGGGGGGGGGATTCAGGTTAGAAAGGATGGAGGGAAGAATGGAGGCGGACAAGTGGGATGGCGCCCGCATGCATCTGCCTGAAACATAATTATGAGAGCGGCAATGGGGGCGCTAACCATCTGGATGGAATAGTAGGTTCTGTTCAAGTGCACAGTCACTGTGTGTGTGTGTGTGTGTGTGTGTGTGTGTGTGTGTGTGTGTGTGTGTGTGTGTGTGTGGGTGTGGGGTGGTGGGTGTGTGGATCAGAAACGCAGTCACTGTGTGTGTGTGTGTGTATGTGTGTGTGTGTGTGTGGTGTGTGGTGTGGTGTGTGTGTGTGGTGTGTGTGTTTTGTGTGTGTGTGTGTGTGTGTGTGTGTGTGTGTGTGGGGGGGGTGGGGGGGATCAGAAACGCAGTCACTGTGTGTGTGTGTGTGTGTGTGTGTGTGTTTGTGTGTGTGTGTGTGTGTGTGTGTGTGTGTGGGGGGGGGGGGGGTCAGGTTGAAAGGCTGGATGTAAGCATGGAGGCGAACGGTTGGATGGCGTTTGCTTGCATCTGCCTCAGCATATCAATGAGCGCGGCAATAGGGGCGCAAACCATCTGGATAGTGGTCAGTGCGGTATACCGGGAACACTAAAGCGCACCCGCAGGGATTTGAACCCCACACCTTCATCATTTCAACGAGCTCTACCATTGAGTCATTCGTCGGAACGGGATTGGTAGCGCAGACATCACTCATCAATAACCCCCCCCCCCCCCCCCCCCCCCCCCCCCCCTCAAAAACACTGCCCACACCCCACAAACACCCACACAAAAAAGCATTGCCCCACCCCCCCACACTGGGTCACAACAACTAGCATCCTAGACTTGGATAAGTCTTTAGACTGTCTAATCCGCTTAGTGTGCTCCCTGGTTTCCGTGGGCATGGCAAAGGGAGACTTGCAATTGGCAGACTGTAAGCAGCCCAGAGATGGCTGAAGAACCATGTTACAATTCACATTCACAAATAAATGCACCTAAATTAAATAAACAAGTATATAAACTATTAAATACACTATTAAATACAATTAAATATGCACTGTTCTAAACTATTAAATACAATTAAATATAAAGTATTAACTAAACTGCACCTTCATTAAATACACTAGTATATAAACCATTAAATAAAAATAAGCTATTAAATAAAATGAAATGTTTTTAATAATTAACTATTAGATACAATTAAATATAAACTATTATGAAGTATTTAATAAACTGCACCCACATAAAATTAACTAGTATATTAACTATTAAATACAAAAAAATTATCAAATACAATTAAATATACACTATAAACAGCTATTAAATACGATTAAATGTAAACTATTAAATAAACTGCACCCACATTGCTCTGATCCCGAGGCTTTACCAGAAGGCAAGATCTTGGCAACTTGGTCCACACCAATGCGCTCTGCATCCGATGTCTGTAATGGTGTGGGGTTGGTGTTGGGAGAGTGGGGTGGGGTTGGGAGAGTTGGGTTGGTGGTGTTGGTGTTGGTGTTGGTGTCAGTTTTTCCACACCAATGTGCTCTGCATCCGATGTCTGTAGTGGTGTGGGGTTGAGGTTGGGAGAGTTGGTTTGGTTTGGTTTGGTTTGGTTTGGTTTGGTTTGGTTTGGGGGGCTGAGGGGATAGGGGGATGGGGTGTTGGTGCTGTTGATAGTGGTGTTGGTGGCAAACTTGGTCTGCACCAATGCGCTCTGCAGCCGATGACTGTGATGGTGTGGGGTTAAGGTTGGGAGAGTTGGATTGGGTTGGGTTGGGTTGGGGGGCTGAGGGGCTAGGGGGATGGGGTGTTGGTGCTGTTGATAGTGGTGTTGGTGGCAAACTTGGTCTGCACCAATGCGCTCTGCAGCCGATGTCTGTGATGGTGTGGGGTTGAGGTTGGGAGAGTTGGTTTGGGTTGGTTTGGGCTGGGCTGGGCTGGGTTGGGTTGGGGGGGCTGAGGGGCTAGGGGGATGGGGTGTTGGTGCTGTTGATAGTGGTGTTGGTGGCAAACTTGGTCTGCACCAATGCGCTCTGCAGCCGATGTCTGTGATGGTGTGGGGGTTGAGGGTTGGGAGAGTTGGGTTGGGTTGGGTTGGGTTGGGTTGGGTTGGGTTGGGTCGGGTCGGGTCGGGTCGGGTTGGGTTGGGTTGGGCTGGGCTGGGTTGGGTTGGGTTGGGTTGGGTCGAGTTGGTTTGGTTTGGTTTGGTTTGGTTTGGTTTGGGTTGGTGCTACTGTTGGTGGTAGTGGTGTTGGTGACAGTGGTGTCGGTGTCAGAGTTGTTCCACATCAATGCACTCTGCACTCGATGCCTGTAATGGTGTGGGGTTGGGGTTGGGAGAGTGGGGTGGGGTTGGGGGTGTGTGGGTGTTGGTATAGGTGTTGGTGGTTTTGGTGGTGCTGATCTTGGCTACTTGGTTCACACCAATGCGCTCTGCATCCGATGTCTGTAATGGTGTGGTGTTGAGGTTGGGAGAGTTGGGTAGTGCTGGGTTGGGTTGGGTTGGGTTGGGTTGGGTTGGGGGGGGGGGCTGGTATTGGTGTTGACCTTTTTGGAATTGGTGTTGGTGTTAGTGATGGGAGGGTTGGGGATTGGGGGCTGGGTCTTTTATAGTTGTATGGGGTTGTGGGGGGGGGGGGGGGGGGTGTGGGGTGAGAGGAGAGGAGTGATGAGCATAATATCATTGATGTCAGTTTGTCAGCTTGTGCATCAGAAATATGTAGGGAACGTTTAGCAAAACCCATGCGTCGCCATGCAGCAACAGAATGGCCACGCAGTGGTGACGTGTCGTCATTAAAAAATCACTGATATATGTACTCCAGTGGCATGCTCTGCTATACCTCTGCTCC
>JACBWV010000610.1:11079125-11199125 GCA_013435795.1 Chlamydomonas sp. ICE-L | reverse complement strand
CAACATATGGGCAAAGGACTTACCAATCTCGTACAGAGTGACAGGGAGGTCTTTCCTTGCAACATCCCCCCGGTGTACATCACAAGCAACAGCAGCAACAGCAACAGCAACAACAACAGCTACAACACAAATGATAGCAACAGCAACAGCAACAACTACGTCAGCAACGACAACACCAGCAGCAACAGCAGCAACAACAGCCACATAACAACATATGGGCCAAGGACTTACCAATCTCGTACAGAGTGACAGGGAGGTCTTTCCCGGTAACATCCCCCCGGTGACCATCACAAGCTACAACAGCAACAACTACGAAAGCAACGACACCACCACATAACAACATACGACACAAACGACAGCAACAGCAACAGTAGCAACAACCACATTACAACATATGGGCAAAGGACTTACCAATCTCGTACAGAGTGACAGGGAGGTCCTTCCTTGCAACATCCTCCCGGTGTACATCACAAGCAACAACAGCAACAACAACAGCAACAACAACAGCTACAACACAAATGACAGCAACAGCAACAGCAACAACTACGTCAGCAACGACAACACCAGCAGCAACAACAACCACATAACAACATATGGGCCAAGGACTTACCAATCTCGTACAGAGTGACAGGGAGGTCCTTCCTTGCAGCATCCACCCGGGTGTCCATCACAAGCAGCACAGGGCTCTCGTTAATGGCCATCAACTGTAAACAAGCAGGTGACTGCTTTAAATGTTTCACATTTCATCACCGGCTATTATAAGTTGCCATCAAGTGGGGACAAACAGGGGGCAGTTTATACAGCTGGTTGTTCATCACAAGCAACACAGGGCTCTCGTGAATGGCCATCAACTGCAAACAAGCAGGTGACAGCTTTAAATGTTTCACATTTCATCACCGGCTGTTATAAGTTGTCATCAAGTGGGGACAAACAGGAGGGCGTTTATATAGCTGGGTGTCCATCACAAGGAACACAGGGCTCTTGTTGATGGCCCTCAACTGGAAACAAGCAGGTGGAAGCTTTTATTGTTTTTCATTCATTACATTGTTCTCAAATTCCATTTGATTGTTTGTACATTTTAGTTCAATGTGTTCACATTTCATTTGGTTGTTTTTACATTTCATTTAAATGTCTTTACATTTCACTTCATATTTTTTCATTTCATTTGATTGTTTTCACATTTCATTTTCTTCTTTTTATATTTTTGATTTCAATGTGTTAACATTTCATTATATTGTTTGACCATTTCATTTCAATGTGTTTACATTTCATTTCAATGTTTTCACATTTCATTTGATTGTTTTCACATTTCATCTGATTGTTTTCATATTTCATTTGATCGTTTTCACATTTCATTTGATTATTTTTATATTTCATTTCAATGTGTTAACATTTCATTTTGTTGTTTTTCCATTTCATTTCAAAGTGTTAACATTTCATTTGACTGTTTTTACATTTCATTTTGTTGCTTTTACATTTCATTAGCACTGTAATCAGCTGTCATCAACCGGAGCTTTTTTCCATGACCAACAACGATCGCTACCTGGGACCCCATTTTGGCCAAACGCTCTGCTACCCTGAAACTCCTCTGCCCCGCCCCCTGAATCCCCCGGGCCTTTGGGCCACCTACCCAAATCGCTACCAGAAGCCCAACTTTGAAAGACACCAAAACCCTGATCGCTACCAGAAGACCTCCCAAAAGAAGGCTTTGTTTCCGACTTTCCGAGCAGCTTCTAGGTAGCTCCATGAGTCAGCAACTTCACCAAAGACAACAATTGCAACACATGCAACCTACCTTCTTGCTGCAACCTCCCGATCGCAACATGTCAGGTTGGGTTGCAACGAGTCAACAATACCCCCGACATGCAATATACATTCTTGTAAATCGTTATAGCCATTCAGCGGATGATTTGGGTTCAAGGTTTCTGAAGAACCCGGACTTCGTACATGGAATCGAGAATTTGGCCTGGAAATCTGAGAATTCTCGCGAGAATTCACGATAATTGGCCTGAGATTCTGAGAACCAAGTCCGAAGTACAAAGTGCGCTTCCCAAATCATCCCCTGAATTGCTGTAACCTGAGCTGCCTAACCTGCCTAACCTGATGTGCCTAACCTGACCTGAATTGCCTCACCCAACCTGACCTGCCTAACCTAACCTGACCTGCCTAACCTGACCTGCCTAAGCTAACCTGCCTAACCTAACCTAAGCTGACCTGCCTAACCTAACCTGACTTGACCTGCCTAACCTGACCTGACACACACACAGACGTTGCTGAAAAGAAAAGGTACACAAGCTACCTTCTTGTTGATCAGTAGCCTTACCTGCCTTACCTGCCTAACCTGCCTATCCTGACCTGACCTGACAGACACACACAGGCGTAGCTGAAAAGAAAAGGTATGCAAGCTACCTTCTTGTTGATCGGCAACCTGACCTGATATATCTGACCTGCCTAACCTGACTTGACATGCTTAACCTGCCCAACCTGACCTGACTTGATACACACAGACGTAGCTGAAAAGAAAAGGTACACAACCTACCTTCTTGTTGGTCAGTAGCCTGACCTGCCTTACCTGCCTAACCTGACTTGACCTGCCTAACCTGACCTGACCTGACCTGACAGACACACACAGGCGTAGCTGAAAAGAAAAGGTACACAACCTACCTTCTTGTTGATCAGCAACCTGCCTATCCTCTCCTGACACACACACAGGCGTGGCTGAAAACGAAAGGTACACAAGCTACCTTCTTGTTGATCAGTAACCTGCCCTGCCCCGCCATGCCTAACCTGCCTTACCCGATCTGACCTGACACACCCACACAGGCGTAGCTGACAATAAAAGGTAAGCAAGCTACCTTCTTGTTGATAAGTAAGTCGCCTTCAGTAGCGTCCTCTCCTGTCGAGTACCAGCCGACCACATCAAGTTTGGGGAACACCTGCTTGTCTGTTGGAAGGGTGGGGTGGAGTGGGGTGGGGTAGGGCGGGGTGGGGTGGCGTCATCTCCTGTCGAGTACCAGACGACCACATCTAGTCTAGGGAATACCTGCTTGTCTGTTGGAAGGGTGGGGTGGGTGTGGGGGTGTGGGTGTGGGTGGGTGAGGGTGTGGTGTGGTGGGTGTGGTGTGGCGTCCTCTACCGTCAAGTACCAGCTAACCACATAAAGATTAGGGAATACCAGCTTGGATGGAGTGGGTGGGGGTGTGGGGTGGAGCGGGGTGGGGTGGGGTGGCGTCATCTCCTGTCGAGTACCAGCCGACCACATCTAGTCTAGGGAATACCTGCTTGTATGTTGGAAGGGTGGGGTGGGTGGGGGTGGGGGTGTGGTGTGGTGTGGCGTCCTCTCCCGTTGAGTACCAGCTGACTGCATCTAGTTTAGGGAATACCTGCTTGTCTGTTGAAAGGGTGGGGTGGGGTAGGGCGAGTGTGGGTGTGGTGTGGGTGTGGGCGAGTGTGGGTGGGTGTAGGTGTGGGTGTGGGTGAGGGTGTGGGTGGGTGGGTGGGTGGGTGGGTGGGTGGGTGGGTTGGGGGGGGGCGTCCTCTCCTGTCGAGTACCAGCCGACCACATCTAGTTTAGGGAACACCTGCTTGTCTGTTGGAAGGGTGGTGTGGGTGTGGGTGTGGGTGTGGTGGGTGTGTTGTGGCGTCCTCTCCCGTCAAGTACCAGCCGGCCACATCTAGTTTAGGGAATACCTGCTTGTCTGTTGAAAGGGTGGAGTGGGAATACCTGCTTGTCTGTTGAAAGGGTGGAGTGGGTGTGGGTGTGGGTGGGTGAGGTTGTGGTGTGGTGTGGTGTGGTGTGGTGTGGCGTCCTCTCCTGTCCAGTACCAGCCAAATACATATAGTTTAGGGAATACCTGCTTGTCTGTTGAAAGGGTGGGGTGGGGGGTGGGGTGGGGGGAGGGTGCAGGCAAGAGGCAAAATAGCATGTGTCAGTGTCTTGTGTGTTGGACCCCCATCCCACCCAACCCAGACTAATTATGTTGGACCCCCATCCCACCCAATCCACCCGAGACAAATTCTGCTTGATTCCCCCCCCCCCCCCACCCCACCCCACCCCACCTACCCACACAGACTAATAATGCTGGACCCCCACTCAACCCATCTCACCACCCCACACCAACTCACATTGCTCTTGCTTCTTGGTCAGAAAAGCCTGATCTAATTCAGCATCCCCATTAGGCAAGGCTCTTTGAATTTGATTTCAAAGGAGTTGCTGATGTCAATGGTTCGCCCTGATTGTAACCCCAGAAGGCAGCCCAGGACCTGTGGAGGGGGGGGGGGGGGGGGGGGGGGGGGCGAGGAGGGCGGGGAGGAGCGAGGGGAGGGGCGGGGGGGGGGGGAGTAGGAGGATGGGGAGAGGGGAGATCAGGATGAGGGGAGGGCGGAGGGGGGGAGGGGGAGGGGGGGGGGGGGGGGGGGGGGGGGGGAAGGATGCTGGGGAGGGTAAAGGAGAGGGAGGGGGGAGGAGGGGCAGGATGAGGGGATGTAAAGTAAGATAAAAGGACGTGCTCATCATCGAACAATCAACATGTGCTCTAGATTATCAGGCTGGGCTGATAAAAACAAGCACTTCAGAAAATGGTCCCCGACACTGTTTCTGTGGGGGGCTACGGGTACCAGCCTCTAGGCGGCTCCCTTTCCCTGTCCTAGGGCCAAACCTGAAGCTAGTTAGTGTTTCTGAAAGCTGGCATGAGAGGCATTCCAATGCAGCTGCAGGCCTTGGGCGTGGCCCCGTGGCTGGCTAGTGGAGCTGGTATGAGAGGCATTCCAATGCAGCTGCAGGCCTTGGGCATGACCCAGTGGCTGGCTAGTGGGCCTGTCATGGGAGGCATTCCAATGCAGCTGCAGGCCTTGGGCGTGACCCAGTGGCTGGCTAGTGGAGCTGGTATGAGACGCATTCCAATGCAGCTGCAGGCCTTGGGCATGACCCAGTGGCTGGCTAGTGGACCTGTCATGAGAGGCATTCCAATGCAGCTGCAGGCCTTGGGCATGACCCAGTTTGGCTGGCCTAGTGACTGTCATGAGAGTAGCTATTCCAATGCAGCGCAGGCCTTGCCTTGTGCATGACCCCCCAGGGCTGAGCTAGTGGACCTGTCATGAGAGGCATTCCAATGCAGCTGCAGGCCTTGGGCATGACCCAGTGGCTGGCTGGTGGAGCTGGTATGAGAGGCATTCCAATGCAGCTGCAGGCCTTGGGCATGACCCAGTGGCTGGCTAGTGGACCTGTCATGAGAGGCATTCCAATGCAGCTGCAGGCCTTGGGCGTGACCCAGTGGCTGGCCAAAGTGGAGCTGGTATGAGCGCTTCCAAGCAGCGCAGGCCTTGGGCATGACCAGTGGCTGGATAGTGGACTGTCATGAGAGGCATTCCATGCCCTGCAGGCCGTGGGACGTGAACCAGTGGGCTGGCAAGTGGAGCTGGTACGAGCACGCATCCAATGCAGCTGCAGGCCTGGTCATGACCCAGTGGCCTGGCTAGTGGACCGTCATGAGAGGAATCCAATGCAGGATGCAGGTTGGGCTGACCCAGTGCTGCAGAGTGGATGTGCTGCGTATGAGAGGCATTCCAATGCAGCTGCAGGCCTTGGGCATGACCCAGTGGCTGGCTAGTGGACCTGTCATGAGAGGCATTCCAATGCAGCTGCAGGCCTTGGGCGTGACCCAGTGGCTGGCAAGTGGAGCTGGTATGACGAAGCCATTCCAATTGCAGCTGCAGGCATGGGCATGGACCCCAGTGGCTGGTAGTGGACCTTTTCTCATGAGGAGGGCATTCCAATGCAGCTGCAGGCCTTGGGCGTGACCCAGTGGCTGGCAAGTGGAGCTGGTATGAGACGCATTCCAATGCAGCTGCAGGCCTTGGGCATGACCCAGTGGCTGGCTAGTGGACCTGTCATGAGAGGCATTCCAATGCAGCTGCAGGCCTTGGGCGTGACCCAGTGGCTGGCAAAGTGAGCTGTTATGAGAGGATTCCAATTGCAGGCAGCCTTGGCACGACCCAGTGGCTGTGTAGTGGACCTGTCAGGAGAGGCATTCCAATGCAGATGCAGGCTTGGCGACACCCAGTGGCTGGCATAGTGGAGAAGATGGTATGAGAACGCATTCCAATGCAGCTGCAGGCTTGGGCATTGACCAAGTGGCTGGCTAGTGGAACCCTGTAATCGAGAGGGCATTCCAATGCAGATGCAGGCCTTGGGCGTTGACCCAGTGGCGGCAAGTGCGAGCTGGTTGAGACGGCATGCCATGCAGGCTGAATGCCTTGGGCATGACCCAGTGGGCTGGCTAGTGGACATGTTACCATGAGATGGCATTCCAATGCACGCTGCAGGCCTTGGGCGTCGGACCCAGTGGCTGGCCAAGTGGAGCTGGTGAGACGCTATTCCAATGACCGCTGCAGGCCTTGGGAATGACCACCAGTGGCTGGGCGAGTGGACTGTCAGAGAGGCATCTAAAATGCAAGATGCAGGCTAGCGAGTGAACCCAGTGGCTGGCAAGTGGAGCTGGTATGAGACGCATTCCAATGCAGCTGCAGGCCTTGGGCATGACCCAGTGGCTGGCTGGTGGAGCTGTCGGAAAGCTGCCATGAATATCAAAAAAAGAAACAGTGGTCCCTAACAAGTTGAAAGCATACAAATGAGTACCTGGGAAGAGAGCTATATCATCCGACCACTTTTTTGTGTGCGACACTTCGCGAATTGAGTGACTCGGTGCGAACCCCAGTGCAGCGCGCTGCCCCTAAAACCCAGCCATGCAAAGCATTTCTGACTAGTTTAGCCAGACCCGTGCATCGCCATGCAGCGTAGGCAGTGTCGGAAACAAAACAGTGCATCTGACCAGATCTGGCTAAATTAGCTTGCAATATCAGCTTAGTATGTAAGATGTCTAGATCATTTGACTAGGATATTCTGCAAGATGCTAAATGCATATTGCATTGGGGGTGCTTCTGTTTATTATATGGGGGGGTGCTTCTGCGTATTTTATTGGGGGTGTATCTGTATATTGTACTGAGGGTGCTAAGATATTGTATTGGTGGTGCTTAATGTATTGGGGCTGCTACATTAGAGACTTGTGGGATTGCTTTGGTTGGCAAAACAGGCAGTCCATTGGCGTTTCTTTTTCCAGCTACGCATGGCAGCTTCCCCCCAGCTCCACTAGCCAGCAGCTGAGTCGAACCCAAAGATTACAGCTGCATTGGAATTCCTGCCGTGCCCACTTTCTGACGCACTAGCTAGCTCCAGGTTTGGCTTGAGGTTGGGTGAAAGATGCTGCCTGGAAGCGTTACGCGTAGCCCCCAAAAATAAGCAGTGCTGTTTGTAGAGCCCCCCCACACACCCCCACACACCACCTCCACCCCCACACACCACCTAGACTAATAAGTCCGTTGGAACCCCACACCACCCCCACACCAACCATCGTGCTACGTAAAAACACTGGTCCTTTTCCTTAAAACTGCACCTCAGATGTTTTTTAATTGTTTTTATATAACGTTACCTGACGTAAGGAAATAGCTCCAGCCTTACCAACGTCAAGTAGCTTGCACCTAGTCAAATCAGTTACCAGCTGCCTTGCTACTAGGAAGCTATTAGTCCAACAAGCATTCCATGCTCATATTGACAGACACCCATTGTTTTCTTTCAGCTCTTCAGGCCTGTTTACCAGAGCCTAGGCAGCTCCTCGATAGGGCTATTCGCAAACTCGGCGCTAACACTCGAGTGCACCTGAAGCCTGACATACCCATCCACCGCCTTCCTCCCCACGTATTAGCTGCTGAAATGTGCATTGGTAGGCACTAGTGATGGCTCAGGTAAGCTGCTGGAGAAGCCCACCCCGCTTTTTTGAACCCACCCGCCACATGAAAATGAAAAACACCCCTGCTGAGAAATGGACACTTCGAGAGCCAGTTTGTGCTGGATGCTCCCAACCCACAATTACCCAAAAACGCAAACCCCTACTGCACCTACCGCACCCACCCATACAAAATGACAACACCACACCACACTAACCGTTTGAATGGCCCCCCCCCCCCGTCCACCCTCATTGGGGCCCTCTTGCCACCATTTTCTCCTGTTTGCTAAAAATTAGTTTCAGGTTCAGGAAACTCTAGTTCTGTTAGGGTTCAGATAGTGTTGCAAAAACCAAAATTGATTGTTGCATTTTTACGAGGAGCGAGGAAAACAAAAAAAAGGCGCGAGGAAAAAAAGAAGGATTTTTTTCCTGTAGTTTATCCGTAGTGTGGAGTTTTTGCCACAATTACCTAAGTAAACAAAAAGCCCCGGCCCAGGGGGCTATTCGCTTCGTTTGCCGAAGTGCGAGGTAGGAAAATGGGGGGGGGGGGGGCGGGCAATGACCGGAAAATGTTTTGTGATAAACACGAGGCTGCGAAGAAACGAAATAAAAGAGCAAGGATTGTAAAAGGGATCTTTGGGATGGAGTTCGTATGCGATTGTTAATAGAACGCAAAGTTCCGAGCAATTCGGTTTTGGCGGTTTTTTTTTTAAAAAAAACGCCATTTGTTTACCGGATGCAAAGGGTGCAAAGGAGGAATTCCAAACCCAGAGGGGTGTGCTGTGCCTGTTTTCTTCCATGAGTACGAGTTGGATTAATTCTCGCCGCCAAAGCTTTGTTTACGATTGGCAAAAGGGAACAAGGGGAAAAAAAAACATTTTACTGGCCGGACCCCTCTTCCGATTGTTCCTTTTGGCAAGGCAACTCGTAAGGATCGTTTTTTGGTGAAAAAAATTTGAAAAAAAACAAAATGTTTGATTGGAACAAAAAAACAATTTTGGCAAGCTGCTTGTTGGCGGATGGGATGGGGCAAGCCCAGAGGGCCCACCGAACGGGTTTGCAATTGACGATCGACGGTTTGGGGCCTTGTTGGTTTTTGCAGGGGCCGGGGTTGTTTTGCAGGTGCAGGGTTTTTTTAAAACAAGTTGGTGAAAAATGCTTGTGTTTCACTTTTAAAAAAACCGTATCCGGACGTCCCCCCACAGTATTCTTATATTTTGCTACAAGCTGGATTTTCATAACATTTTGGTATGAGGTTTCCAGTTGTTTATCCGTACAAGCTATTTACGGCATGAGTTAATGGCCATTATTATTTTGGAAGCTGGCTTTGTATCCCCATGGCAAAAATTGGATCTGTAAATAGGACGCCTTAATTTAATTTCCACGCTTTAGGGCCTGCCAAACTTAAACATACAAAGGTGATAGGGGACGAAGTTGCAAGTTTTGCTTGGGTAATTGGGTAGCCAGATGGCATGTTTTGGGGTATGGACGGCGTACCCCATTCCATTGCGAGGGGGTAGTTGGTGCCAAAGTGCGCACCATGGGCACCAAACCACTTGTTAAAAATGTGGCCACATTAACCCTATTTCAAGGCGCATTCCCCTATTTGAAGCATTACATAAACACAACACGAATACAACACAAAAGGCATGTTAATAAATCATTCAGGGGGCGGACACGACAACCAATAGGGCCGGTCCGATATTAGGGAATTAATCAATGGTGGCCCACAGGCGGCCTAAGCCAAGAAACCTTTCCCCACACATTGGTTTTTGTGTAGTTGTGTACACCCCCTCAAAGCCATTGTGCGCCATTCCGGGGGACCAAGTGAAACTGGTTCAGATTAACTGAAAACCATTTGAACGTTGCAATCCCAGTTTATCGATTTTCAAAGCCGGGGATCCAAATGGCGTGGCCACAAAAATATACCCACACCGAGTGGCCTTTGGACAAGGGAGGACAAAAATTAGGAGATGTGTGTAGGTCAGCTACAGAAAACTCCAGAAGGGTTCAGAGGATTGAGTGCTGTGTGCGAGTAGGTTTGGTTTAACAAAAACCGAAATATTACAGGGGGCTAGCCCCCTAACCGGCCCTAGTGCCGTGTATACGGAATTTTGGGGTGTTGCTTTTGGGGTTTGCGACCCACAAAGAAAGCCCTTTTTGAAGTGCCTTCAAGTATTCCCAAAAAACTACCCCCCATGGGGACTGGGACCAGGCTTTCACCCCACCTGGCTCATTAGAAAGAAGGGAGTAGACAACACACAGGGGTCCGTACGTATTTCCGGTATTGGGTTTTTACTTGGCCTAAATTATTTTGGGAGTCTATTCCGGGGATGCCCTGATTTCCTTGGAAACGGGACGGGCAACCCTAGGGGGGGTTAAACGGGTTAAAGCTAGGGGCCAGGGACTGGTTACACGGGTTGGGCAAAGGCCGGTGTTCGGTAAAATAAACCACGGTTCATATTCAGATTACTGCAGGTAGAACAGTTTTTTTTGTGGCAAGGTACCGCAAAAATATGTGTTTTTTTTGTTTTTTGTTTTTTAAACCCCCCCCCGCAACCTTTGGGGGGGGGGGGGGGGGGGGGGGGGAAAACCAACCAAACAAAAAAAAAAAACCCACCCCCCCCCCACCCTTTTTTCCAAAAAAAAAAAAAAAAAAAAAAAAAAAAAAAAAAAAAAAAAAAAACAAAACACAACACAAAAAACACCCTTAGCAAGGATTCAAAACATTTTTTGGAAAAGACAAAAAAAACCCCCACGGTTCTGGGCTTCTTTAAGGGATAGGATTGGAGCACAAATTTTCATAATTAATTTTGACCCCCCAAACTGTGACCCTAAAATGACACGTTTCTTTATGTTTTGGCAAAAAAGTGATTATAAGGACTCTAAAACCAAGTGCAGTCCCAACTAGTTGCCACAAAGAGCAGATTCTCTTTAGCGGGATTTGGTGTTCGAGGGGACAGTTGACCTAACAAAACACTAAGTTAACTTGCCTCCCCCCCCCCCCCCCCCCCCCCCCGTTTAGGCAGGATGGTCGCAGTTTCAAAGCCATCTTGGGCTGCTAGGTTTAGCACTCTTGGGCTTTCAAGCTTTTCAGTGGATCGAAAAACAGGCCCAGTTGCACCTGGTGGAAACTCTACGCAAGGGTTTTGGTACATCTGTTTGCAATGACCCATGAGTGAAAAGGTCATTTTTCAATCAGGGAAAAAAATCCTGGAATATCGAAAAAAAAAAACCGGTATGGAGATGTGATTACTAACTCTTGGTGAACCGCGCGAAGCTGGGTCGCTGGGACCCCTCCTTGTAATTGCAGAATAGGTTCCAAAAAACCTTTTATACAAAACCGAGTTTACTTTACGTGGTTTGTCAATTTGCTGCGGGGAGGAGCTGGTCAGAAAAATTTCGGGGCAGGGTCAAGGCTTCTAGCGGGGGGCCTTAAGGGCAGTTGGTGGTACTCCAGGCTTTGATTTAGATGTTTGCCTATTGCAATATGGGAAAAAAAAAAAAAAAGCAGAGGGGGTTTTATTTACGGGAAGCGATAAAATTGCTAGAAAGAAAAAAGCGGTGTCCATGGAGGGCCGAAAAAAACAATATGAAAAGCTTTGAACCATCTTGAAAGATTTGCTGGAGCAGTAGTTTACAGTTTTTCATAGGGGCTGTAATCGAAACTGATGGGGTGGGAAGGCCATAGACTCATTGAGTTGAAGGTGGAGAAAGTCGCAGGGGGGAAAAAAGGGAATCTTACCACGTGGCTTCAGTGTGTGAAAACCACAACCAACAAATTATAAGAACCTGGCTGTACACTGGTGTGATATTAACATATATTGATTAGTTTTGACGAAAAAAACAGCCGCCGGGGCATCAAGGACACTAGCTAAAAGGGATGATTGACCAAAAAAAACACTAAGGCAAAATTTCTCTTTCCAACCCAAGAAGAAAAAAAACAAACTGGAAATGGGCAAAATTAAAAAGAGGGGCAGGTATATCTGAGGTATTGCCCAGAAGGGAAAAACGCACCTCCCACGCATTCAAAACAAAAAAAAAAACACAGGACTTACACAATTGATTGAAAGCCAACTCACTCCCCCCAAAGTCCGGCCAAAAAAACATTTGGGGCACATTGCACAAAAGCCAGTTTGAACATTTTTTTTTCAAAAAACCTTCACACCAACCATCTTTCCAAGCCAAACAAAAAAACAATGCTGATATTCCTGGCCACCAAAAAAAAAATTGTAGTGGATCACAGCATGGACATTAACTCCCAAGGTGTATTTCTACCCAATAACAGTCGACATTCAAACATATGCATTAAGGCACACATAACGGAGGGGGGCGGAGGGTTCAAGTGAAAAACTTAAAACACTGCTTCAGTTTTTTCGAGATTCCTTCAAGAGTTCAACATCTGGAGTATAACCGTCAAAAGCCGAACAAAATGTGTTTGGAATTCTTTCAAAGTCAAAAAATTTAGCGTACCCAAAAGGGGGGGGTTGGCCCCAGAAAGCCGCATCCGAAATTGAGATGGGATATTTTTAGAACAAGGGAAAAAGCCAAAAATCTACCACTCAAAAAGAATGGGGGAAAAAGTTCGGAAGGTTGCCGCGAAAAAAAAAAAAAAAAAAACTTTGACAGGGGCTCCATTTTGGAGGTGTTTGAAAGGGCCTGAGTAGGAATTGCCATCTTGAGAAAAGTTAGCCGAAAAAACTTAGTTGCCACAGGTATTGGCCACCCCACTATTCCAAAGCCTGGGGACCATTGACTTGACCATCCATTAGCCCTTTTCGTGCAAAGGCCCCTTATCACAAACATGCGAAGCACATTGTCGCAGGGTGGGGGGGAAACAAAACAGCACCAAAATGGGTTGCGAAGGATATTCGTGAGCTCGGCACAGAGGAAATTGACGCCATCAAAGGGAAAGAAAAAAAGAGAAGAGTTGTTCGACCCACATCGAGCCATTTGAGGGAGGCCATTCGATGCGGCGCATGAACAGCCGTTTTACACCTTTCAAACCACCAGGAAATACCCAGGACCGAAGTTTTTCAGGACTCTTCCAACAAAAACCCATAGTTACATATCCACCTAGATTCTCAGCAACAATCCAGAAGGGGGATGACACCGGAGGGGAATAAAGGACCTTCACCATCGGGGGGAGATGTTGTCCGTTGAAGATGATTGAGGGCAAAAGGTGGAAAAAAAAAAAAAAAAACAAGCGTCTTTAAGGGGGGGTGAACAGCTTCATATCTGGTGATGGCTTGGAGCTTTTTCCAACAAAACTGCTCCTGAAAACGAGGCGTCGGATTAAATACTGGTGCGGTCTTGGGCGCATTGAATTGGAACCAGGGGCAAAGCTAGCCACGCCAAAAGCTATGCCTGGTTTTCATCAAGCAATCTGAAGCAGCCCCCGAGGAGTCTGGTGGGGGGGCAAGCTTGGGAATTGTTACCCCATTTGCTCTTAGCGGGGGGACGAGCCTTTAGGACGCTGTGGGGCCTCAGACAAGGGGCTTTCCAGTCGAGGGGGCCTTGGGCCAACATCCTCAGGCCAAAATGTTCTCTGACATGCGCGCGCAGGAAGCGGCCATAGAAAAGCGCTTTGCCAGGCAGGGCCAATTTCACGGCTGTGCATCAAACGATTGATTTCAGAGTTTGTGGCAAAATTACCCGCATTGTTCAAGACTTCCAAATCTGCAACCATCCAGGGATCAGGGAGGGCATTAGGGAATGATTCTCGAACCATCCACTAGATAGGAAGCAAAGCCAGATCGAGTTGTGTCAATTGTATCAGGGAAATTGGGAGGGCCAGTTTGAAGGGAGCGTAGCCCAGTGTGTGGCGCAGGCCTTGCGAAACTCATTCCAACTGTAAACCGAATGAGAAAAACCACAAAACACTACGGCTGGGGGGACAACCTTGGGTATGGCCACTTTCCCATGCACATTGGAAAAAGGCCTGGGGAAAACAAGGCTGAGGGGATAGTACTGACCAGGCAACAGCAGCGGGCCAGGAAAATACTGGAGGGAAAGGGGGAGCGAGGACGAAGGGGCCCGACGTAAAAACAGAACATTGAATGAAGGGATGGCAGGCCGGGAGGGGGAGGGGGAGTTTTGGCGGGCACCGGATATCAGGGCGTAAAACCTCCATTCAAGAACTGGCAAGATGGCGGTTTGGCAGGTGCACCGGAGCTTGCAGTTGATGTTACAATTCGAGGCGCGGCCAGCCACTGCGTAGTGGAAGACGAAGGACACAGCGGCGCGCTGAAGAAGACTGGGATTCAAAAATATCAACGCAAGTGAGAAGAATATCAGAAGTGGCAGCTGCGGCATGCGGCCTGATGGGCTGGAATCGACAGGGACAAAATTGAGATATTTCGGTTCCAGAAAGGGGACAAACTACGGAACCGCCAACCAAAAAAACAGGCAAGTCCCGAGCAATGAAACGAGGCAGAAGCAAGCTTTCGTCCGAGAATGACAAGCGCCAATTGAAAGCCGGCGCGAACCTGACCCAGCACAAGTCAAAAAGTAATTGTTCGAATCGAGGCTGTTGTCTCGTAAGAGAAGCACGCGGAAGCCGGAGCAAAAGAAGCAGGTGAGATGCACCAGAAGAAGTAATAATTAGGCCAGGCCAGTGAAACAGGAAGGAACGGGTACCGGGCGAGTGCCCAGTGAAACCATGGGCGCCCAAGGCATTCACACGATCCCAGAGACAATAAGAAGGCAAACGAGTAGATAGCGCAGGGGTATATTGCGGCACGGATCTCTAACCCGAGCTTCTTCTCCACTTGGCCGACTTCGGGTGCCCCCCAGGTTCCTTACCAGTCGCAGGGCTCATGACGTTCGTACGAGGGTAGTCCAAAGCTTGTGGCTCCAGCAGGAAAGAGCGGAAGGAAAGTTCAAACGATGGCTACGGGATGTGGAAGGGTGTGCTCGAGCTGGTAGAGACAGTGGTAGAATCGGTGGTAGAAGTTATGGTATGAAGTGCGGTAGGCTGAGGTAGGTCGTGGTAGGCTGGTAGTAGTAGGCTGATGTCGGTGTTTTGATTGAGATACTTCTACACTTCTGTGTGTAGATTGTAAATATATATAGGAGAAAGCTGTAGCAGGGAACCAGGTCAAAACTGACGTGCGCGTGCGCGTGCGTGCGACGTCACTGCTGACTGTGACGTTTTTTGATGAAGGGTTGGGGTTCAGTCTGCGCAGATATTTATTTGAAACTAGTCCCTATTTTACTCGGCGCTAGCACGGCAATTATGTAGTACAGCAGTTGTCAGTTAGGTGTTCAGGCAATCTAGTACAGCAGTTTTCGGCGCTGGCACGGCAATATCTTCAGGCTGCCTTCGTCCTTTTCAATAAGCACCTGTTCTTAGATGCTTTCTTCATAGTCCACCTCGTCCACACTTGCAGCAAGATAGTTGAGCATGCTTGCCTAGAGAATGGCTTGCCACCGACGGTACCAAGGGTTTGGGAATTGCACTTCCCGAGTTCAAACCCTTTTCCCAGGATCAATCTGTCCGCGTCAAAACTGGACGCGCGGTATGCTTATTCGAGCCGTGTTCCCTGTATACAATTGAACTAAGGTGCTGTCATAAGCGAAGAGTTGGTCAGAGTCTGGGACATGAAGGTCACTTAGCTCACTTCGATCCATCCCTTCCATGCCACCAATATTGATCCAGCCATGCTATCAAAATGCATCCAGCCATCCCTTCCATGCTATCAATATTGATCCAGCCATGCTTTCAATGAGCATCCAGCCATCCTCCACGTGCCAGGCTATCAATATTGATCCAGCCATGCTATCATATGCATTTAGCCATCCCTGATGTGCTATCAATATTGATCCAGCCATGCTATCATATGCATCCAGCCATCCCTGCCATGCTTTCAATATGCAGTTAGCTATCCCTGCCGTGCTATCATAATTGATCCAGCCATGAACTCAATCTGCATCCAGCCTTCCCTGCTATGCTATCAATCATATCCATTTATCCAGTCATAATATCAATATGTGTTTAGCCATACCAGCAGACCAGACATGACTTCAATATTGATCCAGCCATGAACTGAATATCCATGGCCTCCTATGATCCCAATCAATCTAATGCAGCCCAGCCCATATAACTCAACGGAACCCATGCTCGTGCCCATACCGGTATGCAGATTTTAGCCAAAGGTCTTCATAAAGTCCAAGGTAGTTAACTCTGAAAATACCATTTGGAAAAGAAGCGTGAGCAAAATAATGAGCAGGCCATTGGCACTGAGAGTAAGCGAGAGAAGGACAGACGATATTCAAAGCTACATGTTAACAAGGTGTGTGGGTGCAGAATTCATGCCTGTCAGACTGGGGGCCATACTGGGCAAATATCGCTTTCTACTTTTTCATTTTCATTATCTCCATCGTTTCCAATGGGAGATCTAGGAGAGATGTATATACAAGTAATTAAGAATGTGCGCAGTCTCAATGACCGATCACGCATTTTTTTTTTATTCCCGTTTTTGGAAAGCTTCACTCTGACCTGGCCAAGGCTCACGACCCCCACAAAAATAGCACCAGATCAATTCACCACCACCACCACCACACACACACACACTCATACCCCCCAACCCCAACCCCCACACCTGGAGTCACATCCCCATACCTTCACCAATAGTATTTTTTGCTGATCCGTTCTGTCGCATCAAACTCCCCTCCCGCTTTCCAAGCCCAGGTCTAGGCGTGCAAATCGCCTAGAACACAGTTCCACGGGATGATTCCTCTATTCCTGTCATGCCGAGGTTTACCTTGGCAGTTAGGGGGCGGCGTTAGATTTATATATACGGTATATATATCTATATATATAAAGAAATCATGGCGGTCGCGGTCGTCGCGGTTGTGGTGGTGTCATCATCGCGTACTCACGTGCCGTGGGCGTGCGAAGTGTAACCGACTTGCAACCGACTTTCCGTGCACCCAATCCCAGCAAAAATTTCAAATACCGAAACAGCAGATGCGCTGAGCTATGAGCGCGCGCTCATTTCATGTCGACATCTGCCTCCCATACTATAACTGCGAGAAATTTCGAATGAGAAGGTCCTCTCCTTGGAGGTCATCAGCTGACCCTCAGATAGCTTCGCATGGCGCTCAGAATAATAGTCATCAGTGCATGGCCTCTTAAAGGAGCATGAGCCACAGGTCGCTTGATGCATGCCAACGGTCCTAATGGACAGGAGGGCCCGCAACACCGCCAGTCAGCGCTCAAGGCGAGCTTGCCTGAGCAACGAAGATAGGGACAGAGCCAGCAAGCGTCGACGAGATGCCCGCGCTGCCCGATCCGAGGACATGCGTCAGGCTGATAATCAAGCCAGGCGTGAACAACGCGATGCCATGCCTCAAGAGGAACGTGAAGCTGCTTACCAAGCTAGGCGTGAAGAGTATGCTGGCCAATCTGAGGAGTTACGCCAGGCTCATAATCAAGCCAGACGTGAACAACGCGATGCCATGCCTGAGGAGCAACGCGAAGCTGCCAACGAGGCCAGGCGTGAAGAGTATGCTGCCCAGCCCGAGGACTTACGCCAGGCTCATAATCAAGCCAGGCGTGAAGTGTATGCTGCCCAACCTGAGGAGTTACGCCAGGCTGATAATCAAGCCTGGCGTGAACAACGCGATGCCATGCCTCAGGAAGAACGCGAAGCTGCTAACCAAGCCGGGCGAGAAGAGTATGGAAGGGGTATGAACACAGGCAGCAGACCATAGTATGCTGCCCAACCTTTGGAGTCACGCCAGACTCATTATCAAGCCAGGCCTTCAGATCGTCATGCTTTTTTTCTCCGTCTGCGAGCGTTGCCACCATTCATCTCACGCATGCGCGCTTTTGCTAGCCATCGCATCGCATTCGTCGTGGTTGGCACCCAGTCGTTGCGATTATTTGACTTTGTTCAGATCGCCATGGTCATTTCGTCCTCCTGCACACTCTCGCGCTTGCCACGCTCATCCCATTTTTGAAAGCTCTTTTCGTTGTATCGGATATTGTGAAAACCTTGCTGCGATTTTTGCTGTTCCGGGTGTTGACCGAGCATCGACTGGGGCACTGCTCGAGAAGAAGAAGCTGCAGGTATATTGCAATTGCACCGGTTCGATGTTCTCGGCGTGATCGGAATCTGAGCGTTCGCAAGTTGTTGGTAGGATCAAAGCACAGCCTGCCCCTCTTTATGCACGATTGAATCCCACAGGGTGAAGTGAAGGGCACGAGGTAGGGAGGAAGAGATTGTGTGTGCGTGTTGGTGGTTGGGGGAAGGGATGGTGGTGGGAGAAAGGTGAGAGAAATAGAGTGTGTGTGGATGGGGTGGGGGTAAGGGGTAGGGAGAGGTCGGGGGAAGTAAGGGATGCTGTGGGTCTGGATGGGGGGGGGGGGGGGGGGGGGGGGGGATTCGTGTATGTGAGGGTGGGAGGCCACAGCTGAAGCAGAAGGGTAGCAGGTTGAGAGATGTGTGGGTGCGGGGGGAGAGGGAGGGGAGCGTCGAGCGAGGGCGGAGATGGCTGATATCTTGACTGTGTGTAAGGGAGGGGGGGGGGGGGGGGGGGGGGGGGGGCATGCAAGGGCGTTACCCGTTATGTAACCCATACCAGACTAGGACCCATGACCTGGGTGGGAGGATGGGGGTGGGGGGGTGGCCACCGGCCACACGGGCTACCGTACTAGTATATATATATATATATATATATATATATATATATATATATATATATATATATATATATAAAAAAATCATGGTCGTGGTCGTGGTGGTCGTGGTGGTGTCATCATCACGTACCCACGTGCCATGGGCGTGCAAAGTGTAACCGACTTGCAACCGACTTTTCGTCAAACCCAACTCGCAACACCCCGCCCAGCGAAATTTTCAAATACCGAAACTGCAGATGCGCAAAGGTAAGCGCGCGCGCTCATTCCATCCCCACATTTGCCTCCCATACTATGACTGCAAGCAATTTAGATCCAGAAGATCCTCTCCTCGGAGGTCATCTGCTGACCCTCGCTTTGTATGGCGCTCAGAATAATCGTTTCATTTCATTGCTTCTTCACGGAGCATGCGAACACGATGCATGCCAACGGTCCTAATGGACAGGAAGGCCCGCAACACCGCCAGCCAGCGCTCAAAGCGAGCTTGCCTGAGCAAGGAAGGCAGGGACATAGCCAACAAACGTCGACGTGATGCCCGCGCTGCCCGATCCGAGGAGCAACGTCACGCTGATAATCTCGCAAGGCGGCAGGAACGTGCTGCCTTGCCTGAGGAGGAACGCGAAGCTACTAACCAAGCCAGGCGTGAAGACTATATATGCTGCCCAGCCAGAGGAGCTACGTCATGCTCATAATCTCGCAAGGAGAAGGGAACAAGCTGCCATGCCTGAGCATTCTCCAGCCTTTCTGCAGGCTCTATTGATACATTCATCTTGCTGCGAGCTAAGACACTCGCACGGCTCATGGTATCTCTGCACGATCGAAGTCCCTGCAACCCTGTGGCGTTCTTCCGACTCCCGACTTCCTTCTTGCTGCGTGCTCCTTGCACCGCGTGCAATACCTCTTCAAGATCTTCCCCCCCACCCCACACCACTCCCTGCAACCCTGCAACCCTGCAACGATAAGGTTATTTTCGCGCTGAGCTGTAGCGAGTGCGTGACAGAGTTTACCGAACGAAGGCCCTTTCGGGAAACAGCTTGCACGCCCAACCAGGTATCTATGCGCGAAGAGGAAGCTACAGGTAAGCAGGTTTGCTCTCGCGCAATTCCGATGTTTCAAGCTGAGTCTGAAACTGGGCAGACGTTCGTTTGCAATTTCCAAAAGTCTTCGCATTTCCGTGTCGTCTGATGAAACGTCCAAACGTCTGCGCGATTTCGAACTCAGCTGGAAACATCATAATCGCTTCTGTTAGACCCATCTGCTTAAGTGGCCGAGAGAAGATCAGATTAATGGGAACAGAGAAGCAGGGAAGTACGTGCGTCTTGGCGGGTAAAGGGGTGAGGCAAATTTGAGATTGGGCCTGGGTCGAGGTTTGGGCAGAGTGGGGACTGTGGGTGGGGGTGGGGGTGCATGGGGAGGGATTAGTGTGTGAGTAGTTGTTGGTGCTGGGGGGGGGGGGGGGGGGGGGGGGGCAGATGCGTCAGCATTTGAAGTGGGGGAAACATGATGACTGTTTATGAGAGGGGTGGAGGTGAGGACATGTGTAGCCCATTCTGTAACCCAGCCCCACGGGCACCCTATTATGATTGGGGTGTGGGTGATGTGTGTCTGTGTGGCCACCGGATAGATACATGTATATACATACATATATCTAAGCTGATTTACAAGAGTGATGTTTTCTAGATCACTTTCATTTACAGTAATCTTGTTGTTCTGACCCTTCTTGCGAGTGTAGGAAGAGGGTGGTGAGGTTCAATTCCTCAGTATTTTGGCGTTCTTGCCCCCATTGTGAACGCTATACCATGTATGTAGCTTGCATGTTGACTCCTGCCTGATCCTTTCTTTAAATTAAGGAAAGCATGTGCTATGTGTGCCTATTACCTATTGGACTCTGAGTCCATGCAAGAATGTACGTTTCTAGAAGAGGTACGTCAGTTCATGGTTGTTCATCTTGTTGATGATGGTTGTTGTGAGTCCGTCGGTGTGTTTGTGGGCTGTGTATGTAGTCCTGAATTCCTGATTGCCCGTAGGTCGACCACTGCCATGGGCCATTGTCGGAGAAAGCCTGGTCGACATCAGGCAGCTAACAATGTCCAAGTTGTATAGCGGTTCGGGATTGTCCAGTCCAATATTCGCATCATCGGGCTACCTAGGACATGGACCAGAGTTCAGAGTTCCGAGAGTTGCGAGTAATTCGATTTTTGCTCGAGACGTGAACCAATCCTAAAATGAAAAACAGTGGCAGGTTCCCTACTATGTTGCTACCATTTGCTCAAAAAGAACGCCATAAATAGCATCTTACTAAACCCGGGACAGACCTTTCATGAGTTCCTCGTAAGGACAGGTTCTAATCTCCAAAATATAAAAGAAAGTCGGTAGTTTTTCTTTTCCAAGCAATGATGTCCATAACTACCGGTATGTCTCAATCCAGTGATTCAGTTCAGTAACAGGTCACTTTTTCCGGAGCAAATTTCGTAGGCGCTACTTCTCCTCCGCATAAGCGGAGACTGGAATCGGGATGCGACGACGCTAGGCTTTGCAATGATCATCAATTTGCGCACATTCCTGATTTGAGATGTCCACTCAAACCAGATTTGCCGAATTCTCTACCCCCCCTCTCCTCCCCAATGATCAACAACAACTGCCGGCGACCAAGCATCCCGATTCCGGGCAAGATGCACTTTGGAGAAGTCCAAGCGCAGATTGCCCGCAGGAGGGAGGTAGGGGAACGCGAAGCCCCCAGCACCAGTGCTTGGAACCCTGTCCACAAACTCAATACCAAATCTGCGAAAGTGACAGATCACCCCATAATTAAAATATCCTCACCTTTCAATGGACAACCTGGACAACATGATCCTACATGCAGCTTCCGGGCAGGAAGCAAAAGCGCCAAGGATCTACCTAAGACTCACGCTGAACCAAGTTCTACCAAACCTAAAAATCATCCCAACCCTACCCAATCAAAAAATATCTGGAACAAACAAGACAGACGAAATCTTCCTACTACGAATTCTGCCATTTACTTCATCATTGCTCTCCTTCTCGTCAACCGCCTGGATACCATCGCCGCTTCAGCAGCCTCTTCCCAGACTCCTTTACCTTTCCTCGCACCTAATTCTCACTCAATTAATAACATGTACTCAATGGGAGCTCAGCAAAACAGGGTGCAACAAGGTAAGATCGATAGGAACTCGCACCGCCACAGGAAGCAAGCTGTTAAATCCCGCCTCGCTTTTTCACCTTTCCTGCACACTGCCGCACACCTCCTTCCCTCGACTACCACACTGCACTACCCTACAAACTACAAACATCTCAACACCGCTCTCACTGGCCATCCTCTAAACCTCAAATTCTCTATGCCTCTCATGGCATTATCGTCCTTAGCGATTAATACCGCCTCTCATGGCGTGGGTGCAAGTCCCGATATGCCTCTCATGGCATTATCGTCCTCGACGATTAATACCGCCTCTCATGGCGAAGGTGCAAGTCCTCACGATCATAATCGATCTCGGACAACTGTGTCCTACAACTCTCTTCCCATCTTCTGCAAAACTAACACAACTCTGAACTCAACTTCCTGCTCCTTAGTCATAGACTTTTACAGCATTTCTCAGACTGTTCTCCTCTCTCTGATTATTTGCTGGACTATAGAATGTACTAAACACATTATACCTTTTATTGATAAGCCAACTGTGAATAGCTCCTTTCTTTTCAACTCCTCTGCAAAGCAGAATTTTAGCTGTGAACCTAATAGAAAATCCTGCACTCAGGACTTTAGAATTTTGACTCATCCCACTTGGGAAACAGCCCCTAGGGGAGGCAGACTTACTTCCAGACCCCGTTACACCTATGTAAACAGTCTTGTTATTGGGAACCTCAAATAGCCTCTCACTGTCAAATTCACTCTATTAACATCTACCTTGGATACAAGGCCCTGGAATACAAAGATGTTCTACAGTTCTCCATAAATCTCAATACACGTCACTAACTACACTCAACATGACTGGGATCTAGAAGGCGGCTACTTTAACAAACTAACCGGTAACTACACAATTCCTCTAGTCAACTACTACCTGGCTAAAAGGAAATCTCACTTAGGCTTTCTCACCGGCCACAGAAACTCACAAACATACATCCCAGCCCATCCTCACACCACTACATTAACAACTGAAGACACATCTGAGAATTATTCTGCAGGAATTATGCTTGGCAGCACCAAACAGCAAATCTTATCTCGACTACCCCCTAGCTGCTCAAAGTTTATCCTCCACTACAACTGTGGATATGGACATGCTAGTACCATTAAGCAAATAAATGGTAAGTGGTGGGACATGAACTCTGAACATAACGGCCCCAGCCTCCTCCACTCACAGGACTGGATAAAACTTCAAGGGCACATTTACACCCTTACTAAAACATCAACCTCCTTCCTCTCATACTCTTTTCAACCAGAAATTAACTACATACCAGGCCACCCTCTGAGGCAGACTGTTGACATGGACTCCCCTACCAGTAACACCACAACCACTCACAACCATCCTAACCCCCCTGGTAGTATGGACCACATAAAATCTCCATGGCCTGCAGAACTCACAGATCTCACCTTACCAGATCAGGATAACCACACAGATCTCACCTTCCCAGATCTCACCTTCCTAGATCCCACCTTCTCAGATCAGGAAGACCTCATAGATCTCACCTTATTAAATCAGGAGGACCTCACAGAACCTATTGACCTTGTCTCTGAAAATGAGAAACCTCCCAGATCAAAACAAAAAACGTCCTCCACAAAGAAAAAATCTCTAACTACAAAACGCTCACACTCCTGCACAAATCAGATGCATAACACGCATCTCCCTATACCCAGCAAAATAACCCTCCCTGACTTCACCAAATTTCGCCAATGCAGAATCTTTGGAGCAGAACCTCCAGCCAAGAAACCTGCTACCTCCAGACTCACCACAAAAATCCTTCCAACGAAAAGAATTAAAACAACCCACACTACCTCATATCCTGTTCAACAGCAGCAAACTGCACTTTATCTCACCAACATTATCACCTCCAACTGCAGAGGCATCTTCTCATCCTGGGAAACACTCTACGACCACATTCGAACCAATGAACCAGACATTGCTATTCTCACCGAAACAAAACTCACCTCTAACAACACAGGTATAATTAATATGATCAAACAAGACCTATCTGACTACCACTTTCATCACAGCAGCAAAACCATTAAGCAAGCTACCAATGCAGACAACATTGTTACCCGCTCAGCTGGAGTCATCACACTTATAAAAAAGACTCTTACTACACATCCAATTAAACATGAAGTCCCCACTGACATAGCTGGTCATGTCACTCATTAAACTATTAACAACACTACCCACATTTTTGGCGTCTACATGCCCTGCAATGACCCTGCCAAAGGAGCCCGAATTTATGAACACATTAATTACATTATATCCCAAAACCCCTCTCATCACTATATTGCAGGGGGAGACTGGAATGCAGCCTACTATCTTACTGATAGAAGCAACACAATCAAGTATCTGGAGGACCAGCTCCACTACCAACACCTTAATAAATATCCAATTCACATTCAGCCATCACCACGTCCCCATACTTACTCAGACAACAATTCCTACAGTAGCAGGATAGATGACATCATTCTCATCAACCCCCCAACTGCAACCACGGTGACAGAAACCACACACCAAATGGGAGACACACTGGATCACTTGACCTTGGAACAACACATTACCTCCTCTCTCTTTCCTCCTCCTAACCTTGACACACCACCTCACAATCCAACACCTCAACTGCAGCTTCCCCTCAAACAACAAGACATGGCCAAAGCTAAAGAAGCCATCTCTAATCAATTTCTCCATCAATTTCAGCACAGCCACATTAATCCTGGACTATAGCACAAACTCTACTTGGAGAAGATAAAACATCTGCACACATTCAATCTATTAGACAAGAACTCAAAGCCACCATACCAGAAGACCTTAACAGCATGACAAATCATCTCATGATCACTCTTCACCAAGCTCTCTCCATCATGACTGACACCTACCCTACCAAGCCTAGTACACCAGGCACCTTCCTGCCCAGACAAACTGCTAAAACCTACAGACGTCTTAACTACCATATTAAACACATTAAAGCACTCCGAACAGCCTCCAACCACCTTGATCAACAACAATACATGGAACTTAGAAGCACACCTCACACCGCAGGCACATACTCACCCAGCACTAAAATTAAAATACAACAGCACTTACAAAACTTACTCCTCTCTGACTATTGTCTCTCCCTAACTGCTGATATTAAACAAAGTACTACAGAACTACGTCACATGCTGGTTGCACTCAAAGAGGAGAGAGCAACCGCCTCCATTAAGAAATCCCGACGCCGCCTCAGCACACAGGCACGACAAACTCACAGGTATATTTTCTCTCCTGAAAATTACACACACGCACCCACTGCTCTACTGGACGCATCCACACACACACTTAGCACTAGCACCCAGGGTCTCCTGGAAGTTATGACTAAACATATGGGAAAACTTATGTCACCTCCCACTCCACCCATCTCAGATGACTATACACGACACGCCACCCCCCCTCCATGGGAAACACACACAGATAAATACCACTTGGAAACTCCAGCCAACTCCATACAAAACACTGCCTCTCCCTACACCTTTCTCTCTTCCTCAACCACCTATGCTGACTGTATTCGGAAACTCTCCACCAACAAAGCCACTATCCCAGACGGCATACCTAATGAACTACTTATGTGCCTCCCACAGGAAATGCACCTCATCATACACAAAATCATGCAGCTAGTGTGGATCCTGGGAGAAACACCAGACTGCTGGAAAACTTCACACACAGTCATGCTCTACAAAAAATCAGATCCTTGCTTACCTAAAAACTACAGGCCAATAGGCCTTAACAATGCTGTAGCCAAACTCTGGACCTCTCTTGTTACTAACACTATTACTACCTACTCTGAAACCAACCACATTCTTAGCGCCTGCCAAGAAGGTTTCCAAAAAGACAAAAGTACCTATAGACAACTCTTGAATATACTCCACAACATTGAGGACGCTGCCCTCTTCCACCAGGATCTTTATGCTGCCTACTTTGACTTTAGCTCTCCTTTTAACATGATTGACCACCAAAAACTTCTCTGCATCATGCACAGCTTGGGTTACACCCACGACACTATAGACACTATTAAAGGAATATACACAAACTCTACTACACATATTCTCCTTAACAATACACCTGGCTCCCCCATCCCCATCACTAGGGGCACCATCCAGGGAGACACTCTCTCCCCCCTACTTTTCATTATCTTTCTAGAACCCCTACACAGATGGCTCCGTTGTGGGGGACGAGGATACAGAGCAGCATCCCTACCCTCCAAAACAGCAGAGGAACATCACACCAGCAGCTTGGGGTATGCTGACGACACTGCTGTCCTAACCGGCAGCTCAGAGGACCTTCGCATCCAATGTGGTAAAGTTCAAACTTTTAGCATCTGGTCGGGCATTCCTCTTAACGCCGCCAAATGTGTGGTCAGTGGCATACTCCACAAATCACACCCCTCTCAACCTACTCACAACAACACTCTCAAACAAAGGCTAGATAAAATTCTACTAGGAAACTCCTATGCTACCTACCAGCCGCCAGACCAAGCCTACAAATACTAGGGGGTTCACATCTCACTTACCTTAAATTGGAAAACTCAACTCCACTCTACTATTGAAACCATTCACAATAAAGGTTTGAGTATCCTCACCAAAGCTAAAAACAGGGCAAACCCCACCTAATGCTTACGAATAATCTCACAATGTGTCAGAGCAGCTATTAAATACCCCATGATAGTAGCTCCCTTCTCGCTAACCGACATTCACGTCATTGACAGAGCAGTATTAAAAACAGTTAAACTCTGCTGCTCCCTTCCCAGATCTTTTCCGACAAGAGCACTCCACCTCCCCAAAACAGAGGCAGGACTAGGGGTGCCCTCTCTACTCACTGAATATACCCAGATTACTACAACAGCCCTCACCCTGTCCATGAACGACCAAGGTCACCTGGGAATCCTCACCAGAGCTCTCCTTAATAAAACAACTTCCACCATGACCACTCTAGATCCTCTCTCTCTATCCCGCAAGCAACTTAAGTATATGTCCCTAACCCGCCAGCTGGAAATTATTAAAAAATCTGACAAACAATTTCTTGGAATGACACAGAACTTCTTGACAAACTTAACATACATTCTCTTCCTCTCCTTCCACAGGCAATTCCTGTCTCACTCATGTCTCCATTCCATGACCTGGACATCTATTCATACCACGACCTGGTCACACCCGTGGGAACTCACCTTGTCAGCACTACAGATCTCTCTCTTATCACCTTACACAAAGTTACTAAACACCACAAACGGTCCCTGAACCGCCTCACCGCTCACCTCTCCTCCCTCCAAACTGTCGCCTCCCCAATACACTCTGACCCACTTCCCCTCTCACACCGACAACTTGCGCCCGGTTACGCAATTGCGCAGAACACAACCAATAACGTTAAATCTCCTGCTCCTATTGAACCCTCCACCCCACTCACCCAGCACTACCAACCTCACGCCACCGTTACTGACGCAGACTACAAGGCGGATTCCATTGGGGACCCGGAAGGAAACCAATGGTGGGCGTGGCCCACGCAGACCGCAGGCAGTCACGCGCACCAAGCATGGGGCTGCCCCAGTAGTGATGCCACCTGGTCAGCACGCCACTACTTGTGCAAATCCTCGATCCGTCACTCCTCCACCTCCAAATTTTACCGCGCATATAGAATAACTCCCACCTCACACCCTGACAGGATCCGTGAGGCCATGACATCCCCCGACAGCAGCGCACCTGCACCACCGGCGCGCCTGCTCCACCTTACCTGCGGATCCCAATACAAAGCCCTGCACATTACAAGCTGGCGGGGCAAGCGCTCCTACAACGACGACAAACTAGTCACTTCCACTGTTGTCCACATTCAATGGGCCCCAACCATTATGCACAGCGAACATATCAACTCCTACACACACATGGGATACAGCATCCACCACAGCACACCTCTTACCTCCACTACCTCCACCATACATTGGAAACCCCAATCTCACCATGCGGCTCACCTTTCTGAACTTTTGGGACAACCAGCATACGACCAATTAACCCACACTTTTAAAACTACTCCCCCAGTAACCACACACCTCAACCCCAGGAAGGACACCCACCTTACTAACCTTCAACAACAAGGCCAATGGGCCACCTCCCCTGGATTTAATGCTGACAACCATAACCTTGTTCACAAACTTCTGAAAATTGACACAAACAACAGGCACCCAGACTGGGACATTCAACCACCCTCAGCCTACATTATACAAACAGGCATCCTCACCACTCTGGATGACCAATCCACACACACACACACCAACGTTTCGTATCTTTATAACCCCACTGGTCACTGTCTTGGGCACATTCCCAACGACAGACTTACCTCTCTCAAACAAGATTATGACCACTT
Organism: Chlamydomonas sp. ICE-L; assembly: GCA_013435795.1. Lineage (NCBI taxonomy): Eukaryota > Viridiplantae > Chlorophyta > Chlorophyceae > Chlamydomonadales > Chlamydomonadaceae > Chlamydomonas > Chlamydomonas sp. ICE-L. Next base: position 11,171,118 of record JACBWV010000610.1, on the reverse strand, counting down.
CAAAAATCACCACCCTACTAAATGGAACCAACTTACTCAAGGAGGGACATATCACACTGACTTAGCTGCCCTATTCACCAGATACAGAGCTGCTCCTGCCGCCACCAACACTCTTTCTCCCCTTCTCTACCAAGCTGCAGCTGCCCTGGGCATTACTCACCATCGTACTTCTAACCCTCTTAACTACGACCAAAGCCTCACCAGCTTCTCTTCTACCAGCCCTGCTGATCAGCTCTTTGGCTCTGACCAAGACCCCTTTCTTACCATCTGGACCGGGGGCTCCCTGGTGGACATTCCTAACTCCACTACACAAGCACACCAAGCTCTAAGGTGGGCCCTAGCCAGTGCTGACCATGCTGAAAATACTCTCAGCCCTACCTGCACCCTGATGCTCCTTCCTGACGACCTTGCTGCTCCCTACAAAACTCTCCTCCACCATTCATGGATTCACTATATTGACTCTAGACCACAGTCAGAATTTTATACAATCTCTGAAACCTAGCTTGGCAGCAAATCCCACACCCCACCCTCCACCCAAAAACTGCACCTCATTCTTATATGCAACCCCCACAGCCAAGATACCTACTTTCCTAAACTCCAAGATTTTATTTACCAATGGACATACTACATGCAAAGCCTCTCCTCATCTTGGGAGCCCTCTACTATCACACCACCTCCCACTCTTACCTCCTCTGACACTGTAATTACCTACCCACGGAAACTCAAATCTCTTGTCAAAAAACCCCGGCAAACTATACTCCACCACCACCCTCCTCCCTCTCTTCTTACCACTACTCACCTATGTCTCCACCTAGCTACCCCCTCCTCAGGCCTCCAGGTTTACACAGATGGTAGCCTGATAAAAGGTAAACCAGGGCACCCTAGCAAAATAGGTGCTGCAGTATATGTCCAGGCTGCAGGACAAAGCTACACCATCAACCCTGGGGGAATAGGGCCCACCAAAACTAACAATAGGGCAGAACTGGTAGCCATCCACCAAGCCCTTCTCAACATTGACTATGACAAATCTCTTACACTCCATACAGACAGCCTCTGCTCTCTTCAACTTATTAAAAAAATGATTCATGACCCTACCACAACAACCCGTTCTATTCATACTGAACTACTACAATCAATTCAAAAACACCTCGTTCAAAGCATCCTGCATGGCTCCCACACCACTCTTTGTAAAGTCCGTTCCCACACAGGTATCCTTGGAAATGACAGGGCAGACATTCTGGCACGCAAAGCAGCTGAGCACCCTGCCTCCACCAATTTTACTGACAACACTGGGGAAATCCCCCGCCACAATGTCTACTGGCCCACAGTTCAACCTCCTCGCACACCCATGGGAGATATTCCCCCACGCATCCTAGCACCTAACCTTACACAAGGTATCACCTCTAACCTGCCCAATAGCTGCCACCTTGGCCAATACCCTCTTAAAGGGATTTATGCAACCACCTGGGCTGATAACACTCCCCACCAACTTCCTCATGCAAGTAACAAATTTTGGACCTCAACCCTTATCCAACATAAAACTAAATTCCACATCCTTAAAGCCTGCTGGGGTAGATTGTGGAACCGTAAACTTGCATTCCGCTGGAAACTCCCTTATATTACCAGCACTCACCCACCCACGAACTCCCTATGCCCCATCTGCCACACCTGTGAGGACGGAGTGGGCCACATCCTGGCGGGCTGCACACACCGGACTTTCAAGGGGCTCTATATCAAGAGACATGACGCCGCAGTGCGACTCATCCACAAGGCCATTTGCACCGGAGCCCTGGGATCCCGCAGAATGATCATGGACGCTGGCAAGGAAGAGGACCTTCCCAGGGGGGTCCTGGGCAAACGTCTCCCTGACTGGCTACGCCCCTCCACTATTACTGTAGAGGACTGGAAGAGAATGAGACCTGACCTCGCCGTCCTACCTGACATAGACTCTCCTACCTGTATGACTGATAAAGAACTGTGGGTTCTTGAGCTTGGATACTGCTCTAATACCAACCATGCTACTAAGTTTATCACTAAACACGCCCAGCATGTTGAATTAGTAAATGGCCTTAGATCGGCTGGATACCTCGTTCACTACGAAGCTATCACCGTTGGAACAACTGGTACAATTCCAACCTCTTTTTTGACTTCTATGACCACACTTGGACACTTGGACAAGAGGCCGTGTGCCCTTAAACTGGCGGACACAGTCCACTCCCACACCATCACTAGCTTTCAGAGTATTTTACAGTGCAGACGTTTTATGGAAGCACACCCCGGGTCGATACCCGGGGACTAGCACACAACCGTGCCCCCCCTCAGGTTTTGTCTTGCCAGCTGCATTGTGCTAGTGCTTCCCAACCGGGGTGAAAAACCCCCGTATTAAGCTTCACCGGCATGATGTGGCCACGATGCCTGCCGGTCAGGCATCGGTGGTGATTCTTTTTACTGAGGTGGCCCAACGGTGACTATAGCTAGCTCCGGCTTACGCTATGGTGTCCTTAACTTCACGTCCTGTGAGTAACGGTATTACACGGATGTAACAATTTCAATTTCTCAATCCAGTAACATCGAATTTCGAGAAACATCCTGGCGACGATTCGTCAGGGAAATTCCACGAGATTTGGATCACATAAGTCGGTTTATATTCCGTTCAAGCCTCCAGCTTCGGTTCAGATGCGGTTTAAATTTTGAACAAAACTGGCGCAGAGTTCGTTGTTCGATTGCCGTCTTTTCCATTTGGGTATTGAGCCATTATAAAGCAAAGCTATACTATACGTTTGGGGTTTTAAGACCTTCAGACTGGGAAAGCTTCCAATTTACAGACCAGGAGCATAGCTAGGTGCAGGGGTGTGGGAGAGGGGGGGGGGGGGGGGGGGGGGGGGGGGGGGCGGGGGCTGGGGGGGGACCTATAATCAATTTGCTTGGCTCGGTAACCAAATGGAAAAGAGGACAATCAAACAACGAACTCTGCGCCAGTTGTTTGCAAAATCTTAATAGTCGACTATACTTTACAACACATTTTCGTGGCTTTGTAGACTATACTTAATATGGAAATACTTAATATAATTTATAAAAAAATGCGATAATAATCGATCAGTTAAATTATCATCCCAGCTGAGATGATGATTTAATTATATTGACTTGATTAATATTGTAGAATTAAATTATCACTGTAGCACGAAATCAGTAAATCGTGGTATTTGCATGTTGGAAATTGTGTTTGATAAGAAAGACTGGGCTGTGAGTGATGTGTTGCCGATGGATACACTAAAGAGTAAGGAGTGATGTTCATGAAGAATGTTGCGATCGTATTCACAAAGGATAGTTGTACCACATAAATAGCTGTTACCGGAGATAGGTCTCCGACGAGGACGATATGCTTCATTGCGAAAGGGTCTCTGCCTTAGTAGTCATTAGGGTCACGGTTGTTGCTAGTGGCGAATTTTTGCATCAGTCAAGACAGTCAAGGCAATGTACCGAAGTGTATGCACAAGTTCATTGGGCATTACCCTACTGTTCAGCTGATTGGCCCCACGGCCGCTGATGGGTCCGTGACCCGGGGTTCTGCTGTTACGCCCAAGCTCCCCCCGTTGATGCGTTTGCATCCGGTCATTCATGTTACCCTCCTTGCCGAGTATCGTTCGGACGGGTCCCTAAACCGACACTGGTCTGGGAGATCGCATGTATCTTCCAGGGGCGCCGTAGTCCCTCCGGTCAGAGAAAGGGACCTAAGGCCTGCAAAGAGTACTTATGCGTTTGATGGGCTTCACGGGTGAACTTGAACTTAGTAAAATAGCTTAAGCCAGCAATTTGGCTGCTCTCCGAAACAGGATACTTGTGAACTAGAGGAGGAATTGATCGCGGGATCACCCCAAGTCGTCCAGGCTTGGGTTCCCAAACTGGCTGCCTGTGTCTACGTCTCCCCCAGTCCCTATTTTGGACTCCCGTGCCCATAATTGATATGCTGCTTGCGTGACGCAGTCAGGGTACTTCAGGAGGACTCCCCAGCTCTGCTGCCTGAGACGCAACAAATTGGAGCGAAGCTCCCAACATCCCATCCACCACTAACCCTAATAGAATCATATACTCATTCTTCTCCATTATTACTTGCAACGCCCCCCCCCCCCCCCCCCCCCCCCCCCCCCCCCCCCCCCCCCCGTCTCCAACGTTTTACGGCTCCCATCCTAGCAACAAGGGCGTGACCGCCCTTGTGTTGGATTGGACCAATTCGACCAAGGTATCCCCTGGGGACGGGGACGGGGACGGGACGACGGGGATGGGGATGGGGATGGGGATGGGGATGGGTCGCCCCACTGTAACTAGGGTTGTTTTGTGTGCGGTGTGCGGTGTGTCTAACCTTGTTACTGCCCTAGTGCCCTCGTGAACCTTGTAGCTGCCCTCGTGGCTGTTCTTGCGAATGGTGTTTCTCGTATACCGCGCTTTGGTACACAGTCGCACGTTACCTCATAAACTGGGGCTGTGGACCCTACGGCTGTGACTAGGCAGTCTTCTTCGGGATGACTGCCGAATTCAAACGTCAAGTGGTTCGGGGCGCAGTTAGACTTAAATCAACCTGGAAGATGAGATGACGTGACTGAAAATACTTGTCTGAAATTTGTTTCGAGTCGGAGAAGAGGTGACTGCCTCTGCTAGTTTATTGGGCTGCCAGCCGTTTGCAAACGTCAGTTGGTGCGGTCGCAACGCAATTTGTACGGCGAACCCTTAGGTTCCCCAACGCACCCTTGTGGCGCACCCGTTTTAAAAATCCCGAGGTAGTTGATGATGTGCGCTCAGCAGCCAGAAGGCTATATGAGAACTTTATAACAAATAACCTTGTTTACGCTTATTTATTTTGTATCGCTAATTTTCTAAAACTTATTTATTTTGTGTCGCTAATATAGTAATATTGTACAGCCCAGGTTCGGCTTAGGCAAACCTAGGCATACTAAGTGAACTTCGTTATGAAGCCCACGATGGCGGACAAAACTTTAAGGAGCCTTGAAACGATATGGGGCTGGAGCTACCGTGTAGTATAGTGTGCATAGTGCTGTAATCGTAATGTTGCAGGGCAGGGCCATGGACGCATTGCTTCGTCGGTCGAGGACAAGGGAATCAAAAGTCCATTACACGTGCTGACAACAAACATGAAAAGTAGCACACGCCGTCGACTTAGATGAACAGATTGATAGTTATGACAAAACAAGCCACTACATGAAAAAATACCACACCAAACGATAGTCACCCAACACCTTGACCATATGCTATACTTCATATGCTATTTAAGATATATGGGTAATATATCGTAAATAACATAAGAAGTGTATCATACATAAATGATATCCCTGTCCGTCAATAGGTGAATGGTTGATCATTTCGCTGGACTAAAGGTGCTGGGTTCGAATCCCTACGGGTGTGCTCTAGTGTTGGCGGTCGCTGTCAACCACCATGGTAGCACTGTCCAGGTAAAGTAGCCGCCCATTCTCTACCGCAGTAAGACAGGGTTCCCTTAATACCTCGCCCCACCAGGCGTAATCATTACTTTATATAGATTCGATCTATCATATACATAAGTATATATTAGATCTACTTATATTTGTATTTATAGCTATACTATATACTTATCTAGATTTAACTATATTTCACTACTATATTACTATACTTGTACTATATACACATATCTTAACATATATAAAAGAAGACGTATGTTGTACTAGTATAGTAATATAGCAGTGAATAGTCTAGTACTTTAGTAATACTATACTAGCACAGATAGTATAGTATAGTATAGTATAGTATAGTATAGTACAGTACAGATAGTACAGTATATACTATATATTGCAGTAAATAAAGTATTTATGAAAATAATACAAAGAGAGAGAAGTACATCCCAAGAACGCAGGGAATATATCGTAGTATCCATTCTCTCATAATAAGGGGGATTGATCCACCACCACTTTCTAAAAGTACAAAACAGGCCTACAAAATTGTTTTGGAGCAACTCATTCAACCTAACATTCCACAACTGTGGACATGCATGACAGCCAACTTGGACATCAAAACATTCTAACACCACAGTTTTACACAGCACAACAACAGCGGCTGATCTTCCAGCACAAACACGTGTAGTGGTCCAGAGCGACACATACTTCAATGTGTCTTCCACAAATAATAGTCAAGGTTCAAAACATATGCATTAAGGCACAAACCAACAGAGCAGAGGTCTTGTGAGGAAACCTAATCGCTCACAGTACTACGAGATTCCCTAAACTTGCAATCTGGAGTCATACAAGTCGGGTTCCGAAAAAATGGTATCACATTCGCAGCTCAAAAGGGGATTACCCAAAAAGGGCTACTCATAAAACCGCTTCAAATGAGATAAACAAGGAGACAAGGAAGAAGCCAAAAACTCTACCGCTCAAAGAATGGCGGAGACACTTCGGAAGTTGCCGCCGAAAAGACCTTGCAGGGCTCCACATTGGAAAGTGCTGAAAGGCCTGAGTTAGGGATGCCATCTTGAGAAGATAGCAACTCAGTGCCGGATGCTACCGCACTCGCAACCTGACCACCTGGTGGACCAATGTTCTCATCCAAAGACTTTCGAGGCAGCCACTTGCTCAACATGCCAGCACTCTGGCGCCAGGGGGGGACAACTGCATCGATGGCTTGGAAGGATGCCGTGAGCTCTGCACAGAGGAAGTTAACCTGCATCAAATGGAAGGGAAGAGTTGTGAGACACAGCAGCAAGCCCTTTTAAGGGAGGCCATGCAATCACCCCTGACCAGTCTGTTCCATCTGTCAACCTAAGGTGGACTACCCAAGGACTGAATAACAGACTGTCCACACAAACCTTTGGTTAATATCCACTCGGAGGTCAACATACCCAGAAGGGACAGACATAATCACAATTAAACTGAGACTAAGACTCACCAATCGAGAGATGTTGTCCTGTGAGATGATGAGGCAAGGAGGAACAGCGTCTAGGACAGCTTCATATCTGGTTGATGGCTTGGCGATTTCAAACTGCTCCCTGAAACAAGGGTCGATTACATACTTGGTGTGGTCCCCACACATGAATGAACCAGGCAAGCTAGCCACTACAAAGCTATGCCTTAGGTTCCTCAAGCAATCTGAGCCGCCCCCGAGTGCGTGGTGAGCTTGGGCATTGTACCCCATTGCTCTTAGCTGACTAGCCAGTAGCGCTGTGTCCTCCAGACAAGCTTCCAGTCGAAGGGCCTTGGCCACATCCTCAGCCAATTTCTGCTGCGCTGCAGAAGCCGGCATGAGAAAGCGCTGCAGCAGGGCCACATCCTCAGCTGTGGCATCACTTGATGACTCAGAGTATCGTGCACTCATACCCGTATCTTCAAGCTCCAAATCTGCAACCATCAGGATTCAGGAGTGGCAGGAGGACTCGCCTTATATATCGCAAAAAAGAACGCAGCATATCGAGTTATGTCGTTGGATCAGGGCAGGGAGGGCAGTTTGAAGGGATCAGTAACCCAGTATATGGCAGGCTAGCAATCATTCCACTGCTCATTCATATTGGGAACTCACCAAACACTAAGCTGGACACCTTGGTCATGGCACTTCGCTCGTACATTTGGAAAGCCTGGGGGACAAGGCTTGAGGGACAGTGCTGACCAGCCGCAGCAACGGGGCCAGAAATACCTGGAAGGAGCAGACGACAGGCCGATTAACAGTTAAGAAGGGGATGGCAGGCGGTATGGATGGGAGTGTGGCCAGGGAATGAGGGCGTAAAATCTCTATTCGGCAAGAATGCTGTTAGGCAGGTGCACCGGAGCTTGCAGTTGATGTGACGATTCGAGGCGCAGCGCGACTGACGAAGGATGTGCGCAGCGCTGAAGAAGACTGGGACTCAAAAATATCAACGCAAGTGACAAGAATATTAGAAGTGGCATGCTGCCTGATGAGCTGGAATCGAAAAAGGACACAAATTGTGATATGTTTGGTTCCAGAAAGGGACAACCTTCAGAACCGCCAACAAAAAAAGGCAAGAAAATAAAGACAAGAAACGAGGAATGAAACGAGGCAACGCAGCAAGCATCCGTCCAAGAATGATAAGCGAGATCGAAGCCGAAGAGAACGTGACCCAGCAGATGAAGAAGTAACGATTACGTTACTTCTTCATCGAGACTGTTGGCTCGTTCGAGGAAAGAACGCGGAAGCCGGAGCATTAAAGCAGGTCAGAGGCACCACAAGAATAAAGAATTATTGGGCCAGTGGAACAGGAAGGAATCTTCGGAGACGGGTACCGGGCAAGTGCCCAGTGAAACCAAAATGGGCTTCCAAGGCTTTCAAACGATCCCAGAGACAACAAGGTGGGCAACGGAATAACTAGGGCAGGGGATATTGCAGCACGGATCTCTAATCTGAGCTTCTTCTCCACTTGGCCGAATTCGGGTGCCCCTCCAGGTTCCTTACCTATCACGGGGCTCATGATGTTCGTACGAGGGTAGTCCAAAGCTTGGGGCTACAGCAGGAAAGAGCAGAAGGAGAGTTCGCACCAAGGCTACGGGCTTTCGAAGGGTGTGCTCGAGCTGGTAGAAACAGAGGTGACGACGGTGGTAGAAGTTATGGTATAAGTAGTGATAGGCTGGGGTTAAGATACGTGTGGTCTGCGTGTGGATAGTATCAAGACTAGCAGGGTAAAAATTGCGTGCGACGTCACTGCTGACTGTGAACAAAAATGGCGCGCGACGTCACTGCTGACGGTTTCAAGAAGATTTCAGCTTTATGATAAGGGTTGAGGTTCAGACCGCGCAGATATTTGTTGTAGAATTGTTACAAGAGAGAAACGGAGCGAGAACCGGAAAATAACCGGAAATAACACAGATGGTCCTCAGAAGGCGGCGAAACTGCCTGATCTATCTATCTTAATATCAGGGTCCGCCGTCGGCTGCTGTCGCCGTCGCCGTCGGCTGTTCAGAAAGAAAGGAAGCTGTCCGCATCATTGGGAAGATATTTTTCAAAGTTCCGACGTTGCGAGTATCTCCCCCCTTGCTCCCCACTTCTCAAGCGCCTGCGCCTGGAGCCGGCAAATAAATGTGATGAGGTGGCGGTGCATGACCTATGAGCTGGCACGTCGGCCACTCCTTCTGAACAGCCGATGCGGCGAACAGCCGACAAGTCAGTCCAAAAGAGGAAACAAACTAGAGCGACTAGTGCCGACAGGTCAGTCCAAAAGAGGAAATGAACTAGAGGCGGAAAGAAGAGCGGAAAGGGGAGCGTGAAGAGGTGGGACGGGGTGGGATGCCGAGGCAGGCAATCTTGGTGTAACGTTGCAGAATACGCATCAGTTGCAGACCACGTGCGTAGAACTGGTCCACAGAAGACCACATACACAGTAGCGAGTGACCAACAGACGAGTCACGCGACAATGAAACGCGGCGTGGAAACATGTCGGAAAACATGTCGTGGAAACATGTAGAAAGACATATAATCTGCAGCCATCTTTCAGGCGCTGGACAAGCGCTGGACTACGAGGATAAAGGACATTGGCCTTGAAGACGTGCAAGCTAGTGGTTAAATAGAGTCCTTCCAGATAATAGATGATCTGAGATATTAAGTAACGTTTCATCTTGTGACATGGCTGTATGACGTAGCTATGTGACAAGATGGTGACCCTGACCTAACAGGCCTGCCTATATTTCAATTGATAGATATTTATGTGAAACTCCCTTTGAATCCTGACCCGAGATAGCATAATTCCGAGCTGTGTAACACTGTTGACTGACTCGCCCTGTGCCCCCCCCTCTCCACGTCTATAACAAGGCAGTAAGTCTTGATGCTACTATAGTTAGGTTCTGAATCGAACAGTTCCCCTGTCGAGATACCCCCTGTCGAGATACCCCTGTCGAGATACCCCCTTGCCGTAAACAGTAGTAATAACCCACCTAGCTGTTATATTAGCGAGCCAGGTGCTCCCCTTAAACGCGTACTCCCCACAGTCAAGTTACATTCTTTACACTTGGGCAATCCAGAGCACCAAGCCCAACGAACACAAGAGAAGAGGGCTGAACCAAAAGAGCTAAAGATTAAAGAAGGCACACGGTATGAACACCTTCGTATACAGCGATAATGCCCTTGACAGAAAAAACAGGGGTAGCCGTGTAGACGAGGGGATCAAGTCAGTGTAGACTATCTTTCCCTAGCTTTATTGAGGTCTGACTGCATGGTATGTAAATATCATATACCAGGCAGCATCGATCAGACGGGTCTGAGATTCGAGCCCTCAGCCAGTCAGCCCTGGCTAGGTTTACACTTTTCAGACTTGCCGCCTTGGAAGAGGTAGAGAGTTAGAGACCTTCCCTCCGTGCTGTCACGCGGCAGTCCAAGCTTTTGCGGTCTGCGAAACTAAAGCAACCCAGCATAGTAGCCATTCTGCAGAATGTACGGTACATGCAAACGGGAGGGTTCCTTTAATCTGACGTCCTGTGGAAGCTCATACTCTTTTTCAATTTTCTATAAGCTTTGACTTCCAAACCTGCTTGCACCCTATTAAACAGGTGTTCAGAGTGTTTAACAGGTGTTATGGATGTTCAGATAGTTGAAATCGTGTCCCGGGTGTTTACACCCATCAACCATGTGTAAACACCGGGCTTGTTCATCATGGTGGGTTTCGTTGCTAGGGGCCAAGGGCCCCCGTCCTTGATAGTGGGAATTTGGGAAACTCTTCGGATCCTTATAAAAATATATATCAGGCCAGTTACATTCTTAAACCACACAGGTGCTTTTCAGTGTGAGAGCACATGTGATGATCAATTTTATGCATGGCCCATCATCTTTTTGTAAGAAGCAATGACAAGGCAGTTGTTAACCAGTTGGTGCCCCCCCCCCCCCCCCCCCCCCCCCCCCCCCCCTCCCCCCCCTTGTGCTATTGAAGTAACATGGTTGTTTCGGGCATGCCACAAGTCCCCTCTAGTACCCTCCCCTCCCTAAATTCCCTGTTGCATGCATAGATGTATCAAGGCGTCAAGCTACATAACATGGTGTGCTGCTCTGATGTTTGTGTGGATTCCAGCGCCAGAATCAAGCATGGCAATCCAGCCTTGGGATACAATTCATGGAAATCCTATTCGACGCGACCAAAATACCATGAATTAAGTGTCTGATTAAACTATAACCAAAACATCTCCCCTTTCCCGTTCTGCGATCAATCACACATTTAGCAGTTTCCCATCACATTCCTGCGGTTGCTTAATAGCGATTTTGCGGCATCTCCTACCAGAATTTTTCCTACCGTCACCCTTCCAACTGGGTTACCCCCAGAACGTGCCGTGGAGCATGAGATATTAGAAGAACCGGGATCACAGCCTCCAAGCAAAGCCCCATACCGAATGAGTGTAGATGAAACAGAGACCTTGCGCACACATCTGGCCGAACTCCTTGAAAAAGGCTTTATCCGTCCCAGTTGCTCACCATATGGTGCCCCTGTCCTATTTGTCCCCAAAAAGGATGGTGGCTTTCGCATGTGCGTCGACTGGCGCCAATTGAACAAACAAACCATCAAAAACAGATATCCTCTGCCACGCATTGATGACCTCTTGGAACGTCTCCATGGCTCCAAGGTTTGGTCTAAAATCGACTTGACCCGAGGATACTATCAAGTCAGGGTCAAACCAGAGGATATACCCAAAACAGCTTTCCGCACACGGTACGGACTCTATGAGTTCACGGTCCTTGGTATGGGATTGTGCAACGCCCCTGCAACATTCATGCGTGTAATGAATGATGCTTTTCGTCCTTTCCTGGACCGGCTTGTTCTCTGCTACTTAGATGACATCCTGGTTTTCAGTGATTCAGAAGAAGAACATTTATAGCATCTTGAACAGGTTTTCGATGTGCTTCGGCGCGAGAAACTATACGCATCACCCAAGAAGTGCTTCTTCGGGCGTCACAACGTTGACTTTTTAGGTCATTCCCTCTCCCAGGCCGGTATCAGCCCCGAGAAAAAGAAAATAAACATAATTCAGAATTGGCCTCGACCCACAACCTGCCACGATTTACGATCCTTCCTTGGACTTGCTAACTACTACCGAGTGTTCATTCGCCAGTATGCCCACAAAGCCGCCCCCCTCAATGACTTGCTCAAACGCAAAAGCACGTGTAAGTGGGGCCCAACAGAGCGAGTAGCGTTTGACACTCTCAAACAAGCACTGACCTCAAATCCAATCATCCAGGCTCCCTCACCAACGGCACCTTTCACGATCCACACGGATGCCTCAGATTTTGCGATTGGGGCCGTACTCATGCAAACAGACCCCCAAGGCCATGACTATGTCATCGGCTACGAATCCAGGAAGTTGAACACAGCTGAAACCCACTACGCTGCCCATGAAAGGGAACAACTAGCAGTGGTCCATGCTTTACGTGTCTGGCGCCACCACCTCAAGGGAAGGCCCTTTACAGTAATCTCAGATAGTACTAGTGTCAAATCACTCTTCACCCAGCCAACCCTCACAGGCCGGCAAGCAAGATGGACAGAGAAATTAGCAGAATTCAATTTTGAGGTCCAGCACCGCCCCGGTCCCAAGAATGTAGTCCCTGATGCCCTTAGTAGGTGGCCAGGACATAAATGCAACGTACTACATTCGGAGGTGGTCAAACCCCCAGATTTACGAGCCGAGATCTGTCTCCTTGCTCCCACAGACCCAGTGTACCAGAAACGCAAACAACAGGCTCTAACTGGAAAAACCTCTCCATACACATGGCACAACAACCTTCTCTGGCAAGGTACCCGGCTCTACATCCCTGACCATGAACCCCTATACACGAGACTCCTACACGAAGCACATGACACCCCCATCAGCGGGCATTTTGGTACTGATAAAACTCTCCACCGAGTCAGTCAGCATTTTTCTGGCCCCGCATGCGCCATACTGTGCAACGATACATTCGTACGTGTGCTTCATGCCAACAAGTCAAAGCTAACACTCAAGTTCCCATGGGACTCCTCCAGCCCCTCCCCATTCCAGACAGCCGTTTTGACACATGGTCCATGGATTTTGCTTTTGGGTTACCTATGACAAAGAACAAAAAGGATAACATGATGGTCCTCCAATGTTCCATCACCAAGATCCTCATCATCATTCCATGCAGAACAACGATCACCGCCCCCCAGGTGGCTCAACTCTGCTTTGATGCTTTAGTTTCCAAATATGGCGTCCCCCGAGTTTTTGTCTCTGATCGTGACACCAAGTTCACCAGTCATTTCTGGAAGAGTCTTTGGCAGCTCCTAGAAACCAGGCTAGCTATGTCTACAGCTCGCCACCCTCAGACCAACGGTCAAACAGAACGAGCCAATCGCACAATTGTCGACATGCTTAAAGCTTTTGCTTGGTCCCACCCCAAGTCTTGGGATACGAAACTCACACATTTTGAGATGGCCTATAACAGCAGTGAGCACCATACCACTGGCTTTGCTCCTTTTGTCTTGGCCTATGGACAAAACATCAACACCCCACTCTCCCTCCTTTCAGGGGGCCCGCCTCCCGCTGTTCCAGCTGTTGAGGACTTTGTCCGCCTTCAGACTGCTAACCTGGCAGAAGCCAAAGAGCACATTCAACGTGCTCGTGATAGGTACACAACCTATGCCAACAGACACCGCCGTCCTGGCGAGTTCACGGCAGGAGACTTGGTTTTATTGGCCCTAGACAAACCCACCAAGCTCCAGCCCCGATTTGAGGGACCATACCTTATTCTAGAACACACGTCCACCCTCACATACAAACTCAAGCTTCGTGATGGCGACACACGCCACCCTGTCTTCCACATTAGCCTACTCCGCCTCTTTGAGGACGGTCTCACTGAGTTTCCATCTAGGGCAAATCCTCCCCCCAATGTTGTCGAGATGCCCCCTGACCACTCAGCAAACCCTCTAGTTGCATCCATTCTGACCCACAAACTGGGAAATACTGCTTTTGGTATTGCCCCCGTCTACCTAGTCACTTGGATCGACAAACCTGAGTATGACAACGCTTGGCTTTCCACCTCAGAGCTCAATGCTCTAAATCCCGATCTCTTCCGTTCCTATGTAGAAGAAAATCCTGACTCCACTCACCTAGTTTTCCCGAATGGTATGGATCCAGAGGGCTTCCCGGATTTCCCGGCCCCTCCCCCTCCCCCTCCCCGACGTCCTCTGTTAACAAGACACCGAGGAGAAGATTATGTGGACACTGCCGGTGTCAACCAGCAACGATCCCATCGCCTTCCCTCAGGCACACGCTCCCGCCCACAACGCTAAGCAATAGCTTCGATACGGGCTTGTATGATAAATCCCCCAAGGTGTTCCAACCCTTGGTTGTACTTTTAAGACCACGTCAAATGTCAATCGGACCTGACGCACGAACCAAGTCAAACAGACTTGCACTTCTCCCAAAGTATACCAGTACACCGTATACAAAAAAAAAAAAAAAATCAGTCAACACGTGTTCTCAAGCCTCTCCCTTTTCCTCAGCTCAACGTAACATGAGTGTACATACATGATACACAGTTGCACACTACACGTCTTTTGATACGTCTGTACATACCCCTACGCCTAGCGTAAACACATATATCACACATCCTATACACATAACCCATCTCTAAATGATGAGGGCATCATTTTCTTTTACAAGTGGGGGTGAGTGTAACGTTGCAGAATACGCATCAGTTGCAGACCACGTGCGTAGAACTGGTCCACAGAAGACCACATACACAGTAGCGAGTGACCAACAGACGAGTCACGCGACAATGAAACTCTGCGTGGAAACATGTCGGAAAACATGTCGTGGAAACATGTAGAAAGACATATAATCTGCAACCATCTTTCAGGCGCTGGACAAGCGCTGGACTACGAGGATAAAGGACATTGGCCTTGAAGACGTGCAAGCTAGGGGTTTGTCAGCTGTACTACTAGGACACGAGTGCCTTAATGGCATCTGATCAGATGCCAGTAAGGCACTCGTGTCCTAGTAGTACAGCTGACAATAATGCATGTCCCGGGAGGAGAACATTATTGTCAGCTGTACTACTAGGACACGAGTGCCTTAATGGCATCTGATCAGATGCCATTAAGGCACTCGTGTCCTAGTAGTACAGCTCACAATAATGCCTGACTCGGGAGGGAAACGGGGGGGTTCGATCCTCCCCAGAAGGTCGCGGTACACAGGCGGGGTGCGGGTCTGATCAGTACTAAGTTGCCCCCAACCGGAAGACCATAGCCGAGAGCTCTGATCAGATGCCATTAAGGCACTCGTGTCCTAGTAGTACAGCTGACAGGGTTAAATAGAGTCCTTTTAGATAATAGATGATCTGAGATATTAAGTTACGTTTCATCTTGTGACATGGCTGTATGACGTAGCTATGTGACAAGATGGTGACCCTGACCTAACAGGCCTGCCTATATTTCAATTGATAGATATTTATGTGAAACTCCCTTTGAATCCTGACCCGAGATAGCATAATTCCGAGCTGTGTAACGCGTGTTGACTGACTCGCCCTGTGCCCCCCCCTCTCCACGTCTATAACAAGGCAGTAAGTCTTGATGCTACTATAGTTAGGTTCTGAATCGAACAGTTCCCCTGTCGAGATACCCCCTTGCCGTACACAGTAGTAATAACCCACCTAGCTGTTATATTAGCGAGCCAGGTGCTCCCCTTAAACGCGTACTCCCCACAGTCAAGTTACATTCCTTACACTTGGGCAATCCAGAGCACCAAGCCCAACGAACACAAGAGAAGAGGGCTGAACCAAAAGAGCTAAAGATTAAAGAAGGCACACGGTATGAACACCTTTGTATACAGCGATAATGCCCTTGACAGAAAAAACAGGGGTAGCCGTGTAGACGAGGGGATCAAGTCAGTGTAGACTATCTTTCCCTAGCTTTATTGAGGTCTGACTGCATGGTATGTAAATATCATATACCAGGCAGCATCGATCAGACGGGTCTGAGATTCGAGCCCTCAGCCAGTCAGCCCTGGCTAGGTTTACACTTTTCAGACTTGCCGCCTTGGAAGAGGTAGAGAGTTAGAGACCTTCCCTCCGTGCTGTCACGCGGCAGTCCAAGCTTTTGCGGTCTGCGAAACTAAAGCAACCCAGCATAGTAGCCATTCTGCAGAATGTACGGTACATGCAAACGGGAGGGTTCCTTTAATCTGACGTCCTGTGGAAGCTCATACTCTTTTTCAATTTTCTATAAGCTTTGACTTCCAAACCTGCTTGCACCCTATTAAACAGGTGTTCAGAGTGTTTAACAGGTGTTATGGATGTTCAGATAGTTGAAATCGTGTCCCGGGTGTTTACACCCATCAACCATGTGTAAACACCGGGCTTGTTCATCATGGTGGGTTTCGTTGCTAGGGGCCTAGGGCCCCCATCCTTGATAGTGGGAATTTGGGAAACTCTTCGGATCCTTATAAAAATATATATCAGGCCAGTTACATTCTTAAACCACACAGGTGCTTTTCAGTGTGAGAGCACATGTGATGATCAATTTTATGCATGGCCCATCATCTTTTTGTAAGAAGCAATGACAAGGCAGTTGTTAACCAGTTGGTGCCCCCCCCCCCCCCCCCCCCCTTGTGCTATTGAAGTAACATGGTTGTTTCGGGCATGCCACAAGTCCCCTCTAGTACCCTCCCCTCCCTAAATTCCCTGTTGCATGCATAGATGTATCAAGGCGTCAAGCTACATAACATGGTGTGCTGCTCTGATGTTTGTGTGGATTCCAGCGCCAGAATCAAGCATGGCAATCCAGCCTTGGGATACAATTCATGGAAATCCTATTCGACGCGACCAAAATACCATGAATTAAGTGTCTGATTAAACTATAACCAAAACATCTCCCCTTTCCCGTTCTGCGATCAATCACACATTTAGCAGTTTCCCATCACATTCCTGCGGTTGCTTAATAGCGATTTTGCGGCATCTCCTACCAGAATTTTTCCTGCCCCTCAGCTACTGCTAGAAACTTCTGCCGCTGCCTGGCACTTTAGCTACTAGCATTCAATTCTGCTGCTGCAAGTAACTTCTGCCTCTGCCAGTATCTCTGCTGCTGCCTGGCACTTCTGCTACTGGCATTCAATTCTGCTGATGCAAGTAAATTCTGCCACTGCCAGTATCTCTGTTACTGCCGGCCACTCAGCTGCCAATAAGCCCCGTCAAACTTCACCAAAATCTTGCACCCAAATCCGTCGCCATTCTGATCCAAATCAAGCTAGTAAACTACAACCTGTAGGGAAGAGCTTCGAGAGCCGGGGGGCTTCCTACTTGTCGGTTGGCATCAAGCGGCGGGGCACACGGCGGAGCACTTGGCTGGCACAGTGGGCGGAGCCATACATGGATGTGATGGAAGAGAAGTCGAGCACATGGATGTCACCCTGGGGACAAGGTTCGCAAAATAGGGTCAGTGCAGCTGGATGACGTTAAGGGAAGTGATGGACGAGCAGACGAGGACACCAATATCACCATGTGGACAAGGCGAGCTTGATCAGACAGGGTCAGTACAGCTCGATAACTTATATTGACGATACCACAGGATTCACGCAAGCAAGCAAGCAAGCAGGCAGGCAGGCAGGCAAGCAAGAAAATAGCTCAAATTCCCACACTCCTCCTCCTCCTTCTCGTCCTCCTACCCACACTCCAACTTTCCACACTCAAATTTCTAACGCACCTTGAAGTAGGGAGACTTCACGATCTGCCTTGCACTGGGCGAGTGCACACTGATGATCCGTGAGTCACCGAGGTTCAGAACGTTGCAGCCATACGCAAGCTGGTGCGCATTTGAGATGGGGATGATGTTGTAGCCTTCGTCGCGGATGTACTGGCTGAACTCAATGCCGGTCCTACATGAAACAGTGGTGCGTGGCTTGATGAGTAGGGAACGGCAAAATTATATCATGTCATCATATGGTGCCGGCAGTCTGACTAGGCAAAAATTACCACTTATATACAATATCACATTATGCAATTTGTATGATATCATGTGATACCAGACTCGCCTTTGGTCAAAATTATATGATATGCTGGTCTCTATTGATGAGTGGTGCAGAGCTTATTGTGTGATTAGGGCTTTGAAGTACAATGTCGTGTACCGCTAATTGAGTGATTAGGGTTGTAAAGTACGCCACTGTGTACCGTTCTGCTTATTGAGTGATTAGGGTTGTCAAGTACGCCATTGTGTACGGTACTGCTTATTGAGTGATTGGGGTTTCCAAGTACGCCATCATGTACCGTACTGCTTATTGAGTGATTAGGGTTGTCAAGTACGCCATCGAGTACCGTACTGCTTATTGAGTGATTAGGGTTGTCAAGCACAACACTGTGTTCTGTACTGACACGGAAATGTAACGGTTTGGTCAATTGAAGTTTGTCTTCGGACGCGATGCCATTCGCAGGTTAAGTGAATCCGGGACCGACGAATCAGCAGTATTCCCCCCTCATGTCGTAACGATTGACCTGGGTTCGATTCCGCGGAACCCCTTGTCAACTCCTTCAACGTGAACACCTCAGATTATCAAATCGTTAAATTGTCATGCCAGTAAAGTAGATATGCAGTATAGATATATTATATGATATATCGACGATATCACATGATATATCGTTAACTATATTGTACAGATTGTATGATATACCTCCCAAAACTCTTGGGGACCAGCACGATCCTGACATGCCTGTCTGTCTCCGTGAGTGATTAGAGGGATGATGAGAGATGGTTAGCACTGCTGTGTGCGTCTTCAGGTCACATTAAGGGTGACATAGATGGGAGGAAACCTGATCAACTCACTTGCCCAGACGGTACTTTCCGGTAGACAGATCCTTGGTCTCCTCGTCCTTAGTACGCCTGGTATGGCTGCCCCCCCCCCCCCCTCCCCATCCACAAGCTGGCCCACTCACTTGCTCAGATGGTACTTTCCAGTGGAGGGATCCTTGGTGTACTCGTCCACAGTACGCCTGGTGGGGCTGACACCCACTACCCCTGTCCCACCAACCCACTCCCCCGGCAAACAGGCACACACACACACCACCCCAGCTACAAGCTGGCCCACTTACTTGCTCAGACGGTACTTTCCAGTGGAGGGATCCTTGGTGTACTCGTCCACAGTACGCCTGGTGGGGCTGTCAGTTCCCATGATGTCCTCTAACATGATGCAGCAGCTGTCCGATAGAATGCTGAAGACACAGTCCAGATGCATGCGGTCCTACACACAGGGATGAATGAATAAATAAATAAACAAATACATAAATAAAAAGTACACCTTATTATGAGGCATGAGGTTGAGGGGGCCAGCCCGTTTGCTTTCACTGGGGCCAACCACCAAACCCAGGGATGATATCATTTGTATTTATTTTTCAATGTGGCAGTTTGTTTTAGCTCATACAATATATTTGTACAATATATTTGTACAGTGTCGGTTGCTTCTTAGCCCTCTTGCACTCTCTTGTTGCTAAATGGATGGTTGGAAGACCCACCATCCATTTATACAGCTGAGATGCGTGCGGTCCTACACACAGGGATGCTATGATTTGTATGTATTATTCAATATGGCCGAATATGGCAGTTATTTAGCTGATAACAGATAGTTTGTACAGTGTCAGCTGCTCCTTAGACTTCTTGCACTCTGCTTGGTTGGTTGATTGATCGATTGACTGACTGATATACCGATTTATTGATCTTTTCAGTAATTTGCCAGGTAGCGGTCGAAGTCGTCACTAATCACTGCCAGGCGGCGAGTGCCCAGCAGGTCCCTGTCCATCAGCTTCTGGCAGGCATCCATGTTGGAGCGCAGGCCAACGCCCATCAAACTGATCAATCGATCGATCGGTTGACTGGCCGACTGATAGATTGGCTGATTAACTGATTGACTGACTGACTGATTGATTGATATTTTCAGCCATTTACCTGGTTGCGGTCAAAGTCATCACGAATCACTGCCAGGCGGCGAGTGCCCAGCAGGTCCCTGTCCATCAGCTGTTGGCAGGCATCCATGTTGGAGCGCAGGCCAATGCCCATCATGCACAAATGCGTGCCACATGGAAAGAAGTCCCCGCCCTCCAGGAAACCTCCCTCAGAGACCTCGCCAACAATAGGAAGACCTGCACAGTGGGGTACCATCCATTAGCTCATCGTGGCAGAAAGTGGTATCTCATAATGGTCACCATCCTCCAGGAAGCCTCCCTATGAGACCTCGCCAACAATGGGAAGACCTGCACAGCAGGGGTACCATCCATTAGCTCATCGTGGCAGAAAGTGGTATCTGATGAGTGTTATCCGATGGTGGTATCTGACAGCAGTGGCTGATAGCGGTGGCTATGACCTCATACTGGCCTCCACCCTCCAGGAAGCCTCCCTCAGAGACCTCGCCAACAATAGGAAGACCTGCACAGTAGGGATACCATCTATTAGCTCATAGTGGCAGATAGTGGTATCTTAGATAGCGGTAGCTGATAGCAGTAGCCGATAGCGGTAGCTATGATCTCGTAGTGGTCTCCATCCTTCAGGAAAACTCCCCCAGAGACATTGCCAACAATAGGAAGAACTGCACAGTGGGGGGAACCAGGATAGTGAATTTCACCGAATCTACTCTCGCCTTCTTATCGGCGGGCAGGCGGAGGAGGCAAAAACAAACTATCTCTGTTCTTTACTTTTTGATTCGGCCGTATGGCGACAAAGACAAGGGCATTAAGCTACCAGCTGTTCCTCCCATTCGTCCACTACAGGGAGCATACTAAGCAGCATAGAAAGTGTAAAGCCTTGTCCAGGTCTATCGTGATTGACATCACTTGAAGGTATAGTAGAGCATGCCAATGAAGTGCAGATATAACTAGGGACCGGCAAATCATATGATGTTAACCAGAGGCAAGTATGATATCATACAAATTGTATTATATGATTTTGTATATAAATTGTGACTTTAGCCTAGTCAGACTGCTGGCGTCATATGATATCATTTGATGACATGATATCATATGACATCAGATTGCCGTTCTCTAGATATAACAGACTCACCAAACATGAGGAGCAGAGGTTTAGCAGAGAATGCAACTGAAGTACAGATATCAGTGATTTTTGAACGACGACGCGTCACCACTGCGTCGCCATTCTGTTGCTGCATGGCGACGCATGGGTTTGGCTAAAAAAGTCAGAATTGGCCTTCCATTGCCCACTGAGCTACGGAAAGCCATTGGCCATCGGCCTTCTGTCGCCCACCCGTCTAAAAACCAGTCAGATAGAACAGACTCTCCAAAGTCTGTTATATCTGTGCGTCACTTGGAGTGATGTCAAACTATTGAATACAAAATAAATAAATATACTCACCAAGCTTGGTGTGGCAGAACTTCATGACCTCAACCTCTTTTTGCCTCTGATCGGAGCGCAGACGTCCCATAACAACTCCCCTAGTGATGAAGAGCAGAGGTCATGGAGGATGAGTGCATAGGAGGTGGGGATGGGGGTGAGTGCTTTGTGGGTGGGGATGGGGGTGGGAATGAGGGTGAGT
Source organism: Chlamydomonas sp. ICE-L (assembly GCA_013435795.1). Taxonomy (NCBI): domain Eukaryota; kingdom Viridiplantae; phylum Chlorophyta; class Chlorophyceae; order Chlamydomonadales; family Chlamydomonadaceae; genus Chlamydomonas; species Chlamydomonas sp. ICE-L. Next base: position 11,149,618 of record JACBWV010000610.1, on the reverse strand, counting down.
GCATTGGGGATGGGGATGGGGATAGGAGTGGGGATGAGGGCGAGGGTAGGTTGAGGGACAGCGGGCAGAAGGGAATGATTAGGTGAAAGGAGCACAGGGCCAGGGAGGAGGTAAAAGCCCAGGGAGTTAAGGTGTGGTGATGGTGGTGGGGGACGTAGGGGGGCAGTGGGCAGAGGGGGGGTGATAAGATGAAAGGAGCACAGGGCCAGGGAGGAGGTAAAGCTGCAGGGAGATAAGGTGAATTTCTTTTTCCTCCGTGCGACGCAGCGCAAATTTTGACTCCGTGCGACCCCAGTGCGACGCGCTGCCCCCTAGCCTGCAAACCAGAATTGCGGAGCCCGGGTCGTTTGGGGGGGTGTATTTCTGTCAAGTTTAACTGGACCCATGCGTCGCCAGGCAGCGTCAGAATGGCGACGCGTCACACACAAAGATAGTGGTAAGGTGGTGGGAAATTGTCTGATATTTCATGCGTACACGACAGGCTACAAAGAAGCTGGCAATTTTATTTTTGGCAGAGCCCCCCCCCCCCCCCCGGTAGGGGGAAGCTACTCTCCAGTGAGCTAGCATCCACTGGCCAGATCCTCCTCGGGTGTAGGGTTTAAGGTTCAGGGTTTAGGAGTTTAGGATATAGGGTATAGGAGATCTGGCTTGTGGATGCTAGCTCACTAGAGGGTAGCTCCCCCCCCCCCCCTCAGGGTCATCCCGTTGTCCTTGCGACCGCACGAAGCCTGGCGCAAAGCCAACTGTCTCAACTAACTGTCTCATAACTAACTGGCTTCGGTCCGCTCGATTCTTTTGTCACCTGTCGCTTCGATAGCCAACTCTCTCCGCCATTTTTCCGCGTCACTTGCAAAGCCGCTTAGGACCTTTCGTTCAAATGTTTAGCCGAAGTGGGCGATTCTTATCCAGTCGTACTACAACACTGCAATGCAGCAAAAGAAAGTACCTACTTGCAAGTAGTGATCTGCTGGTCACGAGTGTACACCAGGTTGCTGAGTGGCTGGAAGGTGTAGTAAGCAGTGAATCCGGTGTCCCTGTTGCTGGGGGTAAGCTTCACAGTTGGGTTGATCATGATCTGCGCAAGAGAATTTGGTGCGTGAGTGTGAGTGTGTGTGTATATGGTGTGTGTGTGTATGGTTTATGTGTGGGTGTGTGGGTGGGGTGTGGGGTGGTGGGGGTCCCTGTTGCTGGGGGTAAGCTTCACAGTTGGGTTGATCATGATCTGCATACGAGAGTTTGTTGTGTGAGTGTGTGTGCATGGTGTGTACGGTGTGTGTGTGTGTGTGGGGTGGGGGGTCCCTGTTGTGTGGGGTGAGAGATTGCTCAGTGTGAGTGTCTGTATGGTGTGTGGGCGTAATGGGGGTGGGGGGTGGGGGGGCAAGAGAGTTTGTTGAGTGTGTGTATGGTGTGTGTGTGTGTGTGTGGTGGTGGTGGTGGTGGGGGGGGGGGGGCAAGAGAGTTTGTTGGGACGTGAGGGCAGCAGACAGGTAAAAGGAGTCAACATATTATTTTCATGCGCAGTCATGCACTTAGTAAGTAAAAAAAGTACACAAAAATAAAAAATTATATTTCCAGTGTAAATAGTAATAGACTGAGGTAGAGATGGCTGAAGGGGGTCAGGGATGTGGCATGTGGGAAAATATGTACAGAGTGTGAGAGCTATGACAGGAGGTGGGGATGTGGATGAAGGGGGTGAGGGAGGTGGTACGTGGGAAAAGATGTGAAGAGTGTGAGAGCTATGACAGGTGGGGATGTGGATGAAGGGGGTGAGGGAGGTGGTACGTGGGAAAAGATGTGAAGAGTGTGAGAGCTATGACAGGTGGGGATGTGGATGAAGGGGGTAAGGGAGGTGGTACGTGGGAAAAGATGTGAAGAGTGTGAGAGCTATGACAGGTGGTGGGGATGTGGATGAAGGGGGTGAGGGAGGTGGTATGTGGAAAAATATGTGAAGAGTGCGAGAGCTATGACAGGTGGGGATGTGGATGAAGGGGGTGAGGGAGGTGGCATGCGGGAAAAGAAGTAAAGAGAGCGAGGGCAAGGGGATCTTACCGTATCAACGGCACTGCCTATCAATATATCTCTAGGCAATATGATAGGCAATATAGTATAAGCAGTGAACATGGTATATGGCCGATAGGCCACTAAGTATTTAGATAAAAGTATAGGCCACTGAAATGGGGCAAGCCCTACCGTATCAAACAGCTGAACACGGATATATTATGTTATGTGTGACCACTAAACTCAATCCATGTTATGTGTGACCACTGACCTCACTGCCTATCATATATCATGCTCACTGCCTATCACTATATCTCTGGGCAATATGATAGGAAATATAGTATAGGCAGTGAACATGATATATGGCCAATAGGCCACTAAGTATTTAGATAGATGTATAGGCTCCCGAAGTGGGGCAAGCCTTACCGTATCAACCAACTGGGAAATAGACATCTTCTCGATGACCTCCCTCTTGTAGGCATCTCCCAACCACTTGTGGTGCTCCTCAGCCAGCTCACTCAGAGTATGGCCAGAAGCAATCTGAATTCATTTGTGGCAAGCCATTCGATCAGTCTTTTCATTTGCGACAAGTCATTAAATCAGTGTTGTTAAATCAGGTTGAGATGCATTGGGCGAAGAGGGCGAAGAGGGCGAAATGTCACAAGGGATAGATTGCGGTTCCACATCCTCATACATAGGTGCTTTACTCTGTTGAAAATCATCAACCAGCTCAGACAAGGTATGCCCAGAAGCAATCTGAATTCATTTGTGGCAAGTCATTAAATCAGGTTGTAGAGATGCATAGGGCTAAATATCACAGGGGTAGAGTGCGGTACCACATCCTCATGCATTGGTATTGGTGCTTTATACTGTTGTACATCACCAGCCAGCTCAGACAGGGTATGCCCCGAAGCAAACAGAATTCATTTGTAGCAAGTCATCAAATCAGGTTGTAGAGATGCATTGGGCTAAGAAAATGGGCGAAATATCACAGGGGTAGATTGCAGTACCACACCCCCATACATTGGTGCTATAAACAGCTGGGGGCATGCATAAAAACGTGCAAAACTTACATGCAAACAGCCATCCAACCATGCAAACAAACATGCTTGACAGCGAGCAAAACAACCATACAAATCCAAGTATGCAAACGGCCATGCAAAATAAGCATGCAAAAAAACATGCTTAACAGTGTGCAAAACAAGCAAGCAAAGCATGCATTTATATTTTATGATTTCAGGGCTCCTCCAGGGACAGCGTTTTAATGCTTTCTATAGCTTTCTAAAGCTTTTCATAGCTTTTGGGGGCCATTAAGGGCAAAAACAAAAAAACACTTTTTTTCTTTTTTATAGCGATAATTTCTCCAAAACGGGGTCAAAACTAGCGATCGCAATATACAGCGGAAATAAAAATCCCTGTCACACGCACGAACAACGGGGTGACCCTGGGGGCTCCAGCCCCCTTGCAGAGGGCGCTCCGCCCAAAACAACCATGCGCATATAATAACATAATATAGCGTGCAACACAACTGTGTACAATAACATGCGTGTTTTGCATGCAAACAGCCATGGAAAACAAACATGCAAGCGGCCATGCAAAACAACCATGCAAACTATAGTGCAAAACAACGTGCTCGTTATGCATGCAAACAGCCATGGAAAACAAACATGCAAGCGGCCATGCAAAACAACCATGCAAACTATAGTGCAAAACAACGTGCTCGTTATGCATGCAAACAGCCATGGAAAACAAACATGCAAGCGGCCATGCAAAACAACCATGCAAACTATAGTGCAAAACAACGTGCTCGTTATGCATGCAAACAGCCATGGAAAACAAACATGCAAGCGGCCATGCAAAACAACCATGCAAACTATAGTGCAAAACAACGTGCTCGTTATGCATGCAAACAGCCATGGAAAACAAACATGCAAGCGGCCATGCAAAACAACCATGCAAACTATAGTGCAAAACAACGTGCTCGTTATGCATGCAAACAGCCATGGAAAACAAACATGCAAGCGGCCATGCAAAACAACCATGCAAACTATAGCGCAAAACAACGTGCTCGTTATGCATGCAAACAGCCATGGAAAACAAACATGCAAGCGGCCATGCAATGATACGAATTAACCACGCAAACAACAGTTCAAAACAACGTGCACGTTTGCATGCAAACGGCCATGGAAAACAATGATATAATATACCGTTAAAAACAACGTGCATCTTTTGCATGCACACGGCCACGGAAAACAAGCATGCAAACAAACACATAAAACAATCATGCAATCTGTCGTGCAAAACAATGTGCACTTTCACGTATAAAACAATTATGCAAATGAAACATGAAGACGGCCATGCAATCAACCATGAAAACTAAAGTGCGAAATAACCATTGCATACAAACAGCCATGCTATCAACCATGACAAATATAGTGTAAACAACCACTGCATGAAAACGGTCATGCGATCAACCATGAAAAATAAAGTGTAAAACAACCAGTGCATGCAAACGGCCATGCAATCAACCATGAAAAATATAGTGTTTAATAACCACTGCATGCAAACGGCCATGCAATCAACCATGCAAAATATTGTGTAAAACAAGCATTGCATGCAAACGGCCATGCAATCAACCATGAAAAGTATAGTGCAAAACAAGCATTGCATGCAAACGGCCATGCTATCAACCATGAAAACTAGAGTGTAAAACAACCAGTGCATGCAAACGGCCGTGCTATCAACCATGAAAACTATAGTGGAAAACAAGCATAGCATGCAAACGGCCATGCAATCAACCATGCAAAATATAGTGTAAAACAACCAGTGCATGCAAATGGCCATGCTATCAACCATGAAAACTGTAGTGCAAATCAAATATTGCATGCAAAAGGTCATGGAAAACAAGCATGCAAGAATTCATCCTCACCGTGTACACAAGGGCACTACATGCCAGATCCTCCAAGTCAACACGAGCGGATATATTCTCCTCCACGTTGTAGGACAGGACCTCACGCACAGTCAGCACTTTGACACCATGCTCTCGCAACTGCACATGGTGGTGTGGGTTGGTGTGGGTGGTTGGTGGTGGTGGTGGTGGTGGTGGTGGTTGATTGGTGGTGGTGGTGGTGGTGGATGGCGGTGGTGGTTGAAAGAATGAAAAGTTGAAAAAGTTGAAGGATTGTGCGTTTAGAGGAGGTCCAGACTGAAGATCTGAAACACTAGCTGGCGGGCTGATACCGATGTACGCGTACAAATTGAATCGCTAGCAGGCGGGCTGTTACAAATGTAAATGTGCAAAATTAGAAACGCTAGAAGGCGGGCTGTTACCGATTTACATGTACAAATTTGAAACACTAGCAGCCAGGCTGGTACCGATGTACATTTACAAATTATTTCTGTCCTCTGAACCAATCCTTGCTTGTGGGTTGAGTCCAATCCAGAAGATTACCCCCCCCCCCCCCCCCCCCCCCCCCCCCCCCATCTTCTGAACCACCTTCAGGAAGGCATGTTTTTTTTTCCAATCCAGAATTCCAACCACCCCATTGTCTTCTAAACCACCTTCTTCTACCAGTTACCTTATCTTGCCCATCTCACCCTCCAACTGTCTGCCCCACAAGACAAGACCCACTTATCAAAAAATGACCCCAATCCTCTCCATACAAGTTGATCAGCATGTCCCTTAAGCCAGTTTGGCTACCCCTGGACTGAAACACACCCAAATTCAAGTCACACAAGCCAACAGCACTCTTAGATCTCCATCACTATTCTCGTCAGCGCATCCAGCTGGATCCGCATCCGGATTATCCGGAGTAGAGCATTTCTGGCATGCACCCAGCCAAGGCATGGCTCTAGCATCCCTAATGTTTCGCGCATCGTTTGTCTATCACCAGGCTCCAGCCACTTTCCTGGCATATTCTTTCTTTCCTCCTTGGCCGTCTCACCTGGTGTCTGAATTCCGCGTGCTGGGCCTTGGCAATATCGATGTTGATAGGGCGCTCGTACAGAGAGCCGCGAGGGTGCAGCCCACCCATCATCAGACTGGCCTGCTCGGGCTCGCAAACGATCACCAGCTCGGCAAGCTCGTTCTCGTGCTCTTGTGACGCGGACTTGCCCTCGTTATCGGTAAGCATATCGCAGACAGAGCTGAGCTTTGATTTCTTGCCGTGCGTGATAGCATCCACTGCCTGCACGTCCCTGAAAGAGGGAGTGCGCTTGAGTCCATGAGGACTGATCCTGGGACTTCCCAAGCGCGCAGGAGATGCGGATCTAGAGCCAGTAAGGTCCATCTCCCACGAGGAGAGGCCATTAGCGCTGGCATGCTGTCCGGCCATCTTAATTCGGTGATTTTGCGAGGGCAATGTCCTGGGAGGGGTGTTTTGGGGGGAAGGTAGTCCTTTGCTTTGAAGAAGGAGTGTATTTTAATCAGATCATGTGTCGCTAGATTCATACATGGCACACAGTCGGATGATCGCGGATGGCACGCTTCGCAGTGGCAGGCCCTATCTTGGACGGCTTTCCGGCAGCTACAGAAGCTGAATGGCAGTCACCGGGGCGGGGGAAACCGTCCGGAGAAACCGTCCATGGCAGAGGTCCATGTGATGGTAGGCTTGCCCAAACACGCATTTTCATCCAGGAGGGCAAATGAAAACAAACCATTGATGAACTCCCCATTTCACCGGATCAAAGCTTCATACCTCATAAGCATGTGACAAAGCACCTGCGTTCGGGCGCTTCGACAGTTACAGTTTACACTAATAGAGTCATAAGTAACAACAGGTACAGTTGTTTGCGTGTCATAAGTAACAACTGTGAGTATGGCCATGAGTTGTTCGCACAAAACGTAAAAACGGCATAAACCTAGATAATATACATATACAATTATACATGTATACATGTATTAGCCAAATGAAAGGAAAACAAAAAAGAACGGTATGACAGGATGGTACGCTGATATCTGTTTTTTCGCCGATAATTCTAGGGAGCGGGAGCCCCCAGACCAGGCTCACCCATTTGCCCGATTGTACGTTTGTATGTACCATATGTTCGTTACGTTCCAACTGCATTACACGGATAGAACAATTTCAATTTCGTTACTTTCCAACCCTGGGCCTAATTGGTTCCTGTCGTATGCCCACGCTTCACCTTTCCAAAACTCGGACAGCCAACACTCTACGCCACTGTTCCTGGACGTTGCATTTACTCACCCCCGCTCAAAGAGATTTACTCACTTCCAAATCTTGATCGAGTTGCCGTCCTCCTCCCCCGTTGCCGTCTTTGAAGGCAGAGAGGTTATTTGAGATGTGTGACAGTGGTCGGCTGAGTCAGATTCCTTGTTATCCATATCTGGTGTCACTTTGTTCTCGGTGCCTTGCACTGGTAGCAGCTTCTGCATTTTTTCTTGCATCCAGAAGCTAGGAAGGCTGCTAAGAGGTCGAAGCAGGTTTCCAATCACAAGGCCTCGGCTAGCTGATGAAAACATCCTTAGCACGATCACAACTGCAGCATTGCGCAGTGCCATGTTGCTCTTTGTTTTCGATGAGAGGCATGAAAACAGTAGCTACGGGACTAATTTCATGAAAAGGGCTATTTATCACATTTGGCTGAGCTCGGTTGAGCGCTGTCGACGTGTTGCTGACGCGTTGAGCCAAGTTCAATTTGAAACCATCACGTAAAATATCATAGGGTCCAAGATAATATCGTTCACTCACTGCAGTTCTGTTGACGTCGGGTTTGGCTAAAACACGCCAAGTATAAGCTAATGCTTGGTAGGAGTTTTGAGACTTGAACTCCGGATGCATAAGTTCTGTCACTCAGTCAGGCAAGTGGCAGCAGCTAGCAGCGAGAAGGCTGGGCCGGGTGGAAGGGGAACTGGTCCGTTTGGGATTTGGGGACAATAGGAAATTCGGGACACCACAGCCAATTCGGGTTCCCCAGTTGAGGTGTCTCTGGTCAAAACCGTGGGGGACCTTCCCGAAATCCCCACCCCGCGCCCCACCAGGCAATGTTTGCTTCTCCCCTTTCATCCCTCGAAGTCTGACTTGCACAAAGCAAACTCGCAGCTGTTTATCCAAGCTTCTTCGTTCTCGCAGTACCTATAGATTCTGACTCGACTCACCCAGTGTTTAACTTCGACGCAAACTTATGATTTTGTCGAAGTCTCGCGTGCAGCCTGCACGCACAGTGGCATCGGAGGTACGCAGCTACTAGCTTCCTTCATTACTAACGAGTTAGAAGCCCTCCAAATGAAATATTTCATGCCAATTCGATGTTGGTTAAGCTGGCTAATCACTAACTTCGACAGGGAGTTCAACATTGAACATGACACTCCCAGCTCAAGATGCACAATCCTGCAAATGCCTGTTTTGAATTGACAATCTGTTGTCTGATTAACAGGGAAAGCAAGAAGCGAAGCTGCCGGACCTCGAGGACTTCCTGAGCAAGCGAGACTATCAGGGAGCGCTCGCCCTCCTCCAGTTCCGCAGAAATGCAAACCGACACGATGTCAGGAATCTAGAGTTTCTCGCTTACTGCCAGTTCCATTTTGGAGAACATGACAAGGCGCGTCCCTCAACCCCCCCGTCCTACTGGATTAACCTGAAGTCGTGTCAAACATATCAGCCTGGAATGTGGCAAGGGTGGAACTTCCACTGTTGGGAAGGACAGAGCAAAGAATCTGTGTGTGTGTGAGAGGCAGTGATGGAGCCAGGAAATTTGAGTGTGTTAGATAGTCTTGATGGATCCAGCAAGTAGTTCACGAAACCAAAGAGCACATCCATGTTTGCACTCAGTGCTGCAGCTAAGCTCGATTAGGTTTTTGCATCAATGGAAACATGGCAGTGGACAGTGTTGGGAGGAACCCTGAGGACTAGGGTCAAAAAGTTGCATATTTGTGTGTATGTGTCTGCTATGAGAGCCAGTACCCCATGGGCAGCAGACAACTATTAGGTCTTATTCTTATCTTCTTATCCACTGGAGCACCTCAGGAACCGCTCACGCCTTGTTAGGCTCATATTGCAGTGCTCAAATTTTTATGTTCTGCCTATTCAAGTGTATGTGTCTGCTGTTTGCGTACGTGGGTTCGGTTTGGCAGGGGCATGGGTTCTGTCTCTGATTGTGTGATCCAACAATGATTCGGCAGCCGTGCAGTAAAGATTACCAAATGTGTTTTTGTTGCTGCTGCCGTTGCTGTTGTAATGGCGCTGCCAACCAATCTCACCTAGCAGTATGCTGTGTCTGTCGCGGCAGCGGTGGTAGTGTTCGTGGAAATTATTGTGATACCAGTGACCATTGTAGTGATATTCCCCCCCCCCCCCCCCCCCCCACCCCCCCCCCCCCCCCTGCCTTCCCCCTGCCCTGCCCTGTCCCCTGCATGCTCTCAGCATTTCCAAGAAGTTTGCCTATCCTTCCGAGGACACTGACCCTCTAAACTATGTATACTGTATCTCACCCCCCTCCCCTCTGCCCTGCCCCCCCCCCCCCCCCCCCCCCCCCCTGCCCTCCCCGTACAGACTCTCAGCAATCTACAGAGGAGTTGCTGTCCGTCCCAGGAACCTGACCCTCTTTACTGCCTATATTGATTTCTCCCCCCCTCCCCCCTGCCCCTGCCCCTACAGACTCTCAGCACCTATAAGGAGTTGCTATCCTTCGAGGACCCTGACCCCCTGTCCTACGTATATTTATCTCCCCCCCCCCCCCCCTCCCCCTGCCCCTACAGGCTCTCAGCATCTACAAGGAGTTGCTATCCTTCGAGGAACCTGACCCCCTGTACTACCTATATTTATCTCCCCCCCCCCCCCCCCCCCCCCCCCCCCCCCCTGCCCCTACAGGCTCTCAGCATCTACAAGGAGTTGCTATCCTTCGAGGAACCTGACCCCCTGTACTACCTATATTTATCTCCCCCCCCCCCCCCCCCCCTGCCCCTACAGGCTCATCAGCATCTATAAGGGAGTTGCTATCTTCGAGAAACCTGACCCCCTGTACTACCTATATTTATCTCCACCCCCCCCCTGCCCATACAGGCTCTCAGCATCTAGAAGGAGTTGCCTTATCCCTCAAGGAACCTGACCCCCTGTACTACCTATATTTATCTCCCCCCCCCCCTCCCCCCCCTCCCCCCACTCCCCCCCCCCCCCCCCCCCTGCCCCTACAGGCTCTCAGCATCTACAAGGAGTAGCTATCCATCGAGGAACCTGACCCCCTGTACTACCTAAATTATCTCTCCCCCCCACCCCCACCCCCACCCCCCCCTGCCCCTACAGGCGCTCAGCATCTACAAGGAGTCACTATCCTTCGAGGAACCTGACCCCCTGTACTACCTATATTTATCATCTTCCCCGCCCCCCCCCCCCCCCCCCCCCCTGCCCCTACAGGCTCTCAGCATCTACAAGGAGTTGCTATCCTTCAAGGAACCTGACCCCCTGTACTACCTATATTTATCTCTCTCCCCCCCCCCACCCCCCAACCCCCCTGCCCCTACGGCTCTCAACATCTACAGGAGTTGCTATCCTTCGAGGAACCGACCCCTGTACTACCTTATTTTATCTCTCCCCCCCCCCCCCACTCCCCTCGCCCCTACAGGCTCTCAGCATCTACAAGGAGTTGCTATCCTTCGAGAAACCTGACCCCCGCTGTACTACCATATTTATCTCCCCCCCCCCCCCCCCCCCCCCCCCTCCCCTACGGCTCTCAAATCTACAGGGTTGCTATCCTTCGAAGGAACCTGACCCCTGTACTAACCATATTATCTCCCCCCCCCCCCCCCCCCCCGCCCACCCCCCCTGCCCCTACCGGCCTCAGCATCTATAAGAGTGCTATCCTTTCGAGGAACCTGACCGCCCTGTACTAACCTATATTTATCGCCCCCCCCCCCCCCCCACTCCCCCCCCCCCCCCCCCCCCCCCTGGCCCTCGCTCTCATCAATCTTATAAGGAATAGCTATCCTCGTGAACATGGCCCCCTGTACAAACCTATATTTAATCTCCCACCCTCCCCCCCCCTGCCCCTACAGCCTCAGCATCTATAAGGATAGCTATCCTTCGAAGAACCTGACCACCCCTGTACTACCCTATATTATCTCCCCCTCCCCCCCCCCCCAGCCCCCCCCCCCCCCCCACCCCCCTGCCCCTACAGCTTCAGCATCTAACAAGGAGTAGCTATCCATCCGAGGCACCTGACCCCCCTGTACTACCTATATTTATCCTCCCCCCCCCCCAACTCGCCAGCCCCCACCCCCGCCCGCCCCTACAGGCTCTGCAGCATCTACACGGAGTCACTATCCTTCGAGAGAACCTGACCTCTGTACACCCTATATTTATCTCTCCCCTCCCCCCCCACCCCGCACCCGCCTGAGCCCACCCCCCCCTTCCCCCTGCCTACAGTCTCTTCACATCTAATAATGAGTTTGCTATCCTTCGAGGACTGACCCCCTGCTCCCTATATTTTATATCCCCCTCCCCCGCCCCCCCCCCCCCCTGCCCCTACGAGCTCTCAGCATCTACAAGGAGTTGCTATCCTTCGAGGAACCTGACCCCCTGTACTACCTATATTTATCTCTCCCCCCCCCCCCCCCCCCCCCCCCCCCCCCCCCCTGCCCCTACAGGCTCTCAGCATCTAGAAGGAGTTGCTATCCTTCGAGGAACCTGACCCCCCCTGTCTACTATATTTATCTCCCCATCCCCCCCCTTCCCCCCCCCGCCCCCCCCCCCCCCTGCCCTACAGGCTCTCAGCATCTAAAGGAGTTGCTATCCTTCGAGGACCTGACCCCTGTACTACCTATAATTTTATCTCCCCCCCCCTCCCCCCCCCCCCCCTCCCCTACAGGCTCTCACAATTACAAGGAGTAGCTATCCTTCGAGGACCTGACCCCTGACTACCTATATTTATCTCCCCCCCCCCCCCCCCCCACCCCCCCTGCCCCTACAGGCTCTCATCATCTAGAAGGATTTGTCTATCCTTCAGGACTGACGGGGACTGGGGCCCTTGTACTACCTATATTTATCTCCCCCCGCCCCCCCAACGGCAAAGAGGCCGGGGACGACGGGGGACGGCACACCGGGGGGGGGGCGGCCCTCGCCCCTACAGGCTCTCAGCAATCTACAAAGAGTAGGAAATATCCTTTCGAGGAACTTTACCCCGTTGTGTACTACCTATATTTATCTACGCTCCCCCCCCCCCCCACCCCCCCCCCCCCCCCCCACCCCCTGCCTACAGGCCTCACATACTATAGAAAAGGAAGTTCTATCCTTCGAGGAACGACCCCCTGTACTACCTATTTTGTCTCCCCCCCCCCAGTTCTCCCCCCCCCCCACCCACCCCCCCCCTGCCCCTCCATGCTCTCAGCATCTACAAGGAGTTGCTGATCCTTCATGACCCTGACGTACCCTCCCGGTACTACCATATATTTAGTCGCTCACCGACTCTCTACCTCTCCTCCACCCCCCCCCCCCCCCTCCTGAGCCCACCTCAGCTCTCCAGCATCTCAGACGGAGTTACTATCCTTCGAGAACCTGACCCCTGTACTACCTATATTTATTCTCCCTCTCCACCCCCCGCTTCTACCTGCCCCTACGATGCTTCCACAGCATCACAGTAAGGAGTAGCTAATCCTTCGAGGAACCTACCCCCTGTACTACCTTATATTTATCTCTCCCCCCCTTCTCCCCCCCCTGCCCCTACAGGCTCTCAGCATCACAAGGAGTTGCTATCCTTCGAGGAACCTGACCCCCTGTACTACCTATATTTATCTCCCCCCCCACCCCCACCCCCCACCCCACCACCCTGCCCCTACAGGCTCTCAGCATCGACAAGGATTGCCTATCCTTCGAGAAACCTGACCCCTGTACGGACCTATATTTATCTCCCTCCCCCCCCCCCCCCCTGCCCCTACAGGCTCTCAGCATCTACAAGGAGTCGGCTATCCTTTGAGGAACCTGACCCCCTGTACTATGTGTACGCGGCTGCCTGCTGCTACTACATGGGGATGAACAAGGAAGCAGAGAGCTACGCCTCCCAGGGACCTCGCTGCCCCCTTCAAACCCGTATCCTTTTCCACTGCGCACACAAGATGAGCGACGAGACCCGGCTGATGCAATACCCACTACCAGACCCACCTGACTGAGCTGAGCACCGAGACCACCGCTGTCGCTGGCATCCCATCCACTATACACGCTCCTCATTTCGCAAGAAGCTACAACGCGCATCTACAAGAGCGTCTGTCTTGTTGAGAACCACGGTGGGGAAGCTACGCTGGACTCCAAGGGAGGGGGAAGACGAGAGTGTGTGGTGTGGGGGTGTGGGTGGGTGGGGTTTGATGGGATACGGGGAGACAGGAGAGAGGCGGGTAAGGGGAAAAAGGGGGAGAGGGCGGTTTTCCCTTCTTCTTTTCTCTCCCCTTTGTCTCTCGCGTTTTCTTTCCTCCTTTTCTTTCTTTTTTCTTTCTCATTTCCTCTCTGCTTCCGGTGTTTGTGGTGTGTGGGGAGAAGTTGAGAAGGGGGGGTGAGAAGTGAAATAGACGGGTGTGTGACGATGTTTAAAGTGATCCCGTGTAGATAGTGGGTATGGTAGACGGGGAGGGGGAAGGGAAAACGGGGGAGAGGGGGGGGGGGAGGGAAACGGGGGAGAGGGGGGGAGAGGGGGGGAGAGAGGTTTGACGCCTCAAGGCAACATAGTAGGTTGGCGTTATCCCCGTTTCGACGAATGGCTCAATGGCAGAGCTCCTTGAACGAAGAGAGTGCCGGGTTTGAATCCCTACGATATTCACCACCACTACCACCTCTCACCACCATCTCCCACCACCATCTCTCACCATCATCTCACCACCACTACCACCATCTCTCACCACCACTATCACCTCTCCCCCCCCCCTCTTGCTCCTCGTAGGGAGTACCTGGCATTAAACGTTTATGTCGCCTTGTGCTATTGCAAGCTAGACTATTACGATGTCAGTTTGGAGATCTTGCAAGTCTACTTGAACGCATTTGCTGACAGCGCTCTGGCCGTCAACTTAAAGGTGCGGCGAGAGCAGACACTTCATGCTAGATTGCACTACTTCTATTCAGGGAACGGCAATATGATATCATATGACGAGAGCAAACGCATCAAACTAGATTGTAGTACTAATATTTAGGGAACGGAAATGTGATATCATATGATATCATGTCATCATATGACATCACATGATATCATATGACATCTTGTCATCATATGATATCATATGACATCATGTCATCATATGACATCATATGATGCCGACAGTCTGGCTAGGCTAAAGGGACCATTTATATAAAATATCATATGGAGCAGTTTGTATTATATCATATGATATCATACTCGCCTTTGGTCTACATCATATGATATGCCGGTCCCTACTTATATTGTGTCAGATCACGTGTATTATGCCAGTATGTACATTCTGTCTTCCTGCAGTTTCTCCCATTTAAATGTATATCCTGCCAGTATCACATCAGCTGTTTTGCTTCTGTTGTTTGTCCTCTGACGTATGTAGTTGTAGATGATTTGACGTATGTAGATGTAGATGATGTGACGTATGTAGATGTAGATGATATGACGCACTTATACCTGACATTGTTTTTCCTCTGTACCCTTGCAGGCCTGCAATGCATTCCGCATGTACAATGGAAAGGCAGCCGAGAACGAGCTCCGCTCTCTAGCTGAGCTCTCCAATGGCTCTTACCTCGAAAACGACTTGATTCGCCACAACTTGGTCGTGTTCAGAAGCGGAGAGAATGCCATGCAGGTGCTTATAATTGCAATTGAAACTCCTTCAAAATCGTTTTTTGTTTTTGTTTTTATTTATAATTGAAATTGATTTTTTTAAACCAAAAAGTAGGTTCATTTACAGTGAATGTTGTTACTAACCCATGTGGTATAGTTGTTGGGCTACGTCTGGCAGCTTCCAGCCAGCTCTATGTGCCAGCCAGTGGCTCAAGACCACAGCTTTCAGCTCCGTTGTCATGCTTGCCATGACCGCTTCCAGGCCAGATTTTTTTCTTTTCAAATCTGAAAGTGGGTTTTTCTTAGCTTTATGGTTTTAGGCCTCCTCCAGGGACAGCGTTTTAGTGCTTTCTACAGCTTTTTATATCCTTTTGTTGCTTTTTGTAGCTTTGTAGGGCCATTTAGGGCAAACAAAGAATGTTTTTCTTTTTCTTTTTTTACATCGATACTTATGCTAAAACGGGGTCAAAACTGGTGATCGCTATATGTAGCGGAAATAAAAATCCCTGTTCCAGACGCACTAGCTAGCTTCAGGTAGGGCCAAAGGACAGGCAAAGTGCGCAGCCTAGAAGCTGCTACACGTAGCTAAAAAAATAAACAGTGCCATGTGGTGTTCCGATGTTTCCTGTCACATGCTTTGCCATTCACAACCTGAGGAACATATGATCAAATCCACCCTACCCCAAACCAACCCACCTCACTCCAAATCAACCTCCACCCGCCCCAACCCCACCTCACTCCAAACCAACCCCCAACCCACCCCAACCCTCCCCTCCCCTACCCCAAAACATCCCAACCCATCCCACCCCAACCCACACACTCCAAACCCAACCAAACCTCTACCTTACCTTATCCCACTCCACATACCCTACCCCCCCCTACCCTACCCCACCTCAACCCTACCCACCCCACCCAACCTCTACCCACCCCCTACCCTAACCTCACCCAACCTCTTCACCCCCCTCCCCCCCCCCCCCCCCCCCCCCCCCCCCCCCCCCCCCTACCCTACCCTACCCCACCCCACCCCACCCCACCCCACCCCACCCACCCAACCTCTACCCCACCCCACCCCACCCCACCTATACCCCACCCCACCCAACCTATACCCCACCCAACCCAACCTCACCCTACCCTACCCCACCCCACCCCACCCCACCCAACCTCAACCCACCTCAACCCACCCAACCCTACCCCACCCTGCAGACCCTCCCCCATTTGGGGGACGTGCCCCCTGAGGCCCGACTGAACCTGGTCATCCACCACCTGAGGCACAATGAGATTGGCGAGGCGTTCAACCTCATCAAGGACTTAGAACCCACCGCCCCCCAGGAGTACATCCTCAAGGGTGTAGTGCACGCTAGCATCGGTCAAATGAAGGATAACCAAGAGCACTTAAAGACAGCCCAGCAGTACTTTCAACTGGTGGGAGCCTCACAGTCAGAATGCGATACCATCCCAGGCAGACAGTGCATGGCCTCTTGCTTCTTCCTGCTGAAGCAGTTTGACGACGTGCTAGTGTTTTTGCAGGTGCGCAGTAGTTGATAGTCAGAGTGGGATGCGTGTGTGTGAGTCCCGCCCTTTGCATTATCTGGTATCTGCTGGCCAAGTAGGCACCTTGGCATCTGCGTTTGATACCATTCCAGGCAGACAGTGCATGGCCTCTTGCTCCTTCCTGCTAAAGCAGTTCAACAATGTACTAGTGTTCTTTCAGGTGCGCATTAGTTGGTCGTCAATGTGGGATGCGTGTGTGTGAGTCCTGCCCTTTGCATTATCTGGTATCTGCTGACCAAGTAGGAACCTTGGCATCTGCGTTTGATACCATTCCAGGCAGACAGTGCATGGCCTCTTGCTTCTTCCTGCTAAAGCAGTTCAACAATGTACTAGTATTCTTTCAGGTGCGCATTAGTTGGTCGTCAATGTGGGATTCGTGTGTCTGAGTCCTGCCCTTTGCATTATCTGGTATCTGCTGACCAAGTAGGAACCTTGGCATCTGCGTTTGATGCCATTCCAGGCAGACAGTGCATGGCCTCTTGCTTCTTCCTGCTAAAGCAGTTCAACAATGTACTAGTATTCTTTCAGGTGCGCATCAGTTGGTCGTCAATGTGGGATGCGTGTGTGTGAGTCCTGCCCTTTGCATTATCTGGTATCTGCTGACCAAGTAGGAACCTTGGCATCTGCGTTTGATACCATTCCAGGCCGACAGTGCATGGCCTCTTGCTTCTTCCTGCTAAAGCAGTTCAACAATGTACTAGTATTCTTTCAGGTGCGCATTAGTTGGTCGTCAATGTGGGATTCGTGTGTGTGAGTCTTGCCCTTTGCATTATCTGGTATCTGCTGACCAAGTAGGAACCTTGGCATCTGCGTTTGATACCATTCCAGGCAGACAGTGCATGGCCTCTTGCTTCTTCCTGCTCAAGCAGATTGAGGGCGTGCTAGTGTTCTTGCAGGTGCGCAGTATGCATGGTAGTCGATGCGTAGCCACCTTGGCATTTGCGTTTGGTACCAGCTCAGGCCGACAGTGCATGGCCTCTTGCTTCTTCCTGCTCAAGCAGATTGAGGGCGTGCTAGTGTTCTTGCAGGTGCGCAGTATGCATGGTAGTCGATGCGTAGCCACCTTGGCATCTGCGTTTGGTAACATCCCAGGCCGACAGTGCATGGCCTCTTGCTTCTTCCTGCTCAAGCAGATTGAGGGCGTGCTAGTGTTCTTGCAGGTGCACAGTATGCATGGTAGTCGATGAGTAGGCACCTTGGCAGTGCATACCAGGTCGACAGTATATAGCTTTTCTTTTCAGCTACGAGCAGCAGCTTCTAGTCAGCTCCCTGAGCCAGCCACTGAGCCAAGCCCCAAGATGGCAACAATACAGGAAAGCTGGTCGTGTCAGCTTCAAGGTGCACTGGGTTGCATCAGGTTTGGCTGACTAGACAGTCAGGGGAGCTGCCTAGAAGCTGCTGCTTATAGCTGCAAAGGAAAGCTGTATGGCAGTACATGTCCTCTTGCTTCTTACTCGACGGGATGTGGGCTCATACTTCATTAGGGATCGGCGTATCATACGATTTTGACCTAAGGCGAGTATGATATCATATGATATCATACAAATTGCATCATATGATATCGTATATAGATGGTAACTGTAGCCGAGTCAGACTTCCTGCATCGTATGATATCATATGATATCGTATGATGGCATGATATCATATGATATCGTATGATGGCATGATATCGTATGATGGCATGATATCGTATGATGGCATGATATCGTATTGCCTATCCCTATACTTTGTGCATGTAGCTACACAAAGCACGAGACAGTCCTCTTGGCTTGGCATGGCTTGATGTTTTAGTATTTGTATTGTATAGTTTGTTGTGCGCTATTTCTGCAACATATTACTTGATCGGAACGGGATGGCCAGGATATCTGACTTTGGTTAGCAGTAGAGCGGATGATTTGGATTTTGATATTTCGAAACAGGTCGTATTTTTTAGTTCATACCTCGTATTGGGCCTGCAAATCCGAGCATTCTGATCATCCTGGGAATTTTTTTGCATTTTTTGCCTGAAAAAGCGGCACAAAGGACAACCTACGGCTGTCGATTCCTGATCGATCATCCGCTGAATTGCAATGACCAAATCAAACCTGTCAAACTCCAGACATTCAGACCAAACATGGGAGACTTCAGAAACGGTAATTATTTCAAATATATAAGATTTGAGTTTCAACCCAAAACACGCACCCTCCCCCCCCCCCCCCCCCCCCCCCCCCCCCCCCCACACACACACACTCCCCCTTCTCCCCACACACAGTCTGTCAAGACGTAATTCCCCAATGGCAACGACTTCAACTGGAACTATGGCATCACTAAGGCAGCCCCACCCCACCCCCCCCACCCCCCCCACCCCCCCCACCCCCACCCCCCCCACACACACACACACACACGCTCACACACACTCACACACACTTGCCCCACCACCACCACCACACACACACGCACACACACAGACACAGTCTGTCAAGATGTGCTTACCCAACGACAACGACTCCAACTGGAACTACGGCATTGCTAAGGCAGCCCCCCCCCCCCCACGGTCACGGTCACGGTCCCCCCCCCCACCTCCCTCCCCCCCCCCCCTACCCACTCCCCCCCCCCACGCACACACACTCCCCCCCCCTTTCCCACACACACAGTCTGTCAAGACGTACTTCCCCAACGACGACGACTTCAGGGCAGCCCCCCCTCCCCCCCCCCCCCCCCCCCCCATACACACACACACACACACACTCACTCCCCGCCCCTCCCCACCCCTCCCCACCCCATGCCCCGCCCCACCCACAGTCTGTCAAGACGTACTTCCCCAACGACGACGACTTCAACTGGAACTACGGCATCGCCAAGGCCGCCACCCCCACCCACCCACACCCACACGATCACCCACCCCACCCCACCCCACGCCACAAACTCACTCTCCACCTCACCCCTCCCCATCCCACCCCATGCCCGGCCCCGCCCCGCCCCACCCACAGTCTGTCAAGACGTACTTCCCCAACGACGACGACTTCAACTGGAACTACGGCATCGCCAAGGCCGCCACCGGCAAATACAAAGAAGCCGAGGAGATCCTGTCCACCATCACAAACGAGAAGCACCGCTCAGAGTACTGCTACTTGAGCTGGTTGGCACGCTGTTACATCATGAATGGGAGAGCTAACCATGCCTGGGAGCTGTACCTGCGCCTAGAGACGAATGATGAGTCCTACCAGCTTCTTCAGCTGATTGCAAACGACTGCTACCGCATGGGCTCTTTCTTCTATGCAGCCAAGGTGGGTGTGCCCACTGTTTCTTTTGGAAGTAGAGGAGACCAAAATATATGAAAACATGGAAAAGACAGAAAGGAGAAGGGGTTTTGTTCGCGTTTTCATTTTCCTGGTAATAATGTTTTTACTGCCAAAGACGGCGAGCAGCCAAATTGCTGGCTGAAGCTATGTATCCAAGTTCAAGTTCAAGTTTCTTTTGGGGTAGGGTGAGGCGTGGGGGGTCCTTTGTGCGTCATGATGTCACACACGAGGGGGGGGGGGGGGGGGGGGGGGGGGGGGGGGGGGGGGGGGGGCAAGAAAAAACTGCCGTACCTCATCTTCGTTTTGACTATAGCTATCTCCATAGGTGCCTAAGTCTTGGTGAGCATGAATCGCATGGTTTTAGCCTATGGCCTCCAGTCCGAAGACAAATATTTTTTGGCATAAAGTTGCCCAACCACATCAGTTCAATATATAAATGCTCAAATTTGGGTTTGCTTTATTGGTGGGATCCAGGTCAAGTGAAACATGCCAATTTCTCTACTATGGGCTTCCCTAAGTTGAATCACCTTTTTCATAAAGATGATTCAAGGTCTATCGCGCTCGAAACAAATTCCATTAAAATAAAAAGTTGGTAGGCCTATAGCTCATACCTTCTTTAACAAGTCATGGTGATGGCAGGTTGCGGGATGTAGCGTACAGGCGGTACGGCAGTACACAAAGCCAGAAATCACTGATACTTTGCATTTCGTGGGTGACCTAACTCATGTACGTAGCTGCGTAGACTCAGTTTCATCATTCTGAGTTTCGGGTTTTGCTTGATAGCATGTACAATAACTGAAAACAAAAAAAGTTTTTCAAATTTCAAATTTCAAATCACACTTTTCAAATATATTCAATTTTTTTTTTTACTTTTCCTCAAACGTCCACATCTGAAGTTAGATTTAAATTTGGGAATGGAGGGTGAAATCTCAAGTTGGGGGGTGGAATTGGGACTAAGGGGGGTGAATTTTCGAGCAGTACTGCTATTCCAGTAAATTCCGAGGCCGAGGCTAAAGCGCAGCCTCCGACCTTGTGGTAGGGGTTCGATACGCCTTTCATGAGGCGGAAACTTCAGTCGCGGTAGCTCGCGCGATCCCATACCGCGATCTCGTTGAAGTCGATTCAAGCTTTTTGTACATCTCGTTTACTGCCAGCCGGCCTCCTGAGCTGGGCTGCTCGCGGCCAGATGCGAATGTGAACAGAAATTAGCTGCCAGCATAGCTGACGCATTCGTGGACAATATGATCTACTCAGAATTCAATTCCGAGCAGTTGGGGTCGTGTAGGATCTTGAATCATAATAGCGATTCAACTTAGGGCGTTTTAGGACTTAGGCACTTATGGAGATAATCCTCAGGATGCGATTACAACTCTTTTTTTTCCACCCAAAAATAAAGTTTACAGGAAGTTTTGAGGGGTCCAATTTTTTTTTGACCCAAAGCGGCCCAAATCTTAACTTTGCAATAAATCACGTTTAGGCAACCCCATGAAAGATGTAAGTGCATAACTGGAATGGGCAAGACAAGATCTTTCGAATGACCCCCATTTTAGGGGGGGGGGGGGGGGGGGGGGGGAAGGGGGAGGTGGGGGGAAAAAGGGTGGGGTCCTGTGTGCATCATGATGCTACGCATATAAACATATTTGTATTACCCACTACCACCGCAACAACTCAAGCAAACAAACAACTTAAACAAACAAAACAAGCAAGCAAGCAAGCAAAACCTCCAACAAACACTCAAACGACTAAAACAAACAAACAACTTGAACAACTTAAACAAATATACAACTCAAACATATGAAAATTGTGGTGATGATGTTGATGGTCGATGATAGTGATGATGATGAATTGATGGTTATGATGATGTCTGTTTAGGTGATGATGATGCGGAGGACGTTCTCAAGTACTGAGGGGAAATAGATTAAGGAGATGTTCAACTGTCTGTCCTCCATGTGTCTTAAGTTTAGGGTTCAGGGTTTAGTAAACCCTAAACCCTTCAACTTACTATCCTCCATGTGTCTTGGGTGTAGGGTTTAGTAAAGTCCTAAACCCTAAACCCTTCAACTGACTGTCCTTCGTGTGTCTTGTCCTTTTACACAGTTGATTCTTAACAGTTTGATACGGTTGATACGGTTGATACTTAGGGTAAGGAGGTGGAATGTGTGTGTGGGTGGGGTGGGGGGGGGGGGGAGGGGAGGGGGAAGCTAGCCCGGAGTTAGCCAGCCCGGGGGTGGGGGTTTAGGGTATAGGGGTAACCAGTTACCCCCGGGCTAGGTTACCACCTCTGGGGATGAGGGGGTGAGGGGGAGGTAAGGGGTTGATACGGCTGATAAATAAAACAGTGTTTCTTCCTTCGGCGTGCAGGCTTTTGACGTCTTGGAGCGCCTTGACCCAGCACCCGAGTATTTGGATGGAAAGAAGGGTGCATGCATCGGAACCTTCCAATTAGTGATTGCCAACAAGGTAAGAAGCTGGCGCACTGCAACTGCACTGCTTTTCTTTTTGTGCGAAGCATCGCAAATTAAGCAACTCTGTGCAACCCCAGTGCGACATGCTGCCCCCCAAACCCTGCGGAGCGCAGAGCCTGGGGAGTTGGGGGGGGGGGGGGGGGGGGGGGGGGGGCATTTTATGACTAGTTTAGCCGGACCCACTAGTTTAGTCGCCCGGCAGCAATGGAATGGCGAGGCGCCGCAAAACAAAAGTGTGCAGCAGTTTACATAATGATGATGGTGATGATGATGACCCGATGATCATTACATTTTTATCTGGAACATCAGCATCTGCAGGGTTTGGGTGCCCCCCCCCCACCCTCGGGTGCCCAAGGTGCAGTGTGTAAAGTGATGATGATGATGATTACATTTTTCATGGTGCCCTACTGAAAGGGACCAACCCTCACCAGTCAAGACATAAAGCCCCTCTGCCCATGCACCCGTTCATGCATCCTAGCCCCTGTCCAGCCAAGCCAGCCTTTAACCATTTGTCTATCAATTTTACTCCAGTTGCTGCTTGGGGCTGAAAAGCCCTGCACATATTAGTCAAGGCATAGTACCCTCTGCCCATGCATCTGTCCATGCATCCTAGCTGCTGTCCACCCTAAAAAAAACGCCTGGAGGGGAGTGGTGTTCAGGGGACCCTCCTGTACACCGCAGCTGGGGAAAGTCACCAGCGCCAGCACACGCATGAAATAACGCCTGGAGGGGCGTGATGTTAAGGGGACCGTGGCATACGCCGCAGCTGTGGAAAGTCACCAAGCACATGCACATCACTGTCATAACATTGTGTTGTCTGCTTTAAATTGTTTTGGTAGCTAGAGGCAGAAAGGATCTGCCGTCATTATTCAAGACGTAATACCATTTGACCATGCATCCGTCCGTCCGTCCATCCATGCATCCAAGCATCATTCCGTCCATGCATCCATGCATCCGTCCGTCCATGCATCCATGCATCCGTCCGTCCATGCATCCGTCCTTCCATGCATCCTTCCGTCTGTCCATGCATCCGTGCATCCGTCCATGCATCCATGCATCCAAGCATCATTTTGTCCATGTATCCATGGATCTGTCTTCCATGCATCTGTCCGTCCATGCACCCATGCATCCGTGCATCTGTTCGTCCATGCATCCATGCATCCTTCCGTTCCTGCATCCGTGTGTCTACCCGTCAATGCATCCATCTTTCCATGCATCCATGCATTCGGCTGTCCATCCGTCTGTCCGTCCATGCAGCCATGCATCTGTCCGTTTATGCATCTGTCCGTCTTTGCATCCTTCGCCCATGAATCCATCCGTCCATGCACCCATACATTTATGCATCTGTCAGTCCATGCACCCATGCATCCATGCATCCCTCCGTCCATGCGTCCATGTGTCCTGCCTCCCATGCATGCATCCATGCATCCCTCCGTCCATGCATCCATGTGTCCCTCCTCCCATGCGTGCATCCATGCATCCCTCCGTCCATGCATCCATGCATCCTTCCGTCAATGCATCTGTCCGTTCATGCATCCACGCATGCATCCGTCGGACCATGCATCCATGCATCCTTCCGTCAGTGCATCTGTCCGTTCATGCATCCATGCATCCTTCCGTCAGTGCATCTGTCTGTTCATGCATCCATCCGTCCATGCATCCATCCATGCATTTTTCCGTCCATGCACCCGTTTGTCCATGCATCCATACATCCGTCCGTCCATGCATCCATGCATCCTTCCGTCAGTGCATCTGTCCGTTCATGCATCCATGCATGCATCCGTCCGTCCATGCATCCATGCATCCTTCCGCCAGTGCATCTGTCTGTTCATGAATCCATGCATGCATCCGTCCCTGCATGCATCCATGCATCTACCCGCCAATGCATCCGTCTGTCCATGCATCCATCCGTCCATGGATCCGTTGGTCCATGCATCCATGCATCTGTCCATCCAAGCATCCGCCCGTCCATGCACCCATGCATCCCTCCGTCCATGCATCCATGCGTCTGTTCAGTCATATCACCCTCTGACCACGTTTGTTTTATTTTTGCTGCGCCCAACAGGAGCCCAAGGACTCCCTGCGAGATGTGATAGCCATGATGAAGAATGGAAACGACACCTCCAACCCTCAAATAGAAATGATCACCCGTGTGATGAAGAAGTGGGCGAAGGAGAACGGTGTGAAGGTGGCTTAGTGGACCAGGGCTCCGCGGAAGGCACCACGTAGAAGGTCTCGACACGAACAGCGTAAAGGTGACCTAGTGTATCAGGGCACCGCAGGAGACACCACGTAGAAGCTCTGAACGCAAAAGAGTGGAGGTGGCTTGGTGTGCCAAAGGTAATGATAACGCCTGGTGGGGCGTGGTGTTAAAGGAGCCCGTCGTGCGCGGGTAGGGAGCGGTCTCCTACCTCAACTGGACAAGCTACCATCGCGGTTGACGGCGACCTGCAACGCCAAGAGCGACCGAAGGGGGAGTCGAACCCCCGACTGATCATCCTCAAGCGATCTGGTCTACCACTAGCTTGGTGTGCCAGGGCACTTGAGGAGACACCATGTAGAAGGTCTCGACACAAACAGCGTGAAGGTGGCCTTGTGTGCCAGGGCACCGCGGCAGACACCACGTAGAAGCTCTGAATGCAAAAGAGTGGAGGTGGCTTGGTGTGCCAGGGCACCGCAGGAGACACCACGCAGAAGGTCTTGACACAAACGGTGTGAAGGTGGAAGGGGTGTACCAGGGTACAGCGGGAGACTCTGCGTAGAAGGTCGCGACACGAATGAGTGGAGGTGGCTTGGTTAACCAGGGCACCGCAGCGGACGCCATGCAGAAGGTCTCGACACAAACAGCGTTTAGGTTGCCTAGTGTACCAGAGTACAGCAGGAGACACCACGTAGAAGCTCTGAACGCAAAATAGTTAAGGTGGCTTGGTGTGCCAGGGCACGGCAGAGTACACCATGTAGAACATCTGTACACAAACAGCGTGTTGGTGGCCTTGTGTACCAGGGTACAGCAGGAGACTCTGCATAGAAGAACTCGACACAAAAGAGTGGAGGTGGCTTGGTGAACCTGGGCATCCCAGGAGACACCATGTAGAAGGTCTCAACGCAAACTGAGTAAAGGTGGAAGGTGTGTACCGGAGTACAGCGGAAGACTCTATGTAGAAGGTCTCGACACGAAAGAGTGGAGGTGGCTTGGTGAACCAGGGCACCACAGGGGACACCACGTAGAAGCTCTGAACACAAGGAGTGGAGGTGGCTTGGTTTACCAAGAGACACCACGTAGAAGCTCTGGACATGAAATGGTGAAGGTGTCTTATTACCAGGACACTGCAGGAGACACCACATATAAGTAGGGAACGGCAAATCATATGATGTTGACCAAAGGCGAGTCTGATATCATATGATATCATACAAAATCATATGATTTAATATCATATGATGTGATGCCCCAGGCCAGAGTTACCTAGTCAGACCGCCGGCATCATATGATATCATATGACGACATGATGTCATATGATATCATATTGCCAACCCCTACATACAAGGTGTTGAAACAAAAGAATGAAGGTGGAATGGAGGCCGAGGGTTCTGAAGAGGTCCAACTCAGACAGCTTAAAAAATGTCATTTGTTTAGTGCTTAGTGCATGGCGACGCATGGGTCCGGCAAAACTAGTCAGAAGTTCCCCCCCGGGCGCCTGGGGGTTTGGGGGGGCTTGCGTCGCACCGAGTCACTCAATTTGCGTCGCGTCGTACGAAGGAAAAAAAGAGTGCATGTGTGCCTCCTAGATCACGGGTTAGTGACTGGGCATGAGTGCGTCCCCTCTGCCTGTCGTCTACAGCTTCTGTAATGATAACGCCTGGTGGGGCGTGGTATTAAGGGAGCCCTGTCTTTAGGCGGTAGGGACGGGCTGCTACTTTACCTGGACAAAGCTACCATAACTTAAGCGCAACCGTGGGGATTCGAACCCGGCACCTACGTCGATCAAGGAGCTCTGCCATTGAGTCATTCGTTGAACGGGGATACAGCTTCTGTACTTCTTCAGATCAGGGTTGTTGAAAACCTTCTGAGAATTTTAAACTCTGTCCACATGTGCGTGATTTCACCCCAGTTACATTGTGCGTGATTTCACGCCCTCACCCCTCTAAAGTGTGCATGATTTTGGACTGTGTCACGCAACATAAGTTTTGAACTACCTGCCCTGGATCAGAATGGATTGGATTGTTACATTTTTTTCCAGCCAACTCAGGGCTGCTTACCATCTTCCAAGTCCAAGTCCCCCCGTGCGACACTCACAGAAATCAAGGACCTTAATAAGATGATTAGACGGTCAAAAGACTTGTCCAATTCAGTATGACTAGAGCGCGAGGTGCTCTGGATCAGTATGACTAGACCACAAGCTGATGCTTGTGTGCTTCCTTCACCTCTCAAGACTGACCTGAGCATGCTAGCTGAGAGGAGTGTGGGCGTGGTACGCTATTGCTTTGTACTGCCTTGTGCACTGCTTTTGTGAGGGTAATTTAGGGACCGTTAAATTGGCTGACTGGGAGTACTCCTTTTGTGGGTTGGGTATGTATGTATGTATGTTACAGTCCAGGGGTAGGCCAAATAGGCTAAAAGGACTTGCCCAACCGTGTAGGAAGGGCTTAAAAAGAGGAAGCGCTGGGTACATGACTATGGGGAATGGACTTTTCAGGGAGAGGGGGGGGGGGGGGGGGGGGGGCATCGATAGGTGCTAATCAGGGTTGTTCAGGACGCTGCGTCCTGCGTCGCAGACGCAACGTCGAAGGGTCCACTGCGTCCTGAGACTCAACGTGGGGAGGGTCCGTTGTGTCGCAGACGCAGCTTGGTGGGTTGGTTGCGTCGCAGGACGCAGGCTACGGGTCGATTGTATCTTGGGGCGCAGGCTATGCAATTAGTTGGTTGAGACATAGGCTGATAAATGTGTTGCGTCTCAATGCGCAGGCGGGAGGTCCTCCTGAACAACCCTGGTGCTAATGGGTGCTTGTTAAAGGCATAACAGGTGATTAAACAAGAATAAGGTGCAGCGCTGCAGCCCATGTACATACAGGCGCTTTATCATTTATCAGAATAGCACAGTCTTGGCAACGGGAAGGGGGCTGGCGCGCTTCATGCGCCGAATTGTACTGCAGAATGTAAAACAAACAAATCAATGCCTCTCCCCTGGTCTAGCCCCACCGTGGTCCTGTAGCTATGAGTTGTCTTGCTGCATGCTGTGTGGTTTCTTTATTGGCCAATTGGAGAAGTCCTTTACTGAAGTAAGATGTGGTGAAGAGGGAGGTATTATAATTGCTGATAACATTTGCAGGGTAATCCCGTCGGTAAAACGATTGTTTGGGGTTCAGTTCATCAGTGCTTTTTCTTTGTAAGCCCTTCCTATCACGGTTGGGGTAGTCCCTTAAGCCTATTTGGCCTACACCTGGACTGTAACATGCATACATACAATCTTGTATACTGTACCGATTATTTAGCTTTTATGAGTAAATCACGTTCAGGCTTTCAGATGCAGATTATGCTCAGATGCCTAGAAGAATTCTATCAAGTTTACAAGATGGGGGTTAACATATATAAATCTGAAGTGGTGGTATTTAAAAGTGACCTTCTAAATGGAAGAGTGGCCGACAAGTGGCAGTTCACAGGCCGATTCCCATTGAGGAGGAGTTCGTTTACTAAGGAATTATTTGCAAGGGGAAACTAACATGGCAGGAATGGCAGCACACTCGAACGTTTTGCCATCAACAGGCTTAGCCATGCAATAGGCTCTGGAAACGGTGCCCACGAGATGGATCTCGCAAATGCCAATACTTGAAGTTATTTTTATAGCGCACTAATTCAAACTATCCTTAACTGTGGTCTGTGGGTGTGAAGTGAGGTTTCAAGACCGTCTGTGTAATTTAAAACGTATCACGGTCTCGAAGGAAAATGTGAAACTATTCAGAATAAGATTAAGAAAAGGGCTCTTGGCGTTAGACGCAACACTTCTACCGACTTGGTCTTCAATGAACATAATAACCTGCATGGGCTCAATGGTTGAGACAATCTATTATTGTATAGGCTTTTGGAATGACATCGTTGATCGTGATGACGATTATTTTGAACGAAGAGCCTTGCTAGAGAGAATATTATAATGGCAACCAGAGATAGTGTAGTAGCCTGGCCGACCACCGACACAGACGACCGACCACCGACTCCCGACCAGCTTCCACACACCGACTACCGACCAGCTGACACCGACACTGCTACTCATCACACATCACACACACCGACTACCGACCAGCTACCACATACTGCTACCGACCAGCCACCGACCAGCTACCGACATTGCTACCGACACTACTACCGACACTGCTACCACCGACTACCGACTACCGACCACCTACCGATTCCGATTCCGATTAGTATATAAACCGAAGCCGAACTCCTGGAGGTCGGTCTACGCGTACTGAGTATACTTTGGTATACGAGGATCACACCCTCCCTCCAGGAATAACTGAAACTACTCAGTATTAACTCCCCGATTCCAGTCCTCCGACGCCGACATCTACAAGTGGTTTCTGGAGCCGAGGTTAAAGCCTTGGAGCTGGGGCTCCCTACCGATTATCCGATTCTTCCTGCAGTTTTTTTTTTGCTTCGTCAAAGATCCCGGCTTTTGCACACCCTTCGACTACTCCAGGTGTATTCCGTGTACGCCACTGCATGCCGTTAGCACCGATTCCCGCCCCCCAGTTCCTTGTTGCTTACACCCAGGGACCTAAATCCGCAACCGAACGACCCCACAGACACGCCCGATTACCCAACCTGCCACTCTCTGTACTCCCGACAATCTCAGACACCCGTGCCCGGCTACCTTTCCGGAATCTCTACTGCTCATTTCCTCAGAATGAGACTATTGGAGCAGGTACCGTTCACAACCATCCGATCCTCTCAAACACTGCTGCTCCCGAACACCACCGACCCTCCCCGACAATCCCGTCATTAACCGGCCTTTCTTTTCCTTACCTCTGACAGTCTGAAAAGAACAGGCACGCGAACAGTAACCAAACCGCCACCGGCACTGCGTGGCACCTAACACCGATCCACCGACCCATCCAATCCGTTCTCTAATCTGTCCCTGACAGACAGAACTAATATCACCGACAACACTGACTCCGACATGCCCCCACGCATGACCCGCAACAGTGCGGACACCGAACCTGAACACCTTCATCACTTCATGGTGCCGGACCATCCACTGTGGCTGACACTGTGCCGACTCAGCAACCGACTCTGCCTCCCCAGTCGGCAACCGGCCCACCCCCGCCTGACACAGTACCAACTGTGCCCCCCCCCCCCCCCCCCCGGCAACCGGCCCACCTACGCCTGGGACTGTCCCAAAACCGACCCCAAACCGACCCATCCGAGCCACCCGACCCATAACCGACCCAACCGACCCAACCGACCCTAAACCGACCCAACCGACCCTAAACCGACCCAACCGACCCAACCGACCCAAAACCGACCCATCCGACCTATTCGACCTAAAACTGACCCATCCGACCAACACTGGCTAGTCCATGCTTGGACAACTACAATCCCCCTGGCTAATGTTTATTCCGACCTCTTGGCAGATGCTAAAGTCTCCATTTTAGGTAACACTGGTGCATCCCATAATTTTGGCACCCTCCGTATGGCCCAGCGGATAGGACTCCCCATTACATCATATCCCCTACCTTCTGTCTCCCTTGCTGGCAGTCCACAGACCATACCGATAATTGGTCATGCCATTGCAAAACTCCAACTTGGTAATTTCACACCGTCCACAACATTTAACCCCATCTTAGGTAATCAATTCCTTTGCCAACCCGTATTGACATAAGTGCACAGACATTATCACTTCGTCACCAAACTAGCTTCGACTTCACAGTATCCTCCGTTTCAAAAACCCGATTTGACTCTGGTCCAGCTGTCATGCAACACGCACTTGCCCAATTCTTGGCATCCTTTCCCTCATCCGACACACTGCAAATGATCACCGCCAAGGGCGCCCGTAAACTAATCCGCCAAGGATGTGGTTCCTTTCTTTTTTTGGAACAATCACAACCACGTATTAGTTTAGGACCACAACCTGACCACACATCCGACCACCGCCCCCAATCTGGCACAATCCCATGTGACATACCGTCTCAGACTGTCCATGTAACACTCAACAATTTGACTGCTGAGACCAAACCAACGGAACATGCCCTAGCTGCAGCTCTCCGTACTCTTACCGACTCTTACACTGACATTTTCACCGCAGTCCCTGGTTTACCCCCTTTTCGTGACCAGATTGATGAACTCATTCCTCTCCAACCGAACATACCGAACATACCGTACCGAAACTGTTACCGCATGAGTCCAATAGAAATGTCTGCAGTCAAGACAACCGTTACCGATGTCCTGTCCAAAGGATAGATCTGACCTAGTTTATCTCCATTTGGCTCCCCCGTGCAGTTCATACCAACACCTGATGGTTCCTTCCGTCTGTGCATCAACTACCGGCCAGTACATGCACTCAAAATCCGAAACCGATACTGATACCGATGCCGATACTAATCCCGATGCCGATGCCGATACCAATGCCGATACTGATACCGATGCCGATACTAATCCCGATGCCGATGCCGATACCAATGCCGATGCCGATACCGATACCGATACCTAAACCGATGCCGATCTACAAGTGGTTCCTCATAATGAGAATCCTTCCATCCGACCTTCCGACAACCGCTCTCAACAAACCGATAGGTCACTTCGAATATATGGTCCTACCCATGAGCATCTGTAACGGGCCATCCGAATTT
Source organism: Chlamydomonas sp. ICE-L (assembly GCA_013435795.1). NCBI lineage: Eukaryota > Viridiplantae > Chlorophyta > Chlorophyceae > Chlamydomonadales > Chlamydomonadaceae > Chlamydomonas > Chlamydomonas sp. ICE-L. Next base: position 11,118,747 of record JACBWV010000610.1, on the reverse strand, counting down.
CAAGCCCTTATGAACCGAATTTTCAGGGACCATCTTGATGACTTCGTGGTTATATTCCTCGATGATATTCTGATATTTTCAAAACTCCCGGCTGACCCACTGAAACACCTCCGACTGGTGTTTGATAGCCTCTGAAAGGAGAAACTCTATTGCAGACCCCACAAATGCGAATTTCACATCCGAAATGAAATTCCTTGGTCATATTGTTGGAAATGGACACCTCAAGATGGATCCCTCCCAAACCGATACAACAATATCCTGGCCACCGAAAACCGAAAGCCGAAAACCGTTGCCAACCTCCGATCCTTCCTTGGACTTTCAACCTATTTCCGGACGTATATCAAAGGATATTCTAGCCTTGTGGCACCGTTGACAACTCTCATCACAGCCTCCTCCAACCGATTCTAATGGACTAATGCCCATACCGCCACTTTTGAGGCTACCAAAACTGCTCTCACATATGCACCACTCCTTGCCTAACCGATTACGGCCTCCCCCGTCCTTCCACACCCGAACCCGTACCCGAACCTGCACTCTGAACCCGAAACTGAACCTGAAACCGAATGTGACATCCGACCATGCCACAACCGGAAGTGAACTTGTAGTAGTCCGATCGAGTCCTGTCGGGTTGATCACTGACAGGCACCTCAGCCAGATAAATACAATGCCGATGTATATATCCCGGGATGAGGAGCGATTATTGACAACCATCCCCGAGCACCTCCTCCGTCCCGATATGGATGGTATACTACTTCACTTGGTGCCTGATACCCCTACATATATCATATGTACCGATAATGCCGACATACCACTATGTCCATTATATCCTTACCAACATGCTTCCACCTTATGGTGCGACCAAAAGCTATCCGTATGACAAGCCTGACTTGGCCACCGAACACTTCAAACGCCGAATCTACCGAAATGGACCACCAATCCTTCCCGTCATGATTCATGAACCCCCCCTACTCTCCACCATCTCTATCCTACCACCTCACCGAACTCTCCGATAGTGCACTACACCGACCTTCCGGACAACCCCGACCTTCCGGACTACCCCGAAACCGACGAAATGTCAGCCCAACAGCTCAGATCAGCCCCACATCCGCCTCAAATCAGCCTCATATCTGTATGAGATCAATCAGCATCACCCAGATCCACCTGAGATCTGCCTCCGATCAATCAGCCTTTCTCAGATCCCCATGGGATCCGTCTCAGATAGATCACCCAGCTAGCCTCAGATCCATCTCAGATCTGTCTCAGATTTCCCTCAGCCTCAGCCTACCTCAGCCTCCGCTCACTCTGACCTGTCTTTTCCTCAATCCAGCCATAATGCTTGGATCCCCTAACCAAATCTGCCAATTTCTATGCTGGACATCTGAACATCTGAACATCTGAACACCTGACCCTCTGAACATCTGAACATCTGAAAATCTGAACATATGACCATATGAAAATCTGAGCATCTGCATATCTGACAAACTGACACATGTGCATAAACGAACATCTGCATATCTGATCCGTTTCAGAACACCTGAACACCTGAACATCTGAACATCTGGTATTTTCAATTCTGAACCTCTGAACATATGACACATATGAACATATAAACATCTGAACATTTGAATATCTGAATATCTGCATATCTCAATATCTGACACATCTGAACATCCGACACATTTGAAAATCTGATGCTAAATCTGAATCTGATACTACCCGTACCACCCGATATTCCTCCAACCGAAACAATTGCAGTAATAACCCTTGATCTTTCTGCTTGCCACAAAGTCCTCAGTGAATTCTGATGCTAGCTTGATGGTGTACTTTTGACCTTATACCCGACCACTGTCCTTTAATTTACCTGCAAATGCAGCAATTGCTCAGCCCCAAACAGGCTCGATGGATGGCATTTTCCTTCCGATTTGAGTACACATTGAAACACATTGCTGGCCAAACCAATGTTGCCGACCCCCTTTCCCGACACCCGGCCTTTGTCAGTGCCATTGTTGCACAAGGTCAGACACTGCCCGACCCACCGTCAGCCGAGCAATAAATCCTCTTGAGATACACAACCGGCACTTATTTTTCTGCACAATCATTTACCGATCAGCTTACGAAAAAACCGACGGATTTTGGCAGACAAAATCTTCATCTCAACACCCCGACCACTGACACCGAATGTACCGATTATACACTGACTATACGGACTAGACCGACTATACCGACTATACCGGCTATACCGACTATACCGACTATACACCGATTATACACCGACTATACCGACTATACCAACTATACCGACTATACCGACTATACCGACTATACCGGCTATACCGACTATACACCAGTTATACACCAAATTTACCGACTATACACCGATTATACACCGATTATACACCGACTATGAGCAGTTATACACCGAATGTACCGACTGTACACCGATTATACACCGACAATGACCAGTTATATCCCGAATGTACCGACAATACACCGATTATATACAAACTTTGACCGGGTATACACCGACCACACCGAATACACCCAGTTCTCCGGGTACCAGAGCTTCATGCAGACAGCAACCCCGCGGACGTGGTTGTCTGAAAGGGGGAGCACTTGTAGTAGCCTGGCCGACCACCGACACAGACGACCGACCACCGACTCCCGACCAGCTTCCACACACCGACTACCGACCAGCTGACACCGACACTGCTACTCATCACACATCACACACACCGACTACCGACCAGCTACCACATACTGCTACCGACCAGCCACCGACCAGCTACCGACATTGCTACCGACACTACTACCGACACTGCTACCACCGACTACCGACTACCGACCACCTACCGATTCCGATTCCGATTAGTATGTAAACCGAAGCCGAACTCCTGGAGGTCGGTCTACGCGTACTGAGTATACTTTGGTATACGAGGATCACACCCTCCCTCCAGGAATAACTGAAACTACTCAGTATTAACTCCCCGATCCCAGTCCTCCGACGCCGACATCTACAGATAGCAACAAACAATGTTGGTCTCGTGGATAACTAAGATGCATTCAGATATTAGGTGCTGTAAAACATTTATCAAAACAATAAAAATAAAGTACGGGTATGCGATATGATTCATATCATATGAATCGCGCAATAAAATTGTCATTTGGGATAATGATTAAATTACGATCGTATAATTAAATAATCACTGTATCACGAATTCAGGGTTCCAGTGGGTAAAACGATTGTTTGGGGTTCAGTTCATCGGTGCTTTTTCGTTTCAGCCCCTTGGGTCACTGTTAGGCAAGACATGTTAGCATATTTGGCCTACCCCTGGACTGTAACAACATATACAAATGTCGACCGAGGTCTTGGCAGCATGAACCGATCATGAGTTGGAATCTAACTAGGATTCGACTGTGTTGCTCGCCTGTCTGATGAATGGCTTGTCATAGCCACCTGGTGAATGCTGACTGGGCCACTGGGGGACTACGGTAGTGAGTTCCTCATCGTTTTCCTGTGTGGAGCTGCGGCAGCTAGATCGTCCCCAACAGATCGAGGGACTTGTCTGCAGTATCTAGGCAATATTGTGTGTTGATAATGGCGTATCGCACTGAGATACATCGTTTCTTGTTCTGCGCAGGGGATGGTTTGAAGAATGAAGACCGACCCCGGTCAATAGGATGTATGGCAGTGCTACCGAAGTTCTCCTTGTTTGACATAATCACTTATTTGGCTATACTGTCCCCAGGCACCCAAGAGCTGGTGGAAGAAGGCTTGGAACTTCTGAAAGATAGGTTCGTCCACTGGTCGGTTGTATTACTTCCTGTTATGGCAATTGGTTGGGCCGTAGCATTTATAGCAATAGCGCCGGATTCCTGTGGTTTCATTCTACCTGTCATCCATGACAAGGACCTGAAGCCGTAATAATAATATTACGGTGCATTTTCATTGGACCACTTGACTTGAGTCGACTCGACTTGAGTTAATCGGACTCGACTTAGCATTCACGTGACTTGACTTAGGGTTTATGGCGCCTAACTCAAGTCGAGTCTTTCGTGTTTCGTGTTTCCATTGATCATACAGTCTTTCCGATATGACCATACCTTTCCGACATGCCACCATTGCCACGTGGACTCTGCAGAGCTACTATAATGGCCTGCCCCGGGCCCGGGCCTGCCTATCATCCACGGGCCTGCCTATCTACTGATCCCATGATACTTTGTACTAAGTTTGCAAGCTCCCGGCAAGAACCTTATTCTCGAACTCAAAAAATGTTCAGTCATAGCCGCCCACGATCTTGAACGCAAGGTAGGTCCACAATGACAATATTTACCTCGCACCTCGTTTTGAATACTGCATTCCCTTCCAAATGGACAACATGCTTATCGTACCTCGTACACGAAAACTTTCCTCCACCACCTTGCTTGTTCCCAAAGGCGCAGTGTCAATCTGAGATCACAGGAACCTATACATTCAAATCGTGTTCCATACTCCCCTTCCAATATTGTGCGAGTCTTAGGGCTACGGCTTACCACTGTAGGTTTCCACCGTGCAAGAACATTGAACTGCTAGGCTAGGGAAGCAACTCAGGGATCACCAACTGGCCATTCCATAAAACCAGAACATCTGCAGAAGAGATATCCTGTCTTATGTGACTTCTCTGGGTAAGGAAAACAGTAAAATGTCCCATGATTTGAGACACATGCTGTATGTCCTGTTCTGTTCTGGGTTTTGAAGCGTTCTGTCTTCATGAAAAGCTCAGCATCGGGCTCTAACCTCTTGCTGAGCGCCAGTCATGTAGTGTCGGCTGTCCCTGCTGGCGACTATTAAAACCTTGCCTTGCGCAGTTGTCTTCCTATCTTTCTTGTTAACGCAACACACCCCTGTTCTAAAACTTGCACACGTAAGCAGAATATGAGAAAACGCCATTTACGAGATTATCATTCCCTCATCTGTCTATTTCAGTGTTATGCATCCAGGCTGATCCAGGTAATGATTCTATCTATCAGATCTACTTCCATGCACTAGGTTAAGGTCGAGCCGCCAAACTACCCGCTAATATGCTCTTACGATTCTAGATATGTTAAAGCGCGGTAGACCTCGTTCAGTCGCGTGTTGCCAGCCAACTTACGAAAGTACGGCATATCCTGCTAAACAACCAGCCGCAAAAAAAAACCAAGTCCCCGAGCACCCCTGGGGGTACTGGGGAAGCAAGGTTCCACCTTGTTAGATATCGTGTGGCATACTTCATTTCTTAGTGCGAATAAACCTGTCGAGATACAGGGGATATATTATATACACTCCATATAGGGGATCAATCGGGTATGGTTGCAGGCTAAACCGTGCTGAAGGCCTGGGGAGGAACTTGCCCTGTTAAAGCGATGAGTGCAAGTATGCTTTCTACACCATGCTGCTACCAAGGAATTACATTGTTAACCTTGCCCTTATTGTCTTGCCTTTGTACCGGTACAACTTTTTAGATCTGGGTGTGTGTCCATCAAGACACTACCGTGGCCGCCACAAGATTACCCGGCTGGGAAAACTAAAGAAAACAAGGCTAGAAGAAGAAGAAAGACAGGAGGGAAAGGCTCATCAGGCCTGCTACCTGCACACTGACATGGTGCACTCGTTGGGTGAGCTTGGAGATTTGTCTTGTTTCTGGGGAAGGGAGGATAGCGAGAAGACCCAGACCAGTAGGAGTGCTCATACATTTTTTCCATCTGAAAACTTAAATAAGCCAGCAACCTTCTTAAACTGCTACCTACCCTCTACTCCTCTCCGCACTAAGACTGTACATCTGTGAAGCACTGTGCCGGGGTTTTATATCGCTGCCATCACCTGGTTCCCGGCGTAGATGCCGCTGTACGCTTGTTGCAATAACGATTTTCGCATTCGCAGAGTATTCTTCAATGTGTCGAGAACCACTTATTTGCAGGTGGATGTTCGACCCGTGGCGACTGGGCGCCTGACTACCACTACAATGTTGCCGACACCCATATCTACGGGGCAGCACGCTGGAAGAAGGTAAGTTGCTCGAGGACGAGATTGGACGACATCTACAAATATGCTTGAATCTGCTGCGACTTATCATGCAAACTGCCGTGGGTGAGTTATCAGAAGATCTTCCAAAATAAGTGGGGAAATGCTTCGGGTTGACATTTTCCTCAGCTGTATTTTGCCAGCTCTACCATGGGATTCTACAAAATGAGGACGAGAACACATGGAAACCTCTAATCACCTTTGTTTGCTTGCCTCTGTGCTTCTTTGTTCCATTGCCCAGTTTTCTGCTTTTGCCTTTAGCCTTTTGCCTTCTGCCATTAGCCTTTATGCTTCTGAATGGTTTTAAGACCCCCCCCCCCCCCCCCCCCCCCCCCCCAGGTCAACGGTGACCTGCCTATGACAATGTGATGTAATGCATTCTGGAACCAGAGGATCTGAATGAACCTCTTCATTTCAGATGTTGAGCAACCCCAGTATCCCCCCACCCCCACCCCCACCCCCACCCCCAAGCCCAAGCCCAAGCCCAAGCCCAAGCCCAAGCCCAAGCCCAAGCCACCCCCCGCCCAAGCCACCCCAACCCCCAACCAAAAACCAAAAACCAAAAACCAACCCCCAACCCCAAACCCCAAACCTTAAACCCCAAACCCCAAACCCCAAACCCAAAAACCAAAAAACAAAAACCAAAAACCCAAACCCAAACCCAAACCCAAACCCAAACCCAACCCAACCCAACCCAACCCAAATAAACTTCACAGCAGAATCATCAAGAGAATGGTGTCCCACATCCAGTGGGGCATGCCAAGGCTTATGCTCGACCCAAATATCGCATTGGTATCGCACTGAGTAAGTTCCCAGCCTCGGAGGATGGAGGGGAGATTGCAGACTCTACTTCTTATCAGCCATTCAAGCGTTCCACCACTTGCCATGCGCTTGATAAAATGGGAACTGGCTCCAAGGATCAGCGCCAATTGTACACACACGAGGAAGATGGTGAATGCAACACATCTTACTCACACTCGGACATGCAGCCCCCCTCGGCGCCCAAAGCAAGCAAAGGTAGGGTTCTGAAATAGTTTTCATAAGGCATACAGCCATACACATCCCTGGTATATTTCCGTCTGTAAGAATGTGCATTCACTCATCTGTTTGAGTATTCGTATTTTGATTGTATTTTGTGGTGCCTACTCTTGCATGATGCCAGGCATAATTATGAGCAGAGAAATGTTGTTGCTTCTCAATTAGTGGAGGTGATATGGATTATGGTTTGGCCACTTCTTTTTTGTAGCCATGGCATACAATTTCTCTATGGTTGTCGGCTACTGATGTGAACACCCACTGGGGCCTAATGGTATTCAACATCTGACAAATGCTTCCATTAAATCCTTTCTAAAAACAGCTTATTCTCCCAACAATGTCAATTGGCGCAGGTGTTGAATCATCCAGGGCTCTCAAGCCAGTGAAACCTCAACAGGGTAAACTCCAGGTATGGACTGCTATGCAAATTTTGAAGATAAAGGAGGACCAAGCAAATATAATGCAAGTGCGAATAGAGTTATATCCGTTTCACCGTTTCCCCCAATTTAAACAAGTATTTTATAATCTGCATTGAACAATGTAGAGTCATGCTATGGTCGATGAAAAATTCAAAATCCTTTCCCACACTTGTAATATGCACCAGTACTATCATTATGACTATAGCTTGGGTGGTATATGGCCTCATAAAAACCAGGCTGATGTCTTTAAATCAGTGCATGGATAAATGTTTGCCCATTTGAAATGGAGCCAGGGCATGAAGAACGTGAGTTCACCAACCATTGAACACCCAAGCATCATTGACTGTATGCATAATGATATTGATGAATAACAGTACAGAAAAAACCTTTCTCTTAGGTGTCCTATGCAACCAACATAAACCCTAAACCCTATCCGCAGGGACTGGGACCATGCCATGGTGCCGTGGAAGTGCCGCATCTGAGATCTGAAGTAGGTGCTATTGTCCAGCCTGGAACTTGCCATCATCCAGTATTGGCACAGGTGCTATTGTTCAGCCTGAAACTTATTGTTGCACATTATTGGCCCAGGTGCTATTAGTCAGCCTGAAACTTATTGTTTAAAATTATTGGCCCAGCCCAGGTGCTATTTCCCAGCCTAAAACTTGTTGTTGTACATTTGTGGCCTAGGTGCTATTTCCCAGCATGAAACATGTTATCATGCAGTATTGGCTCAGGTGCTATCGTTCGGCTTGCAACTTATTTGTGTGCAGTATTGGCACAGGTTATATTGTCCAGCATGAAACATGTTATCATACAGTATTGGCACAGGCGCTATTGTCCATCATGCAACTTGTTGTTGTACTGTATTGGCACAGGTGCTATAGTCCAGCTTGCAACTTGCAACATTATAGTGCCACTATATTGTAACTGTGTGACCAAAGCCATTATTTCCATTTTTAAAATTTTTGAATGTTTCTTGGGACTTATGTCTACAGGCGAGGCTCACGTCTGGGATTGGTGAGCGTCTTCCAGTTCCGGAGAGATCAGCAGTGTTTTCAAGACTACCAACCTTTCAGGGAGACCACTTTTCTGCTGCAGCTCTGGTGTGCGCCAACAAGATTTTGAGCAAGATCGAACACCCAGGTGCTTGTAAAATCCCTTAATAAACTGCTGTAGTATCCTACCTGATTGTCAGCCATCAAGCTTTTGATCAAAATCGAACACCCTGGTGCTTGTAAAATCCCTTAGAAGACTGCTGCGGTATCTTACCTGCTTTTCAGCCATAAAGCTTTTGAGCAAGATGGAAAACCCAGGTGCTTGTAAAATCCCTTAGTTGACTGCCGTAGTATCTTAACTGATTGTCAGCCATCGAGCTTTTGAGCAAGATGGAACATCCAGGTGCTTGTAAAATCCCTTAGTTGACTGCTGTAGTATCTTACCTGATTGTTAGCCATCAAGCTCTTGAGCTAGATCGAACACCCAGGTGCTTGTAAAATCCCTCAGTAGACTGCTGTAGTATCTTACCGATTTTCAGATGGCGTTGTATTCCGTACACAAGGAGTAGATAGATGGACATCACATGTCAGCATGCAACCATTTTTATGTGGATGCCAGTTTGCTTGGACAAAATTGAAGGGGGGCAGCTCAACATTCGACTACATGTTGGGGTGGTGCGGGTGTACGGGAAGGCAGATAGCAAGATATTTATACGGTAGATAGCAAGATAGTAATTGGTGCGTGGGGCTGGGCGAGCGGAGTGTGTGTGGGGGGATGTGGTTGAGGGGGGTGCGGGTGGGTGGGGTGGGGGTAGTAATCACCAAGGTCAAAGGATTTCAAATCCAAGAGTAAAACAGCAGGGAAAGTATCGATGCGTGATGGTATCATTATAATGCCGCGAACCTGCATTTGGCTTGCAAACTGCAGGGATGATCACGTATGTACCGGTCAAACCGGATTCCTTCGCTTTTGTGTTGGGCACATCATGGTCCTTCTCTGCTTTTGTGATTTCGTATGGCAGCTCCTACTTCCAGCGCCTGGTGGCCAGCATCCCTCAGCTGGAGCTCGTTGTGAGGCAAGACTCCAGGTGTGTGGCATTCTTATTGCATTACTATCCCATTTATTGATAAACACATTTTATCACACATTTTATCCCACAATGTTGCGACAACGGGGGCTGAACTTGGAGGCGATATGCCAGCTATAGCAACAGGGTCAGATGTGCCGACCATAGGCACACTGTGTGTGCAAGTCTTTGTCTGTGGACAGCTAGGCAGAATTAAAGAAGTTGTTCACATGCTTCATTGTATATCGTCACAATCTGGTTGCATGTTTTGCATGAGTTACATGTGTATCGTATCCACTTTATATTGGAGCTTGGCATATATCCAATATCGATTGCGTAATAAAGCACCCCCTCAGTTATGAGTAAGTTATTGGGTATCATCTGGATCATGGTGTTGAGACAGGGTTGTCCGCCTGTACGGGTTTCCTTTCATTGTGTGATTACATTACATTACATTACATTACATGTTAAAGTCTACTTGACACCGCCAGGGTGTATGAGACTCTGTGCTTTAAACAAAAAGAAAAAGCACCCACAAAGCAAAAAACCCCATTACATCAGGGGTGTGTCGAGGACAAACAAACCAAACTCCCAACCACCGTTTTGGTGGCGTAGGTATTAAACCCCTTAGAGCAGGACCCAGATCTCAACCACTTACAGTGGCGGAGGTAAGAAGCTAACAAATGAGAAGTCTCAAGAAGAAAAAAAAGGGATAATAAATTACGGTGCCACTAAGCAGTCCAGGGCTTCCTGTCTTGCTCTTCTACAAGTAGAAAGATAGTCGGCTAGGTTGCTCCAAAAAGACTTAGTGCCATTTCCATTCATAAAGGTTCTGAATGTGGAATCGCAGAATTCCACATTCCATACGGTTAAGTCGGTATCCTCATGGACATGCCTATAAATATCTGTAAACAGATTCTGGTAGCGGAGGCGAATATCATTATAAAAAGGGCACTCAAACATATGCATTTCATCCTCAGTTTTTTGGAACCCACACATTTGACAGTGTCTCATTGAGCGAGGGATGTGTGCTCTATCCACCACCCTCATTCTTTCTGTGTTCAGCCAATGGGAACCCATTCTAAACTGTGCTATAGAACGAATCTGATCCTGCTTATGTAAGGCGGATGTAAAGGGAATCAAGCCATTCTCATCATTGCTGTTGGCTGCGAACCATTTTTGGTATCGGAGGCGTTTAAAGCCAACCCTTCTCTCATCAGGGATGTCTCTAACTGCATTGGTGTCACTTGGGTACTTAAACCTCCATGACTCAAAAACTTCAGACATAATACCTTCGACATCGACAGCCTCCAAAATGTTGATGTTTTTACTGGATCCTAGCTTGTGGAGAGCACAACGCAAGTCATGAACCCAGCCAGTGTTGGAGTCAAAAGATTCCTCAAGAGCCATTCTAATGAGATCCTCAGGTTCTTTATGTATGGTCTTGTTCCAGAAGCGCAAAGCTTGTTTAAGCCAAGCAAAACACAACGGGGTTCTACCCAGCTCTTCCATGATAATATTAGATGTAGTAGATTGGCAAACACCCAACATTTGTTTAAGTATACCTCTATGCCATTTCTCACAAGCATGGTCATTTGAGATAAGTGTGTTGTTCAGAATAGAAGGAGCCCACACCTCACAGCCAAAATTCAGGATAGGTTGTACAAGAGAATCAAACAGGTGGGTGAGAATATCAATATTGTATATCTCCATTGTATGGCATCGCCTACGAAGCATGTGGTGTGCCTTTTGGGCCTTAGTGAGCATCCTAGAAAAAGCAGCTTTTGCACGATTGCTTGAGTCACCATCCACAAAGAGGGATCCCAAGTAGATAAAAGATAACTTTGTAGAAAGTTGTGCTCCATCATAGACAAATTTGTAATCAGGATCCATGCGGGCCTCATCACAGAATTGTTTGTTGAAAACGACAATCTCAGTTTTCTTTATATTGTGATGATCAAGGAATCGGATCATGCGGGCAACCCTGTTGCAAATGAATTTGACACTTTCTTTGTGGCGTTGCGTTGCCATTCCGTTGCTGCATGAGTCTGGCTAAGCTGGTCAGAATTGGGCAGCGCATCGCACTGGGGTTGCACTGAGTCACTCAATTTGCGACTCGTCCCCCACAAAAAAACTGACCTGGCACAATTGAATCCGTACCTCTGCATCGCAGCCTTATCCCTCCAATCCACTTTATAACCTTTATCCACTTTATAACCTCTATTCACTTTATTACCTCTATCCACTGTATAAACTCTATCCGCTGTATCCACTCTTGTACCACTTGTGCTTTATTATAACTTATGGCTGAAGCAATCTCATTGGATAAACCACATTCAGCCCCCCTGCTAATTTGCACCAAAGCAATTACTCTACGCTCGGCATGAGTTAAGTAAGCATAAGTACTCTAATCTATTAGTATGCATTCATATTGCGTGATGTCATTCCTTCATACTTCTAACTCCTGTTTTTTGGCTCTCAGTTACGCACACTACATGGCCGATGTCCCTTTGAGATATCCCTCTGCTGACAGGCTTGAACTCGCCGCCAACAATGTAAGTGGCCTTGGTTGGCCTGCCTTTACTTTTTAGGATATAATTTTTATTATTATTTGTATCTTAAGTGTTACCAGATGAGGTCCCAAATACTTAGGGTTGTCAAGTATGATACTCTTTAGATATATTGTATGTTGTATCGTACTGTATATCAATATCATATGATATATCGCCCGATAATCTTGGGGACGAGTACGATATTGACATCCCTACAACTGCTTCCCAAATAACACATTTTCACGTAAGAAAATGGCCAAAGAAGATAACCATAAAGCCGAAGATAAGTTTACAGCTGAGGATGAGTGAAGTTAAAGCACTTGCGGGAGATTTTGGTATCCCTTGTGAGGCTGGATTGTGTTGGCAAGGTTTGATTTACCCCAGCCGCCTTTTTTTCCAAATGTTGGTTGGCTAGGTTTGATGTGCAAGTATAGCTAGCCTCCCCTCGTTATGCAGCACATAAGCACCTTCAGTTTCTCGCCTTCCTGAACGTACCCTCGTCTGCACGTAGATAGCTCGTGTGATTGCGTGTGAGAGCAGTACTCATCCATCCATCCACCAACGCACATAACCATACATCCACACATATACTTTGCCCTTTGCCATGTATTCAGCCAGACCAAAGTCATACCACCGCATTAGTGTGTCTGTTGAGCCTGTGCCTCCCTCACCCCTTTCTGTTGGGTACGCTGCTCTGTGAGCTCATTCCATCTCTCCCTTACCACTTTCTGTTGGGTTTGCTGCTCTGTCAGGATCATCGATCAACGCTGGATTCCATCATGTTCACGTGCATCTACCTGGCAGCCAAGCTGGTTGACAGCACGGAATACCATGGAAAGCTTCAGCACATGTTGAGCAGGATATATGGTGTGCGAGTATCTGCAGCTCAAGCAAGAGAGGTGGGACATTTTTCTACTTTTGATTTCGGGGTTTCTTTTGGGGCTACGAGTAGCGGCTTATTGGCAGATCCTTTACCTGTCCTTGGGCCAAACCTGAAGCTAGCTGGTGTGTATGAAAGCTGGCATGACGGGCAGTCCAATGCAGCTGAACGCTTTGGGCTTGAATCAGTGTCTGGCTAATGGAGCTGGATAGAAGCTGCTATGAGTAGCCCAAAAATGAAACAGAGTTTGAGTGTGATCTTTGAACGAGCCTGGGGTGGGTTTGCTCTGTCAAGCAAGTTGGACTTGTTCAGCACAAGCTCATATATTTGATTACAAGGAATTGATTTATTGTCTAGTAGCATAGGTTGCCTGTTGGATGACCCAGTATATCTGATCAGTCTTCGTAGTGATGCAGTTCTGTGATTGCTCGTGGCAAGATAAACCAGCCCATTATTTGACTCAGAAAACATGATCAACATATCGTGTAGCTAAGCAAAAATGAGGACTCATACAAGCTATCATGAATTATTGCATGGATTGATGGAAAGGCAGGCAGGTGCCTCATGCGTTTTAAAAGTGCAGGTGAGTGGCTGATGGGGGGCATCCTTCCTGCTGATCAGGCGGCTGGATCTCAGCATACCACAGTAGGACATCCTTGATTGGAAGTCATAGCATGGGGACAACTAGACTGTAAAACTGCTACTCCTACTCCTACTCCTACTCCTACTCCTACTCCTACTCCTACTCCTACTCCTACTCCTACTCCTACTCCTACTCCTACTCCTACTCCTACTCCTACTCCTACTCCTACTCCTACTCCTACTCCTACTCCTACTCCTACTCCTACTCCTACTCCTACTCTACTCCTACTACTCTCCTACTCACTCCTACCTCCTACTCTACGCCTACCCTACTTCCTCCGCCTACTCATACTCCTACTACGCCTACTCCGACTCACTCCTATCTCTCCTACCCTACTCCTACTCCGACTCTACTCCTACTCCTACTCCTACTCCTACTCCTACTAACTACCCACCTCCTACTACTCCTACTTCCGACTTCCTACTCCTACTCCGACTCCTACTCCTACTTCCTAACTTCCTACTCCTACTCCTACTCCTACTCCTACTCCTACTCCTACTCCTACTCCTACTCCTACTCCTACTCCTACTCCTACTCCTACTCCTACTCCTACTCCTACTCCTACTCCTACTCCTACTCCTACTCCTCTTCTACTCCTACTCCACTCCTACTCCTACTCCTACTCTACTCCTACTCCTCTCCTTACTCCTACCCTACTCGCTACGTCCTACCTCCTACTCCTACTCCTACTCCTACTCCTACTCCTACTCCTACTCCTACTCCTACTCCTACTTACTTGCCTACTCCTACTCCTAACTCCTAACTAACTACTCTACTTCCTACTCCTACGCTCCTACTCCCCTAACCTCCTACTCCTACTCTCCTATCCTACTCACTCCTACTCCTACTCCTACTCCTACTCCTACTCCTACTCCTAATCCTACTACTTCCTACTAATCCTACTAATCCTACTATCCACTAATCCTACTAATCCTACTAATCCTACTAATCCTACTAATCCTACTAATCCTACTAATCCTACTACTCCTACTACTCCTACTACTCCTACTACTCCTACTACTCCTACTACTCCTACTACTCCTACTACTCCTACTACTCCTCCTACTACTCCTACTACTCCTACTACTCCTACTACTACTCCTACTACTCCTACTACTTACTACTCCTACTACTCCTACTACTCCTACTACTCCTACTCCTACTCCTACTCCTACTCCTACTCCTCCTCCTACTCCTACTCCTACTCCTACTCCTACTCCTACTCCTACTCCTCCTCCTACTCCTACTCCTACTCCTTCCTACTCCTACTCCTACTCCTACTCCTACTCCTACTCCTACTCTACTCCTACTCCTACTCCTACTCCTACTCCTACTCCTACTCCTACTCCTACCTCCTACTCCTACTCCTACTCCTCTCCTACTCCTACTCCTACTCCTACTCCTACTCCTACTCCTACTCCTACTCCTAACTCCTACTGCCACTCTACTCTCCTACTCCTACTCCTACTCCTACTCCTACTCCTACTCTACTACTCCTACTCTACTCCTACTCCTACCTACTCCTACGCCAGACTCCTAACTCCGACTTCCCTACTCCTACTACTCCTACTCCTACTCCTACTCCGACTCCTACTCCTACTCCCTACCTCCTACTCCTCCACTCCTACTCCTAATCTTCCTACTCCTACTCCACTACTCCGTACTCACTCCTACTCCTACTCTCCTACTCCTACTCCTACTCCTAACTCCTACTCCTACTCCACTCCTACTCCTACTATCCTACGCCTACTCCTACTCCTACTCCTACTCCTACTCCTCTCCTACCTACTCCTACTCCTACTACCTACTCCTACTCCTACTCTCCTCTCCTACTCCTACTCCTACTTCCTACTCTTCCTACTCCTACTCCTACTCCTCTCCTACTCCTACTCCTATCCTACTCCTAACTTCCTACTCCTACTCCTACTCCTACTCCTACTCCTACTCCTATCCCCGACTCCTCTCCTACGTTCCTACTCCACTACGCTACTCCTACTCCTACTCCTACTACTCCTACTCCTACTCCTACCCGACTCCTACTCTCCTAACTACTCCGACTCCTACTCCTACTCCTACTCTACTCCTTACGCCTACTCCTACTACTCCTACTCTACTCCTACTCCACTCCTACTCTACTCCTACGTCGCTCCTCTACTTCCTACTCTACTCCGTACTCCTACTCCTACTCCTACTCCTACTCCTACTCCTACTCCTACTCCTACTCCTACTCCTACTCCTACTCCTACTCCTACTCCTACTCCTACTCCTACTCCTACTCCTACTCCTACTCCTACTCCTACTCCTACTCCTCCTCCTACTCCTACTCCTACTCCTACTCCTACTCCTACTTCCTACTCCACTCCTCTCTCCTACACTCCTACCCCCTCCTCCTACTTCCGACTCCTACTCCTACTCCTACTCCACGTCCTACTCCTACCTCCTACTCCGACGCCTACCGATACTCCTACCCTACTCCTACTCCTACTCCTACTCCTACATCCTACTCCTACTCCTACTCCTACTCCTACACCTACTCCTAACTCTACCCTACTCCGACTCCTCCTACTCTACTCCTCTCCTACTCCTACTCTCTCCTACGCCTAACTCTCCCTACTCCTCCTCCTACTCCTATACTCCTCATCCGACTCCTACTCCTCCTACTCCTACTCCTACTCCTACTCCTCTCACTAACTTCCTACTCCTACTCCTACTCCTACTTCCTACTCCTCTCCTACTCTCCTACTCCTCCTACTACTCCTACTCCTCCGTTCCGCTATCCTCCTCCCCCTCCTTCCTCCGCATTTCCGCTTTCCCGGCTTCCGCTTTTCTTCCCCGTCTTTCCTTCCTTTCCCGCTTCCGCTTCCCGCTTTTCTTTCCGCTTCCCTCCGCTTTCCTCTTCCGCTTCCCTTCCGCTGCCCTTCCTTTCCGCGTCCGCTTCCTCCGCTTTCCAGCCGCTTTTTCCGCTTCCTTCCTCCGCTTCCTTTCCTCTCCTCTTCCGCTTCCTCCTCCCTTCCTCTCCTCCGCTTCCGCTTCCGCTTAGCTTGTCCTCCGCTTCCTCCGTTCCGCTTCCGCTTCCGCTTCCCGCTTTCCGCTTCGCTTCCTACGCTTTCCGCTTTCCCTTCCTCCGCTTCCTCCCCGCTTCCTGCCAGCTTCCGCTTCCGCTTCCACTTCCACTTCCACTTCCACTTCCACTTCCACTTCCACTTCCACTTCCACTTCCACTTCCACTCCCACTTCCACTCCTAGACTCCTACTCCTACTCCTAGACTCCTACTCCTACTCCTAGACTCCTACTCCTACTCCTAGACTCCTACTCCTACTCCTAGACTCCTACTCCTACTCCTAGACTCCTACTCCTACTCCTAGACTCCTACTCTCCTCTGCTAGACCTCCTACTACTACTCCTCCTTCCTACTCCTGCTCCTAGACTCCGAACTACCTGCTCCAGACTCCTACTCCTGCTCCTATACCTTCCTCTTCGCCTGCTTCCTAGACTCCTACTTACTCTGCTCCTATACGCCTACTCCTGCTCTAGACTGCCTACTATATCCTTCTCCAGACTCTCCTCCGCCGGCTCCTAACTCCTACTCTCCTGCTCCTAGACTCCTACTCCTGCTCCTAGACTCCTACTCCTACTCCTAGACTCCTACTCCTACTCCTAGACTCCTACTCCTACTCCTAGACTCCTACTCCTGCTCCTAGACTCCTACTCCTACTCCTAGACTCCTACTCCTACTCCCAGACTCCTACTCCTACTCCCAGACTACTACTCCTACTTTACTCTCCCAGACTACTAACTCACTCCAAGAAACTACTACTAACTAACTACTTTCCCAACTACTACTTACTCCTACTCCCAGACTACTACTACTACTACCAGACTACTACTACTACTACTCCCAGACTACTACTACTACTACTCCCAGACTACTACTACTACTACTCCCAGACTTCTACTACTACTACTCCCAGACTACTACTACTACTACTCCCAGACTACTACTACTACTACTCCCAGACTACTACTACTACTACTCCCAGACTACTACTACTAACTACGTACTACTACTCCCAGACTCTACTACTCTACTTCCCAGACTCCTACTCTACACTCTCATATACTACTACTACTATCTCCAGACTACACACCACTACTCCCAGACTACTACTACCACTACTCCCAGACTACTACTACTACTACTCCCAGACTACTACTACTACTCCTCCCAGACTTCACTACTACGCACTACTACTCCGACCTACTGAACTATACCGACTACTCCAACTACTAACTACTACTATCTCCAGACTACTACTAACTACTACTAGCCCAGACTACTATACTACTACTGTACTCAATCCAGACTACTACTTACTACTACTACTCCAGACTACTACTACTACTAGCTCCCAACTCACTACTACTAACTACTCCCAGACTACTACTACTACTCCTAGACTACTACTACCAGACAACTAGACTACTACTACCAGACAACTAGACTACTACTACCAGACAACTAGACTGCAACCTTCACAAGGGTCACTTTGATGATGATGATGATGACCTTTTCCATAGGTTGATTCAAAGTGTCTGAAACTCTGAATGGTCATAAGAGCCCAGAGCAATTTGTTCTAGATATGCGTCATTCTGAAGCTTCTCCAAAAATGGTTGGTTATATTTTGCCTGACACAATCTGACGGATATCCCAAATTTATATCCAGGTTGAGTCAAAATGTCTGAATGGTCTCCAGTGGCGCTTGGGGCCTTTCTTCTACGAAGATGACCTGACAGACTGGGAAGAGATCTTTTGATTGCATCTGAAGGGGGATTCCGCTCAAATGTCGCTTGTCCTTTTGTACATCCCGCCCTTCTCAATGATGATGGCCTGCAGCCACACGTTGCGTATCCGTCCGCCCGTTTGTCAGGGCAGACTTCCAGTTATGTAGCTGTTCATAAATCACAACTCTACTCAGCGTCTCAGCATCTCTCGTACAAAGCTCAGATAATCATTACAAGCCGCAATGTAGTGCAGGATTCGGACCAGAAATTACGGTATATTTTGTTCCCGGTTTTGTCTCGGTATATCTTCTCGGTATAGCTTCTCTGAAACTGTTGTTGGGATATTGTTCCTTTCTGTGGCGCTGTGGGATCCTACTCAAAGGTCCACATTGTCAGTCCTGTAGTCAGACCTTGGCCAAGGCTCTTCCTAAAGAGCCTACAGTCATTTTGTGCTAGATATGCATACTTCAGAAACTTATCCAAAACTGTTTTATATGTGGCCTTGTGGGCTCCTCCTCACATTGTCAATACTGTAGTTAGACCTTGGCCAAGGCTCTTCCCTAAGAGCCTACAGTCATTTTGTGGTAGATATGCATACTTCAGAAACTTCTCCAAAACTGTTTTGTCATGTGGTGTTGTGGGCTCCTCTTCACATTATAAATACTGTTGTTAGACCTCGGTCAAGGCTCTTCCTCAAGATCCTAGTCATTTTGTGCTAGATATGCGTACATCAAAAACTTCTTCAAAACTGTTTTTATGTGGTGTTGTGGGCTCCTCCTCAAAGGTCCACATTGTTAGTTCTGTAGTTGTTGCTCTTGATCAAGAGCCTACAGTGCTTTTTGTGCTAGGTATGCGTTCTTCTGAAACGTCTCCAGAACTGCATACTTCTGAATCTTCTCCAAAAAATGTTTTGGAGAAGATATGAGTACTTGTGAATCTTATCCAAAACTTTTTTTTATGTGGTGTTGTGGGCGCCTCCTCAAAGGTCCACATTATCAGTGCTGTAGTTAGACCTTGGTCAAGGCTCTTGCTCAAGCTCCCGCAGTACTTTTGTGCTAGGTATGCGTTCTTCTGAAACTTCTCCAAAATTATTTCTAGATATGTGCTGTTCTGAAGCTTCTCTGAAGCAGTTTTTTCTGTGGCACTGTGGGCTCCTCCTCAAGGGTCCACATTATCAGTCCTGTAGCTAGACTGCGGTCAAGGCTCTTCCTCAAGATCCTTTCTAGATCCAACGATCTTTTCCATCTGCCACATCTAAATCAATGGGGTGAGGCAGGATAGATCTTTCTCCATCATTGCATCATTCCGCTCTCTGATTTAGTTGACACAATTAAATCAAAGCAGTGAGCTAGGATAGATCATTCCACAAGCCAGAGGTTTTATCTAAGCCAATAGTTTTTTGGGTAGCATGTAGGATTAGAGCTCAGCCCTTGCAGCATTTGGCTAGCAGCTAGTAGCTGACAGCCTGTAGGCATAGTCACGCCTATCATGTAGGATTATAGCTCAGCCCTTGCAGCATGTGGCTAGTAGCTAGTTGCTAACAGCCTGTAGGCATTGTCATGGCTACCATGTAGCATTATAGCTCAGCCCTTGCAGCATGTGGCTAGTAGCTAGTAGCTGACATACAGCCTGCAGGCATTGACATGGCTACCATGTAGCATCAGAGCTAATGCATTAGACCTGTTGGCGTCATCTGCTTGAATCGGATGTAGATATTCGGATGTTGTGAGCAGGGTCTATTATCTGCCTGTCTAGTTGTTATGTAGGTAGTATGATGATGTGAGCAGGGTCTAGTATTTGCCTGCCTACTTGTTATGTAGGTAGTATGATGATGTGAGCAGGGTCTAGTATCTTCTTGCCTACTTGTTATGTAGAGATTATGATGATGTGAGCAGGGTCTCGTATCTTCCTGCTTACTTGTTATGTAGGTAGTATGATGATGTGAGCAGGGTCTAGTATCTTCCTGCCTACTTGTTATGTAGATAGTCTGATGATGTGAGCAGGGTCTATTAATTGCCTGCCTATTTGTTAGGCTCATCTACTTTGACGTGGTGCAGGGTCTATCCAAAGTAAGTCAGTTTGATTGTTACATGCATAGGGAGTCTGAAACCTATGCCCTTTCTGTTTCCCCCTCCTCCCTTCCTGTGGGATATGGCCCACACCAGGGGCTAGCTGATTGTTACACAGGGGTACGAGTTAATAATCGTGGACCAAGAAAAGTTTTTGTAGTAGACAGAGGTACACAGCACTGTAGTTGTTGTTGCTCTTGCTCAAGAGCCTACAGTACTTTTGTGCTAGGTATGCGTTCTCCTGAACCGTCCCTTTTTCTGGATATATGCTGTTCTGAAGCTTGTCCAAAACTATTGCTAGATATGCATTCGTCTGAAGTTTTTTTATAACTGTTGCTAGGTATGCGTTCGTCTGAAGTTTCTCCACAACTTTGGCTAGGTGTGCGTTCGCCTGAAGTTTCTCCAAAACTTTGGCTAGACATGCGTTTCTTCTTAATTTTCTTCTTCTTTCTCGCAAAACTGTTGCTAGATGCTTCCTAAGTCCTTAATTTCGTATCTCTATAAAACTGGCTGTTTGGCATATTGCTCCTTTCTGTGGCGCTGTCGGCTCCTCCTCTAAGTTCCACATTGTCAGTACTGTAGTAAGACCATGGTTGAGGCTCTTGCTGAAGAGCCTACAGTAATTTTGTGTGAGGTATGCTTTCTTCTGAAACGTCTCAACAACTGTTGCTAGATATGCGTTCTTCTGAAGTTTCTCCCAAACTGTTGCTAGATATGCGTTCTTCTGAAGCTTCTCAGAAACTGTTGTTGGGATATTGCTCCCTCCTATGGCGCTGTGGGATCCTACTCAAAGGTCCACATTGCCAATACTGTAGTTAGACCTTGGTCAAGGCTCTTCCTAAAGATCTAGTATTTTGTAGGCTAGGTAATGATATGCGTTCTTCTTGATACGTTCTCAAAAACCTGTTGTGTCTTAGATATGTCGTTCTTCTGAATTTTTCTTTTCTTTTCTCCAAAATCGTTTTTCGCTAGTAATTTTGCTGTTCTGACCCGTCTCTTCTTCAAACTGTTTCTAGATATGTGTTCTGCTCTGATCTTCTTCAAAAAATGTTTTTTTTCTCTTCTGTGGCGGTTCTTTCTGTGGTCGCCGTTTGGCTTCTACTCAAAGGTCCACATTGTCAGTAACGATGTTGGGGACATTAGTCCGTTTGATTGTACGCAAGACTCAACCATTATTTGTGTTCATCTTGCAGGTTTCTATGTTCTTGCGGTCTTTTGCTTCAAGGTGAGGTTTTTCCTTACTTCATCTTTCCCGCTCTCCTGATTTTATAGTTGAGGCACCTATCCCTAAAAGAGTGAGCCATGATAGATATTCTCTTGAGAGTCAGAGGTTGTATATGAGCCATCTGTTTGTTGGCTCCAAAATATGGCTTTAGAGGGGCTTAGCCCTTGGCAGGCATGTGGGTCTAGTAAGCTAGTAGCTGACAGCTCCTTGTAGGCATTGACTTGCTCCATGTATCCTTAGATAAGCTCAGCCATGAGGAGGGACCCAGCAGCATGTGTCTAATTAGCTCTAGCTTGACAGCCTGTAGGCATTGACATGGCTACCATGTAGCATTAGAGCTCAGCCCATGCAGCATGTGGCTGGTAGCTAGTAGGCTGACGACAGCCGTATAGGCCATTGACATGGCTACTCAGTAGCCATAGAGGGGCGCTCAGGTCCCTTGCCGCATGTGCCTGGTATGGCTACTCTCTGACCTCCGTTTATTCATTTATACTTTCATCCATGGCAGGTAGCAAATTTAGAGCTTAGCCCCTGGCAGCATGTGGCTGGTAGCTAGTAGCTGACAGCCTGTAGGCATTGACATGCATGGCTGAGTATATCCGAGTTTTTGTTCCCATCCCTCATTTGGCAAAAGCCAAGGTTTCAATTTTGGGAGTCCGTCTTTTTAGCCATGAAGAACCACTAAACCCCTTGCCTCGCTTCTTCTGCGCCTATTCCCCTCAAGGGAGTCATAACAGGAGACGTCGCAAAGCAGGTGTAATGGGGGGTTAGAAATTGAAATTGAAATTGGTACATGGCGGAAGTGGTAGAGGATGATTTCAAAGCACTCTATGATTCTCACATGTGTGAGGGCACAGGCTAGAGCTGTTGTACATTAGAAGCCCTGCGGTAGTTATTCTAGAGATGCAACAGATAACGATTGGCCGATGTCCACGACCTCATAAATCAATCTACTGACATCACTAACAACAACATCACTACAAAAACTTCAGCTATCACAACACCGACAAACCCCATGCCACTTTTTCCCCCCGCGTTCTAATTTTTACGGCATTCCAGAACTCTGTCAAATCCGGACTCCCTGGTCTGGTCGTTGTAGTAGCGCCTTGGCTACCGGGACACATACGCTGAGAGAATTCGCTTGTGTGACCACACCTCAGGCTAGCATCTTTCAGTATGCAGCTACAACGCTACATAGCTTTGATTGTTCCGCGTTACCTAGCACGCTGAGGATTCATTGCATGGTTCTAATTAGGCTTATCCTGGTTTTCCTGTTCGCTGGTGATACCCGAATGAAAAAAATCCTCCGAATTTTTTATATTAATTTTAAAATTATACTAATGACCGTTAAAACCCTAATGAAAAATTAACAAAATACCCGAATGACAAAAATTACATTTTTTTTGATACCTCGCAATGAAACAAATTACAAAATTTTGATTGATGATATTTAGGCCTGTCAAAAACTGTTGTTTTGTTTGTGTGTGTCGTGTGCGTGTTGTCCGTGTGTCCCCCCCTCGCTTTTGCGGTTTCCCTTGTTCGGCCCTTCCCCTCCCCCCCCACCCCCCCCTTCCTCTACGCTCATCCCCGCACGTCTCCTCCTTCTTGCTACGGCGGGAGTATCTCCTCAAGGTACCACTTATGAGCAGCGCGAGTCAAGAAAAGGTATCTAAGGTTTTTGGCTTTTTGGGGGCCAAAGCGGATCCGACAATTACTGGGAATATTCGTCATCATTCAAATGCGTTACCATCCCTATCACATGTGGCGCCTACATAGGTTTGGGAATGGGAATGGTCGTCAAAAAATGAGGCGATAACATGCAAGCAATCACCAACGGACGAAAGCGATTCGCCTAGGGCACTAGAGCTATTATATCAGCGGAAGTTCATTCACACCACCAACTCACCGTCAGGGCCGTTCGTGTGGGTGGGGACCGTGTTGGCTGTGGTGTGTTGCCCATCTGATATGTACTGTGTATCTTCTATCATTAATGTCATGTTTGTTGTTCCAAGCCTCGCGAGCTGCACACTGAACAATTACACTATCATCCCACGCACTTGCGGAGCTTTAATTAATCACTAATCACTGCTCATGAAATCACTAATCACTGCGGCGCGACCTTCGTGTTGCACAACTATGGAGGGTGTCAAATGTTCGCATGGCAGAGCCGCAGGTTGGTGCTAGCACAATCACGGGGCCGCACTTACCCAGCCGGCTGCGTCGGGCTTCAACCAGTTCCTTGGATAATCCTTCTCTTGGCCTGGTCGGGTGGGGGCCGGCTTGGTCCCTGGGTGGTGGCATCGTCCCTCTTCGCCATGGATTCGACAACTGCTCTTTCGCCCATCCGGCCATTTCAAAATCGAGGCGAGATAGGTGCGCATGTTTGTCGGGAGAATCTTTTTCGCTGATAATTTCAGACCCATTCAGACAATTTTGGTTCTACCAACCACTTCGCTTTCGCGATCTGCTGTCGCTGCACTGCAACCCGCAGATGTGGTTCCAACCTACCTTGCTCTTTCTGCCATTCGACCTTTGTATTCCTCGAATGTTCTCAATGGCTAGGCCACGAGTTTTCTAAATGGCAAGGCTACGACCTCAATTACCCCCCAGAATCCATTGGCACCAATATCCACTCGTCCATCATATCCTCAGTAATTGGCGGTCTTATGGAATCGAAAGACATATCGCAGTTGCGAGCCAAAGCCAGCATATGGGGTACCCTGCTTCGCATGCCAGCTGAGACCACTCACCACAACAATACAACCACACCCGACTCGGCTCACGCCACACCACTAGAAACACAACCCAACACCACACCCCACCTAAAACCAGCCCCACGACACACCACACAAAAAAAAAAAAATAAAACAACACAAAAGAAGCACCTACACCACAAAAGCAACCACAGCCACACCAAAAAAACAAACACCAAACCCAAAAAACGTGCTCACAACACAACACAAGAACAAAAACAACAACCAATACCAAACAACACAAAAAAGCACCGCCAACAGCACAACAACCCAAAAAAACAAACAAAACACCACACCAAAACAGCACAAACCAAACCAAAACACACTACCGAAAACAACAAAAACACAAACACACCAACCGGACACAAACTCACACCACAAAACACCACACACACAAAACCACAACTCCACACACCCACACCAAGACGCCTACAGCGCACAACGCTGAACACCCACACCACAACACGCCACAACACAAAAAACCACACCACACACAAACAACAAAAAAACACAGACTACCCACACAACCACACCACACCGCACCATCACCACACCACACCACACCACACTACACCCACAGCACACCACAACCACACCACACCACACCACCCGAAACCATCACCACGCCGAACCACACCACACCACACCACACAACACCACAACCACACCACACGACAGGACACAAAACCAAACAAACCACCCACACCACACACAACGACCACAACACCACACACACACACCACACCCACACCGCCACCGCACCGAACAGCACCACACCACACCACACCACACCACACACCACAACACCCACCACCACAACCACACCACACCACACCACACCAGCCGCACCAACCACTGACGCAACACACACAAACCAAACCACTAAACACAACCAAACCACACCGAGCACACAAAAAACATCCAACGCACCACAAACACCACAAACACGACCCCAAACCGAACCGCACAGCACTAGAACCCACACACACACGCCACACCACCACGACCACACACAACCAGACAAGAAATACAAATACCGAGACACAATAACAAATAAGGACCACACAATCACCACACCCACACCAAACCACACCACACAAACACCACAAAGCGCACACCACATCCACACGCAAGCACCAGCACACCGACACAACCACACACACCACACCACACCGCACGCACACAACACAACAACCACAAGACACCGCACCCACACCAACACCACACCACACCCACACCAAACGTCACACACACCACACAACACACCTCAACTCACACCACGCTTACCACACACCACCACACCAACACCACACCACAATTACATTACAACCAAACACACCACAACCACAACCACACAACACCACCACCACACCAAACCACACACAACACACAACCTCAAACCACACACCCCTCACCACACAACACCACACACCAACCCACCAGCCACACCACCTTACACACAACACACCACCCCACCACCTCACACACCACCACCAAACCACACCACACCACAACCACCCACACAAACCACAACCACGCCTCACCACACACAACCCACACCACACCCAACCTTTACACATCACACCACACCACACCACACCACTCCCACAACCAAACCACAACTCACAAGCCTAAAACCACGCGCTCACACACCACACCACCCACACACCAACACACCAACCACCACGCGACAAAACAAAACACTCACACCGCCTCACCACACACACCTCACCCACAACTCACCACAACAACACCACACCACAACCACACCACACAACACCCCACCACCTCAAACACACACCACGCCTCACCACACCACACCACACACACCAACACAACATTAACAACACCACACCACACCACACCACACCTCACCAACACAACACCACACCACACCAAACCACACCACACCACACACCCACACATCGTCCACACCCACCACACAACACCTCACAACACCAATACCACCCAAACCACAACGCGACCGCACAGCACACACCAAACCACACAACACCACACACACACAGATCACCACCACACAACACCACAACACCACACAAGCCAACACCAAAACAAGAAACCAAACCGTAATACAACACCAACCTGACCAAAACCAACAACACACCACACACTCAAACAAGAACCGCGACAACGCAAAAACAAAACGCGCACACAAAAACACAACAACACCACACTCATTCGCGACCAAACAAAACCAAACACAGGACCACAAAGAAAACAAAACACAATACAAACACACACTAACACAAAGACCACACCACACACACCACACCACCAAGACAAAAACCCACAACACAACCAACAACATCCACACCAAACACCCACACCACACACCACACAACCACCAGCAAAACCACACACGACAACAAAGTACACCACACACACACCACACCATACCACACAAACCACACCCTCACCCCCATCAACCTGTACCACACCACACCACACACCACCAGTACCAACCACAGTCCACCAAACCAAACCACGCCGCACCACACCACCCAACACCAAACCACACCACACCACAACACACACACACCAAACAAACAAACAAAACTACACCACACCACGCACGCACACCACACCTTCACCACACCCACACCACACAATACCACAACACACCAACCAAAAACACACCACGATCACCACAACTACCACACAACATCCATACCACAACCAAAACACGCTACCCACACCATACCACACCACAACCACACCACACCACACCACGCCGCCACCACACAACCACACCACACCACACAACACCACAACAACACCACACAACACCACCACAAACCACCACACCACACTACCACGGCACGCCACAACCACGCCAAACCAACAACCACCACACCACACCAAACCAACACCACGCTCACACACAACACCACTCCCTCACACACCCACACAACACCAAACCACACCAACACCACACAACACAACAAACCATCAACAACCACACAAAACAACACACCAAACAACACGCCAAGCCACAACACACCTACCAAACCACAACACCAAACAACACCACGCGCACAAACCCACCACCATCACCACATCAACACCACACCACACCACACACACACACCCACCACACCAACAGCTACCACGGACACCCAACCACTACGCACCAACGCGCAACACCACACCAACCGAACCACATCCACAGCCCCACACAACAACCACAGCGCAACGAAAACACAACACAACACGAAGACAAAACCAACTAACACACACACACACAAACACGCCACACCACACACACACACACACCACAACCAACCACACACACACCACGCCACCACCACAACGACCACCAACCACACCACACGACACCAAAACCGGACCACAGAACACCGACCACACGACACTGACACAACACCTACATGCGCAACACCTACACCACCACAACACCACACCACACCAAACCGCACAACGCAACACCACACCAAACCAGAAACACCCAACACCACAACCACACCCACACCGCACCACACCACACCACAACACAACACCACCAGATCAGCAGACACAGCCGCACCACACACCACCACACCCACACCACACCAAACACACCATCACCAAACCACACCACACCACACACACCACACCACAACACACACAGCGACACTGATACACAACACCACACCAAAACCACACACCACACCACACCTCACCACGCCACACCACAACCAAACCTCGCCCCTACCACACCAAACCAACCACACCAAACACCTCACCACACAACCCCACACCACACCACCACTTACCACCACCGCACGCCACCACACCACACCACACACCACACCACGCCACACCACACACTACACCACACCACACCGCACCACACCATACCATACCACGACACAAAACGACACAAATCGACACAAAACAACACGACATGATACACCACGCCACACCATACCACACCACATCACACCAAACCACACCACGCCTCACCACACCGCACCACACCATACCACACCACACCACACCACACCTTACCACACCAAACCTTACCACATCACACCTTACCACACCACACCACAACACAACACAACACAACACAACACAACACACAGCCTACACCATGCCACACCACGCCTCACCACACCACACCACACCACACCAAACCACACCACACCAAACCGCACCACACCACACCACACCACACCACACACACCACAACACAACACAACACAACACTCCACACCACGCCACACCACACCACACCACACCACACCTTACCACACCAAACCTTACCACATCACACCTTGCCACACCACACCACAACACAACACAACACACAGCCTACACCATGCCACACCACGCCTCACCACATCACACCACACCAAACCACACCTTACCACACCACACCAAACCACACCACACCAAACTGCACCACACCACACCACACAGCACCACACCACACCACACCACACCGCACCAAACATCACACCACACCGCACCACACACCACACCACACCACACCTCACCACACCACACCACACAACACCTCACTAGCCACACCACACCACACCACACACCACACACCACACCACACCACACCACGCCCACACCACACACCACACACCACACCACACTACGCCACACCACACCACACCACACATAATGATGTCATATGGTATGGGGTAGCATAGCATGGTATGATTTGTACCTACATGCATGGTATATTGATATGGTATGACATGGTGCAGCGTAGCATGGCATGTTATGGTTTATACCTGCATGCATGGTAACTTGGTAGTATGTTGTCGTATAACATGGTGTGGCATAGCATGGTATATTGGTATGGTCTCTCATGGTGCAGCATAGCATGGCATGTTATGGGTTATACCAACATGCATGGTACAAAGGTATATTGGTGTGGTATGGCATGGTGTAGCATGGCATGGTATGGTTTAAACCTACATGCATGTTAGCATGGTAGTAGGGTGTGCTATGGCATGGTGTAGTATAGCATGGCATGGTATGGTGTATTCCAGCATGCATGATACAATGTCTAATGGTGTGGTATGGCATGGTGTAGCATAGCATGGTATGGTTTGTACCTACCCTCATAGTATATTGGTATGGCATGGCATGGTGCACCATAGCATGGCATGTCATGGTTTATATATATTATATATGTAGTATGTATGCTTTAGGCCTCTGATGACCCCCCTGGGTTCCACATGTCTCTTTGTACATTAGTTTGTCTCTCTCCATCTGTGCTGCTGATACCGGCAAACTCTGCACCCAAACATTTGGCTCGTAGTTGGAGTGCGCATGACTAGAGATATCAGCATTGCAGCGGTCATGATCCTTCTCAAAAGTTTTCAAATGTTGTGTAGCTTATTCTGCTATGAGGACCTACTTACTCCACTACTTTTGAAACTCCCAGCCTCCCTCCTCTCACTTTCTCGCATTCTGCATATCAACTATTTGTCGACTATTTGCCTCATTTCCTGCCCGTGACTTCTAATGTGTTCAGGGTTTAGTTGCTTAGTGGTTTGAATGCCAGCGGTTGACCATAATTCAGATGCCACGTGTCCAGGCTGTCAAGACTATGTGTTCAATCCTACGCACGCCAGGGACACGTCCAGCCGACTCAACAACCTCATTGGCAAAACACGAGTCAGAATGCATACCACACTGTGATCTCGTAATACGATATTGTATTTGGCAACAAGTGGTGTCCTGGGGGTCCCGAATTAATTGCCATAAATGTGGGGAATGAAGCCACATCAAGCTTGTATGCGGCTGACTGAACAAATTCAACCATACCTCTGATTGGTTGCATTTCGTGTGCATCAACTGCTTGCAAATAAATCCCATCTACAAGACAGTCCAGGCACGTTTAATACTGCTTCAAATTTAACAACCCTACAAAATGTCATTGTCGTTACTTCGTTGTAAACAAAGCTACATACATCGATTCAATTAAATTAAATGCAAATATATTGAATTCAAATGCATACAATGCAAATGCATTAAATTCAAGTAACGGTATATACAACACACTTTTGATTCAATCAAATTAATTAAATACAGTTTCATTAATTAATGAATTAATTAATACAATTAAATTAATTAAATTGATAATTAATTTAATATAATTTAATTCATTATGTTATTGATTAATTAATTAATCAATTAATACTTTTAAATTAACCAATAAATTTAACAGAATTTGATAAATTCAGTTTAATCATATAATCTATCAATTAATACAATTAATTTAATTAATTATACAATAATACAATTATACAATTAAATTTTTAATTTAATTTATATTATTTTAAGCATTTTCATTCGGGACGCGCCTCCAGGCGCCCTTTATTTTTGATTGAGGGATTAGCCTGTCAAAACTGTGTGTCCGTCCGTCCGTCCGTGTGTCACAACCCACTTTTCAGGTTTCACTTCAAATCACAACAAAACAAAACATTATATACGATATACCAATTTTAAGACTTATTGAAACCGGAGATATTCTTAAGAGGCCACATATGAGCATCGCAATTCAAGAAAAGGAGCTAAGGTTTGTGCTTTTTGGGCCAAAAGCGACAATTGTTGGGTAACATTTGTTATCATTTCAAATTCGTACCATCCAATCATGTGCGCATACATAGGTTTGGGAATGGAATTGTCGTCAAAAAATCGAGGCGAAACATGCAAGCATCACAATGGACGAAACATTCCCCTGGGGCACCTGAGCTATTATTAGCACGGACTTAACCCACAACTCAGCCGCAGGGACGTGCGTGGGGTGGGCCAGGTTGGAAATTAAGCCACGCCAATTAACTAAGGTACTCATAATTCTCGTAATGTTCATGTTTCCAGCCTTGCATCTTGGACAATGAACAACTCCATGGGGAACGAATACAAATCCATCTCACGCACTTGCGACCATCGTGCTGTAAACCATGGAGGTACAAACGTTCGCATGGGCACTTCCGAGGCCGCCAGCGATGGGACGGAATCGGACGCAGAGGGACGCATGGCATTCAAGTGAGACGCAGCCAACCTACTGAAGCTGCGTCTGCGACGCAACGGACCCTTCGACGTTCCTTCGACGACGGAGGACGCAGTGTCCTGAACAATTCGCCTTGGTCCCACTGGCGTGCCACTGCGATGCTGCCACACTGCAAGTCTGCCACTGCCAGACTGTCGCCATTATTAGCACGGACTTCACCCACAACTCAGCCGCAGGGACGTGCGTGGGGTGGGCCAGGTTGGAAATTAAGCCACGCCAATTAACGAAGGTACTCATAATTCTCGTAATGTTCATGTTTCCAGCCTTGCATCTTGGACAATGAACAACTCCATGGGGAACGAATACAAATACATCTCACGCACTTGCGACCATCGTGCTGTAAACCATGGAGGTACAAACGTTCGCATGGGCACTTCCGAGGCCGCCAGCAATGGGACGGAATCGGACGCAGAGGGACGCATGGCATTCAAGTGAGACGCAGCCAACCTACTGAAGCTGCGTCTGCGACGCAACGGACCCTTCGACGTTCCTTCGAAGACGGAGGACGCAGTGTCCTGAACAATTCGCCTTGGTCCCACTGGCGTGCCACTGCGATGCTGCCACACTGCAAGTCTGCCACTGCCAGACTGTCGACAGCCCCCCCCACCGGCCCCCCACTACATCCGCAATCATCATCACCTGCACCTGGTCGCCGATCTCAATCCCGATCAATTCTCAATCCCGGTCAATTCTCGATCCCGATCAATTCTCAATACCGACGTTAGCCTGTCTTCCCTTCGCCTGCCTCTGCTTGCTTGCTGCTGATCACGACGAATTTTCGCCTCACTCTGCCTGCTTGCTGCCGCTTCCGACAATTCTCCTTCCCGTTAAAATCTCCTTCCAGATCAGCTCCCAATCCCGCTCAATTCACAATCCCGGCGTTCGCCTGTCTCCCCTTCCGCCTCCACCAGGTATCCCACCCACACCCGCACACCATGTTCAATGCTTAACATGCACTCCCAATCGCATTGAACTCAATCACGTCCACGTCCGAGTTCGGACCTCTCGACACTTCCCTTCCCACTTCTACCCACTTCTTCACCCCCCCCACTCCAATCCCATATTCCCATCCTCTCGCCCCTGTACCCCACGTCCACCCCCGGACCTGTCAACCTTTCCTCCCACTCCCGCCCCAGATTTTCCTGGCCTGGGCTTTGCTCCCATAGCCCACACCCTTCCTCACTCCCCAGCCGTCATGGTGTAGCACAGCGTGGTATGATTTGTACCTACATGCACGGTTTATTGGTGTAGTATGGCAAGGTGAAGCATAGCGTGGCATGTAATGGTTTATACATGCCATGCATGCATGAATTGTACAATGGTAGTATGGTGTGGTATGGCATGGTGTAGCATAGCATGGTATGGTTTGTATCTACATGCATGGTATATTAGTATGGTATGGCATGGTGCAACATAGCATGGTTTGTTATGGTTTATACCAACATGCATTGTACACCGGTAGAATGGTGTGATATGGAATGGTGTAACATAGCATTGTATGGTGTGTACCTACATGCATGGTATATTGGTATAGTATGGCATGTTGCAGCATAGCGGTCTAAATGGAAAGGAAGACAGATGGGATCCCTTCTTTGGGTGGCAGTGCATGCGTAGCCCCTTGTGTGTGCGCGTGTAAGTGTTTGGGTATGTGTGAATGTTTGCATGGGGTTGTCTTGTAGTGCATGGATGGCCTGGTGTGTGTAAGGGTGAGTGTCTGATTGGGTTTTGTGTTTCGAAGGGATTGTCTTGTAGTGCATGGATGGCCAGGTATCTGTATCTATGTACGGAAACAGATCTTTGTGGCAGTGCATGTGTAGCCACTTGTGTGTGCATGTGCCTGGGGTTGTCTTATAGTGCATGGATGGCCAGGTGTGTGTATATGGTATGAACAATGCTGTGTGGCAGTGCATGTGCAGCCAGTTGTTCATTTGTGTGTTTCCATGCGTGAGTGTCGGGGTGTGTTTGTGTGTGCATGGGGTTGTCTTGTAGTGCTTGGATAGCCAGATCTTTGCGTATGTGCGTGCACAGTGCTGTGTGGCAGTGCATGTATAGCCAATTGTTTTTTGTGTGCATGCGCGTGTATTTGAGTGTGTTTGTGTTTGCATGGGGTTGTCTTGTAGTGCATGGATAGCCATATGTGCGTGTATTTGCGTACACAGTGCTGTGTGGAAGTGCCAGAATAGCCAGATGTGTGTGTATGTGCATGCACAATGCTGTGTGGCAGTGCATGGATAGCCAGATGTGTGTGCATGTGCGTGCACAGTGCTGTGTGGAAGTGCATGGATAGCCAGATGTGTGTGTATGTGCGTGCGCAGTGCTGTGTGGCAGTCCATGGATTGCCTCATGAGTGTGTATGTGCATGCACAGTGCTGTGTGGCAGTGCATGGATAGCCATATGTATGTGTATGTGTGTTCACAGTGCTGCGTGGCAGTGCAGGGTAGCCAGATGTGTGTGTATGTGCTTGCACAGTGCTGAGTGGAAGTGCATGTATAGCCAGCTATGTGTGTGTATGTGCGTGTGCAGTGCTGTGTGGCAGTTCTAGGTAGCTGGATGTGTGTGTATGTGCTTGCGCAGTGCTGTGTGGAAGTGCATGGATAGCCAGATGTGTGTGTATGTGCGTGCACAGTGCTGTGTGGCAGTGCATGGATAGCAATTTGTATTGTGCGTGTATGCGTGCGTATTTGAGTGTGTTCGTGTTTGCATGGGGTTGTCGTGTAGTGCATGGATAGCCAGATGTGTTTGTTTGTAGTAGCACATGGCTGTGCGACAGTGTATGTCTAGCCAGTTGTTTTGTGTGTGCATGCTTGAGTGGCTGAATGTGTTTGTGTTTTCGTGTGGTAATGTAGTGCATGGTTAGCCAGATGTGTGTGTATGTGCGTGCACAGTGCTGTGTGGCAGTGCATGGATAGCCACCTATGTGTGTGTATGTGCGTGCGCAGTGCTGTGTGGCAGTGCTAGGTAGCCACATGTGTATGTTCATGCAAAGTGCTTTGTGGTAATGCATGTATAGCCAGCTATGTGTGTATGTGCGTGCACAGTGCTGTGTCGCAGCGCATGGATAGCCAGATGTGTGTGAATGTGCCTGCGTAGTGCTGTGTGGCAGTGCATGGATAGCTAGATGTCTGTGTATATGCGTACTCCTAAGTTGTCAAACGTTTTGTAGCTTATTCTGCTATTAGTACCTACTTACTCCACTACTTCTGAAACTCCCAGTCTTCTCCTCTCACTTTCTCGCATTCTGCATATCAACAATTTCTTGACTATTTGCCCCATGTCCTGCCCGTGACGTCTAATGTGTTTAGGATTTGGTTGCTTGTTGGTTTGAATGCCACCGGTTGACCATAATTCAGATGCTACGTGTCCAAGCTGTCGAGACTCTGTGTTCAATCCTACGCACGCCAGGAACACGCCCAGCCGACTCTACAACCTAATTGGCAAAACACATTTCAGACCGCATATCACACTGCGATCATGTAATACGATATTGTATTAGGTAACAAGCGGCTTGTGTCCTGGGGGTCCCCAATTAATTGCCATAAATGTGGGGAATGAAGCCACATCAAGCTTGTATGCGGCTGACCAAACAAATTCCCCAAAATCAACCATTCCTCTGATTGGTTACATTTTGTGTGCATCAGATGCTTGCAAATAAAGCCCATCTACAAGACAGTCCAGGCACCTCTAATACCACTTCAAATTTAACAACCCTACAAAATGTCATTTGTCGTTACTTCACAGTAAACAGAGCTACATCCATCGATTCAATTCAATTAAATCAAAATATATTGAATTCAAATGAATACAACTCAAATCAATTAAATGCTTTCAATTCAAGTCCAAACAATTCAATATTGATTCTATCAAATTAATTAAAAACACACTAATTAATGAATTCATGAATTAATACAATTTAATTAATTGAATAGTAAAGTAACAATTAATAAGTAAAGTAACAATTAATTAAATATAATTTAATTAATTATGTAATTAATTAAATAGTACCAATGACTTGAAAATAATTGTATTAATTCATTTTAATCGTGCTATTAATCAATTCATTCAATTCATTCAATTAATTAAACATTTATACAATTATAAAAAATACAATTATGCAATTAAATCCGAATTAAATTCTTAATTAAATTCATGATTATTTCAAACATTTTCATTCGGGACGCGCCTCCAGGCGCCCTTTATTTTTGATTGAGGGATTAGCCTGTCAAAACTGTGTGTGTGTGTGTGTCCGTGTGTCCGTGTGTCACAAACTACTTTTTCAGGATTCACTTCAAAACACAAAAAAACGAAACATTATACAACATATACCAATTATAAGACTTATTGATAACGGACATATTCTCACGAGAACACATATGAGCATCGCAATTCAAGAAAAGGAGCTAAGGTTTGTGCTTTTGGGGCCAAAAGCGACAATTATTGGGTAACATATGTCATCATTTCAAATTCGTACCATCCAATCATGTGCGCATACATAGGTTTGGGAATGGAATTGTCGTCAGAAAATCGAGGCGAAACATGTAAGCATCACAATGGACGAAACATTCCCCTAGGGCACTCAAGCTATTATTAGCACGGACATGACCCACAACGCACCCGCAGGGCCGTACGTGGGATGGGACGGGTGCGTGGGGTGGGCCTACGGATATGTACTGTGTACTTCTAAATCACGTAATGTTCATGTTTCCAGCCTCGCGAGCTTGCACAATGAACAATAACATGGGAAACGATTACATATTCATTTCAGGCACTTGCGGAGCTTGTAATTAATCACTGCCGACCTTCGTGTTGCAAACTATGGAGGTGCAAATGTTCGCATGGGCAGATCCCAGGTTGGTGCTAGGCACACGTGGCCGCACGTGACCCAGCCGGCTGCGGTCGGCTTCAAACCAGTTCCCTGGGATATCCTTCTCTTGGCTGGTCGGGTGGGGGCGGCTTGGTCTGGTGGTGGCATCGTCCCTCTTCGCCAGGGATTCAACCAATGCTCTTTCTCCCTCCCCGCCCTTTCAATCCGAGGCGAGATAGGTGCGCATGTTTGTCGGGAGAAACTTGTTCGCTGACAATTTCTGACCCATTCAGACAATTTTGGTTCTACCACTTCGCTTTCCGATCTGTCGCTGCAACCCGCCAGATTTGTTCCACCTGCTCCTTTCTGCCATGCGGACCTTTGTATTCCTCGAATGTTCTCAATGGCTAGGCAACGAGTTTTCTAAATGGCAAGGCCACGACCTCAATAACCCCCCAGAATCCATTGGCACCAATATCCACTCGTCCAGCAATCCATCGTAATTGGCGGTCTTAATGGAACGGAAGACAGATCGCAAGTTGCGAGCCAGAATCAAGCATAATGGGGTACCCTGCTTCGCACGCAGCTGAGACCACTCACCACACCACGCCTCCACCACACCACACCCACACACCACACAACAACACAACACAAACACAAACACAGCACAATCACACACAACAAGCAACACACATCCACACCACACCACCACCACAACACAACCACACCACACCACACCGCACGCACAACACAACCACAACATAATAAAAAACAACAACAACACAAAAAACAAAAAAGAACAACAAACACCAAGACAAACAAAAACAAAAAACACACCACACCAAACCAAACAGGGCCAAAGCAACAACGGACCTACGGCAAACCGTGAACACAACAAAACCAAAAGCACACGACAACACAAGCACAAACACAAACAACACAACACAAAAGCCGAACACAAGCCCACAACCAACCCACACCAGCACCAAAACACACCACACCACACCACCAAACCACACCAAACCAAAACCCAAACCGAACCAAACCACACAACCAACATCGGCCGCACCACAACCACACGCACACCACCACCGAACCACATCCACACACACCACAACGCACCACACCACCGCACCACACCACACCGGCACCACACCACACCACACCAGCACCACACCACACTGCACCACACCACAACGCACCACACTACACCACACAGCCACACACCACACAGCCCACCACACCAAACCACCACACACCATCAGCCCACACCACACCCACACCAAACCACACCAAACCACACAAAACGACACCACACCAAACAGAACACCACAGCCCACCCACGAAACAACCGCACCACCAACCACACCACACCCACCCACACCACAACTCACCACACCAACAACCACACCACAACAAAAAAAAACCACACCCACAACACACACAAACCAAAAACAACCCAAACCACACCAACACCACACACACACCACAACACAATACACTACACCTCACCACAACCACGCCACACCACCACCACGCCACACACCACTACACACACCACAACCACACCGACCACACTAACATACCACGACACACAACGACACAAATCGACATCTAACATCACGACATGATACGCCACGCCACACCATACCACACCACACCAACCACAACCAAACCCAAACAACGACGCACCAAACCACACCACACCAACAACAAAACACACAAACAAAACACCAGGCACAAGCCTACACCACACCAAACCACACCGCACCACACCACACCGCACCAACCACACAGCAACCATCGCTCGCATCCAGCACCACGCCGCAACAACCATCACCACTACCACACCACACCACACCACACACACCAAAACACACACCATCACACATCGCAGCACCACGACCAAACCCAAACCAAACAAACCACAAATCACACAACAAACAAAAAACGCAACCTCAAAACACCAACACCACACCACACCTAACCACGCCACACCACACACACCACACCACACCAAACCACACCACGCCTCACCACACCACACCACACCACACCACACCACACCACACCACCACACCTGCCACACCACACCACACCACACCACACCTCACCACACCACACCACACCACACCACACCTCACCACTCTCACCACACACGCCTCACACACCACACCACACCACACCACACACACCACACCACACCCACAACCACGCCTCTCACCCACACCACACCCACCACACATTACCACACCACACACACCACACAACACACCACACCACACCACACACACCACACCACACCACAACGCTCCACACCACACCACACCACACACCCACACCACACCACGCCACACCACACACTACACCACACCACACCGCACCACACCATACCATACCAAGACACAAAACAACACAAATCAACACAAAACAACATGACATGATACGCCAAGCCACACCATACCACACTTCATCACACCAAACCACACCACGTCTCACTCAACACCACACCACAACACACCCACAGCAGACCACACCACACCCCACAACACCAACAACACACCGGACCACCTAAGAAACCGGACCACAGAACAACCGGACACACAGCCAAAACACAAAACAACACAAAAAAACCAACACACAGCCGACACCAGGCACACCACGCCGCTTGATTGCACACCACACACACCACACCACACCACACAACACCACACCACACCACACAAACGCCACACCAAACCACACACCACAACATCACCACGCCACAGGCACACACACACCACACACAGGCACACCACACACACACCGCCACCGCACCACACCATACCACAACACAAAACGACACAAATGATACGCCACACCATACCACACCACACCCAACCACACCACGCTCACCCACCACACCACACCACAACCCACACCACCCACCACACCACACAGTGGCCACAGCACACCGGAACCCAGCAAACCTTAACAAACACAACCACAACCACAACACATCAACAACAAAACACAACACAACACAACACAACAACACAGCCTCCTACACACGCCACACACACCACACCACACCACACCACACAACACCAAACCACACCCACACCACACCACACACACCATACACACCACTCCACACCACACCAAACACACCACACCACCACCACACCACACCACACATTTCACCACAACCACACTCACCACACCACACAGCCACAGCACCACACAACACCACACCAAACCACACCACCCACACAACACCACACAACACCTCTGCCACTATACACCTTACCACATCAAACCGAAAA
>JACBWV010000610.1:11051880-11077299 GCA_013435795.1 Chlamydomonas sp. ICE-L | reverse complement strand
CACCAACCCCACCACCACACCACACCACACCACACCACACCACACCACCACACCACACCACACCACACCCACACACCACACCAACTCACCACACACCACACCACACCACCACCACAAACACCGCACACACAACACACAACACACTCAAACACAAAGCACTACGACCGTACCACGCCACACCCACACCCAACTCACCCCACCACACACCACACCACACCTCACAAACCACACCACATCCACACCAACACCACAACACATTACACCTCACCACAACCACACACACCACACCACACAACACCACACCACACCACACCACACCCACCACACCAACCGCACCACACCACACGCACACAAACACACACCAAACCACACAACACCACAACCCACACAACCCACCCCACACACACCTCACCACACCAACACCACACCACACCACACCCACACCCAAAACCACACACACACCACACACACCTCAAACACACCACACACCACAAACCACACCGCACCACACCATATCAAACAATCGACAAAAAACAAAACAACATGAACGCACCACACCAAACCTCACCACACCACCACCACCCACACCACACCCACCAACCACACCACCCACACCACCACACCACACCACCACCCACCAACACCACACCACACAACAAGCCACACCGCCACCAACACCATAGTCACAAACACAACGACACAAAACAACAACAAACAGGAGAGATCAGCCACGCACACCAACAACACTCAACACCACACTCAAACAAACACCGCACACCAGCACCACCTACCCACAACACCACACCCACACACACACACACACCACCACAACACCATCACCACAGACCACACCACACTTGCACCCACCCACACCAGGTCTACCACCACACCACACCACACCACACCCACGCCACACCACCACCCACACCACACCAACACCACAACCACCACCCACCACACCACCCACACCACACCACACCACACCCAAACACACCAGCACTCACACAAACCGAACACGATCACCAACACCACAAACCCACACCACCACACACCACACCACCCACACCACACCACCACCCAACCACACACGGAACACACCACACCCACACCAGATCACTCAGCACCCACAACAACCATTCACCCAAATCACACACACCCACCAACTCACCACACCACTCACCACAACCACACCACAATCACACCACACCCCAGCCATACTACACAAAAC
Organism: Chlamydomonas sp. ICE-L; assembly: GCA_013435795.1. NCBI lineage: Eukaryota > Viridiplantae > Chlorophyta > Chlorophyceae > Chlamydomonadales > Chlamydomonadaceae > Chlamydomonas > Chlamydomonas sp. ICE-L. The sequence continues at coordinate 11,076,071 of JACBWV010000610.1, read as the reverse complement.
CAACACAAATCGACACAAAAAGAACAAAACATGACAGCGCCACGCGTACACCAACCAAACCCACAAAAAAAAAAAAAATAACAAAAGAAAAAAAAAAAAAAAAAAAAAAAAACAAAAAAAAAACAGACCACACCGAAACGGAAAGCACAGAACTAAAACACAAACACAACAAAAAAAAAAAAAAAAAAAAACACCAAAACAAAAATATCAACAAAAAAAAAACAAGCAGAAATAAAAAGAAAAAAAATAAAAAATAAAAAAAAAAAAAATAAAAAAAAAAAACAACAAATAACAAAAAAAAAAACAAACACAAACAACAGCAAACAAACCAAGAAAAAAAACAACTAAAAGAGAAACAAAAACAAACGACAGGAGAAACACAAGACACACCACAAAACCAAAACACAAAAAACACACCACACCGAACACCAAACAAACAACCAAAACATCAAAAATAAAACACACAAAAAACACACAAAACAACACAAAATAACAAAACAAAAAAGAAACCAACACAACAAACACCAAACCACACACAACATACCACACTGCACAACCACCCTCCACAAACCAAATACACAACAAATCACACCAGGACAACAAAAAAACCATCACCACCACCACACCACACCACAACGCACCACACCAAACCATAAGACTACACAAAACAAACCAAATCGACACAAACCAACACAACATGACATCGCCACGCCACACCACATTACAACCATCATTACACCACTACTACACACCACACCCACACACTTCACCACCCACCACCACACCCAACCACACCACCACACCCACACCATCACCATCAAATGCACCACAACTCACACAACATCAGCCACACCACAACCACATCACAAACACCACACCACCCAGAAATCACACCAAAACACACAAAAACACAACACCTCAACCTACCACATCACACCACACATAATGGTGTCATATGGTATGGGGTAGCATAGCATGGTATGATTTGTACCTACATGCATGGTTTATTGATTATGTATGACATGGTGCAGCGTAGCATGGCATTTTATGGTTTATACCTGCATGCATGGTAACTTGGTAGTATGTTGTCGTATAACATGGTGTGGCATAGCATGGTATATTGGTAAGGTCTCTCATGGTGCAGCATAGCATTGCATGTTATGAGTTATACCAACATGCATGATACAAAGGTAAATTGGTGTGTTATGGCATGGTGTAGCATGGCATGGTATGGTTTAAACCTACATGGATGTTAGCATGGTAGTAGGGTGTGCTATGGCATGGTGTAGTATAGCATGGCATGGTATGGTGTATTCTAGCATGCATGATACAATGTCCTAATGGTGTGGTATGGCATGGTGTAGCATAGCATGGTATGGTCTGTACCTACCTGCATAGTATATTGGTATGGCATGGCATGGTGCAGCATAGCATGGCATGTCATGGTTTATATGTATTATATATGTAGTATGTATGCTTTAGGCCTCTGATGACCCCCCTAGGTTCCACGTGTCTCATTGTACATTAGTTTGTCTCTCTCCATCTGTGCTGCTGATCCCAGTAAACTATGCTCCCAAACAGTTGGCTCATAGTTGGAGTGCACATGACTAGAGATATCAGCATTGCAGCGGTCATGATCCTTCTCAAAAGTTTTCAAATGTTTTGTAGCTTATTCTGCTATGAGGACCTACTTACTCCACTACTTTTGAAACTCCCAGCCTCCCTCCCCTCACTTTCTCGCATTCTGCATATCAACTATTTCTCGACTATTTGCCCCTTGTCCTGCCCGTGACTTCTAATGTGTTCAGGGTTTAGTTGCTTAGTGGTTTGAATGCCAGCGGTTGACCATAATTCAGATGCCACGTGTCCAGGCTGTCGAGACTATGTGTTCAATCCTACGCACGCCGGGGACACGCCCAGCCGACTCAACAACCTCATTGGCAAAACACGTGTCCGACCGCAAATCACACTGCGAAATCGTAATACGATATTGTATTAGGCAACAAGCAGCTTGTGTCCTGGGGGTCCCGAATGAATTGCCATAAATGTGGGGAATGAAGCCACATCAAGCTTGTATGCGGCTGACCGAACAAATTCAACTATACCTCTAATCGGTTACATTTCCTGTGCATCAACTGCTTGCAAATAAAGTCCATCTACAAGACAGTCCAGACACGTTTAATACTCCTTCAAATTTAACAACCCTACAAAATGTCAATTGTCGTAGGAAATGAAGCTACCTCCATCGATTCAATTCAACTAAATCCAACAAATATTGAATGCAAATGAATGCAATTCAAATCAATTAAATGCATTCAATTCAAGTCAATACAACACAATTTTGATTATATCAAATTAATTAAATCAATTTTAATTAATTTATTTTATTTATTTATTTATTAACTAATGAATACAATTACATTTAATTGATTATTAATTAAATAAAAATTAATTGATTGATTAATTAATACCTTATAATTCATCAATCTATTTAACATAATTTGATTAATTCATTGTAATCTTATTATTCATTAATTAATACAATTTATTTATTTAATCAAACAATTATACAATTATGCAATAATATAATTATACAATTAAAATTTTAATTAAATACAGATTATTTAAAACATTTTCATTCGGGACGCGCCTCCAGGCGCCCTTTATTTTTGATTGAGGGATTAGCCTGTCAAAACTGTGTGTCCGTCCGTCCATCCGTGTGTCACAACCTACTTTTCAGGTTTCACTTCAAATCACAAAAAAACAAAACATTATATAAGATATACCAATTATAAGACTTATTGATACCGGAGATATTCTCAAGAGACCACAAATGAGCATCGCAAATCAAGAAAAGGAGCTAAGGTTTGTGCTTTTTGGGCCAAAAGCGACAATTATTGGGTAACATTTGTTATCATTTCAAATTCGTACCATCCAATCATGTGCGCATACACAGGTTTGGGATTGGAATTGTCGTCAAAAAATCGAGGCGAAACATGCAAGCATCACAATGGACGAAACATTCCCCTGGGGCACTTCAGCTGTTATTAGCACGGACTTCACCCACAACTCACCCGCAGGGACGTGCGTGGGGTGGGCCAGGTTAAGCCACGCCAATTAACCAAGGTACTCATAATTCTCGTAATGTTCATGTTTCCAGCCTTGCATCTTGCACAATGAACAACTCCATGGGGAACGAATACAAATCCATCTCACGCACTTGCGACCATCGTGCTGTAAACCATACATGGAGGTACAAACGTTCGCATGGGCACTTCCGAGGCCGCCAGCAATGGGACGGAATCGGACGCAGAGGGACGCATGGCATTCAAGTGAGACGCAGCCAACCTACTGAAGCTGCGTCTGCGACGCAACGGACCCTTCGACGTTCCTTCGACGACGGAGGACGCAGTGTCCTGAACAATTCGCCTTGGTCCCACTGGCGTGCCACTGCGATGCTGCCACACTGCAAGTCTGCCACTGCCAGACTGTCGACCGCCCCCCCCACCGGCCCCCCACTACATCCGCAATCATCATCACCTGCACCTGGTCACCGATCTCAATCCCGATCAATTCTCAATCCCGGTCAATTCTCGATCCCGATCAATTCTCAATACCGACGTTAGCCTGTCTTCCCTTCGCCTGCCTCTGCTTGCTTGCTGCTGATCACGACGAATTTTCGCCTCACTCTGCCTGCTTGCTGCCGCTTCCGACAATTCTCCTTCCCGTTAAAATCTCCTTCCAGATCAGCTCCCAATCCCGCTCAATTCACAATCCCGGCGTTCGCCTGTCTCCCCTTCCGCCTCCACCAGGTATCCCATCCACACCCACACACCATGTTCAATGCTTAACATGCACTCCCAATCGCACAGGGGTTAGGCCGCATTGAACTCAATCACGTCCACGTCCGAGTTCGGACCTCTCGACACTTCCCTTCCCACTTCTACCCACTTCTTCACCCCCCCACTCCAATACCATATTCCCATCCTCTCGCCCCTGTACCCCACGCCAGCGTCCACCCCCGGACTTGTCAACCTTTCATCCCACTCCCGCCCCAGATTTTCCTGGCCTGGGCTTTGCTCCCATAGCCCACACCCTTCCTCACTCCCCAGCCGTCATGGTGTAGCACAGCGTGGTATGATTTGTACCTACATGCACGGTTTATTGGTGTAGTATGGCAAGGTGAAGCATAGCATGGCATGTAATGGTTTATACATGCCATGCATGCATGAATTGTACAATGGTAGTATGGTGTGGTATGGCATGGTGTAGCATAGCATGGTATGGTTTGTATCTACATGCATGGTATATTAGTATGGTATGGCATGGTGCAACATAGCATGGTTTGTTATGGTTTATACCAACATGCATTGTACACCGGTAGAATGGTGTGGTATGGAATGGTGTAACATAGCATTGTATGGTGTGTACCTACATGCATGGTATATTGGTATAGTATGGCATGTTGCAGCATAGCGGTCTAAATGGAAAGGAAGACAGATGGGATCCCTTCTTTGGGTGGCAGTGCATGCCCCTTGTGTGTGCGTGTGTAAGTGTTTGGGTATGTGTGAATGTTTGCATGGGGTTGTCTTGTAGTGCATGGATGGCCTGGTGTGTGTAAGGGTGAGTGTCTGATTGGGTTTTGTGTGTCGATGGGATTGTCTTGTAGTGCATGGATGGCCAGGTATCTGTATCTATGTACGGAAACAGATCTTTGTGGCAGTGCATGTGTAGCCACTTGTGTGTTCATGTGCCTGGGGTTGTCTTATAGTGCATGGATGGCCAGGTGTGTGTATATGGTATGAACAATGCTGTATGGCAGTGCATGTGCAGCCAGTTGTTCATTTGTGTGTTTCCATGCGTGAGTGTCGGGGTGTGTTTGTGTGTGCATGGGGTTGTCTTGTAGTGCTTGGATAGCCAGATGTTTGCGTATGTGCGTGCACAGTGCTGTGTGGCAGTGCATGGATAGCCAATTGTTTTGTGTGTGCATGCGCGTGTATTTGAGTGTGTTTGTGTTTGCATGGGGTTGTCTTGTAGTGCATGGATAGCCATATGTGCGTGTATTTGCGTGCACATTGCTGTGTGGAAGTGCCAGAATAGCCAGATGTGTGTGTATGTGCATGCACAGTGCTGTGTGGCAGTGCATGGATAGCCAGATGTGTGTGTATGTGCATGCACAGTGCTGTGTGGCAGTGCTTGGATAGCCAGATGTGTGTGCATGTGCATGCACAGTGCTGTGTTGCAGTGCATGGATAGCCAGATGTGTGTGCATGTGCGTGCACAGTGCTGTGTGGAAGTGCATGGATACCCAGATGTGTGTGTATGTGCGTGCGCAATGCTGTGTGGCAGTCCATGGATTGCCTCATGAGTGTGTATGTGCATGCACAGTGCTGTGTGGCAATGCATGGATAGCCATATGTGTGTGTATCTGTGTTCACAGTGCTGCGTGGCAGTGCAGGGTAGCCAGATATGTGTGTATGTGCTTGCACCGTGCTGTGTGGAAGTGCATGTATAGCCAGCTATGTGTGTGTATGTGCGTGTGCAGTGCTCTGTGGCAGTCCTAGGTAGCCGGATGTGTGTGTATGTGCTTGCGCAGTGCTGTGTGGAAGTGCATGGATAGCCAGATGTGTGTGTATGTGCGCGCACAGTGCTGTGTGGAAGTGCATGGATAGCAATTTGTATTGTGCGTGTAAGCGAGCGTATTTGAGTGTGTTCGTGTTCGCATGGGGTTGTCGTGTAGTGCATGAATAGCCAGATGTGTTTGTTTGTAGTAGCACATGGCTGTGCGACAATGTATGTGTAGCCAGTTGTTTTGTGTGTGCATGCTTGAGTGGCTGAATGTGTTTGTGTTTTCGTGTGGTAACGTAGTGCATGGTTAGCCAGATGTGTGTGTATGTGCGTGCACAGTGCTGTGTGGCAGTGCATGGATAGCCAGCTATGTGTGTGTATGTGTGTGCGCAGTGCTGTGTGGCAGTGCTAGGTAGCCACATGTGTATGTTCATGCAAAGTGCTGTGTGGTAATGCATGTATAGCCAGCTATGTGTGTATGTGCGTGCACAGTGCTGTGTCGCAGCGCATGGATAGCCAGATGTGTGTGAATGTGCCTGCGTAGTGCTGTGTGGCAGTGCATGGATAGCTAGATGTCTGTGTATGTGCGTGCTCATAAGTTGTCAAACGTTTTGTAGCTTATTCTGCTATTAGTACCTACTTACTCCACTACTTTTGAAACTCCCAGCCTTCCTCCTCTCACTTTCTCGTATTCTGCATATCAACAATTTCTCGACTATTTGCCCCATGTCCTGCCCGTGACGTCTAATGTGTTTAGGATGTGGTTGCTTATTGGTTTGAATGCCACCGGTTGACCATAATTCAGATGCTACGTGTCCAAGCTGTCGAGACTATGTGTTCAATCCTACGCACGCCAGGAACACGCCCAGCCGACTCTACAACCTAATTGGCAAAACACATTTCAGACCACAAATCACACTGCGATCACGTAATATGATATTGTTTTAGGTAACAAGCGGCTTGTGTCCTGGGGTCCCCAATTAATTGCCATAAATGTGGGGAATGAAGCCACATCAAGCTTGTATGCGGCTGACCGAACAAATTCCCCAAAATCAACCATTCCTCTGATTGGTTACATTTTGTGTGCATCAGATGCTTGCAAATAAAGTCCATCTACAAGACAGTCTAGGCACCTTCAATACCACTTCAAATTTAACAACCCTACAAAATGCTAATTGTAGGGTTGTTAAATTTAGTAATTCTGAAATTAATTAAATTGTACCAATGACTTTCAAATAATTGTATTAATTCATTTTAATCGTGTTATTAATGAATTAATTCAATTCATTTAATTAATTAAACATTTATACAATTATAATAAATACAATTATGCAATTAAATCCGAATTAAATTCTTAATTAAATTCATGATTATTTCAAACATTTTCATTCGGGACGCGCCTCCAGGTGCCCTTTATTTTGAAGAGGGATTAGCCCCATTAAAATGTCCGTTCGTTCGTTCGTCCGTGTCACACACGAAATTTTCAGGTTTTATGAAAAACATAAAAAAAGTTGAACATTCTATATTTTTGATGAATTATAAGACTTATTTATACCGGACAAATTCTGACCAGAGCACATATAAGCATCGCAATTCATGAAAAGGAGCTCAGGTTGGGCCAAATAGCTACAATTAACGGTTTACAATTTGTTTTCAGGGTGTTTTGAGCTAACATTTCAAATTTTAACCACTTAGAACATGTGCGCTAACATAGGTTTGTGAGCAGAATTGTCGTCAAAAATTGGAGGCGAAACACGTAAGCATCACAATGGACGAAACATTCCCCTCGGGCACTTGTGCTATAATTAGCCCACGGACCCCACCTCAGGGCCGCGCGTGGGGCAGGGGCGGTGGCCACCGGGCGGGGGCAGGGGCGGGGGCGGGGCTGGGGGCAGGGGTGGGGACGGGGGCGGGGGCCACCGGGCGGGGGCAGTGGCAAGCCACGCCACCTGCCGCTGGCCAAAAGCCCGTTCAACAGGACGGGATATACCGTTCACGTCTGGGCTGGGCCGAAACATGCAATACCTTGAACAAATTCCGTAAAATCAACCAGACACCTAATTGGCCTCATTTTTCTTGCATCAAATTCTTAAAAAAAGTCAATCTACATACATGCATTTCATTACATTACAGAAACGTTTAATACTGCTTAAAAATCAACAACCCTCCAACAACTCTCTTTTTCGTCACCTTGTAGTTAACAATACTAAATCATCAATCCATTCATTGGAATCCAATTAATTTAAAGCCTCTAGGCGCCCTACGAATTTAATCCAATTAGAATTGATACAATTTAAAGCAATTACATGCATTCAAATCACGTTAATTAAATTAAATGGAAAGGAATAAATCGAATTAAAATAACACAACATTAAATACAATTCAATTAAAGTAATTAAAATACATTGAATTAAGGATCCGAATCATTTCATTCGGGACGCGCCTCCAGGCGCCCTTAATTCATATGATGTCCGAGTACTCATTCTTTAGTACATATACCGAGCCATACCGTTACACAGGGAGCAGGAAGAGGCCTTGGTCAACATCGACTTCTCTGAAGCCAAGGGCTGTCATATCCTCTTTGACTTTTAGATACCACTGTCTTGATGCTTGCTTCAGACCATAGAGGCATTTCCACATGCGGCAAACCCTGTGGTCTCTTTCAAACCCTGGGGTTTGGGAACAGTACAGTTCCTCTTCCACTACTCCATTGAGGAATGCTGTGGAGACATCAAGTTGAGCAAGATGAGCTGAGGGGTCTGCAGCCATGGACAGGATGTACCTGATGGTGGCATGTTTGGCAACTGGTGCAAATACTTCATCATAGTCCATGCCAGGGCGTTGAGCATATCCTTTTGCTACTAGACGTGCTTTGTACCTGACTAGCTGACCATCCACTGATTGCTTGATGTCAAAGACCCGTCTAGTACCTATGGCTCTGGCTCCATGTGGGAGTTCTGCTAGGGTCCAGGTGTTCATTTCTGCTAGTGCTGCTAGTTCTGCATCCATTGCAGCCTTCCAATCTTTTGCTTGAGGGCTAGCCAGTGCTTCTCTTTCATTCTTGGGTATGATGATCTGGTCTGCAGCTAGGAAAGCTAGGTGGTTGGGTGCATCTCTTTCTCTGCCACTTCGGCGAGGTTGGGTGAGGGCAGTTTCTGGTGGAGGGGTTGATGCCTGTTGCTGTGCTGGTGCAGGAGAGGTGAGTGCATGTTCTGGTGCATTGCCTTGTGATGACATGAGGTTGGGGAGGTCACCTGCCTGGGACTGTGTGGGGTTGTGTTCATTTCCTTGTTCAACATCGTTGTTGGGTTGAGGTGCACTTTGCTGTGGGGCAATAGTACCTTGCTGGTGCACTGAACTGGGTAGGTAGCTATCATCTATATCTTCTGGTGATCCCCATGCTCCCATGTTTGCCTTGTTTCTTTCACGCAATGCATCAATGGCTTTGATTTCTGAGGGAGAATGGGATGGTGAGGGAGTGTCTTCATCTTCAGGTTCACCAGGGGTGTCTTCTTCATACATGCCTAAGATTTCAGCATCTGCACCGAAGAATCCATTCTTTCCTGCCAGGTTCTCAGACTCATTGAAGGTGATGTCTCTAGCATCATAGATCTTATGGTTGGAGTCTACAACTCTGTAAGCTTTTCTGATGTGGGAGTAGCCAATGAGTCTAGTGATTTTGGCTGATGGTGCAAACTTCCATGCTCTGGATTTGGGTGGTATGTGGACGTAGGCTGTGCACCCAATGGTTCTGAGGTGATCAATCTTAGGCTTGACTCCATGGAACATTTCATAGGGAGTTTTGTCTGAGTCAGAAGTGGGGCTGAGGTTTCTTAGGATGCTAGCATTCTTCACCATGTCAGCCCAGTATCTGTTAGGAAATTTGGATGAGATGAGGAGGGCAGTGGCTCTGTCATGGAGAGTGCGGTTCAGGCGTTCTGCTCCTCCATTTGTGGCTGGATTGTTAGGTACTGTGAAGTTGAGGGTAATGCCTTTCTTTTTGCACCAGTTTTTAAACCGGTCGCAGGTGTACTCTGATCCATTGTCACAGAAAATGGTGCCTATTTTGTTTTCTGTAAGGACTTCATACCGTTCCAGTTCATGCATGGTATCTTTGGGCACTGTGTGTTTGTTTTTGTGGAATGTGACTATGGAGTACTTTGAGTGGTCATCTAGAATGCCTTGGAAGTATATGTTCCCATTTAGGCTGGGTACTTTCATTTTTCCACTCATGTCAATGTGAATGATAGCCAAGGGCCTTTTTGCACGTGTGGATGATGTGGGATATGGGTTCTTGTCCATTTTAGAGAGGACACACACTTCACAAGTTTGCTTTCTCATTTTGTTGCAGGCTGCAGTGGTGACATCTGTACCTGTGACCATGTGTTCAGAAATGAGCCTGACTAAACTGCTGTAGGAAAGGTGACCCATTCTGTTGTGGAGAAGTTCTGCTGTTTGTTGGGTATTTCTGGAAATGGCGGCCATGACTATGTTCAGACATGTCCCATGGATAAGGGTATTGTCAGGAACAAGGGTGGGAGTGAGGTATAGATTCTTGTTCTTTGACCCAGTGATGATGACTTTGCTATTGATGGTCATGGTGCAGGCCTGAGAATCAAACTGAACTAACATAGAAGGGTTGGCTTTGATGGCTGCAGCCATTGACATGAGGTTAGGAGTGTTAGGGTCATCATTGAGATGAACATTTCTGAGCTTGTGAATCTTTCCATTGTCTCCTCTAATCAGAGCATTGCCAGATCTGGTGATGTGAGCATATCCTGATGCAGTCTGTACTCTGATATGGGGGAATATGTCATGTATGTCATATAACAGGGATTCATCGCCTGTCATGTGGGAGGTAGCTCCAGTGTCCATGATCCAGTTTACTGCCATGCGGTTTGTGCGTGGGGAGGCATTAAGGGCATACGAAGGAGACTGAGGTACAGTAGGGGTAGATGCAGGTTCGTCATATGCTGGCACATTTGATGCGGCTGATTCGGCTGCGACAGGGGAATGATGTCGGGGTGTGGATCTGGTATCATATTTGGATCTCAGTGCTGCTAGGATGTCATCAGGATCGTTATGGAACTTGACCATCCTTCTGATAGGTTCTGAAAGGTGTGCAAGGATGTATTCAATCTGAAACTGAACTAGTTTGTGAGATCCAGGGGCAAAGTAGCAGTGGGATACCTTGAGTTCAGCTTCCATAGATTCAAGCCAATCTTGGAAGAAGTGTTGGTGGAAGATGAAGGTCTGACGACACTCAGGCTCAGCGGTTGCAGCGGGCCGCATAGTGAGGCGACGTAGTAGTTGCAGAGATGATGCGGCAGAGATTGCGGGTGCAACGGGATGTAGAAGAGGAGCAGGATACAGTCGGAGGTGGAAACCAACTGGGGAGGGAGCTGGAGAGTGGAGAGGTCAGGAGGTGGCGGAGAGACGGCTGAGGTTGAGTAAACAACGGGACGTGGGAGATGGGAAGGGGGTGGTGGGGGCGCAGTGGAGGTAGAGATGGTTGTCAGGGGGGTGAGGGGGTGTGTGCTGGACGACAGCTTGATGCTCAATGGAGCAGAATCAATCCGGATACGCGGATGATATACCGCACAAGAGTGATGTCCTAGCGGGGAGGTTCTTGTCGGGTGGAGAGCCTTACTCGATCCTTTCAAATGATTCACTCCGCGCGACAACAATCAAAATGCCCTTCAGCTCGGAATACCGTCGAGCAAGGACAATCTAAAGCGAAGGGACCGTAACCTGTGAATTTCCGGAGTATGTGCAGAGCACAGAGACGAGGGGAAGACGGTAAGGATAAGATCTTTACAGTTAGATAAGCATTCGATCAATGCGCTAGGAGAAAGTACTGGGATGCCGCGGTACCTCATGGTACCGGCATCAGTGTCCGTGCCATAGCTGGCAGCGGCACAGCAGTACAGTGCAGCAGGGAGGAGTCCTGTGCACTCTAAGTCACTCTAGGTGAGCCGGTGAAACCCGGTGAATAACAGGAGCGGTCTCGAGGTGGTCCCCTAAACCGGTTTGGCAAAGTGTCGTTTGCCGAACCGTTTGCCAATACTTAAGGCGCATATGGTAGCAAGCACGCAGGGGTCTATGCAGGTCTATGCAGTGGACTTGCCTGACTAGCGCTCGCTGCCAGGACGATGAAGGGATTGAAGGCTGATCTAGCGGGTTCCGGAACTATCGGCAGGCTGGGCAGGCCCCAGTTCCAGCGTTTTCCGTGTTTGCGAGCCGCTGCAAATGCTCGGGTTGATTAAATTAGACTCTTTTGTAATCAAGCGTAATCCCGAGGCTAATCTGCAGCGCGCAGCTTTTAAAACCCATTGACGTGGCACCTCCTGGATCCTACGTGGCACATAACTGCGAGCGTAGTTATGATAACGGAGCCCCCCCACCTCCGTTCCATAACCACGCTCGCAGTTAAGGGTTTAGCCAGAAGATTTACCCTAAACTGCGCTGGCATTCGAGTGTTTCCGACTGTTATGCAAGTAATGACTAATAACTGCGCTCATAACTCATGTGGAAACAGGCCCAAAGTTGACGCGTTTGGGTCAAATTCGGTAACCCAAATGCTAACCAACCCCCAAACCCAAACGTCCCCCCACCCCCCACGTTTGGGCTATGATTATGGTTATGTCGCACACGTGTTGTTCGTTGTTTCTGTTGCGATACATTTTGCCGCATTTCCTTTAGTCACACTTGTTTTCGCACCCGTCCTCCCTTTCGCGCCATCTGCAATATTCACTACGCTGTGTGGAGGGGTCTGTTCAGGAGGGGTCGCCACCTGCAGGTCCACGCCAGCATGAGGTGCAGCAGTAGCAGCGTGATACGCTGTATGCCGAGACGCAGATTCCGCCTTCCTCACAGTTTCGACAGAGCCTGCTTGATTTGAGCGCTCCTGCTGCTGATCGGCGATTCAAACTTTTCAAACTTTTCCTACTGACAAGAAGCTCAGGAATGCCGTCTGAACGAAATTCACTGGTTTGGGCGGGTTTGGGCTAACCTCGGCTAACCTTCGTCTAACCCCCTCTGACGTGGCAGGTTAACCTCAAATTAAGGGCGGCTGGAGGCGCGTCCCGAATGTAATGATTCGGATCCTTAATTCAATGTTTTTTAATTAATTGAATTTAATTGTATTTAATGTTGTGATATTTTAATTCGATTTATTCCTTTCCATTTAATTTAATTTAACGTAATTTGAATGCATGCTATTGCTTTAAATGCCGCATTTCCCACACAGTAGTGGGAGAAATGGAGTATTAAGACGCGCGGCGTAAGATTCCGCAGGACGCCTTCATATTTCAAATATTAAGGGCGCCTGGAGGCGCGTCCCGAATGAAATGATTCGGATCCTTAATTCAATGTATTTTAATTAATTTAATTTAATCGCATTTAATGTTGTGTTATTTTAATTCGATTTATTCCTTTCCATTTAATTTAATTCACGTGATTTGAATGCATGTAATTGCTTTAAATTGCATCAATTCGAATTGGATTAAATTCGAAGGGCGCCTGGAGGCTTTAAATTAATTTAATTCCAATGAAACGATTGATGATTTAGCTTTGTTAACTATAAAGTGACGAAAAAGAGAGTTGTTGAAGGGTTGTTGATTTTTAAGCAGTATTGAACGTTTCTGTAATGTAATAAAATGCATGTATGTAGATTGACTTTTTTGTAAAGAATTTGATGCAAGAAAAAATAGGCCAATCAGGTATCTGGTTGATTTTACGGAATTTGTACAAGGTATTGCATGTTTCGGCCCAGCCCAGACGTGAGCGGTATGTCCCGTCCTCCTGAACGGGCTTTTGACCAGCGGCAGGTGGCGTGGCTTGCCCCTGCCCCCGCCTGGTGGCCCCCGCCCCCGCCCCCGCCCGGTGGCCACCGCCCCTGCCCCACGCACGGCCCTAAGGTGGGGTCTGTGGGCTAATTATAGCACAAGTGCCATAGGGGAATGTTTCGTCCATTGTGATGCTTACATGTTTCGCCTCCAATTTTTGACGACAATTCTGCTCCCAAACCTATGTATGCGCACATGTTTAAGAGCTTCAAATTTGAAATGTTAGCTCAAAACACCCTGAAATCAAATTGTTAACCGTTAATTGTAGCTTTTTGGCCCAACCTGAGCTCCTTTTCGTGAATTGCGATGCTCATATGTGCTCAGGTCAGAATTTATCCGGTATAAATAAGTCATATAATTCATCAAAAATATAGAATGTTCAACTTTTCTGATGTTTTTCATAAAACCTGAAAATGTGGTTGGTTACACACGGACGAACGGACGGACATTTTAATGGGGCTAATCCCTCTTCAAATAAAGGGCGCCTGGAGGCGCGTCCCGAATGAAAATGTTTCAAATAATCATGAATTTAATTAAGAATTTAATTCGGATTTAATTGTATAATTGTATTTAATATAATTGTATACATGTTTAATTAATTAAATGAAAAATGATTTAAATTAATTCATTAGTAACACGATTAAAATGAATTAATAAAATTATTTTAAAGTCATTGATACTATTTAATTAATTACGTAATTAATTAAATTATATTTAATTAATTGTTACTTTAATTTAATTCAATTAATTAAATTGTATTAATTCATGAATTCATTAATTAATATGTTTTTAATTAATTTGATAGAATCAAAATTGAATCGTTTGGACTTGGATTGAATGCATTTAATTGATTTGAGTTGTATTCATTTGAATTCAATATATTTGGATTTAATTGAATTGAATCGATGGATGTAGCTTTGTTTACTGTGAAGTAACGACAATTGACATTTTGTAGGGTTATTAAATTTGAAGTGGTATTAAAGGTGCCTGGACTGTCTTATATATGTGCTTTATTTGCAAGCATCTGATACACACAAATGTAACCAATCAGAGGAATGGTTGATTTTGGGGAATTTGTTCGGTCAGCCGCATACAAGCTTGATGTGGCTTCATTCCCAACATGTATGGCAACTAATTGGGGACCCCCAGGACACAAGCCACTTGTTACCTATTACAATATCGTATTACGAGATCGCAGTGTGATATGCGGTCTGAAATGTGTTTTGCCAATTAGGTTGTAGAGTCGGCTGGGCGTGTTCGTGGCGTGCGTAGGATTGAACACATAGTCTCGACAGCTTGGACACGTAGCATCTGAATTATAGTCAACCGGTGGCATTCAAACCAATAAGCAACTAAATCCTGAACACATTAGACGTCACGGGCAGGACATGGGGCAAATAGTCGAGAAATTGTTGATATGCAGAATGCGAGAAAGTGAGAGGAGGAAGGCTGGGAGTTTCAAAAGTAGTGGAGTAAGTAGGCACTAATAGCAGAATAAGCTACAAGACGTTTCACAACTTATGAGCACGCACATACACAGACATCTAACTATCCATGCACTGCCACACAGCACTACGCAGGCACATTCACACACATCTGGCTATCCATGCGCTGCGACACAGCACTGCGCACGCACATACACACATAGCTGGCTATACATGCATTGCCACACAGCACTTTGCATGAACATACACATGTGGCTACCAAGCACTGCCACACAGCACTGCGCACACACATACACACACATAGCTGGCTATCCATGCACTGCCACACAGCACTGTGCACGCACATACACACACATCTGGCTAACCATGCACTACATTACCACATGAAAACACAAACACATTCAGCCACTCAAGCATGCACACACAAAACAACTGGCTACACATACACTGTCGCACAGCCATGTGCTACTACATACTAACACATCTGGCTATCCATGCACTACACGACAACCCCATGCAAACACGAACACACTCAAATACGCACGCATACACGCAAAATACAAATTGCTATCCATGCACTGCCACACAGCACTGTGCACGCACATACACACACATCTGGCTATCCATGCACTTCCACACAGCACTGCGCAAGCACATACACACACACCCGGCTACCTAGGACTGCCACACAGCACTGCACACGCACAGACACACACATAGCTGGCTATACATGCACGTCCACACAGCACTGTGCATGCACATACACACACATCTGGCTACCCTGCACTGCCACGCAGCACTGTGGACACACATACACACACATCTGGCTATCCATGCACTGCTACACAGCACTGTGCATGCACATGCACACACATGAGGCTATCCATGCACTGCCACACAGCACTGCGCACGCACATACACACACATCTGGCTATCCATGCACTGCAACACAGCACTGTGCACGCACATGCACACACATCTGGCTATCCAAGCACTGCCACACAGCACTGTGCATGCACATACACACACATCTGGCTATCCATGCACTGCCACACAGCACTGTGCATGCACATACACACGCATCTGGCTATTCTTGCACTGCCACACAGCACTGTGCACGCAAATTCACGCACATATGGCTATCCATGCACTACAAGACAACCCCATGCAAACACAAACACACTCAAATACACACGCATGCACACACAAAACAATTGGCTATACATGCACTTCCACACAGCACTGTGCACGCACATACGCAAACATCTGGCTATCCAAGCACTACAAGACAACCCCATGCACACACATTCACACCCCGACACTCACGCATGGAAACACACAAATGAACAACTGGCTGCACATGCACTGCCACACAGCATTGTTCATACCATTTACACACACCTGTCCATCCATGCACTATAAGACAACCCCAGGCACATGCACACACAAGTGGCTACACATGCACTGCCACAAAGATCTGTTTCCGTACATAGATACAGATACCTGGCCATCCATGCACTACAAGACAATCCCATCGACACACACAACCCAATCAGACACTCACCCTTACACACACCAGGCCATCCATGCACTACAAGACAACCCCATGCAAACATTCACACATACCCAAACACTTACACACGCACACACAAGGGGCTACGCATGCACTGCCACCCAAAGCAGGGAACCCATCTGTCTTCCTGTCCATTTAGACGTTATGCTGCAACATGCCATACTATACCAATATACCATGCATGTAGGTACACACCATACAATACTATGTTACACCATTCCATACCACACCATTCTACCATTGTACAATGCATGTTGGTATAAACCATAACAAACCATGCTATGTTGCACCATGCCATACCATACTAATATACCATGCCATACCACACCATACTACCATTGTACAATTCATGCATGCAAGGCATGTATAAACCATTACATGCCATGCTATGCTGCACCTTGCCATACTACACCAATAAACCGTGCATGTAGGTACAAATCATACCATGCTGTGCTGCACCATGAAGGCTGGGGAGTGAGGAAGGGTGTGGGCAATGGGAGCAAAGCCCAGGCCAGGAAAATCTGGGGCGGGAGTGGGAGGAAAGGTTGACAGGTCCGGGGGTGGACGCTGGCGTGGGGTATAGGGGCGAGAGGATGGGAATATGGGACTGGAGTGTGGGGGTGTAGAAGTGGGTAAAAGTGGGAAGGGAAGTGTCGAGAGGTCCGAACTCGGACGTGGACGTGATTGAGTTCAATGCGGCCCAACCCCCGTGCGATTGGGAGTGCATGTTAAGCATTGGACATGGTGTGTGGGTGTGGGTGGGATACCTGGTGGAGGCGGAAGGGGAGACAGGCGAACGCCGGGATTGTGAATTGAGCGGGATTGGGAGCTGATCTGGAAGGAGATTTTAACGGGAAGGAGAATTATCGGAAGCGGCAGCAAGCAGGCAGAGTGAGGCGAAAATTCGTCGTGATCAGCAGCAAGCAAGCAGAGGCAAGCGAAGGGAAGACAGGCTAACGTCGGTATTGAGAATTGATCGGGATCGAGAATTGATCGGGATTGAGATCGGCGATATAAATGAGGTGCAGGTGATGATGATTGCGGATGTAGGGGGGGGGCCGGTGGGGGGGCCGGTTGACAGTCTGGCAGTGGCAGACTTGCAGTGTGGCAGCATCGCAGTGGCACGCCAGAGGGACCAAGGCGAATTGTTCAGGACACTGCGTCCTTCCTCCGTCGTCGAAGGAACGTCGAAGGGTCCGTTGCGTCGCAGACGTGGCTGCGTCTCACTTGAATGCCATGCGTCCCACTGCGTCCGATTCCGTCCCATTGCTGGCGGCCTCGGAAGTGCCCATGCGAACGTTTGTACCTCCATGGTTTACAGCACGATGGTCGCAAATGCGTGAGGTGGATTTGTATTCGTTTCCCATGGAATTGTTTATTGTGCAAGTTGCAAGGCTGGAAACATGAACATGACGTGAATTAGAAGTAGAAGAACTATAGTTGGCGTGGTTTCATTACCCACCCGGGACACCCCACGCACCGGTGCCCCACGCACGGCCGTGGGGCTGAGCTGAGGCTGAAGTCCGTGCTAAAAATAGCTCAAGTGCCCTAGGGGAATGTTTCGTCCATTGTGATGCTTACATGATTCGCCTCGATTTTTTGACGACAATTCCATTCCCAAACCTATGTATGCGCACATCATTGGATGGTACGAATTTGAAATGATGACAAATGTTACCCAATAATTGTCGCTTTTGGCCCAAAAAGCACAAACCTTAGCTCCTTTTCTTGAATTGCGATGCTCATAAGTGGTCTCTTGAGAATATCTCCGGTATCAATAAGTCTTATAATTGGGATATCTTATATAATGTTTTGTTTTTTTGTGATTTGAAGTGAAACCTGAAAAGTAGGTTGTGACGCACGGACAAACAAACAAACAGTTTTGACAGGCTAATCCCTCAATCAATAAAGGGCGCCTGGAGGCGCGTCCCGAATGAAAATGTTTTAAATAATCTGTATTTAATTAAAATTTTAATTGTATAATTTTATTATTGTATAATTGTTTAATTCAATAAATAAATTGTATACATTAATGAATAATAAGATTAAAATGAATAAATCAAATTCTGTTAAATTGATTGATTAATTATAGGGTATTAATTAATTAATTAAATTATATTTAATTAATTATCAAATTCAATTTAATTGTATTAATTAGTTAATTAATTAATTAAAATTGATTTAATTAATTTGATAAAATCAAAATTGTGTTGTATTGAATTGAATTGAATGCATTTAATTGATTCGAATTGTATTCATTTGAATTCAATATATTTGAATTTAGTTGAATTGAATCGATGGATGTAGCTTCGTTTACTACGACAATTGACATTTTGTAGGGTTGTTGAATTTGAAGGAGTATTAAACGTGCCTGGACTGTCTTGTAGGTGGACTTTATTTGCAAGCAGTTGATGCACAGGAAATGTAACCAATTAGAGGTATAGTTGAATTTGTTCGGTCTCAGCCGCATACAAGCTTGATGTGGCTTCATTCCCCACATTTATGGCAATTCATTCGGGACCCCCAGGACACAAGCCGCTTGTTGCCTAATACAATTTCGTATTACGATTTCGCAGTGTGATTTGCGGTCGGACACGTGTTTTTCCAATGAGGTTGTAGAGTCGGCTGGGCGTATCCCTGGCGTGCGTAGGATTGAATGAACACAAAGTCTTGACAGCCTGGACACGTGGCATCTGAATTATGGTCAACTGCTGGCATTCAAAACACTAAGCAGCTAAACCCAGAACACATTAGAAGTCACGGGCAGGAAATGGGGCAAATAGTCGAGAAATAGTTGATATGCAGAATGCGAGAAAGTGAGAGGAGGGAGGCTGAGAGTTCAGAAGTAGTGGAGTAATTAGGTACTCATAGCAGAATATGCTACAACACATTTGACAACTATTGAGAAGGATCATGACCGCTGCAAAGCTGATATC
Source organism: Chlamydomonas sp. ICE-L (assembly GCA_013435795.1). Taxonomy (NCBI): domain Eukaryota; kingdom Viridiplantae; phylum Chlorophyta; class Chlorophyceae; order Chlamydomonadales; family Chlamydomonadaceae; genus Chlamydomonas; species Chlamydomonas sp. ICE-L. The sequence continues at coordinate 11,056,702 of JACBWV010000610.1, read as the reverse complement.
TTTAGTCAAGCGCACTCCAACTACGAGCCAAATGTTTGGGTGCAGAGTTTGCCGGTATCAGCAGCACAGATGGAGAGAGACAAACTAATGTACAAAGAGACAGGTGGAACCCAGGGGGGTCATCAGAGGCCTAAAGCATACATACTATATAAGACACCGCACATACGAACACATGTGGCTATCCATGCACAGACACACAGCACTGCGCACACACATTCACACACATATGGCTATCCATGCACTGCCACACAGCACTGTGCACGCTCTTACACACACATGTGGCTATCCATGCGCTGCCACACAGCACTGCGCACGCACATACACACACATCTGGCTATCCGTGCATTACCACACAACACTGTGCACGCACACACACACACATCTGGCTATCCATGCACTACAAGATAACCACATGCGAACACAAACACATTCAGCCAATCAAGCATGCACACACAAAACAACTGGCTACACATACATTGTCGCACAGCCATGTGCTAGTACATACACACATCTGGCTATCCATGCACTACAAGACAACCCCATGCAAACATGAACACACTCAAATACAAACACATGCACGCACAAAACAATTTCCTATCCATGCACTGCCACACAGCACTGTGCACACACATACACGCACATACATCTGGCTATCCATGCACTGCCACACAACACTGTGCACGCCCATACACACACATAGCTGGCTACCCATGCACTACCACACAGCACTGTGCATGCACATACACACACATGTGGCTTTCCATGCACTGCCACACAGCACTGCGCACGCACATACACACACATCTGGCTATCCATGCACTACAAGACAACCCCATGCAAACACAAACACACTCAAATACACACGCATGCATGCACGCACAAAACAAATTGCCATCCATGCACTGCAACACAGCACTGTGCACGCACATACACACATCTGGCTATCCATGCACTGCAACACAGCACTGTGCATGCACATACACACACATCTAGCTATCTATGGACTTGAACACAGCACTGTGCACGCACACACACACACACATCTGGCTATCCATGCACCACAAGACAACCCCATGCAAATGCAAACACACTCAGCCACTCAAGCATGCACACACAAAACAACTGGCTACACATACTTTGTCGCACAGCCATGTGCTAGAACATACACACACATCTGGCTATCCATGCACTACAAGACAACCCCATGCAAACACAAACACACTCAAATACACACGCACGCATGCACGCACAAAACAAATTGCCATCCATGCACTGCAACACAGCACTGTGCACGCACATACACACATCTGGCTTTCCATGCACTGCAACACAGCACTGTGCATGCACATACACACACATCTAGCTATCTATGGACTGTAACACAGCACTGTGCACGCACACACACACACACATCTGGCTATCCATGCACCACAAGACAACCACATGCAAATGCAAACACTCTCAACCACTCAAGCATGCACACACAAAACAACTGGCTACACATACTTTGTCGCACAGCCATGTGCTAGAACATACACACACATCTGGCTATCCATGCACTACAAGGCAACCCCACGCAAACACGAACACACTCAAATAAACACATATGCACGCACAAAACAATTTGCTATCCATGCACTGCCACACAGCACTGTGCACGCACTTACACACACATGTGGCTATCCATGCACTGCCACACAACACTGTGCACGCACATACACACACATAGCTGGCTATCCATGCACTACCACACAGCACTGTGCATGCATATACGCACTCATGTGGCTATCCATGCACAACCAAACAGCACTGCGCACGCACATACACACATAGCCGGCTATCCATGCACTGCCACACAGCACTGCGTAAGTACTTACACACACATCTGGCTATCCATGCATTGCCACACAGCACTGTGCACGCACATACACACACATCTGGCAAACCATGCACTACAAGACAACCCCATGCAAACACAAACACACTCAAATACACACGCATGCACGCACAAAATAAATTGCCATCCATACACTGCCACACAGCACTGTGCACGCCCATGCACACACAACTGGCTATCCATGCACTGCAACACAGCACTGTGCACGCACATACACACACCTCTGGCTATGCATGCACCACAAGACAACCACATGCAAACACAAACACATTCAGCCACTCAAGCATGCACACACAAAACAACTGGCTACACATACACTGTCGCACAGGTATGTGCTAGTACATACACACACATCTGGCTGTCCATGTACTACAAGATGACCCCATGCAAACACAAACACACTCAAATACACGGATATGCAAGCACAATACAAATTAATATCCATGCACTTCCACACAGCACTGTGCACGCACATACACACACATATGGCTATCCATGTACTGCCACACAGCACTGGGCACGCACATACACACACATCTGGCTAACCATGCACTGCAACACAGAACTGTGCATGCACAAATTACACATCTGGCTATCCATGCACCGCCACACAGCACTGTGCACGCACATACGCACACATCTGGCTATCCATGCAATACAAGACAACCCCATGCACACACAAACACACCCAGACACTCACGCATGCAAACACACAAACGAACCACCGGTTGCACATGCACTGCCAAACAGCACTGTTCATACCAAATACACACACGTGGCCATCCATGCACTATAAGACAACCCCAGGCACGTGCACACACATCTGGCTACACATGCACTGCCACACAGATCTGTTTCCGTACACAGATACACACACCTGGTCATCCATGCACTACAAGACAATCCCATGGACAAACACAACCCAATCAGACACTCACGCACCCACACCAGGCCATCCATGCACTACAAGACAACCCTATGCACACATTCATACATACTCAGACACTCACACACGCACACACAAGGGACTACGAATGCACTGCCACACGGCCCTACTTACATACACACACACCTGGCCATCCCCATGCACTACAAGACAATCCCATCGACACAAAGAACACACTCAGGCACTCACCCACACACACACTAGCTATCCATGCACTAGACCATGCACACACACACTGGCTATCCATGCACTACCCCATGCACACACAAACACATTTAGACACACCTTGCACACACACATAACTGGCTATCCAACTGCAGCACAACCCACACACAACTACTAAAGCAGGCACTACGACACCACATAACATGATCGCAATCATCTTCTCATTAACACCATCAGTACTACCCATCTCACCATGACCATCATCATCACTTCTACGTTTAGAATCATCTATTTCGCAACCATCACTCCATACTATACCAATAATATACCATGCATTTATGTACACATCATACAATGCTATGCTACAACATGCCATGCCCCACTATTATACCATTGTACCATGCATGTTGGTATAAACCATAACATGCAGTGCTATGCTGCACCAGGCCATACCATACAAATCTACCATTGTACCATGCATGTAGGTATAAACCATTCATTGTCATGCTATTCTGCACCATGCCTTACCATACCAATATACCATGCAAGTAGAGCAAGGGGTGGCAGCATGGAATCTTCCCATGTTGCCTCAGCTGCATGCGAATCAGGGAACCGCGCGCGCTTAATGAGACGATGGGCGACTTTCAGAGTTGAACTTAGGGGGCACCAAGAATTGCGAGGAATTGGTTCAAAGACAAGTCCTAGGCGCGTGTCGAAAGCTAATAATTGAGAAACTTCAACTGAATAAGCCTGCAAGAATGGGCGAAGAAGGATAAATAGCGAAGAGCGGGTCCCTGGCGAGGAGGGACAGGCCAAGCCGCCTTATCTGTATTGCTGCGAGGCGAAATGTATCACGTAGTTTGCAACACGAAGGTCGGCAGTGCTTAATTCCAAGATTCGCAAGTGCGTGAGATGGATACGTAATCGTTACCCATAGAAGTGTTCATTGTGCAAGTTAGCAAGGCTGGAAACCATGGCCATTACGTGAATTAGATGTACACAGTACATATCCGTAGGCCCACCCCACGCACCCGTCCCACCCCACGCACGGCCCTGCGGGTGCGATGTGGGTCATGTCCGTGCTAATAATAGCTCAAGTGCCCTAGGGGAATGTTTCGTCCATTGTGGTGCTTGCATGTTTCGCCTCGATTTTTTGACGACAATTCCATTCCCAAACCTATGTATGCGCACATGATTGGATGGTACGAATTTGAAATGATGACAAATGTTACCCAATAATTGTCGCTTTTGGCCCAAAAAGCACAAACCTTAGCTCCTTTTCTTGAATTGCGATGCTCATATGTGGTCTCTTGAGAATATCTCTGGTATCAATAAGTCTTATAATTGGGATATCTTGTGTAATGTTTTGTATTTTTGTGATTGAAGTTAAACCTGAAAAGTACGTTGTGACACACGGACGGACGAACGGACGGACACACAGTTTTGACAGGCTAATCCCTCAATCAAATAAAGGGCGCATGGAGGCGCGTCCCAAATGAAAATGTTATAAACAATCTGTATTTAATTAAATTTGTAATTGTATAATTTTATTATTGTATAATTGTTTAATTAAATAAATGAATTGTATTAATTAATGGATAATAAGATTAAAATGAATAAATCAAATTCTGTTAAATTGATTGATTAATTATAAGGTATTAATTAATTAATTAATTAATTAATTAAATTATATTTAATTAATTATCAATTACATTTAATTGTATTAATTAGTTAATTCGTTAATTAAAATTGATTTAATTAATTTGATATAATCAAAATTGTGTTGTATTGAATTGAATTGAAAGCATTTAATT
>JACBWV010000610.1:10661768-11046467 GCA_013435795.1 Chlamydomonas sp. ICE-L | reverse complement strand
TGCACAAATTACACATCTGGCTATCCATGCACCGCCACACAGCACTGTGCACGCACATACGCACACATCTGGCTATCCATGCAATACAAGACAACCCCATGCACACACAAACACACCCAGACACTCACGCATGCAAACACACAAACGAACCACCGGTTGCACATGCACTGCCAAACAGCACTGTTCATACCAAATACACACACGTGGCCATCCATGCACTATAAGACAACCCCAGGCACGTGCACACACATCTGGCTACACATGCACTGCCACACAGATCTGTTTCCGTACACAGATACACACACCTGGTCATCCATGCACTACAAGACAATCCCATGGACAAACACAACCCAATCAGACACTCACGCACCCACACCAGGCCATCCATGCACTACAAGACAACCCTATGCACACATTCATACATACTCAGACACTCACACACGCACACACAAGGGACTACGAATGCACTGCCACACGGCCCTACTTACATACACACACACCTGGCCATCCCCATGCACTACAAGACAATCCCATCGACACAAAGAACACACTCAGGCACTCACCCACACACACACTAGCTATCCATGCACTAGACCATGCACACACACACTGGCTATCCATGCACTACCCCATGCACACACAAACACATTTAGACACACCTTGCACACACACATAACTGGCTATCCAACTGCAGCACAACCCACACACAACTACTAAAGCAGGCACTACGACACCACATAACATGATCGCAATCATCTTCTCATTAACACCATCAGTACTACCCATCTCACCATGACCATCATCATCACTTCTACGTTTAGAATCATCTATTTCGCAACCATCACTCCATACTATACCAATAATATACCATGCATTTATGTACACATCATACAATGCTATGCTACAACATGCCATGCCCCACTATTATACCATTGTACCATGCATGTTGGTATAAACCATAACATGCAGTGCTATGCTGCACCAGGCCATACCATACAAATCTACCATTGTACCATGCATGTAGGTATAAACCATTCATTGTCATGCTATTCTGCACCATGCCTTACCATACCAATATACCATGCAAGTAGAGCAAGGGGTGGCAGCATGGAATCTTCCCATGTTGCCTCAGCTGCATGCGAATCAGGGAACCGCGCGCGCTTAATGAGACGATGGGCGACTTTCAGAGTTGAACTTAGGGGGCACCAAGAATTGCGAGGAATTGGTTCAAAGACAAGTCCTAGGCGCGTGTCGAAAGCTAATAATTGAGAAACTTCAACTGAATAAGCCTGCAAGAATGGGCGAAGAAGGATAAATAGCGAAGAGCGGGTCCCTGGCGAGGAGGGACAGGCCAAGCCGCCTTATCTGTATTGCTGCGAGGCGAAATGTATCACGTAGTTTGCAACACGAAGGTCGGCAGTGCTTAATTCCAAGATTCGCAAGTGCGTGAGATGGATACGTAATCGTTACCCATAGAAGTGTTCATTGTGCAAGTTAGCAAGGCTGGAAACCATGGCCATTACGTGAATTAGATGTACACAGTACATATCCGTAGGCCCACCCCACGCACCCGTCCCACCCCACGCACGGCCCTGCGGGTGCGATGTGGGTCATGTCCGTGCTAATAATAGCTCAAGTGCCCTAGGGGAATGTTTCGTCCATTGTGGTGCTTGCATGTTTCGCCTCGATTTTTTGACGACAATTCCATTCCCAAACCTATGTATGCGCACATGATTGGATGGTACGAATTTGAAATGATGACAAATGTTACCCAATAATTGTCGCTTTTGGCCCAAAAGCACAAACCTTAGCTCCTTTCTTGAATTGCGATGCTCATATGTGGTCTCTTGAGAATATCTCTGGTATCAATAAGTCTTATAATTGGGATATCTTGTGTAATGTTTTGTATTTTTGTGATTGAAGTTAAACCTGAAAAGTACGTTGTGACACACGGACGGACGAACGGACGGACACACAGTTTTGACAGGCTAATCCCTCAATCAAATAAAGGGCGCATGGAGGCGCGTCCCAAATGAAAATGTTATAAACAATCTGTATTTAATTAAATTTGTAATTGTATAATTTTATTATTGTATAATTGTTTAATTAATAAATGAATGATTAAAAGATAATAAGATTAAAATGAATAAATCAAATTCTGTTAAATTGATTGATTAATATAAGGTATAATTAATAATTAATTAATAATTAAATTATATTAATTAATTATCAATTACATTAATTGTATTAATTAGTTAATTCGTTAATTAAAATTGATTAATTAATTTGATAATCAAAATTGTGTTGTATTGAATTGAATTGAAGCATTTAATTGATTCGAATTGTATTCATTTGAATTCAATATATTTGGATTTAGTTGAATTGATCGATGGATGTAGCTTCGTTTACTACGACAATTGACATTGTTGGGTTGTTAAATTTGAGGAGGAAGTAAACGTGCCTAAACTGTCTTGTGATGGGACTTTATTTGCAAGCAGTTGATGCACAGGAAATTTAACCAATTAGAGGTATAGTTGAATGTTCGGTCTCACCGCATACAAGCTTGATGTGGCTTCATTCCCCAATTATGGCAATTCATTTGGGACCCCCAGGACACAAGCCGCTTGTTGCCTAATACAATATCATATACGATTTCGCAGTGTGATTTGCGGTCGACAGTGTTTTGCATATGAGGTTGTAGAGTCGGCTGGGCGTGTCCCTGGCGTGCGTAGGATTGAAACACGTAGTCTTGACAGCATGGACACGAGGCATCTGAATTATGGTCAACCGCTGGCATTCAAACCTCTAAGCAAGAACCCTGAACACATTAGAAGTCACGGGCAGGAAATGGGGCAAATAGATGAAATAGTTGATATGCAGAATGCGAGAAAGTGAGAGGAGGGAGGCTGGAGTTCAGAAGTAGTGGAGTAAGTAGGTACTCATAGCGTATGCTACAACACATTTGACAACTTTACATTACATTACATTACATGTTAAAGTCTACTTGACCCCGCGAGGGTGTGAGACTCTGTGCTTTAAACAAAAAGAAAAAGCACCCACAAAGCAAAAAACCCCATACATCAGGGGTGTGTCGAGGACAACACCAAACTCCCAACCACCGTTTTGGTGGCGTAGGTATTAAACCCCTTAGAGCAGGACCCAGATTCAACCACTACAGTGGCGGAGGTAGAAGAACTCCCTTTTCCTGGAAGTGCGATGCTCATATGTGTTCTCGTGAGAATATGTCCGTTATCAATAAGTCTTATAATTGTTATATGTTGTATAATGTTTCGTTTTTTTGTGATTACAAGTGAATCCTGAAAAAGTAGTTTGTGACGACGGACGGACACACACACACACACACACACAGTTTTGACAGGCTAATCCCTCAATCAAATAAAGGGCGCCTGGAGGCGCGTCCCGAATGAAATGTCTTATATTTGGGATATCTTATATAATGTTTGGTTTTTTTGTGATTTGAAGTGAAACCTGAAAAAAGTAGTTGTGACGGACGGACGGACGGACACACACACACACACACACAGTTTTGATAGGCTAATCCCTCAATCAAAAACTTGTAATTTTTTTCATTCGGGTAAAATTTGTAATTTTTTCATTCGGGTATTTTGTAATTTTTTCATTCGGGTAAATTTTGTAATTTTTTTCATTCGGGTGATTGGATGGTACGAATTTGAAATGATAACAAATGTTACCCAATAATTGTCGCTTTGGGCCCAAAAAGCACAAACCTTAGCTCCTTTTTTTGAATTGCGATGCTCATATGTGTTCTCGTGAGAATATGTCCGTTATCAATAAGTCTTATAATTGTTATATGTTGTATGTTTCGTTTTTTTGTGATTACAAGTGAATCCTGAAAAGTAGTTTGTGACGGGCGGACGGACACACACACACACAGTTTTGACAGGCTAATCCCTCAATCAAAAATTTTGTAATTTTTCATTCGGGTAAAATTTTGTAATTTTTTTCATTCGGGTATTTTGTAATTTTTTTCATTCGTGTAAATTTTGTATTTTTTTTCATTCGGGTGATTGGATGGTACGAATTTGAAATGATAACAAATGTTACCCAATAATTGTCGCTTTGGGCCCAAAAAGCACAAACCTTAGCTCCTTTTCTTGAATTGCGATGCTCATATGTGTTCTCGTGAGAATATGTCCGTTATCAATAAGTCTTATAATTGTTATATGTTGTATAATGTTTCGTTTTTTTGTGATTACAAGTGAATCCTGAAAAGTAGTTAGTGACGGACGGACGGACACACACACACACACACACACAGTTTTGACAGGCTAATCCCTCAATCAAAAATAAAGGGCGCCTGGAGGCGCGTCCCGAATGAAAATGTTTATATTATCATGAATTTAATTAAAATTTTAATTGTATAATTATATTAATATATAATTGTCTAATTAATTAAATAAATTATATTAATTAATGAATCACATGATTAAAATGAATTAATTTAATTATTTAAATCGATTGATTAATAAACAGCGGTTATTAATTAATTAATTAATAACATAATTGATTTTATTATATTTAATTAATTATTAATTTAATTGTATTATTTAATTAATTAATTAAATTGTATTTAATTAATGCATTTGATACACTCAAAATTGAATTGTTTTGACTTGAATTGAATGCAATAAATTGATTTGAATTGTATTCATTTTGATTTAATTTAATTGAATCGATTGATGAAGCTTTGTTTACTACTAAGTAAGGACAATTTACATTTTTACGCGTAGTTAAATTCGAAGCAATATTAAACGTGCCTGGACTGTCATGTATATTGCCTTTATTGGCAAGCATTTGATGCACACGGAAAGTAACCAATCAGAGGTATGGTTGTTTTGAGGGATTTGTTTGGTCAGCCGCATTACCGCATACAAGCTTGATGTGGCTTCATTCCCCACATTTCTGGCAATTAATTCTAAAACCCCAGGACACGAGCCGCTTGTTGCCTCGTACAATATCGTATTACGAGATCGCAGCGTTATATGCGGTCTGGCACGTGTTTTGCCAATGAGGTTGTAGAGTCGGCTGGGCGTGTCCCTGGCGTACGTAGGATTGAACTAACACATAGTCTCGACAGCCTAGACAAGTGGCATCTGAATTATGTTCAACCGCTGGCATTCAAACCACTAAGCAACTTAACCCTGAACACATTAGAAGTTATGGGCAGGACATGGGGCAAATAGTCGAGAAAAAGTTGATATGCAGAATGCGAGAAAGTGAGAGGAGGGAGGCTGGGAGTTTCAAAAGTAGTGGAGTTAGTAGATACTCATAGCGGAATAAGGTGCATTACATTTGACAACTTGTGTGCACGCAGATACACACACATCTGGCTATCCATGCACTACCACACACCACGGTGCATGCAGATACACACACATATGGCTATCCATGCACTTCAATCCACACAGCACTGTGCACGCACATACACACACATAGCTGGCTATCCATGAACTACCTCACAGCACTGGGCATGCACATACACACACATATGGCTATCAAAGCACTGCCACAAAGCACTGTGCACGCTCATACACACACATTTGGCTATCCATGCACTGCCACACAGCACTGTGCACGCACATACACACACATACCTGGCTATCCATGCACTTCCAGGAAGCACTGTGCATGCACATACACAAACATCTGGCTAACCATGCACTACAAGACAACCACATGCCAACACACGCACACACTCAAGCATGCACACACAAAACAGCTGGCTACACATACACCGTCGCACAGCCATGTGCTAGTATATACACACATATGGCTTTCCATGCACTACAAGACAACCCCATGCAAACACAAACACACTCAAATACACACACATGCATGCACAATTCAAATGGCTATCCATGCATTGCCACACAGCACTGTGCTAGCACATACACAAACATATGGCTATCCATGCACTGCCACACAACACTATGCACGCACATACACTTACATCATGTTATCCATGCACTGCCGCACAGCACTGTGCACGCACATACACAAACATATGGCTATCCATGCACTGCCACACAACACTATGCACGCACATACACTTACATCTGGTTATCCATACACTGCCACATAGCACTGAGCAAACACATACACACACATCTGGCTATCCATGCATTGCCACATAGCACTATGCACACACACACACATCTGCCTATCAATGCACTGCCACACAGCACTGTGCACGCACATACACACACATATGGCTATCCATGCACTGCCACACAGCACTATGCACGCACACACACACATCTGGCTATCAATGCACTGCCACACAGCACAGTGCACGCACATACACACACATCTAGCTATCCATGCATTGCCACACAGTACTGTGCATGCACATACACACACATCTGGAATTCATGGCACGGCCACATAGAACTGTGCACGCACATACACACACATATGGCTATACATGCACTACAAGACAACCCCATGCAAACACTAACACACTCAAATGCACACGCATGCACACACAAAACAACTGGCTACACATACACTGTCTCAGAGCCTTGTGCTAGTATATACACACACATCTGGCTATCCATGCACTACAAGACAACCCCATGCAAACACAAACACACTCAAATACACACACATGCATGCACAATACAAATGGCTATCCATGCACTGCCACACAGCACAGTGCACGCACATAGACACACATCTGGCTATCCATGGACTGCCACACAGCACTGTGCATGCACATGCACACACATCTGGTTATCCATGCACTGCCACACTGCACTGTGCACGCACATAGACACACATATGGCTTCCATGCACTACAAGACAACCCCATGCAAACACTAACACACTCAAATACACGCGCATGCACACACAAAACAACTGGCTATCCAAGCACTACAAGACAACCCGTGCACACACAAACGTACCCTGACACTCACGCGTGCAAACACACAAACGAACAACTGGCTGCAAATGCACTGCTACACAGCACTATTCATCCCATATACACACACCTGGCCATTAATGCACTGTAAGACAAACCCAAGCACATGCACACACAAGCGGCTACACATGCACTGCCACACAGATATGTTTCCGCACACAGATACACACACCCGGCCATCCATGCATTACAAGACAATCCCATCGACACACACAACCCAATCAGACACTCACGCACACACACACCAGGCCATCCATGCACTACAAGACAACCCCATGCACACATTCACACATACCCAGACACTCACACACGCACACACAAGGGGCTACGCATGCACTGCCACACGGCCCTGCTTACATACACACACACCTGGCCATCCATGCACTACAAGACAATCCCATCGACACAAACAACACACTCAGGCACTCACCCACACACACTGGCTATCCATGCACTACCCCATGCACACACACAAACACACTAACACACCTTCAACACACACATAACTGGCTATCCAACTGCAGCACAACCCACCCACAACTACTGAAGCACGAACTGCAACACCACATAACACCAATACCAAGTGCCCCAACCCCCAACCCCAATCACATTACCACCACTAGGCTGATAGGCCACCCCTAAACTGTATACCCCACTTGCATCAGACCAACCATGGTAGCCCGTGTTAGCTTGGCCAAATTCTGGTGCCTCGTAAGGTGTTTGCGCATAACAGGGGGGAGGGGGGGCAGCGAGCAAAGAGGCTGCCTACGCTGACGAGCTTCAGCTAGCGATTTCAATGAAAGGGTGGTAGGAGCAAAGAGGACGACAAACTATATTCTTAAACAATAGAGTTGGAATAAGTAGCTTAATCGGAAGCGTTGCCAGCAGGAAATAGTAGCACAAGAGTTGCGCACTCCAATCGGCAGCAAACAATTCGCACCCCGATCGGTGTGGCCGCCATGTTGCCACGCTGTCCCAGATTGTCGAACGTTTCTAGGTCGTTAGGTCGCAGCACGAAGCGCGAACGTGCTCACTTGCAAGCTCTGGACGAAACATGAACATTACGTGAATTAGAACTAGAAGAACCATAGTTGGCGTGGCTTCATCCCACCCGGCCCAGCCAACGCACGGCCCTGCGGCTGAGCTGTGGCTGAAGTCCGAGCTAAAAATAGCTTTAGTGCCCCAGGGGAATGTTTCGTCCATTGTGATGCTTGCATGTTTCGCCTCCATTTTTTGACGACAATTCCATTTCCAAACCTGTGTATGCGCACATCATTGGATGGTACGAATTTGAAATGATGACAAATGTTACCCAATAATTGTCGCTTTTGGCCCAAAACGCACAAACCTTAGCTCCTTTTCTTGAATTGCGATGCTCATATGTGGTCTCTTGAGAATATCTCCGGTATCAATAAGTCTTATAATTGGGATATCTTATATAATGTTTCGTTTTTGTGTGATTTGAAGTGAAACCTGAAAAGTAGGTTGTGACACACGGACACACAAACACACAAACAGTTTTGACAGGCTAATCCCTCAACCTCAATCAAATAAAGGGCGCCTGGAGGCGCGTCCCGAATGAAAATGTCTTATATTTGGGATATCTTATATAATGTTTGGTTTTTTTTGTGATTTGAAGTGAAACCTGAAAAAGTAGTTTGTGACGGACGGACGGACGGACGGACACACACACACACACACACACACAGTTTTGATAGGCTAATCCCTCAATCAAAAATAAATTTTTTCATTCGGGTAAAATTTGTAATTTTTTTCATTCGGGTATTTTGTAATTTTTTTCATTCGGGTATAAAGGGCGCCTGGAGGCGCGTCCCGAATGAAAATGTTTAAAATAATATTAATTAAATTAAAAATTTAATTGTATAATTTAATTATTGTATAATTGTATAATTAATTAAATTAATTGTATAAATTGATAGATTATATGATTAAACTGAATTAATCAAATTCTGTTAAATTGATTGGTTAATTTAAAAGTATTAATTAATTAATTAATCAATAACATAATTAATTAAATTATATTAAATGAATTATCAATTTAATTAATTTAATTGTATTAATTAATTAATTAATTAATAAAACTGTATATAATTAATTTGATAGAATCAAAAGTGTGTTGTATATACCTTTACTTGAATTTAATGCATTTAATTGATTTGCATTGTATGCATTTGAATTCAATAGATTTTCATTTAATTTAATTTAATCGATGTATGTTACTTTGTTTACAACGAAGTAACGACAATTGACATTTTGTAGGGTTGTTAAATTTGAAGCCGTATTAAACGTGCCTGGACTGTCTTGTAGATGGGATTTATTTGCAAGCAGTTGATGCACACGAAATGTAACCAATCAGAGGTTTGGTTGAATTTGTTCAGTCAGCCGCATACAAGCTTGATGTGGCTTCATTCCCCACATTTATGGCAATTAATTCGGGACCCCCAGGACACCACTTGTCGCCAAATACAATATCGTATTACGAGATCGCAGTGTGATATGCATTCTGACTCGTGTTTTGCCAATGAGGTTGTAGAGTCGGCTGGACGTGTCCCTGCCGTGCGTGGGATTGAACACGTAGTCTCGACAGCGTAAACACGTGGCATCTGAATTATGGTCAACCGCTGGCATTCAAACCACTAAGCAAGTAAACCCAGAACACGGGCAGGAAATGGGGCAAATAGTCGAGAAATAGTTTATATGCAGAATGCGAGAAAGTGAGAGGAGGGAGGCTGGGAGTTCCAGAAGTAGTGGAGTAAGTAGGTACTCATAGGATAATAAGCTACAAAACATTTGACAACTATTGAGAAGGATCATGACCGCTGCAAAGCTGATATCTTTAGTCAAGCGCACTTCAACTACGAGCCAACTGTTTGGGTGCAGAGTTTGCCATATCAGCAGCACAGATGGAGAGAGACAAATTAATGTACAATGAGACACGTGGAACCCAGGGGGGTCATCAGAGGCCTAAAGCATACATACTCTATACCACACCGCACATACACACACATGTGGCTATCCATGCACAGCCACACATCACTACGCACACACATTCACACGCATATGGCTATCCATGCACAGCCACACAGCACTGTGCACGCACTTACACACACATGTGGCTATCCATGCACTGGCACACAGTACTGCGCATGCACAAATTACACATCTGGCCATCCATGCACTACATCACAGCACTGTGCATGCACATACACACACATCTGGCTATCCATGCACTACAAGATAACCACATGCAAACACAAACACATTCAGCCAATCAAGCATGCACACACAAAACAACTGGCTACACATACATTGCCGCACAGCCATGTGCTAGTACATACACACACACCTGGCTATCCATGCACTACAAGACAACCCCATGCAAACATGAACACACTCAAATACAAAAACATGCGCGCACAAAACAATTTGCTATCCATGCACTGCCACACAGCACTACGCACGCACATACACATACATCTGGCTATCCATGCACTGCCACACAACACTGTGCACGCGCATACACACACATAGCTGGCTACCCATGCACTGCCACACAGCACTGCGCACGCACATACACACACATCTGGCTATCCATGCACTACAACACAACCCCATGCAAACACAAACACACTCAAATACACACGCATGCATGCACGCACCAAACAAATTGCCATCCATGCACTGCAACACAGCACTGTGCATGCACATACACACACATCTGGCTATCCATGCACTGCAACACAGCACTGTGCATGCACATACACACACATCTAGCTAACCATGCACTGCAACACAGCACTGTGCACGCACACACACACATCTGGCTATCCATGCACCATAAGACAACCACATGCAAACACAAACATATTCAGCCAATCAAGCATGCACACACAAAACAACAGGCTACATATACATTGTCGCACAGCCATGTGCTAGTGCTATCCATGCAATACAAGACAACCCTATGCACACATTCACACATACCCAGACACTCACACACGCACACACAAGGGGCTACGCATGCACTGCCACACCGCCCTACTTACATACACACACACCTCGCCATCCCCATGCACTAAAAGACAATCCCATTGACACAAACAACACACTCAGGCACTCACCCACACACACTGGCTATCCATGCACTACACCATGCACTCACACACACTGGCTATCTATTCACTACCCCATGCACACACACACACACTCAGACACACCTTGAACACACACACATAACTGGCTATCCAACTGCAGCACAACCCAAACACAACTACTGAAGCACGAATAAATATCACGCACTACATCACCACATAACACGATTGCAATCATCTTCTCATTAACACCATCAGAACTAAAAATCTCACCATGACCATCATCATCACTCCTACGTTTAGAATCATCTATTTCATAACCATCACTCCATACTATACCAATATACCATGCATGTAGGTACACATCATACAATGCTATGCTACACCATGCCATGCCCCACTATTATACCATTGTACCATGCATGTTGGTATAAACCGTAACATGCAGTGCTATGCTGCACCAGGCCATACCATACTAATCTACCATTGTACCATGCATGTAGGTATAAACCATTCAATGTCATGCTATTCTGCACCATGCAGTACCATACCAAATTTACCATGCAGGTAGAGCAAGGGGTGGTAGCATGATCCTTCCCATGTTGTCTCAGCTGCATGCGAATCAGGGAACCGCGCGCGCTTAATGAGGCGATGGGCGACTATCAGAATTGAACTGAGGGGGGCATCAAGAATTGCGAAGAATTGGTTCAAAGACAAGTCCTAGGCGCGTGTCGAAAGCTAATAATTGAGAAACTTTAACTGAATAAGCCTGCGAGAATGGGCGAGGAGGGAAAACGAGCGAAGAGCGGGTCCCTGGCGATCCCAGGCCGCCTGCCAGGGAGGGGTAACGTATGGCGCGGTGGCGTGGTCCATTTCGCCTCGGCAATACAAATGGGGGCGGCTTGGCCCATGCGAATGATGGTACCTCCATAGTTTGCAACTCGAAAGTCGCTGGTGCTTAATTCCAAGCTCCGCGAGTGTGTGAGCAGGATATGTAATCGTTGCCACTGTAATTGTTCATTGTGCAAGCTCGCGAGGCTGGAAACATGAACATTACGTGATTTAGAAGTACACAGTACATATCCGTAGGCCCACCCCATGCCGCACCCGTCCCACCCCACGCACGGCCCTGGGGGTGCGTTTTGGGTCAAGTCCGTGCTAATAATAGCTCAAGTGCCCCAGGGGAATGTTTCGTCCATTGTGATGCTTGCATGTTTCGCCTCCATTTTTTGACGACAATTCCATTCCCAAACCTATGTATGCGCACATGATTGGATGGTACGAATTTGAAATGATAACAAATGTTACCCAATAATTGTCGCTTTGGGCCCAAAAAGCACAAACCTTAGCTCCTTTTCTTGAATTGCGATGCTCATATGTGTTCTCGTGAGAATATGTCCGTTTTCAATAAGTCTTATAATTGTTATATGTTGTATAATGTTTCGTTTTTTTGTGATTACAAGTGAATCCTGAAAAAGTAGTTTGTGACGGACGGACGGACACACACACACACACACACACACAGTTTTGACAGGCTAATCCCTCAATCAAATAAAGGGCGCCTGGAGGCGCGTCCCGGATGAAAATGTCTTATATTTGGGATATCTTATATAATGTTTGGTTTTTTTGTGATTTGAAGTGAAACCTGAAAAAGTAGTTTGTGACGGACGGACGGACGGACACACACACACACACACACAGTTTTGATAGGCTAATCCCTCAATCAAAAACTTTGTAATTTTTTTCATTCGGGTAAAAATTTGTAATTTTTTTCATTCGGGTATTTTGTAATTTTTTTCATTCGGGTAAATTTTGTAATTTTTTTCATTCGGGTGATTGGATGGTACGAATTTGAAATGATAACAAATGTTACCCAATAATTGTCGCTTTGGGCCCAAAAAGCACAAACCTTAGCTCCTTTTTTTGAATTGCGATGCTCATATGTGTTCTCGTGAGAATATGTCCGTTATCAATAAGTCTTATAATTGTTATATGTTGTATGTTTCGTTTTTTTGTGATTACAAGTGAATCCTGAAAAAGTAGTTTGTGACGGGCGGACGGACACACACACACACAGTTTTGACAGGCTAATCCCTCAATCAAAAATTTTGTAATTTTTCATTCGGGTAAAATTTTGTAATTTTTTTCATTCGGGTATTTTGTAATTTTTTTCATTCGTGTAAATTTTGTATTTTTTTTCATTCGGGTGATTGGATGGTACGAATTTGAAATGATAACAAATGTTACCCAATAATTGTCGCTTTGGGCCCAAAAAGCACAAACCTTAGCTCCTTTTCTTGAATTGCGATGCTCATATGTGTTCTCGTGAGAATATGTCCGTTATCAATAAGTCTTATAATTGTTATATGTTGTATAATGTTTCGTTTTTTTGTGATTACAAGTGAATCCTGAAAAAGTAGTTAGTGACGGACGGACGGACACACACACACACACACACACAGTTTTGACAGGCTAATCCCTCAATCAAAAATAAAGGGCGCCTGGAGGCGCGTCCCGAATGAAAATGTTTATATTATCATGAATTTAATTAAAATTTTAATTGTATAATTATATTAATATATAATTGTCTAATTAATTAAATAAATTATATTAATTAATGAATCACATGATTAAAATGAATTAATTTAATTATTTAAATCGATTGATTAATTAAACAGCGGTTATTAATTAATTAATTAATAACATAATTGATTTTATTATATTTAATTAATTATTAATTTAATTGTATTATTTAATTAATTAATTAAATTGTATTTAATTAATGCATTTGATACACTCAAAATTGAATTGTTTTGACTTGAATTGAATGCAATAAATTGATTTGAATTGTATTCATTTTGATTTAATTTAATTGAATCGATTGATGAAGCTTTGTTTACTACTAAGTAAGGACAATTTACATTTTTACGCGTTGTTAAATTCGAAGCAATATTAAACGTGCCTGGACTGTCATGTATATTGCCTTTATTGGCAAGCATTTGATGCACACGGAAAGTAACCAATCAGAGGTATGGTTGTTTTGAGGGATTTGTTTGGTCAGCCGCATTACCGCATACAAGCTTGATGTGGCTTCATTCCCCACATTTCTGGCAATTAATTCTAAAACCCCAGGACACGAGCCGCTTGTTGCCTCGTACAATATCGTATTACGAGATCGCAGCGTTATATGCGGTCTGGCACGTGTTTTGCCAATGAGGTTGTAGAGTCGGCTGGGCGTGTCCCTGGCGTACGTAGGATTGAACTAACACATAGTCTCGACAGCCTAGACAAGTGGCATCTGAATTATGTTCAACCGCTGGCATTCAAACCACTAAGCAACTTAACCCTGAACACATTAGAAGTTATGGGCAGGACATGGGGCAAATAGTCGAGAAAAAGTTGATATGCAGAATGCGAGAAAGTGAGAGGAGGGAGGCTGGGAGTTTCAAAAGTAGTGGAGTTAGTAGATACTCATAGCGGAATAAGGTGCATTACATTTGACAACTTGTGTGCACGCAGATACACACACATCTGGCTATCCATGCACTACCACACACCACGGTGCATGCAGATACACACACATATGGCTATCCATGCACTTCAATCCACACAGCACTGTGCACGCACATACACACACATAGCTGGCTATCCATGAACTACCTCACAGCACTGGGCATGCACATACACACACATATGGCTATCAAAGCACTGCCACAAAGCACTGTGCACGCTCATACACACACATTTGGCTATCCATGCACTGCCACACAGCACTGTGCACGCACATACACACACATACCTGGCTATCCATGCACTTCCAGGAAGCACTGTGCATGCACATACACAAACATCTGGCTAACCATGCACTACAAGACAACCACATGCCAACACACGCACACACTCAAGCATGCACACACAAAACAGCTGGCTACACATACACCGTCGCACAGCCATGTGCTAGTATATACACACATATGGCTTTCCATGCACTACAAGACAACCCCATGCAAACACAAACACACTCAAATACACACACATGCATGCACAATTCAAATGGCTATCCATGCATTGCCACACAGCACTGTGCTAGCACATACACAAACATATGGCTATCCATGCACTGCCACACAACACTATGCACGCACATACACTTACATCATGTTATCCATGCACTGCCGCACAGCACTGTGCACGCACATACACAAACATATGGCTATCCATGCACTGCCACACAACACTATGCACGCACATACACTTACATCTGGTTATCCATACACTGCCACATAGCACTGAGCAAACACATACACACACATCTGGCTATCCATGCATTGCCACATAGCACTATGCACACACACACACATCTGCCTATCAATGCACTGCCACACAGCACTGTGCACGCACATACACACACATATGGCTATCCATGCACTGCCACACAGCACTATGCACGCACACACACACATCTGGCTATCAATGCACTGCCACACAGCACAGTGCACGCACATACACACACATCTAGCTATCCATGCATTGCCACACAGTACTGTGCATGCACATACACACACATCTGGAATTCATGGCACGGCCACATAGAACTGTGCACGCACATACACACACATATGGCTATACATGCACTACAAGACAACCCCATGCAAACACTAACACACTCAAATGCACACGCATGCACACACAAAACAACTGGCTACACATACACTGTCTCAGAGCCTTGTGCTAGTATATACACACACATCTGGCTATCCATGCACTACAAGACAACCCCATGCAAACACAAACACACTCAAATACACACACATGCATGCACAATACAAATGGCTATCCATGCACTGCCACACAGCACAGTGCACGCACATAGACACACATCTGGCTATCCATGGACTGCCACACAGCACTGTGCATGCACATGCACACACATCTGGTTATCCATGCACTGCCACACTGCACTGTGCACGCACATAGACACACATATGGCTTCCATGCACTACAAGACAACCCCATGCAAACACTAACACACTCAAATACACGCGCATGCACACACAAAACAACTGGCTATCCAAGCACTACAAGACAACCCGTGCACACACAAACGTACCCTGACACTCACGCGTGCAAACACACAAACGAACAACTGGCTGCAAATGCACTGCTACACAGCACTATTCATCCCATATACACACACCTGGCCATTAATGCACTGTAAGACAAACCCAAGCACATGCACACACAAGCGGCTACACATGCACTGCCACACAGATATGTTTCCGCACACAGATACACACACCCGGCCATCCATGCATTACAAGACAATCCCATCGACACACACAACCCGATCAGACACTCACGCACACACACACCAGGCCATCCATGCACTACAAGACAACCCCATGCACACATTCACACATACCCAGACACTCACACACGCACACACAAGGGGCTACGCATGCACTGCCACACGGCCCTGCTTACATACACACACACCTGGCCATCCATGCACTACAAGACAATCCCATCGACACAAACAACACACTCAGGCACTCACCCACACACACTGGCTATCCATGCACTACCCCATGCACACACACAAACACACTAACACACCTTCAACACACACATAACTGGCTATCCAACTGCAGCACAACCCACCCACAACTACTGATGCACGAACTGCAACACCACATAACACCAATACCAAGTGCCCCAACCCCCAACCCCAATCACATTACCACCACTAGGCTGATAGGCCACCCCTAAACTGTATACCCCACTTGCATCAGACCAACCATGGTAGCCCGTGTTAGCTTGGCCAAATTCTGGTGCCTCGTAAGGTGTTTGCGCATAACAGGGGGGAGGGGGGCAGCGAGCAAAGAGGCTGCCTACGCTGACGAGCTTCAGCTAGCGATTTCAATGAAAGGGTGGTAGGAGCAAAGAGGACGACAAACTGTATTCTTAAACAATAGAGTTGGAATAAGTAGCTTAATCGGAAGCGTTGCCAGCAGGAAATAGTAGCACAAGAGTTGCGCACTCCAATCGGCAGCAAACAATTCGCACCCCGATCGGTGTGGCCGCCATGTTGCCACGCTGTCCCAGATTGTCGAACGTTTCTAGGTCGTTAGGTCGCAGCACGAAGCGCGAACGTGCTCACTTGCAAGCTCTGGACGAAACATGAACATTACGTGAATTAGAACTAGAAGAACCATAGTTGGCGTGGCTTCATCCCACCCGGCCCAGCCAACGCACGGCCCTGCGGCTGAGCTGTGGCTGAAGTCCGAGCTAAAAATAGCTCTAGTGCCCCAGGGGAATGTTTCGTCCATTGTGATGCTTGCATGTTTCGCCTCCATTTTTTGACGACAATTCCATTCCCAAACCTGTGTATGCGCACATCATTGGATGGTACGAATTTGAAATGATGACAAATGTTACCCAATAATTGTCGCTTTTGGCCCAAAACGCACAAACCTTAGCTCCTTTTCTTGAATTGCGATGCTCATATGTGGTCTCTTGAGAATATCTCCGGTATCAATAAGTCTTATAATTGGGATATCTTATATAATGTTTCTTTTTTGTGTGATTTGAAGTGAAACCTGAAAGTAGGTTGTGACACACGGACACACAAACACACAAACAGTTTTGACAGGCTAATCCCTCAACCTCAATCAAATAAAGGGCGCCTGGAGGCGCGTCCCGAATGAAAATGTCTTATATTTGGGATATCTTATATAATGTTTGGTTTTTTTGTGATTTGAAGTGAAACCTGAAAAAGTAGTTTGTGACGGACGGACGGACGGACGGACACACACACACACACACACACACAGTTTTGATAGGCTAATCCCTCAATCAAAAATAAATTTTTTCATTCGGGTAAAATTTGTAATTTTTTTCATTCGGGTATTTTGTAATTTTTTTCATTCGGGTATAAAGGGCGCCTGGAGGCGCGTCCCGAATGAAAATGTTTAAAATAATATTAATTCAATTAAAAATTTAATTGTATAATTTAATTATTGTATAATTGTATAATTAATTAAATTAATTGTATAAATTGATAGATTATATGATTAAACTGAATTAATCAAATTCTGTTAAATTGATTGGTTAATTTAAAAGTATTAATTAATTAATTAATCAATAACATAATTGATTAAATTATATTAAATGAATTATCAATTTAATTAATTTAATTGTATTAATTAATTAATTAATTAATTAATAAAACTGTATATAATTAATTTGATAGAATCAAAAGTGTGTTGTATATACCTTTACTTGAATTTAATGCATTTAATTGATTTGCATTGTATGCATTTGAATTCAATAGATTTTCATTTAATTTAATTTAATCGATGTATGTTGCTTTGTTTACAACGAAGTAACGACAATTGACATTTTGTAGGGTTGTTAAATTTGAAGCAGTATTAAACGTGCCTGGACTGTCTTGTAGATGGGATTTATTTGCAAGCAGTTGATGCACACGAAATGTAACCAATCAGAGGTTTGGTTGAATTTGTTCAGTCAGCCGCATACAAGCTTGATGTGGCTTCATTCCCCACATTTATGGCAATTAATTCGGGACCCCCAGGACACCACTTGTCGCCAAATACAATATCGTATTACGAGATCGCAGTGTGATATGCATTCTGACTCGTGTTTTGCCAATGAGGTTGTAGAGTCGGCTGGACGTGTCCCTGCCGTGCGTGGGATTGAACACGTAGTCTCGACAGCGTAAACACGTGGCATCTGAATTATGGTCAACCGCTGGCATTCAAACCACTAAGCAAGTAAACCCAGAACACGGGCAGGAAATGGGGCAAATAGTCGAGAAATAGTTTATATGCAGAATGCGAGAAAGTGAGAGGAGGGAGGCTGGGAGTTCCAGAAGTAGTGGAGTAAGTAGGTACTCATAGGATAATAAGCTACAAAACATTTGACAACTATTGAGAAGGATCATGACCGCTGCAAAGCTGATATCTTTAGTCAAGCGCACTTCAACTACGAGCCAACTGTTTGGGTGCAGAGTTTGCCATATCAGCAGCACAGATGGAGAGAGACAAATTAATGTACAATGAGACACGTGGAACCCAGGGGGGTCATCAGAGGCCTAAAGCATACATACTCTATACCACACCGCACATACACACACATGTGGCTATCCATGCACAGCCACACAGCACTGTGCACGCACTTACACACACATGTGGCTATCCATGCACTGGCACACAGTACTGCGCATGCACAAATTACACATCTGGCCATCCATGCACTACATCACAGCACTGTGCATGCACATACACACACATCTGGCTATCCATGCACTACAAGATAACCACATGCAAACACAAACACATTCAGCCAATCAAGCATGCACACACAAAACAACTGGCTACACATACATTGCCGCACAGCCATGTGCTAGTACATACACACACACCTGGCTATCCATGCACTACAAGACAACCCCATGCAAACATGAACACACTCAAATACAAAAACATGCGCGCACAAAACAATTTGCTATCCATGCACTGCCACACAGCACTACGCACGCACATACACATACATCTGGCTATCCATGCACTGCCACACAACACTGTGCACGCGCATACACACACATAGCTGGCTACCCATGCACTGCCACACAGCACTGCGCACGCACATACACACACATCTGGCTATCCATGCACTACAACACAACCCCATGCAAACACAAACACACTCAAATACACACGCATGCATGCACGCACCAAACAAATTGCCATCCATGCACTGCAACACAGCACTGTGCATGCACATACACACACATCTGGCTATCCATGCACTGCAACACAGCACTGTGCATGCACATACACACACATCTAGCTATACATGCACTGCAACACAGCACTGTGCACGCACACACACACATCTGGCTATCCATGCACCATAAGACAACCACATGCAAACACAAACATATTCAGCCAATCAAGCATGCACACACAAAACAACAGGCTACATATACATTGTCGCACAGCCATGTGCTAGTGCTATCCATGCAATACAAGACAACCCTATGCACACATTCACACATACCCAGACACTCACACACGCACACACAAGGGGCTACGCATGCACTGCCACACCGCCCTACTTACATACACACACACCTCGCCATCCCCATGCACTAAAAGACAATCCCATTGACACAAACAACACACTCAGGCACTCACCCACACACACTGGCTATCCATGCACTACACCATGCACTCACACACACTGGCTATCTATTCACTACCCCATGCACACACACACACACTCAGACACACCTTGAACACACACACATAACTGGCTATCCAACTGCAGCACAACCCAAACACAACTACTGAAGCACGAATAAATATCACGCACTACATCACCACATAACACGATTGCAATCATCTTCTCATTAACACCATCAGAACTAAAAATCTCACCATGACCATCATCATCACTCCTACGTTTAGAATCATCTATTTCATAACCATCACTCCATACTATACCAATATACCATGCATGTAGGTACACATCATACAATGCTATGCTACACCATGCCATGCCCCACTATTAT
The DNA here is from genome assembly GCA_013435795.1 of Chlamydomonas sp. ICE-L. Lineage (NCBI taxonomy): Eukaryota > Viridiplantae > Chlorophyta > Chlorophyceae > Chlamydomonadales > Chlamydomonadaceae > Chlamydomonas > Chlamydomonas sp. ICE-L. Next base: position 11,025,796 of record JACBWV010000610.1, on the reverse strand, counting down.
ACCATTGTACCATGCATGTTGGTATAAACCGTAACATGCAGTGCTATGCTGCACCAGGCCATACCATACTAATCTACCATTGTACCATGCATGTAGGTATAAACCATTCAATGTCATGCTATTCTGCACCATGCAGTACCATACCAAATTTACCATGCAGGTAGAGCAAGGGGTGGTAGCATGATCCTTCCCATGTTGTCTCAGCTGCATGCGAATCAGGGAACCGCGCGCGCTTAATGAGGCGATGGGCGACTATCAGAATTGAACTGAGGGGGGCATCAAGAATTGCGAAGAATTGGTTCAAAGACAAGTCCTAGGCGCGTGTCGAAAGCTAATAATTGAGAAACTTTAACTGAATAAGCCTGCGAGAATGGGCGAGGAGGGAAAACGAGCGAAGAGCGGGTCCCTGGCGATCCCAGGCCGCCTGCCAGGGAGGGGTAACGTATGGCGCGGTGGCGTGGTCCATTTCGCCTCGGCAATACAAATGGGGGCGGCTTGGCCCATGCGAATGATGGTACCTCCATAGTTTGCAACTCGAAAGTCGCTGGTGCTTAATTCCAAGCTCCGCGAGTGTGTGAGCAGGATATGTAATCGTTGCCACTGTAATTGTTCATTGTGCAAGCTCGCGAGGCTGGAAACATGAACATTACGTGATTTAGAAGTACACAGTACATATCCGTTGGCCCACCCCACGCACCCGTCCCACCCCACGCACGTCCCTGCGGCTGAGTTGTGGGTCAAGTCCGTGCTAATAATAGCTCAAGTGCCCCAGGGGAATGTTTCGTCCATTGTGATGCTTGCATGTTTCGCCTCGATTTTTTGACGACAATTCCATTCCCAAACCTATGTATGCGCACATGATTGGATGGTACGAATTTGAAATGATAACAAATGTTACCCAATAATTGTCGCTTTGGGCCCAAAAAGCACAAACCTTAGCTCCTTTTCTTGAATTGCGATGCTCATATGTGTTCTCGTGAGAATATGTCCGTTTTCAATAAGTCTTATAATTGTTATATGTTGTATAATGTTTCGTTTTCTTGTGATTACAAGTGAATCCTGAAAAAGTAGTTTGTGACGGACGGACGGACACACACACACACACACACACAGTTTTGACAGGCTAATCCCTCAATCAAAAATTTTGATTTTTTTTTCATTCGGGTATAAAGGGCGCCTGGAGGCGCGTCCCGAATGAAAATGTTTTAAATAATCTGTATTTAATTAAAATGTTAATTGTATAATTTTATTATTGTATAATTGTATAATTAAATAAATAAATTGTATTAATTAATGAATAATAAGATTAAAATGAATTAATCAAATTCTATTAAATTGTTTGATTAATTATAAGTTATTAATTAATTGATTAATTGACTAATTAATTAAATTATATTTAATTAATTATCAATTAAATTTAATTGTATGAATTGGTTAATTAATTAATTAATTAATTTAAATTGGTTTAATTAATTAATTTGATAGAATCAAAATTGCGTTGTATTGACTTGAATTGAATGCATTTAATTGATTTGAATTGTATTAATTTGAATTCAATATATTTGGATTTAGTTGAATTGAATCAATGGATGTAGCTTCATTTACTACGACAATTGACATTTTGTAGGGTTGTTAAATTTGAAGGAGTGTTAAACGTGCCTGGACTGTCTTGTAGATGGACTTTATTTGCAAGCAGTTGATGCACAGGAAATGTAACCAATTAGAGGTATAGTTGAATTTGTTCGGTCAGCCGCATGCAAGCTTGATGTGGCTTCATTCCCCACATTTATGGCAATTCATTCGGGACCCCCAGGACTCGAGCCCCTTGTTGCCCAATACAAAATCATATTACAAGATTGCAGTGTGATATGTGGTCTGACCCATGTTTGCCCATGAGGTTGGAGAGTCGGCTGGGCGTGTCCTTGGCGTGCGTAGGATTGAACACATAGTCTCGACAACCTGGACACGTGGCATCTGAATTATGGTCAACCGCTGGCATTCAAACCACTAAGCAACTAAACCCTAAACACATTAGAAGTCACGGGCAGGACATTGGGGCAAATAGTCGAGAAATAGTTGATACGCAGAATGCGAGAAAGTGAGAGGAGGGAGGCTGGGAGTTCCAGAAGTAGTGGAGTAAGTAGGTACTCATAGCAGAATAAGCTACAAAACATTTGACAACTATTGAGAAGGATCATGACCGCTGCAGAGCTGATATCTTTAGTCAAGCGCACTCCAACTACGAGCCAAATGTTTGGGTGCAGAGTTTGCCGGTATCAGCAGCACAAATGGAGAGAGACAAACTAATGTACAAAGAGACAGGTGGAACCCAGGGGGGTCATCAGAGGCCTTAAGCATACATACTCTATACCGCACCGCACATACACACACATGTGGCTATCCATGCACAGCAACACAGCACTGCGCACACACATTCACACACATATGGCTATCCATACACTGCCACACAGCACTGTGCACGCACTAACACACACATGTGGCTATCCATGCACTGCCACACAGCACTGCGCACGCACATACACACATAGCCGGCTATCCATGCACTGCCACACAGGACTGTGCATGCACATACACACACATTTGGCTATCCATGCACTGCATCACAGCACTGCGCGCACACATACACACACATCTGGCTATCCGTGCATTACCACACAACACTGTGCACGCACATACACACAAATCTGGCCATCCATGCAATACATCACAGCACTGTGCTCGCACACACACACATCTGGCTATCCATGCACTACAAGACAACCCCATGCAAACATGAACACACTCAAATACAAACACATGCACGCACAAAACAATTTGCTATCCATGCACTGCCACACAGCACTGTGCACACACATACACATACATCTGGCTATCCATGCACTGCCACACAACACTGCGCACGCACATACACACACATCTGGCTATCCATGCACTACAAGACAACCACTTGCAAACACAAACACATTCAGCCAATCAAGCATGCACACACAAAACAACTGGCTACACATACTTTGTCGCACAGCCATGTGCTAGTACATACGCACACATCTGGCTATCCATGCACTACAAGACAACCCCATGCAAACACAAACACACTCAAATACACACGCATGCACGCACAAAATAAATTGCCATCCATACACTGCTACACAGCACTGTGCACGCCCATACACACACAACTGGCTATCCACGCACTGCAACACAGCACTGTGCACGCACATACACACACCTCTGGCTATGCATGCACCACAAGACACCCACATGCAAACACAAACACATTCAGCCACTCAAGCATGCACACACAAACCAACTGGCTACACATACACTGTCGCACAGGTATTATATGTGCAAGTACATACACACACATCTGGCTGTCCATGCACTACAAGATGGCCCCATGTAAACACAAGCACACTCAAATACACGGATATGCAAGCACAATACAAATTAATATCCATGCACTTCCACACAGCACTGTGCACGCACATACACACACATCTGGCTATCCATGTACTGCCACACAGCACTGTGCACGCACATACACACACATCTAGCTAACCATGCACTGCAACACAGAACTGTGCATGCACAAATTACACATATGGCTATCCATGCACCGCCACACAGCACTGTGCACGCACATACGCACACATCTGGCTATCCATGCAATACAAGACAAATCCGTGCACACACAAACACACCCAGACACTCACGCATGCAAACACACAAACGAACAACTGGTTGCACATGCACTGCCAAACAGCACTGTCCATACCAAATACACACACATGGCCATCCATGCACTATAAGACACGGCAACCCCAGGCACATGCACACACATCTGGCTACACATGCACTGCCACACAGATCTGTTTCCATACACAGATACACACACCTGGTCATCCATGCACTACAAGTCAATCCCATGGACAAACACAACCCAATCAGACACTCACGCACCCACACCAGGCCATCCATGCACTAAAAGACAACCCTATGCACACATTCACACATACCCAGACACTCACACACGCACACACAAGGGGCTACGCATGCACTGCCACACCGCCCTACTTACATACACACACATGGCCATCCCCATGCACTACAAGACAATCCCATCGACACAAACAACACACGCAGGCACAACGACACCACATAACATGATCGCAATCATCTTCTCATTAACACCATCAGTAATACCAATCTCACCATGTCCATCATCATCACTTCTACGTTTAGAATCATCTATTTCACAACCATCACTCCATACTACACCAATATACCATGCATTTAGGTACACGTCATGCAATGCTATGCTACAACATGCCATGCCCCACTATTATACCATTGTACCATGCATGTTGGTATAAACCATAACATGTAGTGCTATGCTGCACCAGGCCATACCATTCAAATCTACCATTGTACCATGCATGTAGGTATAAACCATTCAATGTCATGCTATTCTGCACCATGCCTTACCATACCAATATACCATGCAAGTAGAGCAAGGGGTGGCAGCATGGAACCTTCCCATGTTGCCTCAGCTGCATGCGAATCAGGGAACCGCGCGCGCTTAATGAGAGGATGGGCGACTTTCAGAGTTGAACTGAGGGGGGCACCAAGAATTGCGAGGAATTGGTTAAAAGACAAGTCCTAGGCGCGTTTCGAAAGCTAATAATTGAGAAACTTCAACTGAATAAGCCTGCGAGAATGGGCGAAGAAGGGAAAATAGCGAAAATTGGGTCCCTGGCGAGGAGGGACGGGCCAAGCCGCCTTATCTGTATTGCTGCGAGGCGAAATGTACCACGTAGTTTGCAACACGAAGGTCGGCAGTGCTTAATTCCAAGATCCGCAAGTGCGTGAGATGGATATGTGATCGTTACCCATATAATTGTTTGTTGTGCAAGTTAGCAAAGCTGGAAACCATGACCATTACGTGAATCGGAAGTACACAGTACATATCCGTAGGCCCACCCCATGCCGCACCCGTCCCACCCCACGCACGGCCCTGGGGGTGCGTTTTGGGTCAAGTCCGTGCTAATAATAGCTCAAGTGCCCCAGGGGAATGTTTCGTCCATTGTGATGCTTGCATGTTTCGCCTCCATTTTTTGACGACAATTCCATTCCCAAACCTATGTATGCGCACATGATTGGATGGTACGAATTTGAAATGATAACAAATGTTACCCAATAATTGTCGCTTTGGGCCCAAAAAGCACAAACCTTAGCTCCTTTTCTTGAATTGCGATGCTCATATGTGTTCTCGTGAGAATATGTCCGTTATCAATAAGTCTTATAATTGTTATATGTTGTATAATGTTTCGTTTTTTTGTGATTACAAGTGAATCCTGAAAAAGTAGTTTGTGACGGACGGACGGACACACACACACACACACACACACAGTTTTGACAGGCTAATCCCTCAATCAAATAAAGGGCGCCTGGAGGCGCGTCCCGAATGAAAATGTCTTATATTTGGGATATCTTATATAATGTTTGGTTTTTTTGTGATTTGAAGTGAAACCTGAAAAAGTAGTTTGTGACGGACGGACGGACGGACACACACACACACACACACAGTTTTGATAGGCTAATCCCTCAATCAAAAACTTTGTAATTTTTTTCATTCGGGTAAAATTTTGTAATTTTTTTCATTCGGGTATTTTGTAATTTTTTTCATTCGGGTAAATTTTGTAATTTTTTTCATTCGGGTGATTGGATGGTACGAATTTGAAATGATAACAAATGTTACCCAATAATTGTCGCTTTGGGCCCAAAAAGCACAAGCCTTAGCTCCTTTTTTTGAATTGCAATGCTCATATGTGTTCTCGTGAGAATATGTCCGTTATCAATAAGTCTTATAATTGTTATATGTTGTATGTTTCGTTTTTTTGTGATTACAAGTGAATCCTGAAAAAGTAGTTTGTGACGGGCGGACGGACACACACACACACAGTTTTGACAGGCTAATCCCTCAATCAAAAATTTTGTAATTTTTCATTCGGGTAAAATTTTGTAATTTTTTCATTCGGGTATTTTGTAATTTTTTTCATTCGTGTAAATTTTGTATTTTTTTTCATTCGGGTGATTGGATGGTACGAATTTGAAATGATAACAAATGTTACCCAATAATTGTCGCTTTGGGCCCAAAAAGCACAAACCTTAGCTCCTTTTCTTGAATTGCGATGCTCATATGTGTTCTCGTGAGAATATGTCCGTTATCAATAAGTCTTATAATTGTTATATGTTGTATAATGTTTCGTTTTTTGTGATTACAAGCGAATCCTGAAAAAGTAGTTTGTGACGGACGGACGGACACACACACACACACACACACAGTTTTGACAGGCTAATCCCTCAATCAAATAAAGGGCGCCTGGAGGCGCGTCCCGAATGAAAATGTCTTATATTTGGGATATCTTATATAATGTTTGGTTTTTTTGTGATTTGAAGTGAAACCTGAAAAAGTAGTTTGTGACGGACGGACGGACGGACACACACACACACACACACAGTTTTGATAGGCTAATCCCTCAATCAAAAACTTTGTAATTTTTTTCATTCGGGTAAAATTTTGTAATTTTTTTCATTCGGGTATTTTGTAATTTTTTTCATTCGGGTAAATTTTGTAATTTTTTTCATTCGGGTGATTGGATGGTACGAATTTGAAATGATAACAAATGTTACCCAATAATTGTCGCTTTGGGCCCAAAAAGCACAAACCTTAGCTCCTTTTTTTGAATTGCGATGCTCATATGTGTTCTCGTGAGAATATGTCCGTTATCAATAAGTCTTATAATTGTTATATGTTGTATGTTTCGTTTTTTTGTGATTACAAGTGAATCCTGAAAAAGTAGTTTGTGACGGGCGGACGGACACACACACACACAGTTTTGACAGGCTAATCCCTCAATCAAAATTTTGTAATTTTTCATTCGGGTAAAATTTTGTAATTTTTTTCATTCGGGTATTTTGTAATTTTTTTCATTCGTGTAAATTTTGTATTTTTTTTCATTCGGGTGATTGGATGGTACGAATTTGAAATGATAACAAATGTTACCCAATAATTGTCGCTTTGGGCCCAAAAAGCACAAACCTTAGCTCCTTTTCTTGAATTGCGATGCTCATATGTGTTCTCGTGAGAATATGTCCGTTATCAATAAGTCTTATAATTGTTATATGTTGTATAATGTTTCGTTTTTTTGTGATTACAAGTGAATCCTGAAAAAGTAGTTTGTGACGGACGGACGGACACACACACACACACACACACAGTTTTGACAGGCTAATCCCTCAATCAAAAATAAAGGGCGCCTGGAGGCGCGTCCCGAATGAAAATGTTTATATTATCATGAATTTAATTAAAATTTTAATTGTATAATTATATTAATATATAATTGTCTAATTAATTAAATAAATTATATTAATTAATGAATCACATGATTAAAATGAATTTATTTAATTATATAAATCGATTGATTAATTAAACAGCGGTTATTAATTAATTAATTAATAACATAATTGATTTTATTATATTTAATTAATTATTAATTTAATTGTATTATTAATTAATTAAATTGTATTTAATTAATGCATTTGATACACTCAAAATTGAATTGTTTTGACTTGAATTGAATGCAATAAATTGAATCGATTGATGAAGCTTTGTTTACTACTAAGTAAGGAAAATTTACATTTTTACGCGTTGTTAAATTCGAAGCAATATTAAACGTGCCTGGACTGTCATGTATATTGCCTTTATTGGCAAGCATTTGATGCACACGGAAAGTAACCAATCAGAGGTATGGTTGTTTTAAGGGATTTGTTTGGTCAGCCGCATTACCGCATACACGCTTGATGTGGCTTCATTCCCCACATTTCTGGCAATTAATTCGAAAACCCCAGGACACGAGCCGCTTGTTGCCTCGTACAATATCGTATTACGAGATCGCAGCGTAATATGCGGTCTGGCACGTGTTTTGCCAATGAGGTTGTAGAGTCGGCTGGGCGTGTCCCTGGCGTACGTAGGATTGAACTAACACATAGTCTCGACAGCCTAGACAAGTGGCATCTGAATTATGTTCAACCGCTGGCATTCAAACCACTAAGCAACTTAACCCTGAACACATTAGAAGTCATGGGCAGGACATGGGGCAAATAGTCGAGAAAAAGTTGATATGCAGAATGCGAGAAAGTGAGAGGAGGGAGGCTGGGAGTTTCAAAAGTAGTGGAGTTAGTAGATACTCATAGCGGAATAAGGTACATTACATTTGACAACTTGTGTGCACGCAGATACACACACATCTGGCTATCCATGCACTACCACACACCACGGTGCATGCAGATACACACACATATGGCTATCCATGCACTTCCATCCACACAGCACTGTGCACGCACATACACACACATAGCTGGCTATCCATGAACTACCTCACAGCACTGAGCATGCACATACACACACATATGGCTATCAAAGCACTGCCACAAAGCACTGTGCATGCTCATACACACACATTTGGCTATCCATGCACTGCCACACAGCACTGTGCACGCACATACACACACATACCTGGCTATCCATGCACTTCCAGGAAGCACTGTGCATGCACATACACAAACATCTGGCTAACCATGCACTACAAGACAACCACATGCCAACACACGCACACACTCAAGCATGCACACACAAAACAGCTGGCTACACATACACCGTCGCACAGCCATGTGCTAGTATATACACACATATGGCTTTCCATGCACTACAAGACAACCCCATGCAAACACAAACACACTCAAATACACACACATGCATGCACAATTCAAATGGCTATCCATTCATTGCCACACAGCACTATGCACGCACATACACAAACATATGGCTATCCATGCACTGCCACACAACACTATGCACGCACATACACTTACATCATGTTATCCATGCACTGCCACACAACACTATGCACGCACATACACTTACATCTGGTTATCCATACACTGCCACATAGCACTGAGCAAACACATACACACACATCTGGCTATCCATGCATTGCCACATAGCACTATGCACACACACACATCTGCCTATCAATGCACTGCCACACAGCACTGTGCACGCACATACACACACATCTGGCTATCCATGCACTGCCACACAGCACTATGCACGCACACACACACATCTGGCTATCAATGCACTGCCACACAGCACAGTGCACGCACATACACACACATCTAGCTATCCATGCATTGCCACACAGTACTGTGCATGCACATACACACACATCTGGAATTCATGGCACGGCCACATAGAACTGTGCACGCACATACACACACATATGGCTATACATGCACTACAAGACAACCCCATGCAAACACTAACACACTCAAATACACACGCATGCACACACAAAACAACTGGCTACACATACACTGTCTCAGAGCCTTGTGCTAGTATATACACACACATCTGGCTATCCATGCACTACAAGACAACCCCATGCAAACACAAACACACTCAAATACACACACATGCATGCACAATACAAATGGCTATCCATGCACTGCCACACAGCACAGTGCACGCACATAGACACACATCTGGCTATCCATGGACTGCCACACAGCACTGTGCATGCACATGCACACACATCTGGTTATCCATGCACTGCCACACTGCACTGTGCACGCACATAGACACACATATGGCTTCCATGCACTACAAGACAACCCCATGCAAACACTAACACACTCAAATACACGCGTATGCACACACAAAACAACTGGCTATCCAAGCACTACAAGACAACCCGTGCACACACAAACGTACCCTAACACTCACGCGTGCAAACACACAAACGAACAACTGGCTGCAAATGCACTGCTACACAGCACTATTCATCCCATATACACACACCTGGCCATTAATGCACTGTAAGACAAACCCAAGCACATGCACACACAAGTGGCTACACATGCACTGCCACACAGATATGTTTCCGTACACAGATACACACACCCGGCCACCCATGCATTACAAGACAATCCCATCGACACACACAACCCAATCAGACACTCACGCACACACACACCAGGCCATCCATGCACTACAAGACAACCCCATGCACACATTCACACATACCCAGACACTCACACACGCACACACAAGGGGCTACGCATGCACTGCCACACGGCCCTACTTACATACACACACACCTGGCCATCCATGCACTACAAGACAATCCCATCGACACAAACAACACACTCAGGCACTCACCCACACACACTGGCTATCCATGCACTACCCCATGCACACACACAAACACACTAACACACCTTCAACACACACATAACTGGCTATCCAACTGCAGCACAACCCACCCACAACTACTGAAGCACGAACTGCAACACCACATAACACCAATACCAAGTGCCCCAACCCCCAACCCCAATCACATTACCACCACTAGGCTGATAGGCCACCCCTAAACTGTATACCCCACTTGCATCAGACCAACCATGGTAGCCCGTGTTAGCTTGGCCAAATTCTGGTGCCTCGTAAGGTGTTTGCGCATAACAGGGGGGAGGGGGGGCAGCGAGCAAAGAGGCTGCCTACGCTGACGAGCTTCAGCTAGCGATTTCAATGAAAGGGTGGTAGGAGCAAAGAGGACGGCAAACTATATTCTTAAACAATAGAGTTGGAATAAGTAGCTTAATCGGAAGCGTTGCCAGCAGGAAATAGTAGCACAAGAGTTGCGGACTCCAATCGGCAGCAAACAATTCGCACCCCGATCGGTGTGGCCGCCATGTTGCCACGCTGTCCCAGATTGTCGAACGTTTCTAGGTCGTTAGGTCGCAGCACGAAGCGCGAACGTGCTCACTAGCAAGCTCTGGACGAAACATGAACATCACGTGAATTATAACTAGAAGAACCATAGTTGGCGTGGCTTCATCCCACCCGGCCCAGCCCACGCACGGCCCTGCGGCTGAGCTGTGGCTGAAGTCCGAGCTAAAAATAGCTCAAGTGCCCTAGGTGACTGTTTCGTCCATTGTGATGCTTGCATGTTTCGCCTCGATTTTTTGACGACAATTCCATTCCCAAACCTATGTATGCGCACATCATTGGATGGTACGAATTTGAAATGATGACAAATGTTACCCAATAATTGTCGCTTTTGGCCCAAAACGCACAAACCTTAGCTCCTTTTCTTGAATTGCGATGCTCATATGTGGTCTCTTGAGAATATCTCCGGTATCAATAAGTCTTATAATTGGGATATCTTATATAATGTTTCGTTTTTTTGTGATTTGAAGTGAAACCTGAAAAGTAGGTTGTGACACACGGACACACAAACACACAAACAGTTTTGACAGGCTAATCCCTCAATCAAAAATTTTGTAATTTTTTTCATTCGGGTATAAAGGGCGCCTGGAGGCGCGTCCCGAATGAAAGTGTTATAAAAAAACTCGTTTTTTTTAATTTGATTTAATTTGATTAAATTTGATTGAATTGGACGATGATTTAATTTCCCTATCAATATGAATGCTTCATATGTGGCAGGTGAATAGGTTTTCCACTTGACTCCAATATGATTCGAAGTTGGTCGTGATTTATTAGTAGACCAAAGTAGATGTTTTGTAACGCGGAATACGCAATATATGCGAAGTTTATAGAGTGTTATGGGCATCATTTGTGTTTGGAGTTTTAGCACGATCATATATGTTAAATGAATTGGCTGATTTCAATTTGATTCGAAGTATGCCATGTCTTTGGATAGGGGACAAAAAAAGCATGAGGGACAATGAGCCAAATTAATGCTTCGGAATGTTACAAGAGGGGAAGTAAACCATAAGAGTTGCGACTTTACAACTATATAGGAAACATAATCTAGAGTAGTTATGAGGGGACAGTAGAGGGACCGGTCAAGGCGTGACCTAAATATAAAAAGGATAGTGTGGTAGAGTGAGGGAGACGAGCTATTCAAGCTTTAAAAGTCCCACCCACCCACCCCTTGAATACAGCTAAGAAGGGGAAGACAAAAGGGTTATGGTTTACAAAATTAAACATAAACTCTGATAAACCCCAGGGAGCTCTGAAACGAGAACTAGAGGGTATGACCTGAGAAGCATGTCTAGAGTACTTGATCAGGTCATGTCTATGTTTAGGGAAGTCTATGATCAAGGCAATATAGGATTTGAGAAGTCTGTCTACAGTAACATGATGGAAATACATAATGTTACTGGGCAGGAATGTTAGCACAAATTGAGGGTGTTGATGGATTAATGATAGCCAGTCAAGCAAAAGTGGCTAGGAGGACGAAGAGTAAGATTGGGCTGCCTAATGCAGTGCCAAGTAGTTTACTCCCGACCAAGGCGAGCTAGATGGCGTTCGGGGTGCAAGTAGAGCTGGACGACAGCAGGGGTCTGGATCCGGCCAGCGGCAGCAGCTGCTGCAAGCTGAGCAGACTGAGAGGGGCCAGCTGCCTGAGCAGCAGCTTGCAAGGCTCCACGGCGAAAGCTGTGAGCAGTCTCGTGGTTGAACAGCTGGATGGCTTTCAGGTGTTTCTGGACCATCTTGGTGAAAAGGCATCCAGAGTAGGGAGCCTCCCTGAACCCCTTCTGGGTGTAGGTAGAGGGACGGAGGATGTAGTGCCGAATGGGAAAGCCAGACAAATAGCACATCTGTTGGAAGGCCCACAAGTGGCTCAGTAGGCAAACAGCAGGCTGAGGGTGTAGCTTGATGTAGACTGGGGCTTGGTAGACCCTACCCTTCTTCTTGGTCTTGGTGCCATGAGTAGGAAGGGACAGCAGCACTTCAGGCATGGGGACACTGGGGTCATACCCATTAGGGTACAGTTGAACCCAGTTGGGGGTGTGCAGATTAGGGAGGCACAACTTGCCACCTTCAGTGCCGCGATAGGCTGTCTCCCAAGCATGAAGGATGGAAACAGCATCCCTCAGAAAAGAGATGCGCTTGACTGGGTCAGAGGCCCGGCGGGCTTCCACATCAAGGTAGGCTACTAGGGCGTGCACTTTGGAAATAACCATAGGGACAGCTGACACTTCCTGGTAGCCTGCCTCAAATAAGAGTTTTTGGTAGCCCTTCTTGTAGTTCCTGACAGGGCCACTGTGGCAAGGGTTGCCTGTGTTGGACCGGGGGTCGTACTCGCCACCACGCCCAAGCTGCTCGAACAAGGTGGATAGATGGCTAAATGCTGAGTCCACACCTTGAGGGGAAGGGACGAGAGTAGAACAGCCAGGCAGTATGCTGCCTCCATGGCGCTCCAACCAGAAACAGTCCATGAAGCACAGCAAGTCTTCTGGTCTAGCATATAGCATGCTGTGAGGGTAGGAGTCTGGCAATTGGCTCAACCATGTGGTGAACTCCTCACCCACAACATACCGGCGGTGCAAGGTACTTTTTGCTACGCTGTGATCAATGACTGAGGCAGCTGTGCCCAAGCTGGTTTGGTACATGGCCTGGGCTGAGGCAGGAGACATCCTAGGGAGAGGCGTTTGGGATCCCGGGCCTAATAGCTGTTGTTCGACAACGTGGCTGAAGAAACCAGCGAAAGAAACCAGCGAAAGGAAGTGTGGTAGAGTTAAGCGAACGCACCACCTATGATTGTTGTCTATGACTTGACAAGGTAGAGTAGAAAAGCAACACAAAGCCAAGACGATGTATGAAAACGCCACACATAAGTGGTCCAAGTACAATCATAAAGCATGATGAGCTGTGCACTATTTACCAAACCCTGAGCACTCAAACTAGCTTAATACATGGTTTTAATCTCATTTTGGTTAATATAATCTGAAACCCGAGGCTAGCAGAAAGCTAAATTACTGGGAAATATAAAGAAATTATGAGAATTGAGCATTGAGATACAATGTGGTTGGGTCAACAACCCACTATCAACCTCACATTTAACTGAACAACCATGCGAACTTGTAGAAGGGCAAACCATTCTCATACATGCTCAAGTCAACTTCTGCCTTGTCTTAACTAGCCACCCCTCCCATTTAGTAAGAAAACTAGTGTGTATAAAAACATGTAACCTAATTTAATCAACAAGTTTACCACATGAGTAAAATGGAGCCAAAGATTTACTGTTCATGTGTTTGACTGATTTCTTTTATCCATTGGGTGGATGCATTGGATAAAAGAAACAAATAAATCAGCATGACCTCTAATGCATATAATAAGAGCATGGTATATATGGAACATATGATATCAATATGAGGAATGTCAGCTTAACCATAGAGTTTGTAGACATCTATATATATAGTAGACATTTGACATTGAACATTTGTATGACATCATACATTTAAATATACAATGTGTAGTCTTAAGCTAGCTCTTCCAGTGTTGGCAGAGGTGATGACAAGTCAAAATCGAATCCATCATACAATTTGTATGTTTCAGAAGACAGGTCCCGCAAGACATTCATTTCTTCATTATATTCTGCATCTGGTTTCAAAGCTGATTTAAATCTACGAATAACTTCAGCTCTTTCTACTGAATTTGTATACAGTGGTGCTAGCAACCACAAATCACTTAATAAACTAGGCCTCGTAATCGGAACAAGTAGGTTAGCTTTATTCAATACCCCGGTTGAGGGAGGTTTCAAATGCAAGAACCATTTGTCTTGTCCAAAGGATACTCCTTGTGCAAAATGACTGGAGAATGTTGTAGCTCCCTCAAGTGGCATTCCGTCCCGCAGTACAGTTATTTTACTGCCTGTCTTAATTGCCTTCCCTGGTAACTTAGCGTGCAATGGAATCCTATTATCTGGTTTGCCATTTGTTAGTAAGAAAAGCAATTTAAAGCTCACTTTTTTTAGTGTGATTGGAATACAGTTTTGCAGGACATTCTCTGCAAATCCACCCATGCCTTGGTGCAAGTTTCCAACTTCAAATCCATCAGGTTGCACAAAAATACACTTGGGAAGGTATTTCAATTGCCAAACCTCGCCTTCTCCAGAATCTGCTTCTTCCCGCTCATCCAATACGATGTGTCGACCGATGCACGTGGTGTTATTGATTCTTCCTACTTCTGGGTTGTCGTTGTCTATGAACTTATACATGATCCCAGG
Organism: Chlamydomonas sp. ICE-L; assembly: GCA_013435795.1. NCBI lineage: Eukaryota > Viridiplantae > Chlorophyta > Chlorophyceae > Chlamydomonadales > Chlamydomonadaceae > Chlamydomonas > Chlamydomonas sp. ICE-L. The sequence goes on along the minus strand of JACBWV010000610.1, from coordinate 11,010,677 downwards.
GAAAAAGTATTGAGTACTTTCCATGCCCCCTGTTTCTTTTAGTGGTCTCTTGCTTATCAAATTCGTTATGTACATAGACAATTTTGCATTGCATGCAGCAACATTACTATTATGTGCTGACTTTTTGCCTGTGCTTTTGCTTTTGCTTATGAACCCTTTGTCTGTGTCTTTTACATTCCAAACAAGTAGTCTTTGCTTTGCATTTGATGCATGATTTTTGTACATTATATGGTTTAGTGGAGCTTTTATTTTGTTGCGCAAGACAACTATTTAGGGGCTTTGTTCCAAAAGAGCTTTCATTTCTTCAGATGTATGTGGGTATCGTGCATTCAATGTGTCAACTATACTCCCTAGTTCATCATCAGTCAATTCTGTTTCTTGCATTAGAAGTTGAACCATGTCATACAATTCTTTACCTGATGGTGTATCAGAACTGAATCGATGTTGCACTTTCAACATGAAACACTGAGTAAACTGTTTCCAAATTGCTCTCCCTTGTTTTTCCTGATCTATTTTTCCTTGATTGAATGTGTCACTTGGTTTTCTAATCTTTTCAACTGCTTTGTGGAACAAAGGGGTTGCCATAACTGGTTGATGCTGAGCGAAGTCACCTGCCAAGACAATGTGAACCCCTCCAAATATTGCATCATTTCTTTTATCACCAGCAGGACGAAATCTCTCTTGGAGCTTGCGGGCGCCATCATCCATTTGCTGCAAATTCAAAGGTTTAATGAGTTATGTTAGATTATATTAAGGCCATATAGTGTGTTTGCTGTTGTTGGGCAATTCAACAATAGGTTAGATTGTGGTTGAATGGAAGCTATGGTGGGGTTAATTCACTAGCATTTGGGTTGGGAGGCTACATTAACTTGTGATAATGTGTCTGCCTAGGAGGTGTTGAGCTGGAATGAGTTTTAATTTGGTGTCATGTTGCAGAATATTGGATGAATGACTAGGACGAAGTACATAAGTCAGTAATCCCACAATCACTTTTGATGTGGCCCTATGGACAAACGTGTTTCTAGTGTGGTGTATACAATATAATGTATGCTCAAGCCTGGAGCACTGACCCCAAGATTGCTTGGACTGCCAAAATGCAATTCATCAGAAATGACACCCACAAATGTACTGGCGCCTCCTACTACAAACACCACACCATCCGTAAGAACAGCTCCCCTGACGACCTGGTGCATGCTGCCACTACCCCAGACCTTCTTGCTCTCCCAACCCCAGCCAAGCTCCTCCACCTCCTATATGGCAACCAACACAGCCTGACCCACCTCCTGGGCTTCAGAGCCCAAAAGAGGAAGGCTAACGAACCTCGAGAACCCCCCCATCACAGATATTGGAGGGTCCAGAAAGCCCCATGCACCATTCTCTGCCACCATCTCCCTTGTTACATATCTGCTGGCCTCCCCGTGCATTCCCACACCTACTCCTCTGCCACCTCCATTGTGGTCACTTGGTCCCTTGTCCATCTCACATACTATGGAGATATACAATATTGATATTCTCACCCACCTGTTTGATTCTCTTGTACAACCTATCCTGAATTTTGGCTGTGAGGTGTGGGCTCCTTCTATTCTGAACAACACACTTATCTCAAATGACCATGCTTGTGAGAAATGGCATAGAGGTATACTTAAACAAATGTTGGGTGTTTGCCAATCTACTACATCTAATATTATCATGGAAGAGCTGGGTAGAACCCCGTTGTGTTTTGCTTGGCTTAAACAAGCTTTGCGCTTCTGGAACAAGACCATACATAAAGAACCTGAGGATCTCATTAGAATGGCTCTTGAGGAATCTTTTGACTCCAACACTGGCTGGGTTCATGACTTGCGTTGTGCTCTCCACAAGCTAGGATCCAGTAAAAACATCAACATTTTGGAGGCTGTCGATGTCGAAGGTATTATGTCTGAAGTTTTTGAGTCATGGAGGTTTAAGTACCCAAGTGACACCAATGCAGTTAGAGACATCCCTGATGAGAGAAGGGTTGGCTTTAAACGCCTCCGATACCAAAAATGGTTCGCAGCCAACAGCAATGATGAGAATGGCTTGATTCCCTTTACATCCGCCTTACATAAGCAGGATCAGATTCGTTCTATAGCACAGTTTAGAATGGGTTCCCATTGGCTGAACACAGAAAGAATGAGGGTGGTGGATAGAGCACACATCCCTCGCTCAATGAGACACTGTCAAATGTGTGGGTTCCAAAAACCTGAGGATGAAATGCATATGTTTGAGTGCCCTTTTTATAATGATATTCGCCTCCGCTACCAGAAGCTGTTTACAGATATTTATAGGCATGTCCATGAGGATACCAACTTAACCGTATGGAATGTGGAATTCTGAGATTCCACATTCAGAACCTTTATGAATGGAAATGGCACTAAGTCTTTTTGGAGCAACCTAGCCGACTATCTTTCTACTTGTAGAAGAGCAAGACAGGAAGCCCTGGACTGCTTAGTGGCACCGTAATTTATCATCCCTTTTTTTCTTCTTCTTGTGACTTCTCATTTGTTAGCTTCTTACCTCCGCCACTGTAAGTGGTTGAGATCTGGGTCCGGCTCTAAGGGGTTTAATACCTACGCCACCAAAACGGTGGTTGGGAGTTTGGTTTGTTTGTCCTCGACACACCCCTGATGTAATGGGGTTTTTTGCTTTGTGGGTGCTTTTTCTTTTTGTTTAAAGCACAGAGTCTCATACACCCTCGCGGTGTCAAGTAGACTTTAACATGTAATGTAATGTAATGTAATGTAGAGGAACAAATCACCCTGCTGGTTGGTCCCACCAGATTTCAGGAACTCCTCCATGCCTACAACACTGAAACTATCCCCAAAGCCCCCCCCCCCCTCCATTCCACCCAGGCAAGACCTCCACCTCACTAACAACAACAACAACAAGGACAGTGGGCGGAGGGAGGAGAGTTTGATGCCAAATGGTACAGCGAACTCAGGCAAAACCTCATCATTAACATGGCAGACCACCACCCAGACTGGGATATCCACCCCCCCGGCAAATACCACATACAGGCTGGTACCCTGAATGACAGGTACCACCACCTCCCCCCCCAACTCAACAACGGAGACACCACCTACATCTACTCACCAACAGGCCACTGTGTCGGTCATATACCCCTCTCCCAACTCCACCTCCTCCACCACAGATACCATACCACCAAGGCACACTCTCCCCACCTATGGACCCTCCACAGCACAGGAACCTTCGCTGGAGACGTAGCCACCCTCCTATCGCAGCACAAAGACACTACCATCTCCAATGTCTCCCCTGCCATACACAAAGCTATGTCCACCCTGGGGATGATAACGGACCTTGACACATCACCCCTCCTAATGAGTCCCCACCTCCCCATGGGCAACACCCCCACCCCCATTGGCCAACTGTTTGGCTTAGGACCCCACTGCTACACCCAACCTTGGTACAGGGGAAACACACACCTCACCAGCCAGAACCCTGAAGAGGCCTACAAGGCTGTTCGATGGGCACTAGGAAGTGCCATACATGCTCACACCCTAGATATTCCCGCGTGCACCATCCTCTTGTTCCCACACAAACCCACATATGCCCATAACGCCCTCCTAAATCACCCATGGGCTATGGAACTAGCCACTCTGCCTCCCAAGGCCAAACCTCTCACCCCCTCCCTAATCTGGACGGGGGGCAAACTCCCCTGCCAAGAGACACAGAGGAACCTACAAACTCATTGCCATCTCAAACCCAGCTGGCCATGCCAAGTACCTCCACAACCCACCCACCACATGGGCCCAAACCATGAGGGACATGGGGGCCACTTCCATCCCACGACCAGGTCCCCCCCCCTCCCAACTGGGCCTTCCTACCACCCACCTACCCATGGCACTTAGCTCCCTCCTTAAGACCTGGGCACAACAACCCACCCCCATGCAGATAGACCCCACACCCATAACACCCCCCGTGCTCCCGTGCACACATGCTATCCTACAAGCACCAGGCCTCGCTCTATACACAGATGGATGTGCCATCATAGACAAAGACGGCGTCCTACGCCTAGGGGCAGGCGTATACTCCCCCAGGGCCGCTGCACGTTGCCTTCGCATAGACCCTGGCGGACAGGGCATCACTGCCGACATCAATCGCGCCGAACTCGTGGCAATCCAACAAGCACTCGTACACTCCGAAATAGATGAAGAACTCACCATCTACTCTGACAGCTTATGCTCCTTGCAGCTTATTAACCTGCACATTTACCATCCCAGCAAGACACGGGAAAACAAACACCGCGACCTCCTGCAAGACATCGCCATCCACATGATCAATAGACACAACGCTGCTGCTACCACACGCCTGCTTAAGGTCCGATCTCACTCAGGAATCGAAGGGAATGACGAGGCAGACACGCTCGCGAAAGAAGCGACGACAGGATACAATGTAATTGGACCTGTTAAAACAGGGGAACATGCGCACCTCAACATGCATTGGCCGTCTGTCCAGCCCCCCAAATCTATTAATGGAGACCAGCCCCCCCGGCACCCGGCCAACAATCTCACCAAGGGTATCAAGGCTAACCTCCCCACCCCCCTGCACACTGGGCATGCCAACACCACGGGCGTATACTCCTCCATGTGGGAGCAAGCCAACCCCTTCCTCCTCCCTCAGGCTAGTAATCGTTTCTGGCAATCCACCGACATCAAATGGTGGCAAAAAATACAGATCCACAAGGCTAGGTGGGGACGCTTATGGACTAGGAAATTGGCGTATAGATACAAACGCCCCTATGGTACCAGCACTAGCCCCCCCTCTGATGATAACTGCCCTCTTTGTCGCAAAGCACAGGACGGAGCTGGCCATATTCTTGCTGGGTGCAGCCACCCTGTCTTCAAAGGAATGAATATCAACAGACATAATAAGGCGGTCCAACTTATCCAAAAGGCAGTAGCCAAAGGAGCTCTGGGGGCTCACCACATGTACATGGATGCAGGCACTTGTGAAGCGACATCCGGCATTCCCACAAGACCCTCAACCACCCTCAAACCCCCTGATCTCCCCCAAGCCACATGGGATAAATACAGGCCTGATCTCCTCCTCATTGGCGACGAATCCAAACCAAGAAAAGCCTACCTAGTTGAACTGGGCTACTGCTCAGACACTAACCACCACATCAAATTCCAGGAGAAGAGCGTTCAGCATAAGGAGCTCCAACGTATCCTTCAACAACAAGGATTCCTTGTCCACTACCTAGTCTTCACCATAGGTACCACTGGTACCATACCAATCACAACTATTACCAATCTCTCCACCTTAGGGATCAGTCGCGAACACGTAGACAAACTCATCTATAAGCTGCACAGAGAATACATCGCCTCCTGTACCAGCATTCTTGCCTCACGTCGCATGAAGGAGTCCCTCCCGCCTGGAGGGTGACACTTACTATGTCTGCCATGGTGACTTTCCCCAGCTGCGGCGTACGGGAGGGTCCCCTTAACACCACGCCCCTCCAGGCGTTATCTTTTTTTTTTTATACAATATAATGGTATAATATAGATAATTGGCATAAAACGCATGTAGGCAATAATAAAGATTCTATCACTCACACTGTTGCAGCAGAAAACTAAAATGTTGCACATCTTACCATGAAATGAATCTTGCTGCAGAAGCTGATCTCATCTACAAGTACGAATCGGATTTTGCTATTAAAATTTGCTTGAGATTTCTTTGAACCCCCATTTCCACTTCTTCTGTTGTACTTCGTCGTAGTGCCAAAGAGTTGAGTAGTACTCATTCCAGGGTTGGCACTAGAGCCTACAAGTGTAGCTGCTTTCCATGTGTAAGCTGACACTGCAATTAAGCTTGTCATCTTATGTTGGAAGGCATACCAAAGGAAAGCCTTCAATATTTCACTCTTGCCGGTACCTATACAAGAGAGGTGTGCATGAATGATAGTGTGTATTAGTTGAAAATAGAATAGGCGTATGAATTGCACATGACTACCTGCAAAGAGCACATTGTACTAGTGATATAATGGACACTTACGTATATATTGTCACTTTGAGTTCTTCATATGAATCGACACTTGGTCATATGATAGGTCAAGCGGGATGTCTCACCAAGTCATGCACATCTAAGTCAGTACTTTTAATATCAATTCACACTTTGGTTTGGACTTTTACATATGTTGGATGAATGTGCATTCAATGGTTTATACATTGAATATACAAGTGTGCTTAGCATTGTGTGACTAGTATCATGTGCTTAGTATTCTTGGTTTAACATTTACTATGATTATTGTTTAATATTGTATCACTTGTTACCTTAATTGTCTGTCTATAATTGGGCTTAGTATTGAGGGTACTGTATTGGTGCCATTCGATTACAATGGTCTAGTGGTAGACCAGATTGCTAAGGAACGAAGAGTCGGGGGTTCAACTCCCACTTCGGTCGCCCTTGGCGTTGCAGGTCGTCGTCAACTGCGATGGTAGCTTGTCCAGTTGAGGTAGGAGACCGCTCCCTACCCGCGTACGACGGGCTCCCTTAACACCACGCCCCACCAGGCGTTATCATTACTGTTTTGGTGCCATGCATGGGTTGTGGCTTGTAGTGACTCGAATCTAGTGGCTTACCAAGGCTGGGTGGATGGTTAGGAGGTTGCATAAATGGGAAGTTGGATGTATGTATGTATTGCTGTATGGTTGGATGGATGTATGGAACGATAGATGGATGGATGGTTGGATGGTTAGATATATGATGCGATTAAAGATAAGCATGGAAGGAATCTTGACATACCATTTCACTAGGATTCAAGTGTGGATGGAATTAGACCATAGTCCGATTGATGCATGGATGTCGATACTTGATGGATGGATTTGTATTGCAATTTGCATATAAGTTGGCTTTAGCTATATGCACAATCAATACATCATGAATGATGGTTTCTTATCTTCACACTCCCTAACTAATTAATATATGTGAATCACCTGCTTGGCCAAGGATACTGCATTTCAGTTGAGCGGGTTGCTTGGATGACCCCTCGGACATCAAGGTGTGTGCCATAACTTTAAATGGCACTGCTTGTTCGGGGCACAATTTGAAAAGCTCGACTGTTTGGTCCAGAGTAGGCAACATAAGACAAGGAATATAAGGCGGTTTGCCTCCATCCTTGATTTTGTTGTCCAGCTTGAGAAGGTGCTTGACATATTCATCATCATCCATGCGTTGCCTCACAATCTCAATCCTAGCAATCCCTTGATTGGTAGGGTCAACCACCAATTGCATTGTGTATTCCATGTCCTGCAATGGACAAATTAAATCACAGATATAGTATAATTAGTTAAGATTTAACAAGTTAGTTTAACCTACAAATACAAGTGGTTGTAATGTATTTGAATGAGATAATAAATTAAGTGTTATTATCAAGGTTATTATATGAATCATATTTGAGTAATGTTATAAGCTCAATTATTATATACCATTTGGATGACTTTATTTAGCTAGGGAATCTTATATGTTATACATGTTTATTTAGGTGAGGTTACAACCGCAATAGACATTGATGGTAGGAAAATTGTTCGATGGATAATATATAAAATGTATTGGTTCTTCTAGTGATTTGTTGTACCATCATGGTGAATGGTGGATGTGTAATTGTCTGAGATTGCGCTTGTGGGTTCACTTAGTATACTTTCTACTTATTCTTGTAATGTGTTTGTGCATATGGCAGTTGTTGTTCTGATCAGGCATAGTAGACTGTGACACATGTGGTGATATGCGTGTATTATGTAGATGTGTGATTGGAGTGTAAAAGATAAGAGTGAAGTGGAGTGGTAGGGTGATGGTAAGCCCAAATATTTCACATTATACCATATTGATGTACTAATTTCAAATGCAGTTTTTGAAAGATACAAAATATTAGCACGTAGCATATAGTATCATTGGTGTAGGAGATGAATTTACTTACATGGTCGGTACCATGTTTAATTATTGATGATGTACAAAGGAAAGTACGTCCTTTGAATATAATTAAATAACTAGTGCTAATACAATTTGGATTTTGAACTTGAGTCTTACCAAATTCTTTTCCTTCTTGTACATCTTCAAATCAGCTAGTACTTTCCCAATTTCTTCACAAAGGGTGGCAGAGCTTGTAGATACGGCCGTAGGTGGCAATGCTGTCTTCACACAAGGGAAAACTTGGCGTTTAAGGGCCTTCGTTGCTATTTCTTCATCTTTGTCTTGGGCGAGAATATCTTCTTCCAAACTTGGGAGCACTGCTGTTAAACATTCATCTTCGAATGTGTTATTCGGATGATCTTCAAATTCATCTGTAAAATGGATTTGGAATTGGGATTGGGTGGAGTTATGGCTTGGTAGGTGTTTTGTTATTTTTTGTATGGGTGGAATGGGGGCGCCTTTTTTCATATACTCAACCAGTGCATTTAAATTATCAATGCTCTAAGCTCATACAAGTATGGGGATTTTCGATTGCACTTTGTAGCTCTTGATATAGGAGAGCTACTGCAATCAGATTTGTGTATGTTCAATACTTGAGGCGGATGTCAAAAAGGCTGAATGGAAGGATGTGTGAGCAGGTGGTTGGTTAGATGATGGACGGGAGGTGGGATGGATGGGTGGTGGAGGTTGGATGATTGGGTGGGTGGGTGGGTGAATGGATGATTGGGAGGATGGATGGAAAGATGAATGGATGGAGGGATGGATGGATAGATGGATGGATGGTGTATTAATGAGACATGGAGGTGATGTGGTTTAAGATGTGTGTGTATTTATAATGTTTAGAGAGGCTTGTGCAGATAAGAGGGAGGGGGTGGGAGGGGGGAGGAGGGGGGGTGGGATATATGAATGGGAGATAATTTAAGTGTGACGGGTCATATTTCGTTGTACATGGAGTACTTATTATAATATAGTACATAAACTTGGGTAGAAATAAAGCATTGTCGGTGACTAGTGGTGTGTTGCGGCGGGCTTACCGCAACACTTGTCCCGCTTGCTGCAAGCCGCTTGCCGCATTCAGTGCGGTAATAGGGCTGCAAGCAGGTTGTAAGCACGTATGTACCCTGCTTACAACAAGCAGGCCGCAAGCCCCAGCTTGTTGCAAGTCGATTGCAGCAAATGGCTTGCAGCAAGCGCTTGCAAGGGTCACACTAGTCACCGATGGCTTGAAACAAATTGTGAATTGTGACCCTTTTAAAATGGTTAGGGATAAGAGGTGATTAAGTAAGGAACAATGAGTCCCCCAAATGGGTTCATATACAAGCGAACATGATCATTAAAAGTTTTATATTAAGAACAGGCACTTCAAGTACAATAGTGATTTATTATTACTATGCTAATGCAATGATCAATGTCATTATGATTTGACTAATGCTAATGCTATTATCACCTTCGTCAGAATTGGTGGAGTTGCTGTTGTTGTCATTCTGGGTCCCATCGTGTTGCTCAACATTATTGCGCCGTAATCGTTCATCTTCTTTCCTGTTAGTCCTCACACGAGACGCATGTAATACCATAGCTGCTTTAGCAATTTGACGCTTGGTGATGTTGTTAATCCAAGTCCATGCTAGAACATCTCGAGGGCCTCTAGGTAGAGTTCGCTTCCAGAACTGAGCCTATGCAATCAAAGAATGTAAAGATATCATGATGTATATGTGTATAAACATTGATATTCTTTTCAGTTCCACATACTTTGTTCATAGTTTGCGGAACAAGACATGTAGGATCAATGTTGTTGGACAGACACATGCTACTGACAATTAAAAATGTATCAAGTTCTAAGCAAGAACTATCGGATAATCAGATTGGATCAAGGAATAATCAAGAACTATGGATAATCATTAACTAATCAAGAACTAATCAAGGACATGACAATTAGAGATTACACACATGGTGGGTCATGATATGAGTAAGATTGGCAATTTTTTTATTTTGTTCGTGAAGTGATAGGAAGTGTTTATGCTTGAGGAGAGCGATAGCAAGTGATAAGAGCAAGGAGAGCGATAGCAAGTGTTGCTAATTGCAGACAGATAGTTCGTGGAGAGCAAAAGCAAGTGTCGCTACGTGCAGCGAGATAGCAGGTGTCCATGATATAGGAGAGAAAAGGCCTTGATGGGCTATTGGATCAACGGGGTGGACATTGAATTGTGTATGAAAATGTGATTGAATTCACAATTGGGACTGAAGTATAATAATAGTGTTGAGTACAGAAGTACTAAACAACAATGACGGATATTAATTTGTTTGTAGCAGTTGCTAACATTGTTTTTGTTCACCCATCAATTCATATGTATACACAACATGCTAATTGTATAAAACGCTCCATATGATTTTTATGTGTTTTGCATCAAATAAAGGTATTAAAATATACAACATCCTACATAAAAAATAGTTCACATATTTAAAATACTTCATGCATGTTGATAAACATGACCTACCTTTTCCCACAATGAGTCTCCTTCCAATTCATCCAGCATAGTATCAAAGGGGAAGAAGACTCCCAAAGCATATGCAGCCCACTCCTCCTTGAATTCAAGATCAGAGGTCTCCGCTGGGTAGGGTGGAATATCTTTGACAATTTGTGGAATTCTAATATTTGCTACAGGATTGTGTCCTTGGTCACTGTCATTATCTAAATGCAACAACTGCCCTGCCAATCCAGTAGGCTTGGCACAATCGAACGCCATAGTCATTTCGTATGGTGACCAATCGTGCAAGGCGACATGCCTACGATTGTATCTAGATAATTGGGTTGATATTGTGACGCTGCTGTCTTCTGCATTGTGATCTAAGCGGCATTGCACATCATGCATGTCTAAATCACCACATTGTTTAGAGTGTGACATGCATGATTTATAGAAGTGCCAAGGATCAAAAGTAGCGCAAGGAATTGGAACCCAATGATCATCATGACCTAGCAAGAAAGATACTGTAAAAACTAATGGATATGTTTGAGAGCCATTAATTTTGTGTAATAACTTTTGCAAAAGAGACTTAGCCTGCTGGTCAGGAGTGCGAGTCTCAGCTTCATGCTCGACCAGCAATATGAATGCATTTGTATTAATGTCCGTATTGTCAATCTTTGCACAATATTTAGAAGCATATTCAGACTGCATAATTGAGTGCGTTTCAGCATCTAACATACTTGGAGGTTCTGAAATAGTTGCACCTTTATCGAATTTGTCTTTCCACAACATCCAGTCTCTAAGACCACGACCATGCTAATGTGTCATAGACACAAAGTGGTTGCCCGGCATAGCTAACATCAATACTGGCATGTAAGCTACAAGGTTGCCATGTGTTCGCCTGAGTAGGACATTGTTAGCTGTTGCATTCAAACAATGAGTGGTATGTACTAGTGGTCTATCATATCCCATCCTACAATCACTATGATCTCCAGTTCTTCCACCTTTTTTGCACGTTGGTGTGTGTTTGTGCATTTGGCATGACCGAGCAGCTGATTCCATATAGTTATACAGAAGCACTGTTTTAGTAGGATCCAATGGGATTCTCATAGCCATTACCACTTTATCAGTAGATTGCCCTTCAAGCACTTTATCCCAAGCTGCATGAGGCGTTGTCCCAAATGTATCTGCAAACCCAATGGATTGGGAGAAAAAGAGGGGTGGGGTGTGTGAGTGGGGGGGGGGAGTGGTGGTTAGTTACCATTTAGACAAGTTATAATTGGGAAAAGAATGGGCAGTGGGTGTGTGCAGGGGAAGTGTGTTTGTGTGTGTGTGTAGGGGGCGAAGGAAGGGGAGGGAGGTTGTGTGTGAGTGGGGGAGAGCACGAGCCAGAGAGGGCCAAACATATGAATGTAGGCATGGATGGATATGCATAGTTAGATTAGTTTATAACTGAATGTATAATGCTAATAATTGCTGATTTGTATGCATTTTCAAGTATGTGGCTAAGGTAGCAGTTTGTGACAGTAGGTGGAGCCAGTAAATGCAGTAGGTGGCTAAGTGGTATGCAGTTGGTAGATGTAGATGGCAATAGGTGGTGAACAGTTGAATAATTTTATTACTCAACAATAACTTACATGATGGATTTGGTATCATTACGTCCATTGTACTAGCTTCCAATGTAAGATCTTCAGATGAACCAGCTTCCAGAGCACTAGCTCCCAATGATGATGCATCAGGTGAACTAGCTTCAATAGTACTAGCTTCCAATGACCGAACTTCACGTGAAGTAGCTTGGAGAGGACAAGCTTCCAGTGTAGGAGCTTCAGAAGGATGCAAATCAATACTGATTTGGGATCCCAAAGGCTTTTCAGGGCTAGGGAAGTAGGAGCATGCTACACTTTCCATGAAAGTAAACAAATGACTTGCCATCTGTCCGTTTTTCATTATATTCTCTAAATTTTTAAAATGAAGGTAAGCTTGAATTGCTTGCCCATGGGCATGTTTGCCTCCACGTCCACTTGCCTCATATTTCAAGTATGCAGCTAATAGAACCCCAAACATACAATCTGGGTTCACTTGTTTAGCACTACCCATCGGCCATCCTAAAAAGATATCGCAGAATGCTTCAAGGTAGGCTTGGATGAAATGGGCACATGCATCTGGGTTTTGAGCAACTGTTTTCAAACACTCTAAGGTTTCTGGTCGACCCTCTGGTTTCCCATATGTATCAAACTTGTACTCTTTGCCTGCTAATGCAAATGTCCACTCCGAGAATTGTTCACCTGGACACAGATTGAACATTGTTGTATATGGACCAAATACAACATGTGTTGCAAGAACCTTACTACGTAAGGATCTGAATGATTGTGGTGATCCGATGACTCGACCACCTATGCATGATAGACCTTTGAACACAGTGCGCTGTGCATCGTTTAGAGCTTTGTAACTATTTTGAGATTTAATAGATGCATCATATGAGCCAAAACAATCTAGCACAGCATGAAGTTCTGGCTCCTTTAAAGACAAGGTGCTTGTCTTCAAATTTGATCCGAAACCCAATTGGACGTGTGATTGTAAGTTGACTTCATGTCGTTTCACTACATTAAATGCATCTATGATGAGTGCTGGATTCTGTGCAAATTGTGTTCTAGGATATCTCTGTAATAGTGCTTTATAATATTCCTTTGCACTCATTCCTTTAGGACATTGCCCTGTCCCATGAGGAAATGATGAACAGTGTGTTTTGATCATCCACATAGGGTCATAATCATTTTGAATTTCCCCTCGTGTGACATAAGATGCTAGTGTGTCCTCAGATGAGAATCCTCCTTTCATTTTATCGGCAGAATTGAACACATCTGGAATGAGGTTCGTGTGAAACTGTAACTCCACTTCATCCAATCCATGCATAGTACAACCTGCAAGAAACAAGAATTGGTCATGCTTTAGATACATCAAGAGATGACTTGTACTCAGGTGTAATAACAAAACTCATGTTTGTCTCGAAATGACAACACATAGTAGACTTTTATGTATTTCGAGGGGAGATATGTCTTGTTGTGAAGATGTCCATTATTGTGTTACACCACATAGGCGGGGGCTGTATCACATGAGTTAAGCTGGTGTGGGGGACAATATGTGAGCTGGTGCATGTGGGTTGGCGGTGAAGATAGTCATGCTTGTGGTGCACCATATGGGTGGGTGGGTGGGTGGGTGGGTGGGGTGGTGGGGGTGGGTGGGAGCTGTATCGCACAAGACCTGCGAAATGGAAGGGAGACCAAAGTGCGTGGGTACCAGGTTGGTGTTGAAGTCGGACATGCTTGCGTTGCACCACTTGTGTGTGTGTGTGTGGGGGGGTGTGTGTGTGTGTGGGGGGGGGGGAATGTGGGGGTAGGAGGGGTCACACATGTCCTGCTTAATGGAAAGAGAAATAGTATGTGTGTGGGTGCGGGTGTCTTGGCATTGAAGATGGCCGCTCTTGTCACATGGGAGGTGGTGAATCACACAGGTCTTGCTTAATGGAAGGGGAGGTAGTACGTGTGTGGGTTCATCTGTGTAGGCGAGGAAGATGGCTATGCTTGTGTTGCAACGTATAGGAGGTGATGAATCACACAATTCAAGCTTAATGGAAGAGGAGAGATGAAGTGTGGGGGAATGTGTGTGTTGGTGTTGAAGATGTCCATGCTTGTGTTGCACCAAATATATGGCTTAAGGCTTGCTGGATGGAAGGGTAAACAATATGTGTGTTGTTATGTGTGTGCTGGCGTTGAAGATGGCCATGCTTATGTTGCACTTATTACTTCATACTATGGTGTGTGATGTGTGTCAATGTACTACATTCATGCACATATCAACGTATGGACACACAATATTAATATATGTGTATGATTGTATTAGACGTTCAAAATATTGAGGAGCTATACTTTTATATAATTTATACTTATATATAATTTTGGTTTGACGATGTGGTGGTACTTCACTTAAGCATAACTTACTAGGGGTAGGTTGCACAACATGTTCCAAAGAATGTTGAGAAGGATCTTGTGGGGTAGAATCGGAGGCTGATGGAGAATCTTGAGATACATTAGTGGTATCCAATGAAGAACTAGGCGTGCCGTTAGGTACTGATGAAGGTGGGGCTCTGGGTTCTCCATCATGCTCATTTGGATGCAACATTCCTACAAGGGATAATCACATGTTGTCATCTTTTGTGGTGTGGTGTAATTTAGTATAGTAAATTGAATTGTCTCAACATGTAATATAGTACAATGAAATGTTGTGAACAATATTGTAGTGTACTACGGTAAGAGTATGTATTTTAGGTGATTAGAATAACTTGCGATGAGGGGTAGTACAAGTTGTGGTAGGGTAGAGAGGAAGTTAATAGAGAAAGAGTGTTAGATAATGTCATGATAAGTTGCAGAGTGAGATTGAATGAGTTAACCGTATTGTTGACATTGATATGTGTAAGGAAATGAACATGCAATACGTATGAGTATTTAACCTAATTAGAAGTAAATATATTGCACTTACCATCAACATCTAGGAATTCCCTGGTGTTTGCATAACCTTGTCAATCCCCAGTAAATGCAGTACATAATCCCCTAGCTTCTTCTTCAGTCTGGGCGCATGTTGTAGTATTAACCAATGATGCGGGAGTCCCATCCAAGGAGGAATACTCATCTCGATTGTCAACCGCACTGTCAAATTCATCTGGATACACCTGCAAAGCAATGTGTACATTATTCATGTAAATATTGATACAACATAACATTTTGAAATGTAAAAGGTTGACATTTTGTAATATAATAGGTTGACACAAATAAGCATAGACGACAAACAGGCATGTACAGCAACCAAGCATGCATGGCAAACAAGCAAGGATGACCAACGAGCATGAATGTTACATTATATGTATAGCACATTATGTTTTAAAGCACATATTTTATTAAATGATATGCCATTAGTGATTCAATAGTATGGCAATTTATTTACATGTACATGTGCATGATGTCCTCAACATATAGCATACAATATGTGTATACTAAGTCAATAGTTATACACTTTACATCCTGTCACTCATATGATTATTTTGTATAGCTCATATTTCATAGCACATATTTACAGCCCACTATTTTATATAGCACATATTTATGTCACATTATATTTATAGCATTACCTTCAAACATGATATGCCTTACCTTCATTAAATGATCAGCCCACTGAAAGACGACTTTCCCTCGGACATGAAGAGCGGGTGCATTCTTGCACATGTTGTTCATTTCTTCAGGTGATGCCTTGGTCAAGAAGACGACTTTAATATGTTCTGGTAAAGAATCTAATGCTGGTAACAACACTCTCCTTGTCTCTTTTACTGGGACGTTTGGAAACGCTATCACATGACCACGATGCCCTATTTGGTATGTATCTAATGGTCTAAACACTGCTGGAGGTTTCAGTATCATAACAATTCTAGATGACCTGTATTGGGACAAAAGCTTCTCCTCAATCATAGTTAATTGGGGGAATGTTTCATTTGTTTCCTCGCAGATTGGTAATCCCCCTGTATCAAACCTAACTAATGAATTCTTGGGTACTTTCTCTGCACACAATTTTGTGTAGCAAGTGTGACACACTCTTGCTTTATCACCATTGCATGCTGCAGGTTGCATACAATATGAGTGCTCGTTAAACTTAAAGGTTGTCTTAGCATGACGGGGTAATTCATCAGTTGGCTCTACATCAGCACGCAACAAGTCCAAATTAGGTATGCCATTAACAGCAATAAACCCATCTGCATCGCTTGATGCACATAGCGTTGCTTTCAAGACGTACATACTACACACAGAGCACACGACTTTGGAGCTCTTACTACTTAAACTATCTCTGAACTTTTGTGCATCATCACACATTTCATTGAAGCTTCGAAGCCTAGGCAATGCTGAAACGTCCTTATTAACATTGTTAAAGTCTAACAATTTTTCCAATTGGTTTCCTATAATAAATTGGATGTTCTCTTCATTAGTGTTATTTTTCCTGCGCGTGCAAAGAAATTAGACCGAGTTAATGGAAATTTAGCATCTATAAGAATTCTTCAATTTGCATGATATTAGCAATTCTACATGACAAAGATGCCCTACATATGATAGCTATATGGTAGATTTTAGACAAATACAATTGTATTGAATCACTCAGCATTAGCATATATAAACATTAAGTATAACCAAGAACTAAATGATAATAAAGTAGGTACATATGCTATATATTATAATACCCACATAAGAGACCCACAAGGAATAAACATTACATTTCACACGTCATACCAATTCGGGACAACATGCATTGATAAATGAAATGCCACTTGCATACACCGCAAATAGTAGCCACTTGGCATATCATCACTAACAACCCATACCAAGAAGTAACACTGATCCTTATAAATCATACGCATACAATTACATCATACCCATCATAATTAGCCTAACACCATTCATACATACCCATACCCGTCATACCTACCCATACACATCCTTACCCCACATACCCTTACGCCACATTCTAAACTTTCATTTCACCATCTAAACCTTCATAACATCTTATAAATCTGCAGAACACCTTATACACATGATTGATAATAAAGAGCACATACGCCACCTCTCTTACTTACTCTAGCCTTGATTTCTTCATTTTCAACTTGTTAGCTACATTGTCCTCGGCCACAGTTGGTTCGTCACGCCTACAAACATTGTACACAAATTAACCAAACGGTTAATCAAGCATGAAACCATAAGGGATGCACGAAGTTTGTGTATAAACTAAGGAGACATAAATGGATGCAATACATTTAGGATATTGTGCATCAGAGCTTGATACGATATATTGTTTAAATACAAGGCACACAAGAAAGTAATCAGGTATGGATGAATGTGATAAGAAGAACAATAAAAGATGGATGGGTTTATAATGTAGAACCAGTACTTGTGGTTAAGAGAATGCAACTTGTTAAGGACATCATTCATTTTAAACGAACCGACAAAAGGCATACACATAAATCATAACTATAACCATCATGCTCGTCCATATAAATCATACCAACAAGTAATAACCATCCATATAAATTAGACATATCTAGATAGTTGTATGATTCATATGTGACACATTAGGCGCTCAAATGTTTAAGTTCAATCTCTCAATGTAGCACCATAGCTAACGGTCTCTTACAAAGATCCACTCTCCCTAATTGACCGTAAGTAGCAGTCTCTTATAAGAGAGAGATGGTTGGGGAAGTGGATAAAGGATAAATGGAGGTGGATATATGCACAAGGCTTATCAATAATTGGACTACTAAGAAAGGATGGAACAGAATCTTGCCACATGAAGCATACTACATTTAGCATTGTCTAAGAATTGCAATTGATAATGAAGAGCACATACACTATCCCTCATACTTACCCTAGCCTTGAATTCTGCATTTGCAACTTGTTAGCTACATTGTCCTTGGCTACAGTTGGTTCGTCACGCCTAAACACATTGTACACAAATTAAGCAAACAATTAATCGAGCATATGGATTAAACGAAGTTTGTGTATACACTAAGGAGACATAAATGGATGCAATACATTTAGGATATTGTGCATCAGAGCTTGATACAATATTGTGTTTAAATACAAGGCACACAAGAAAGTAATCAGGTATGGATGAATGTGATAAGAAGAACAATAATAGGTGGATGGGTTTATAATGTGGTAAATGTGGTTAAGTGAATGCTACTTATTGAGGTCATCATGCATTTTAAACGAAACAACTCAAGGCATACACACAACCACAAAGAACCCATTCAAACAAGTATTAATGATCTATATAAATCACAAACATACGGATAACTCATACCCATCATGCCCGTCCATATAAATCATACCAGCAAGTAATAAATCAGATGCATCTAGACATTTAAGGTATAAATCATATGGATCCAAATAGTTGTACAATTCTTATTTTACACATAATCCAGTAGGCACTCAAATGACTAAGTTCAATCTCTCAAAGTGTGACCATAGCTAACAGTGTATTGAAGAGATCCCCACTCCCTAATTAACTGTAGCTAGTAGTCTCTTAGAAAAAGAGATGATGGGGGAGGTGGATACAGGGATGGATAGAGGTGAGAATATGCACAAAGCATATTAACAAAAGAATTTCTTAGGGAGGATGGAACAAAGTCATGCCACATGTAACAAACTATATTAAGCAATGTCCAAGCACTTATATACTTACTCTAGTCTTGATTTCTTATTTTGCAACTTGTTGGCTACTTTGTCCTCTGCTACAGTTGGTTCGTCACGCCTGCATATATTGTACACAAATGAAGCAACTCATTGATCAAGCATGTCACCATATATAGGGGGTAAAAGAAGAGTTTGTATAAACAAAGGTATTTATTGAGGATATTGTTCATCATAGCATGATACCATTTAATTGATTAAATACAAGGCACACACAATGGGTTGATGGGTGGATGGGTGGATGGGTGGGCGGGGGGGGGTACATGGGTGGGTAGGTGGGTGTGTGGTTAGGTGAATGGGTTTGTGGTTAGGTGTGTGTGTGTTGTGTGTGGGTGGGTGGGTGGGTGGTTAGGTGGATGGGTGGATGGGTGGATGGGTGGATGGGTGGAACGGGTTGTAGGTTGGATGTGTGGATGGAAGGATGGGTGGATGGGTGGTTGGGTGGATGATGTAAACCACAGTGAATGTGGAGAATAGTAATGATTATATGTTCTTTTCTTCTTCATGCACTTGTAATTCTTGGCGTGTATGGAATTAATCATGCCTACCATACGTAGAAGGCATACCACTATTGCATGCGCACTATATAAACATCCTAGATAGTACTACGCATTATAATTGACTACTACTAGTAATTCGGTATATGGGCAATACACATAGAAGAGGCTGGCAATGAAGGTTGAATCCATAGTCATTGCGGATGCATTCAATAGGGTTCATGTAGGTAACAAGTTTGGTTTGTACTATATGCACATACATCGATGCTCATACTTACTCTAGCCGGGTTATCTTTTTTTTCAACTTGTTTGCTTCCTTAATCAACATGACAGTTGGTACGGCACGTCTGCAAATGGGTGGATGGGTGGAAGGGTGGTTGGGTGGATGGCTGGGAAGGTGGAAGGGTGGGAGAGTGGGAGGGTGGATGGGTGGATGGGTGGGTAGGTGGATGGGTGGATGGGTGGATGTGTGAATGGGTGGATGGGTCGTTGGAAACTTGGATGCTTGGTTGGTTGGATGGTTGGATGCTTGGATGGGCGGATGGGTGGATGGTTGGATGGTTGGATGGTTGGATGGGTGGATGGGTGGATGGGCGGATGGGCGGATGGGCGGATGGGCGGATGGGTGGATGGGTGGATTGGGAAGTGATGTTATGGGAAGTGATGTTATGGGAAGTGATGTGATGTGATGTGATGTGATGTGATGTGATGTGATGTGATGTGATGTGATGTGATGTGAAGTGATGTGATTTGATGTGATGGGATGGGGTGTGATGGGATGGGGTGGGATGGGATGTGATGGGGTGGGATGTGATGGGGTGGGATGTGATGTGATGTGATGTGATGTGATGTGATGTGATGTGATGAGATGGGATGGGATGGGATGGGATGGGATGGGATGGGATGGGATGGGATGGGATGGGATGGGATGGGATGGGATGGGATGGGATGGGATGGGTCATGCATCCCACACTAGATAAAATAGCTTACTTTGCTCGACATTGTTGCTGCCTCAATCTTGCCTTCTCCCGAACGGTGTTGCTAATGACCATCACCATATCGTCAGCACTGTCAACCTCGTTGTAATCGGGCTTGCCAACAACCTCACGAATACGACCACTTTTTCGAACGTTAGTGTTGGTGATGGCGTCCACATTTGGTTGTGGTGGAGAACTTGGATTTGAGAGTTGACGTGGGTTAGTTTGGGTCGAAGTTGGTTTCGAGGGTTGGCATGCTGAAGTATTTGGCTGTTCTATGTCCTCCCCTTCGGGTGCAATGACTGCAAATTGGTTAGTAGTGCATAACATAGTTGGTGGCATCATGTTGCCCACAGAATATTGGTGTGACAAGCTTTTTCCGCCCCTCTTCACGTTCTGCACAACGTTCCACTCACTATCAACAACTCTTTCAGGTGGATTGCTTGAGTAGTTGCTAGATCCAATGTAGGGAAACCATGTGCCCTCAATGCAACATATACTTCTACATTACTTTGAGAACATGACGGTAGCAGGGAACCTTGTGGCATGGAGGTTGATGATGAGGGTGAGGGTGAAGTTGAAGTTGGGGTACGGAGTGCATCAAATTGTGCATATGGCAGTGTATTTGTGGTTTGTTGTGGCTCCATTCGTAGCGCTTGAGGTTGTGCTTGTGCTTGTTCGATTGCATGTGCTTGTGCTTGTGCCATTCCCAGCGCCAATGTTAGTCTTTGTGCATGTGAATTTGCAAGTGGCTGTGTAGAAGATTTTGTGGTTGCCTTTGCTTGTGACACTTCTTGCACAAGTGGAACATAATGGATATTATTGGCATAGTACACCTTAAACCTAACGTCAGAATCAGGATTGAATGAATACTCATCAACTAGGCGTACAATCCCATCGACCTTTGTCATGTACACATCGACATTAATTTGTAGTACTTTAGCAGCCCACATGAGAGTTACATAATCCATCCACTCACAATCACCAGAATTGTGAACATCCCATGCACTTGTTATAATTGTGTCAATGTACTCTGATTTGATTTTACTCCGAAATGCCATTGCAATGACAGCAGCCTCATCTCCATTTTGGAAATCATTCCATAACAACTTGCTCACTGCTTCACGCAACTTGCGTGTTGTCCATGTGGTCAATGGATAATGCAACAGAAGCAAGTACATGAGTGCGTCATACCCAAAATCCCCTGGCTTGTACTTGAAGTCGGGCGGATCAATATGTATGATACCGTTAATGTCCATGGGGGTGACCACATAGCTCATGAAGTCAAACTGATCATTAGAGTGCTGCAAATTTGATGTGGAGGTGAAAATGGAGAGCTAGGATGAGAACAATTAGGATGCAATTGAGAATAGTTAGGCAAGTGTATAAATGTGAAGCATTGTGAGGGTAAGTGCTTAGATGCCATATCAAGGAAAAATGTATATAAACGAGAATACCCAATCCAGGCGCCCTCAAACATGTGACGTACTTATATAGCGAGCAACCAACCAATACCCATCATGGTTAAACATTTGACATCATTATTTCCTTGGCATCTAAATTGTTCAAAGGTGGTACATGCATAGATGAACATGTTTACAACAGCCTGATTGGAAGGTGCCTTGTAATATTCATGTGCAAACTAGGTGTTTGTAAACGCAACAACCCATACAACATTCCTGCAATATGTGAAAAAGTGCAATGCATAATACCCATCTCATCAAGCATAGCACTTAGAGTTTGGCATCATAATATGATTTCAATGAAGATTAATAGGCGAACATGCTGATTACAATATGATACGAAGTTTTCCATCCCAAACATTGAACTTAGTTCAATGTACTTCGTTCATTGTAGTATGTTCATTTTACTTCATTCATTGCACTTCATTTATTGATATACAGTACACGATATAAGTGTGATGATTTGAGAAAGGAACAACAACGAAAGGAAAATGATACGCAATTTTTCATCACTAAAAGATGGAGAAATAAAGGGCAAGTATATATAAAAATAAAGAAATACATATGTAAAAGACAAACATATGAAATAGACATATCAAGACACACCTTTGCAAAGGGAAGTAATCTTGGTACATGAACGCTTGGGCAAATCCATCCATGCGACACAGTGAACGTCATTTGTAATCCCTGCAAAACATATAAGAGCTCTAGGTACAACGTTCAGAAGATTGTGATGAGCTATGATGCACAAATATGAATCTTAAGTGTTAGTTTTATTCCATTATAGCTATCTTAAAGGCACATGCAGTGATTGTTACTTATATAATGCAACTATGCAAGTAAAATACAAATTTTTAATAGTGCACGGTGGCCTTGAAGGAGGACAAACATTTAATACATGCAACATGTCATCCTGAAGCTATATAGAAGTACTTGTAATTAGGGATTGCCTTCAAATCAATTCTAGTGGGATTTGCAGTGATACACAAATCTAAATTTTAATTTTGTGTTGTGTGTTGTGTGTTGTGTGCTGTGTGTCATGTGTCGTGTGTCGTGTGTCGTGTGTCTATACTTCCATGCTTTTCCCTCCCACGAACAACACATTCAACTTAGCCTTCTTCCTCGCTTTCGCGGCCAGATTTTTTTTGATTTCGACATTTAGCAAAGAATAGGCGGCCGCCACACAATTACGAGGGCTGCACTTGCACAGCCTATTCAATAGTTCTGGTCGGGACGTAGCCCAACACACACTATACTTGTAATGACTTAATCAGTCGAAACGGCGCGAAAACGGATCAGAGGTAGGCTACCTCCCCTCACCACACCACACCACACCACACCACACCACACCACACCACACCACACCACACCACACATGAACATCGAAAATCAGGTCTTGGTTAGAAGAATACTTGCCTAGGATGATGACAAAGAGGGTGTGGTCGTAATTTCCCACCCAACACGTATGTTTCCGTTGACTCCTTCTATCCCCATTCAACCAACTCAACCCCCTTAAAACCTAGCCGTCAATAAACAAGCAACATCACATAGGCATCTCCTCTACCACCAACAACACTAACGTAGTCAACATATTACATTATTGATACCACCAACATCAAAACTACCGCCAACAAACCCGCATCACCACTTGGGATTATGTTATGTATATTAACCTTATTACTACTGTCCACGATGTTGTTGCAATTCTTCGATGTGCATGTCCAAGACCTACAAGGGAGCACAGAAATAGTATGCGTATAAGGACATTTGTATTATATTTGAATGATTTGAAGAATGCATCGTCCTCTTGGGTGAAGGGATCTACCATACGGCATGGGATAATGTCTAAAGATATATGCAGTCGCTTATGTTGTCGAAAAATAAACTAGTTCAAGGTGGCATATTAAAGAAATCGATGGTAATGGTTGTGGTGATCATAGTCAACCACCTAATACTTCTCGAATTGTTTACTTGTTGTATCATCGCCAAGTGGGTGCATAATTGAACCATCCTAAACTCCCAAATGTATTTAGCTTAACATCCCACTAGGTAACACGAGCATCTTGGAATTCAAACATAGCATGAACAATAATGCTAGGCAAGTAAAGCATGCATTCCATTCCCACAATGCATAAATGATGAAAGCTGAACTTTGATGATGGTGATAGTGATGATGATGATGATGATCATCATCATCATCATCATGATGATAGTGTTAGTTGTGATGTTATTGTTGGTGATAGTGGTGTAAGTTGGAGATGATGGTGATGGTTCCGGAACATTGTGATGCTGGAAGGTGCTCGTGGAGCCCATCATGTACTTCCATTATCTTGTATTGGGTGCTTGTTGCAACTTATAGGAAGGCGGCCAATTCGAAATCGAGTAGGACCTAGCCATCACGACAGAGTAGGATAGGTTAACGATCCCAGGAAGGCTTCGCGCTAGCAACATAACAATCGCGAAAGACTAGGAAGGCTTCGCGATAGCAAGATTCGGCTTCCAAATCCGTGGAGAGAATCAAAAGCCGACCTGATTCGCGATCCTTCGATGATTCTTACCAATGTAGCTTGCCGATGATGCTCAGAGATGATGCGTTCCGATGTGCTCGCGGATGAAGCTTGATGAAGATGTCTTGGTTAGGTGTGCCGGTAAGGTCAAGGGGAAGAGTGTACTGTACTGCTGGGCTGGGCCGGCTGGGCCGACTGGAATGGTGATGAGGTGGCGCTAAGCGGACGATAGTCGTGCCCCACGTGGTAGTGCCATGCAGGCAGGCGTTGTGAGGCTGCAAACCAGGGGGCCCTGCTGCAAACAGGCAACGCCAATGGTCGATGGACGATGACGTGTTCCAAGCAAGCGAGCCAAAAGCAACCTCCCTCCCGACCAGGTTCCGAAATCGCTACATCCTTGTTGCCAAGAAGGCAAAAGCTTGAATGCTTCAAATGAACAGTTTGGAAGCGCAGAAACGATACTGGTCGCCGTTGGAAGGATATCCCATGTGCGCCAGTGAGATCTGGTTAGAGTCAAACCCTTTGACATGTGACAAATTATGATTGCATTAGTCATGGACAGCGAACACGCACATCCAGGCAGATCGCGAATCTCGCCAACGAAAACCCTCGTTTAAGAGTTTTGAAGGGATTGGATGCGTTAATTAACCCCTTTGGAGCGAAGGTGGGTGGGGGGGGTGGGGGGGCGGGTGGGGGCGGGAGCTTGGTACTGGATTCGCTTACAGCTTCGTCACAGGTAGTAAAGATTCGCCAGAACATATTCTGTCGAGGCTGTCCGTATCTAGTCATGGCCAACGAAAATATCCAGATCCAGCCAAATCGCGAATCTCGTCAACAATGACTCTCGGTTAAGTATGCGGAAGGGATTGAATGCGTTAATTAAATCGTTTGGAGCGAAGGGGTGTGGGGGGGGTGGAGGGGGGCGGGGGGCGCCACATTCTAGAACATCGCTCCAATGGTCGATGGTCGATGACGTGTTCTGGAGGTCGTTAGGTCATGAGCAGCATGAGGCTCGAACGTGCTCACTTGCAAGGTATGGACGTGCGCGACGGCGTGGCCCACGTGTACCCGATCGGGGTGGCCGCCATGTTGCCACGCTGTCCCAGTACCGCAGATCGTCGAACGTTGTGAGGTCGTTAGGTCGCAGCACGAAGCTGAAATGTGCTTAATTCCAAGCTCCGCCAGTGCGTGAGATGGGCATGTAATCTGTTCATTGTGCCAGCTGGCAAGGCTGGAATCATGAGCATTACGTGAATTAGAAGTACCATAGTTGGCGTGGCTTTCCGAAGGCCCCCGTAGGACTACCCCACGCACGTCCCTGCGGCTGAGTTGTGGGTGAAGGCCGTGCTACTAATAGCTCAAGTGCCCCAGGGGATTGTTTCGTCCATTGTGATGCTTGCATGTTTCGCCTCGATTTTTTGACGACAATTCCATTCCCAAACCTATGTATGCGCACATGATTGGATGGTACGAATTTGAAATGATAACAAATGTTACCCAATAATTGTCGCTTTTGGCCCAAAAAGCACAAACCTTAGCTCCTTTTCTTGAATTGCGATGCTCACATGTGTTCTCGTGAGAATATGTCCGTTATCAATAAGTCTTATAATTGTTATATGTTGTATAATGTTTCGTTTTTTTGTGATTACAAGTGAATCCTGAAAAAGTAGTTTGTGACGGACGGACGGACGGACGGACGGACACACACACACACACACACAGTTTTGACAGGCTAATCCCTCAATCAAAAAAATTGTAATTTTTTTCATTCGGGTAAAATCTGGAGATTTTTTTCATTCGGGTAAGAGTCACCTCCCTCGCCCAGATATGCCGCCCTTGCTTGCTTAGTTTAGCTCGTATGCAGATTTGTTGGTGTTCAGTTATGAAGTGTCGCCAATTTCTAGTTGGTCCCCTAGCAGTACCGTATAAAAAAACAGTTACATTTATTGAGTACATGCCGATGTAATGTTACGTGTCATGTCCCCGTCTGCCCCATTGATCGATAACAATTCACCCACTACCACCCTACAGCACCCCCCGATTACCCCAAATAAACGACATTTCGTATTTCTAAGTAACCCGCCAGCCAGCCAGGTGTTCAGATCTGCTTCTTGGGTGTTTAAACAGGTAGAGCCCATGCTTGAAGACCCCAAACACCGTGAACACTCGTTAAACACCCAACATCGATTATGGGGTACTGTATGCGCCTAATAAAATGGCAGTAAATAGGGATGGCGGAAAAGCCCCCAAATCACCAAGGTTTACTCTGCCATCAAACACTAGGCCTCAAGGCCCGATCGACCATGCGAATCAAACCAGATTCAGGTGTGAGTCAAAAGTTCTGTGAGGATCTATCAATTCAATGGCCTGATGGTCGTTTGACTAGAATTTGAACCTTGTGGTGTTTCAACCTTGGGGGTGCAGGTTACACTGTATTGAAGTGAACCCCGCCACAATGTTGGCGGACGGACGGCGTGAGTTCCAGGGGCTCCCTGTATTGGCCTAGGCGCCAAGCCCCACCAGAATTGGCGAGCCCCATCCGCCCAATTTGCGCCAATTTCTTGGGTGCATACGGTATGGTAGTTAAACATGCATGGGGTAGTTAAACATGTGGGGATGCATCTACACATGAGGGTGTGTAAACATGGTTGATGGATGTTTAACACACTTAACACATGTTAACTACCTGAAAACCGTGAACACCTGCTAAACTACCCTGGACAGGGTGCAGGCTGCCGCCGTAGGGCCGTAGAGGTACCCTAGTCATCACGCGCTGCTTCAAGTTCGGCCATCATGCGATGCTGCAGCTAACCAAATTCATCGGGAAGTAGCAACCCTTTGAATTCCCGATGCTAATTACAAGCTACCTTTCCCAAGGCTGCTTCAATTACAACTTTTTCATTTCGAGCGGTCCCGGCCCGCTTGCCCACACCCTGCTCCCCTCGCGTTCATGCTTATCTTATGATGCGGCCCAGCTCCAGGTTACCCGGCTCCAAAGTCTTGCTCCCCGGATCCTGCTCCCTGGATCATCTTCGAGTAGGTCTTCCAGGTAGGGCCATGTGATGGGACCTGCCGGTAGCTGTGAGGCTTGCGGCCTCCCTGGAAAAGCCTCACAGCTACCCGCAGGTCCCAAGGCCCGTCCCAAGGCTCGTCGCCAGGCCTGCCTGTGCACACAGCAGGCTTCGCGGCTACCG
Source organism: Chlamydomonas sp. ICE-L (assembly GCA_013435795.1). Taxonomy (NCBI): domain Eukaryota; kingdom Viridiplantae; phylum Chlorophyta; class Chlorophyceae; order Chlamydomonadales; family Chlamydomonadaceae; genus Chlamydomonas; species Chlamydomonas sp. ICE-L. The sequence continues at coordinate 10,983,348 of JACBWV010000610.1, read as the reverse complement.
GCGAGGTTAGGGAATGCCAGAGCAGTCTTGCGCAGTTCTTAAGCTGACTTAAGTAGAATGTATTTATATTTGTTGAAGATAAAGCCCTCTTCGTCGTGGACCAGCACTCGTCGATCTACTAGCGCCCACCCTCTCGTTCAAGGCCAAAGTAAGTGCTGAACCTCTAGGATCTCTTCTGCCGCTCCCCACGTACATGGCACTCACCTCACCCTCCATGCCAACATTACATTACATTGTAATCGACAGACCGATTTCGGCATCTGTCGCTTCGGCAGCTCGACCTTTCGTGGCATCACTCCCTCGATTTTGTGACGCCAATTTCTTTTTAAATTGCCCGACACGACCACGCCGTCCTCCAGATTTCCAAAACCATTTCCCGCGGCGTATCCCACTCCCGACTCCCACCTTGGCTCCCCCCCCCCCCCCCCGCTACCTGCATCTGCTCCGGTCTCTGATAATCCCCAATCGCCGACAGGCATGCTCCGCCCTGAAACTCGCGTCACTCCTAGCCTTTCATAATTCTACCTCTGCAACCCGCCCCCGCCCCCGCCCCCGCCCCCGCACCCTGCCCCCCGGCCCGCGCCCCTGCCCCGCGCCCCCCGCCAGCCCCCCGGCCAGCTTCCCGAAGTCATGCCGATTAGTGTAGACCTGACCTGCTCCCTTTCTTATATTCCGTTGTCTCGCGAAATCCTGGGCACCTCTGCATGTTACTCCAGCCGCTGGCCCTCATGACCATGCCGCCGCCTTCTCCCCAGGAACTCAATGGCCTTCATCGCCAGTCTGGTTCTCGTCCTCGTGGCCTCGCTGCTGCTTGGAGGCGTGTCCAGGGTTGTGCCATTCGCGTTCGCGTACGGATTCGGTTTCGGTTTCGGTTTCGGAATCGTACGGGTTTTTGGAGGTCGTTCGGTGGAACTGTAACTTTAAAAAGGACAATGATACGGATAAAATTCAAATGACAATGTTATTTCCAGAAGGTAAACAACCCTAGATAAGACTTAATATTGAAAAAAATTAATATTCACAAGGATGCAATGCGTCTCTCTTGAAAGACAGTAGAACTATATAATTGTTCCGTTGCCGAGGATCGACCCCCGACGACGGACCGAATGGCACAACCCTGGGCGTGTCTGCCGGTTCTGCCTAGGGCAAGCTTACTCAGGTGATTTTCTTCCAGATCTCCCTCTGTCCAAGCATGTCATGCTGCATGTCCTCCTCATTCTGCAAATCTTCCGCACTCTCCCTTCCCTCATCTGCAGAGCTCTCTACTGCTCCGCCTAAGTACTTCTTCCCCTTGGCGTCTAGGCCAACTGTTGCTCACTTGTATGTCACCCACATTCCACTGCCCTCTCCTCCATCTGTCACCCACATTCCGCTGCCTCCTCCTCCATCTAGCTCACCCATGCACTGCTTTGATCCTTTTTCTCTAGCCCTCTGATCGGTGCTCCACATTTCAACTGTTTGCACTAAAGCAGCTGAATCAAAAGCATTTAGTGAATTAGTGTAAGATCATGTACGGTGTACATGATCGATTCGGGACCAAGGGGACTTAGGAGGAAGAACCGTTGCAGGTTCCCATGTGGGGCCCAGGTTGTTTTTTAGCTGCAAAATTTATATATATAATAAATTGATGTATAACCCACAGTTTTCAGAATCAGCCCTGCAATGAAGCCCATAGTTTCGAGACTCTGCCCTGAAGCTGATCTGGCCTGGCTGACCTGGCTTCGCATGGCCATTTGTGTGTGTGAGAGATTTTTGCTCTTTCTAGATTCTGGGCAATGGGCCTTAGAACCAACACTGAGACGAAAGGGGGGTCAGTGGCCAATTTTCCTGTAAATATCTCTGGTGGGTCCAGAAGGTTTACATGATCTCACATTTAGGACTTGAGGCACTACATGTCACTCATCTCATTCAATACCAGGGGATTAGCAACTTCCCTGGTTCTCCTTGTTTTATAACTTGCCAAGGGGCGCATTCAGATCTTCTAACAAGGAGACTCTTTTATAGTGACAACTGCTAGTTCCAGCTTATGCAGTGGTGTCCTTAACTTCACGTCCTGAGAGTGGCACATTACTCGGATGTAACAATTTCAATTTCAATTTCACTTATCTCATCCTCCACCCGACTCAAACTGTTTGCACTTCCGCACTACATGCACTTCAGGCACTACATGTCACTCATCTCATCCTCCACCCGACTCAAACTGTTGCACCAATTCAGGGCACTACGTGTCACTATCTCATCCTCCACCCGACTCAACTGTTTTGCACTTCAGGCAACTACATGTCACTCATCTCATCCTCCACCCGACTCAAACTGTTTGCACTTCAGGCATTACATGTCAATCATCTCATCCTCCACCCGACTCAAACTGTTTGCCCTTCAGCACTACATGCACTTCAGGCACTACAATGGTCACCATCTCCGTCCTCCACCCATCAAACTGTTTGCACAAATCAGCTGTATCAAATGCACTAAAGCAGCTGTATCAAATGCATTTAGGACTTGAAGAACTGAAGGGTAATGATCGGGCAACATCCAGTGATTGCATTACACGCAAGGGCATTACACGCAAGGGCAATACACGCAAGGGTATTACACGCAAGGGCAATACAAGCAAGGGCATTACACGCAAGGGCATTACTCGCAAGGGACGGGGGAGCGAGGAACGATGAAATAGATTAACACACTGCACGCACTACATGTCGCTCATCATCTCATCCTCAACCCTTTGCAGATTGACACCTTGCCTTTCACTGACGAGCTGCCAATTGATACTGGCGCTTTGCCGTTCACTGACGAGCAGCCAATTGAAACCTTCAACCAAGAGCAGACTGTGTCCAACACCACCGGCCGCCGCCTTCTAGGTGAATTTAGCGGTGATGAATGAGAACAATGGATCAAGTAGGGCCCAAGATACATACTGGTTCTTGGTATTTGCAATTGCAACATTACAAATGAATACATTATGATCCCCTTTCGTGCTTGATGACATGCTTCACTTGATTATTTTGCATTGCAGATCTTTTTTATTAGGCTACCTACTAACTACAACCTTCCTTTTCCTAGAAAGAACAAAATGTTACTCTCTGTACAACACATAAGGACAGACGGCTCCCTCTTTGCCTTCAAATTCCCCCCTCCTCACCCCACCCCCCACACCCCTACCCCCCCACACACACATCCCAGTGAGTAAATTTCTGTTTTTTCACGATCAACAGGTTGCACCTCTGACGTGTATTCCAACTGTCCTGGATGGGCCAACTCGGGAAATTATGACCCTCAGTGGAGTGTCAGTGGCCGAAGCATTGGCACAGATCTGTGCCAGACCTCTTGCGGCAGATGTGGTGAGTCCCCGGAGACCCCAATACATGCATACTCGATGTTATGGAAAATGTGCTCCCACTTGCATGATTGTCCATCGCTTCCCTTAGTTGCTTCCCAGCTCCTTAAAAATGTAAACAGCGTAAGCCACTGTCGGCACTTCTTTTTGGCTACGAAAAATATAGAATAGCGTTTTTCTGGGCACAAAGTGTGTTTTTTCTGATCAGAATATGTGTGTTTTCTGGACAGAACCGCTGACAATGGCTCTCTGGATTTCCCTGAATCTGCCTCGCCTCTGCCTCTGCCCTTTTGACTTCTGCCCCCTGCCCCCTGCCCTCTGCCTTGGTTCTCCGTCTTCCGTCCTCGGCATCCTTCCCTTTATCTCTGTAACTTATGCCTTGCTTTGGCCCGACTGTTGAGACCTGCCGAACTTTGATCAGCTGACGACCATTTACATTCCTTAGTTGGGTGATGGCCATTGACCATTGGTATTCCTTAGTTGGGTGATGACCATTGACCGTTTACATTCCTTAGTTGGGTGATGACCATTGACCATTTACATTCCTTAGTTGGGTGATCAACATTGACCATTTACATTCCTTATTAGTTGGGTGATGACCATTAACCATTGACATTCCTTAGTTGTGTGATCAACATTGACCATTGACATTCCTTAGTTGGGTGATGACCATTGACCATTGACATACATTCCTTAGTTGGGCCCAACCACCGAGTGACGACCATTGGACTTCTTAGTTGGTAGGTCAGTATCATTTACCCTGTATGCTTTTTGTGGAACCACAATCAACATGTGTGATTTTTTGTGCAGGAAATGGTCAGTGCGCTAAATGCTGGCTTACGGCAGCCGATGGAGGTTGCAAATGCGATAGTCAGTGCAACTGCCTTGGTGGTGAGTGGATACTATAACTGATGCATGTGGATACTACAAGTGGCATATGTGAATAATACAACTGGGAGAAAACGCGTTTGCTGGGACATCGATATAATATTTTAGAAGCCCTTCCTATCACGGTTGGGCAAGTCCCTTAAGCTTATTTGGCCTACCTACCCCTGGACTGTAACATTGATACATTCATCCTTTTGGTGAATTATGTTGGTACATTCAAAGTAGACGGTGGATTTCTAAATACAGTTTCCAACAATGTAGCATCTCTATATGACAGATTGATACACACCAGATTGGTACGTAGTGCATCAAATGACCTCTTAGCTTGCACCAGCATGGTAGGTTACACACATTGTTAAAATAACAACCTCCCGGCCAAAAAAACAATCTCCCGGTTGTGGTAGTCAGTTGATTAAGCGGTTGTGGTAGTCAGTTGATTAAGCGGTTGTGGTAGTCAGTTGATTAAGCGGTTGTGGTAGTCAGTTGGTTAACCGGTTGTGGTAGTCAGTTGATTAAGCGGTTGTGGTAGTCAGTTGATTCACCGGTTGTGGTAGTCAGTTGATTAAGCGGTTGTGCGTGGTAGTCAGTTGATTAAGCGGTTGTGCGTGGTAGTCAGTTGATTAAGCCGTTGTGGTAGTCAGTTGATTAAGCGGTTGTGGTAGTCAGTTGATTAAGCGGTTGTGGTAGTCAGTTGATTAAGCGGTTGTGGTAGTCAGTGGATTAAGCGGTTGTGCGTGGTAGTCAGTTGATTAAGCGGTTGTGCGTGGTAGTCAGTTGATTAAGCGGTTGTGGTAGTCAGTTGATTAAGCCGTTGTGGTAGTCAGTTGATTAAGCGGTTGTGGTAGTCAGTTGATTAAGCGGTTGTGGTAGTCAGTTGATTAAGCGGTTGTGGTAGTCAGTTGATTAAGCGGTTGTGGTAGTCAGTTGATTAAGCGGTTGTGGTAGTCAGTTGATTAAGCGGTTGTGGTAGTCAGTGGATTAAGCGGTTGTGGTAGTCAGTTGATTAAGCGGTTGTGGTAGTCAGTTGATTAACCGGTTGTGGTAGTCAGTTGATTAAGCGGTTATCAGGCCAAAATAAGGGTCTTATTGTCGTGGTTATTTTATGAGTGACAGTCACCTTGGAACCCACCCACTGGCATAGTATAGTATGCTGATGTCGCCTAGTGTACTAACTCCACTCCCTCCCACTCCCCCACTCCGTCCCTGCAGTCACTACAACAACAACTTGCCCTGCGGTATCCGGCTACGTTGTCCGCACCAATGTGGACCATAATAGTCAGGACATCAACTGCTTTAATGGTGCGGGCACTGCTGCCCAGATGGCTGCCAGCTTGTCTGCCAAATGTAATGCTGATTCGAGATGCAAGGCCTTCAACATATATGGCACAGCCAACAATGGATGCATCAAGACGGACGCAACCATAAACAGAAATCGGGAGAATTCGGTGCAATGCTTCTACACAAGAGGTGCGGGCCTTGTTGTTTCCTACAACTGTGTGGATGACGTACATTGTACACTTCCAAGTTTGCTTCCATTTATTAGGGTGATGCCCACCTCCCCCCCCCCCCCCCCCCCCCCCCCCCCCCCCCCTGGACCCCCCTGCATGTATATATAGACCTATTGACCCCACGTGCTTATATAGACACTTGTTGACCCCACCAGACTGGTATTAGATATGAATTGTCATCCTCGTCATTATTTTCGACATCCTCATCCTTAATTGACATTCACATCATCATCAACCAAGATCGAAATTAATCAACATCCTTATTATTAGGTGACGAGCACATCATCATATGCTCAGATCATCATCAGATGCTCAGATCATCCTCATATGCTCAGATCATCATCATATGCTCAGATCATCATCATATGCTCAGATCATCCTCATATGCTCAGTTCATCCTCATATGCTCAGTTCATCCTCGTATGCTCAGATCATCATCATATGCTCAGATAATGATGCTGACTACATGATCAAGATAAGGCATGAAGGATCCATGACCAGCAATTGGCCAAAAGGCGGCGGCTGGTATCATGCACACTGGATCCCCACCCACCCACCCTCAGCCTCCAACCTACACACGTACCTACTGATTTGATCTGAACCCCCATCCCACAATCCCTTACCCAGATGCCACCACAGGCTCCACCACAGGCGGCTCCACCACAGGCGGTAGTGATGTCCTGTCCATGCACAACATGTACCGCGCTAGGCACAGGGTCCCCAACTTGCAATGGGACACCAACGTACAGTGAGGCCAGAGCTAAGGCATGGGCCGTCTCCATGGCTAGCACCTGCAGGATGTATCACGATCCAAACCTGGGAACATACAAGCAAGGGCAAAACCTGGGTGTTGGATATGCGTCATGGGCCGACTGTGTAACGGCTTGGTACAACGAGGTTTCTTTTTACAGGTGTGTGTTTGTGATTTATTATATAATGTGGTGGGTGGGTGTGTGGGGGGAGGATCTCTCTCTGTCTCTCTCACAACAAATAAACTATTGTGGATGGTAATTATACTTAGTGCTAGGCCTGGCTAGGCCAACTATAATTTCGACTCCTACTGTACCGTGATGACAGCCTGCATCTACCCCCTTTTTACTGCCCCCTGAATCTGGCTCAAGTCTAGTGCCCCAGCCGTACCGCAGTTTTGGTTGGCAAATCAGGGGGGGCTGGTATTGGTACGCAAATCAGGGGGGGCCGTTTTGGTAGGCGAACGAAGGAGTCCAAATTGAGCCGAAGTGGACCTTCACTCCTCCATCACACGACAAAGGACATATTGCCGCCAATCATGAAAAATCATCAACTTGCGACTATCACCAGTCAGCAGCAGCTTGTTTTTCCTTTCAGCAAACAGAATCCGAAGTAATGATAATGCCTGGTTGGGCTGGTGGCCGGATCCATGTCTAATAGCGGTAGGGAACGGGTTGTTACTTAACCTGGACAAAGCTACCATGGCTGTTGACAGCGACCGCGGACGCTAAAGTGCACCCGTAGGGATTTGAACCTTGCACCCTCTAGTTTCAAAGAGCTTTACCATTGAGCCACTCATCAAATTGGGATAGATACTCGAACCATGCTGTGAACATCTGAATTGAGAATGTTCCGTATGAAATTAGATCCTACTTAATTCTAGCTGTCTTCTTGCTTGCTCTTTTTTCTGCCCTTAGCTGCTCCATACACGCAAGTGACATTCCCCAGAAGACTTGCCAGCCTAGCATAACCATCAGCCCTTTGCAGGAACGAACCCATTCAGTATATAGTACCTAAGCTCCTTACCTGCAGCTTCTTCTCTGCATATAGATATCTGATTGGGCATGCAAGATGTTTACCTATATATGTTTATCATTTTATTTGTTTAACCAAGACCCACTCACACACACCACCATTGCCACACTCACATGTACATACAAACAAATTATCACTGCCACCATAATCAACCCAATTCAACAGGTTCACAAGCAGGCCATGGACTGACAACTCAGCCTACTTCGAGAACATCGGTCACTTCACCGCACTGGTGTGGAAGAGCACCACATTTGTGGGATTTGACTCCGCGTCAGGCTGCGGACGAACTTATTATGCGTGCAACTACTCTCCAGCCGGAAATGTAGCTGCTGATTCATATTTTCTGGCCAATGTATTGCCGAAGTAGTCTTCTGGTATGACTCACAAGATATATCATAAATTGCCTGGTAGGGTCCTCTAGGAATGGTACTTGTATGATATGACAGTCCATTTAGCCTATTTGGCCTACCCCTGGACTGTTACATACATACATAATATGACTCACGAGTAAGAATATCATACAATATAATGTTCTGCATAGTAGGGTCCGTATGGACTGGTACCCTACACTACAATAATTCCCTTGCTATTATGTTGCTCCTGGTGTACAGTGAAAAATATTAGAAGCTTACCTAGGGGGGCATGGTGTAGGAATCGCTAGCCAAACATTGTTGACGTCATTTACTCATAGATAGTATGTTATTTGGTGAGAACTGTAACGCAATTGAACTGAAGTATTTTTAAAGACGATGGCCAGTCCCTTTGTGTTGGTTCGTAACCCCACCAAGGATTGGGAGCTACCATTCAAGCGCTCGAAGCGTGACCTCATCGAGCAAGTTACGTTTCAACCTCAATCAAGGTCTCCCACATCGGTTTCAGCAAACCATGTGAAGCTGGAGTGGGTCTAGTGGTAAAGAAACGATTGCATATACGTATACATGGGGGTTGTTACCTACTTCCCTGGGGTCCCCGGGGATGCACAACGAAGAGGGCCTTAGACCAAGTTCAAGTTCCAGAGGATCTGAGGGGCTGTGCTACCTCAGGGTTAACTTGTGTGCCCATTAATATGTATGTGAGGCATGGTTACAGGCCTGTGGCCTCAAGACCCTCAACACTACCGTAGTGACGCAGTTTAGGAGATGAGTTAGATTTGACAGGTTGACAGGTCGTCATTTTTAAATTCATTACTACAATGTTTTGGCTGCTCACTGCCGGCCAGCAATTTGGCTGCTCACTGCCGACCACTGCTCACTGCTCACTGTCGGCCAACTCTTGGCTTCTCACTGCCTTCCAATATTAAGTCCCCCCGTGCGTGTGATCCCCTAAATAGAAACTAGGAAGCAAACTACGCGGATTAGACTGTTCAAAGACATGTCCAGGTCATCAAGACCTGCCCCGCGGCTTGACGGAGTGAAAAGGGACTTGAGTGCAATATGTGCGTAACTTGAACTTTGTTTCATGGCTCTAGCTTTTAAGGTTGCTTGCCGTCTTCTGTTTGTTTTAACTTGAACTTGGTAACATAGCTTTAGCCAGAAATTTGGCTGGTCGCCGTCTTCGGTCTTTTGAGGGTAACTGTCACTATTCAAATAAACACGGCAGCAGTCTACCGGTTGTGGTTGCTTTTAAAGGTTAAGTCGCCAGTTTATTTACTGGTTGCTATTAGTAGGCCAAAACAAGGGTCTAATTGTTATGATTATTTTACCAGTGTGTGCGACGTGATAGTGAGAAGGATAATAAGGCCAGATGTCTGCCTGAAAGATTAAAGGATTGTTCCAAGGTTTTTCAGCCAACTTTAGGCTGCTCACCGTTTTCCAATGCTAATTCACCCCTGTGCGAAACCAGGGAGCCACCTATGCGGATTAGACAGATTAAGACTTTTCCAGGTCCAGGAATGATTAAAGATCGGAATAGATTGTGAGTAGTTTTAGGGGTTCGTCTCACAACATGTCTCACAGCACGTCTACCACCGGTACACAATTAGATATCGTACCCCCGGTAAACAAAATACTGCCAAAGACGGGGAGCAGCCAAATTGCTAGCTGCAGCCATGTAACCAAGACTTAGTTACCGAGTCAAAGTTCAAGCTGTCTTGTGTCTTCAAGGGCATGTCTATAGACAATGTTTTCTTATGTATTTTTCTAATTCGTTGGGTGGCCCCAGCGCAAGAAAACAAGCTGGCTTACTCAACCTCACATTTCGTCAGCGTAGCATACATTTTATTTTCAAGTTGTCGTCAAAAGCTCCAGTAGTTCTTAAACTGAAAACCTGGAGGAGCACTGAAGGTGTACTAGAAGCAATAATGTAATTATTTGTAATGATATTGTTTTTAGGGTTTAGGGCTTCGGGGTTTTAGGGTTTAGGGGTTATTTTTCATACTCGTGCCTCCTACACTTCCAATACAGCTTCGGTTGCTGCTCTGAAAGAAAATGTCATGGTACGCCTTATTGGTCGTACCATACTGACCTTGTATACGAGAAGCCCGGCCAAGTTGGTGACCCTCGACTGCTGGCCAGCTAGTGGCTGATACTGTCAGCCAGCTATCCTATGGCCCCTTTATATTAGTGCAGGCAGGCCCAGGAGCTGCCATCCCAGTTGGCTACTTAGATACCGCAAGTTGGGCTTGCTACCATCTTTCACAACGTTGGAACACCTGTGTAGCATCTACCGTGTCTCTGCCCTATCGTCTACGAGAAGCAAGGAAACAAGGGCGTGACCGCCCTTGTGTTGGATTGGACCAATTGGACCAAGGGATCCGCTGGGGATCACCAGCTAGGGAGTGTGTAAGTAGGGTTGTTTTGTGTGCGGTGTGAGGTGTGCGGTGTGTCTAACCTTGTTGCTGTCCTCGTGGCTGTTCTTGCAAAATGTGTGTCTCGTATACCGCGCTTTGGTACACAGTCGCGCGTTACCACATAAACTGGGGCTGTGCACCCTTCGACAGTGACTTGGCAGTCTTCTTCGGGATGACTGCCGAATTCAAACGTCAAGTGGTTCGGGGCGCAGTTTGACTTAAATCTACCTGGAAGATGAGGTGACGTGACTGAAAATACAACTTGTCTGAAATTGGCTTCGAGTCGGAGAAGAGGTGACCGTCTTTGCGAGTTTATTGAGCTGCCTGCCGTTTGCAAACGTCAGTTGGTGCGGTCCAAATGGAATTTGTAGGGCGAACCCTTAGGTTCCTTAGCGCATCCGTTTGGCGCACCCGTTTGGCGCACCCGTTTGGCGCCTCCGTTTGGCGCATCCGTTTTGCTCGTCTGGCAGTACGACTGATGTACCGAAGTCGCTACCCATGGAGGGGCGGTAACAAGAGAAAAGGGCGCCACCTACGCATAGAGGTGGACATGGGATTGCATCAGTATTGGCTGCCTGGCCAGACAGGGGATCTGCCTAGTAGCTGATGCTTGTAGCTGAATTGCATCAGTTTGGCTGACTGGCCAGTTCAGGAGCTTCTCAGAAGCTGATGCTCGTAGCTGAATTAGATCAGGTTTGGCTGACTGGCCTGTCAGAAGAGCTACCTAGCAGCTGATGCTTGTAGCTGAATGGCATCAGGTTAGGCTTACTGACCAGTCCAGAGGGCTGCCTAGCAGCTGATGCTCGTAGCTTAGTGGCATCAGGTTTGACTGACTGGCCATTTAGGGGAGCTGTCTAGATGCTTATGCTCGTAGCTGAATTGTATCAGATTCTGCTGACTGGGAAGTCAGGGGAGCTGCCTAGCAGCTGATGCTTGTAGCTGAAGTGTATCAGATTTGGCTGACTGGCCTGTCAAGGGAGCTGCCTAGCAGCTCATGCTTATAGCTGAATGCAAAAGCTCACAGAATGGTCACAGTGCCTGGCTAAAAGAGTTGGTTGGAAGCTGCCAAAAAACCAAAGAAGAAACAGTGCCTTCAAGCTCACAAGGAGGTCACAGTGTCTGGATAAAGGAGCTGGTTGGAAGCTACCCCCAAAGCCCGAATAAGAAACAGCGGCAGTGTTACAAGGACTGTAGGGACACTAGCTAGCTACTCCTTGGTCGCTACACTTGAGCCAACTAATGACTCGACACGCATGCCTAGTCTATCTGCTGCCCATCTGATGTCGGCCAAGTCACGTGAATTGAACTCAGGCAGCTTAACCTTGGCAGCCAACATCCAACTGGACAGAAAGGGCTCATCTTTGATGCCTAGTGCGGCTACTGCCCGCAGGCTGTTGGCCAACGCCTGAGTATTGAACTCAGGCAGCTTCCCCTGGGCAGCCAACAGCCAACTGGATATGAAAGGCTGGTTTCTAACGCCCAGTGTAGCTGCTGCCCACAGGCTGTTGGCCAAGTTCTGAGCATTGAACTCAGGCAACTTCATCTGGGCAGACAACAACCAACTGGCTATAAAAGGCTCATTCTTGATGCTCAATGTGGCTGCTGCCCACAGGCTGTTGGCCAAGTTCTGAGCATTGAACTCAGGCAACTTCACCTGGGCAGACAACAACCAACTGGCTATAAAAGGCTCATCCTTGATGCCCAATGTGGCTGCTGCCCATAGGCTGTTGGAAAAGTCCTGAGCATTGAACTGAGAAAGCTTCAGTTTGGCAGCAAACATCAAACTGGATATGAAGGGCGCATCCCTGATGCCCAGTTTCGCTGCTGCCAATAGGCTGTTGGCCAACGCCTGAGCAGTGAACTCAGGAAGCTTCAACTTGGCAGCCAACATCAAACTGGATATGAAGGGCTCATCCCTGATACCCAGTGTGCCTGCTGCCCATAGGCTGTTGGCCAATGCCTGAGCATTGAACTCAGGCAGCTTAACCAGGGCAGCCAACAACCAACTGGATATAAAGGGCTCATCTTTGATGCCCAATGTGGCTGCTGCCCACAGGCTGTTGGACAATTCCTGAGCATTGCACTCAGGAAGCTTCACCTTGGCAGCTAACATCCACCTGGATACGAAGGATGCATCTGTGACCCCCCCCACCTTAGCAACTGCCCACAAAATGTTGGCTATCTGTTGAGCCTCCATGTCATCAACACGCTTAAGAGCGATCGCACTAAGTTGAAGCATGAGATGATGTGCCTCATCAGCATTATTTCCTCTGTATGCCTTGGCCACTTTGACCATCATGGCAGACACATTGATATAATTGAAGAAGTCGCTGTGGCTGAGAGCAAGCGCTTGCAAGCTTGTCAAGTCCCCACAAGCCTTGATCATATTTGTAAGTACCCTGGGGTCCCTTTTTGCCTGCGCAACAACATTCATGGGAAATTGTATGCTTGTGATTACAGGGGAACAGGCTATAAAGCGTCTGTTGATCCTGGCACTCCTGCTGGTAAAGAATAATTGTCTTCATTATTTGTGGCTGGGCAAGTCCCTCACAGCACACATGTATGTAACAATTCAGGTCATGAAGTGCTTGTTCATACAGCCCCTCCTAATAGTCTCGGCGCTTGAGTACCGGTAGCTTTGATTATTCAAGGTTTGGCAATTACCATCAGCAAAGGTGGCTGTCCCTGTACAGTAGCATACATACATGGGACATGTCACTGTAGGTGTTTAGAGACTGTTGCAGACAACACATATTGAAGTACGAGTAGCCAAAACAAAGTCCAGCAGCCATGGGCAGCATGTTGTTTAGCAAGGGCATGTACACTGGAATGCGCTAGATAGATCATGTGCGCCTGTTACACTTACCCCATCAAGAATGAACATGGAGAGGGTACAAAGTGTCATGGAATGTAGTTGTTCATAAATGTAACTGTAAGCATGGATTTATTTTCAGATCTTGTTAGTAGCTTCTAGGCACCTCCCTGTCAGCATGAATTGCGGTGCTCTCACGCGTTTTATGACTTGGTGACTACTTATGTACTTCCTTAGAACTATCGGTCCTGACAGTACTATGTCAGCTTACTGTTGACTGCGTCATCGGTTCTTCTGACACGCGCTGTCTAACCTGTACCCTGATCAGGTTCCAGGCTACCGCCCCCCCTTTCCTCCGCTGGTGTCCCTTTATGGTTCCACTATCTTTTGTAATATTTATTCTCGTCTCCGCATTTATAGATTGGCGTGCTGCACACACTAAGTCCACTCTCCGGAGTGTTATCCAAGCTGATACTCCCTAAACCAGCCACAGTGCTGCACCCAAATATTTCCTCAGATATGGACAGCTAATTGCGTCACCTTCAAGCTGCACTAGGTTGCATTAGGTTAGGCTGAATGGCAAGTCAGAGGAGCTGCCTAGAACCTGCTACTTGGAGCCGAAAAGAAAAGCAATTACTCTGAGGGTAGTGAGATAGGTTGATGTGACTCAAAACCAAAGATAGAAGCTTTTTAAAGATAAGAAAGAAGGGAATATGAAATACTACCTGCCCCCGCGTCACAGCATTGAAGTAATGTGAATAGGTAAGCATACCACAAGTGCTATCTGCCCCCGCATCACCAAGCAGCATATAAATTGCGTGAATAGGCTCACCAGATCAACCTGTGACTTAATCTGCTTCCTTCTACTTCCCAAACAGACAGGCAAGATGGAGTACTATATGCCCCCTCATCTCAACATCTAAGTTCAGTGTATAGGCTTACCATATCATCCTGTGACTCAATCTGATTCCTTCCACTTCCTAAACAGACAGGCAATATGAAGTACTATATGTCCCCACTGCCCCATATCACAGCATCTAACTTCAGTGAATTGTCTTACCAGGTCACCCTGTGACTCAATCTGATTCATTCCTCTTCCCCCTGACGGCCGTCGTCCGCCTTTGCTGGAGCCTCCTCTTCCTCGGCCTACGTTGGGCTGTGCCGATGCTGCACGAGCAGTTCCTGGCTTGCGTAAGCTTCCCTCATTCTTTGGCAATGCCTCACGTGTTCCTTGGTCATGGGTACTGTCCTCACTTTTAGGTGTCTCAGACGCACCTCTTCCTCCTTCTCCTCCCCTCACAGGCCAGGTGGGACGTGGATCTACAATCAAGAACCCAAGGGCAGTTGGTAAGAAAAAGGCATTTATGTATGTTGCAGTTCGGTCCATGGCTATCATTTCCAGCTACAAATAACAGCTTATAGGTAGCCCCTCCTTCCTGCCTGTTGGAACAGCTGAGATGATGGTCCCAAGTTGCTGACAAGCACGTGGGTTACATGTAGCTATTCAGCTACCAAGCTACCTCATTCTACTTAGACAGCCGTTGAAGCTGTATTTCTCTCTTTTACTTCTGTAACTAGTGCATCGTTCTTATTCATGCTCCAACAGTTTTTGCGCCCAGCTCGCTAACCGCTGCGCTACTAGGACGCTAGAGAAGCTAGGTCCGGCAGGAGAGGTAGTACTACTACCCACTGCTTTGCAAAACGATCCAGGTCGAGGAACCTGGCGTTGGCCTTCCAAAATGAAATTAATAAACGCGACTGCAGGGCTGTTCTGAGTGCGTCCCTGGAAGAAATATTGTGACCGTGCCCAAACCACCTAATACCTCGTACTATTTTTCTGACTTGCGTACTGATCATGGACTACTTCCCAGGAGACATCCGGATCAGTCTTGACATCTATGTCGCACAACGTGACTCGGTGCCAAGCATTCCCCACCTCATCAGCAGCACCTACACGTACCTGGGGAATTATCTAGAATGCGATCTGCATGCCCGCTTTGCTCCTCTCTATTCATCGCACCTCGATGGGATTCTCCCCGAGATTCACGAATGTATGGAACTCACAGGACTGATGGTAGAAGAGCTTATAACCATCATTGCGACCCCCCTCACAGCAAGACACGAAAGGCATAAACAAAACATCCGGACCTGTAGTTTGTATGAGTTCAGAGCTCTGATCGTAGCTATGGGCAATGATATTGGGGACCCTGTTCCACCTATGATTCTTGCCTCGACCTAGCAGTATTGCTTACTCCTTGAGGAGCTTGATAGTGCTTCGCCTGCTCTTGCTCTCCTTCCCATGTCTGCGCCTATCCCTGCAGATGTCTCGTAGAATGAGTAAGACTCTAATGAAATTGAAATTGAAATTGTTACATCCAAGAAATATAAATACTCTAGGGACGTGAGATTAAGGACACCACAGCGTACGCAGAAGCTAGCTGTAGTCACCATAGATAAACACAAAAAATATCCAGTACTAGTTGTGATCCCACCCGTAACTGACTGAGAGTCATTTCAGTCAGTCACGTGGGTGGCACTAGCTGGACCAAAAAATGTTAATCTCCGGCGGGGTGGTGTTCCATGAATCTACGACATTGTAAAATAGTCTGAAAGCTGTCAACAGAGTGGTGGTGCAGCTGGTCTGCTAATGTAAGAATTTCTAAATTGGTAAGACCAAGGGTGGTCATGGAGGTCACAAAGGTTCTGGGGATGGTGCCAGTGGTACCAATGGTAACAACTAGGTAGTGAACAAGGTAGCCAGCTAGTCTTAGGCCGGCCACCAACTGGGTGTGTTGGGCATCTTTATCCTCTGCCTTAGTGGCATGGTTGGTGTCAGAGCAGTATCCCAGCTCTAGAATCCAGATTTCCTTGTCAGCAGCAATGGTGGGTGAGTCCACCTCGGGCAGGATGGCGAGATCTGACCTCAGTTTGGGCCAGATCTCTGCTGAGATGGAGGGAGGGCGTAACCAGTCAGGCAGTGTTTTGCCAAGGACTCCGCGGGGGAGGTCCTCCAGCCTACCTGCGTCCATGATAACGCGGCGGGATCCAAGGGCGCCTTTGCTGATGGCCTTGTGCAGTAAGTGGACAGCTGCGTCATGACGCTTGATGTACATGCCCTTGAAGGTGGCGTGTGTGCAGCCAGCAAGAATGTGGCCAGCTCCGTCCTCGTGGGTGGTACAAATAGGGCATGTGGGGGAGGTGGCAGGGTTGGGGTTGTTAGCATAGGGCATCTTCCAGCGATAGGCAAGCTTCTTGTTCCACAGTCGGCCCCATCTGGCCTTGAGGATGCAGAACTTAGTTTTGTGGGTGATGTGAGAGGATGTCCAGAATTTATTGCTGGAGTGGGGTAGATGCAAGGGGGTGTTATCAGCCCAGGTGGTGGCATATATGCCTTTGAGGGGATGTTGTCCGAGGTGGCAGCTAGTGGGAAGGTTAAGACTGATCCCGTTGGTGAGGTTAGGAGCTAAGGCTCGTGGGGGAGTTGTGCCAAGAGGTGTGCAGGGGGGTTGGACAGTGGGCCAATAGGTGTTGTGGCGGGGTTGTTCTCCAGTGGTGTCGGTGTATCGTACAGATGCTGGGTTGGTGGCTGCATTGCGTGCTAGTGCATCTGCTCTATCATTGCTCAATATGCCAGTGTGTGAGCGTACTTTGCAGAGGGTAGTGTGTGATCCTGCCAGAATGCGTTGGACAAGGTGAGTGCGGATAGAATGCAGGAGTTCAGAGTGAAGAGAACGTGTAGAGGTAGTAGGATCTTGAATCATTTTGTTAATGAGTTGGAGTGAGCAGAGGCTGTCAGTGTGCAGGGTGAGGTCAGTATTATAGTCAATGCGTGCTATGGCTTGATGGATGGCCACTAATTCAGCCCGGTTGTTAGTTCTGGTGGCGCCTTGGCCTCCTGGGTTAATGGAATAGCTCATACCAGCCACAGGTATGTAGACCCCTGCACCTATTTTGCTGGGGGTGCCAGGGGCTCCCTTGATCAGGCTGCCATCAGTATAGACCTGCAGACCTAGGGTAGGTATGGCTGGGTAGTGGCAGGGGTAGATAACTGTGGGGAGCAGAGGGGGGCAGTGGTGGGTGGTAGGCTGCCAGGGCAGGGTAGTGAGGGATTTAAGAGTCCTGGGGTAGGTGATTTGTGTGTCTGAAGAGGTAAGGGTAGGATGTGCAGGGAGGTTATGTGGTTCCCAGTAGGGTGAGATGCTGAGCATGTGCTGTGACCAGATGTCTTTGAACCCCTGGAGACGGTTTAGGTATTCAGGTTGGCTGCTTGGGTTGCTGATGATGAGAATGTGGAGCTTGTGGGAGGAGGTAGGGTTGTGATGTTTGCCCCCTAGCCAGGTTTCAGAGGTGCTGTAGATTTCAGAGAAAGGTCTGGAGTCCACGTGATGGATCCAGGGGTGGTGCAATAGTTTCTTGTAGGGGGCATTATAGTTGTATGGGATGAGTAAGACAGCGCATGTTGGGATGTGTTGTGCTTCTGCGTGGTCAGCACTGGCTAGAGCCCACCTGAGTGCCTTGTGTGCATCGGTGACGGAGGTAGGGATGTCCACCAGTGATCCCCCTGTCCAGATGCTGTGGAAGAGATCCCCGTTGGCTCCAAAGAGCTGGTCAGCTGGGTTCATGGAGGAAAATTCTTCATAGGCAGAATCTAGGTTGAGTGGGGTAGCAGTGCGGTGATGGGTGATGTTGAGGTGTAGGTTAGCTTGGTGCAGGGCTGGGGGAAGAGTGTAGGTGGAGGCAGGGGTGTCCTTGTGTCTGGTGTATAGGGCTGCAAGGTCAGGTAGGAATCCTCCTTGTGTGAGTTGGTTCCAAGTTGAAGGGCGTGTAGTTTTATTGTATTCATAGTGTGTGTGGAGGGAGGTGAGAAGGGTGTTGGTACTATGACCCACACATTTCCCGGTGGGGTTATAGAGGAATGTAGTGTCTGCATGCGTGTGGGTTTGATGGCCTTCTGAGCCAGTGAGGATGCCAGTTTGGGCTGTGTGTTTGTGTGGTGATTGGATGTCCCAGGTAGGGTTTCGGTCATGAGTGTCTATGTGAAGAAGTTTGTGGACAAGGGCATGGTTATCAGCGTTGAAGCCAGGCGTAGTGGCCCATTGTCCCTGTTGCTGGGAGTTAGTAAGGTGGGAGTTTCTTCTGGGGTTAAGATGGGTTGTGGTGGTGGGTGTGTCTTTGAAGGCCTGGAGAAGGGTGTCATAGGTGGATTGGCCCAGCATAGTGATGAGGTGGGTGGTGTGGTATGGTTGTGGTTTCCAGTGGACCTCAGAGGTGGTGGGAGTAATTGGGTTACTGTGAAGGATAGTGTAACCAATTTGGGTGTATTGACTGATATGGTCGTTGTGCATGGTGATGGGGGCCCATTGGAGGTGGGCAGTGGTGGTGATGCTGGTGTCCCTAGTGTCCATGGTCCGTTTGCTGCGCCAGCTGGTGATGCTGAGGGGTTTGTACTGGTTACCATAGGTGAGGTGAAGGAGACGGGTAGGGGGGGATGGGGATCCAGGGGTAGGGTGGAGCATTGCTGCCTTGAGAAGATCAGGGTTGGAGACCTTAGTGATGTTGTAGTGCTTAAAGAAGGGCTTGGCTGGGCCGCGGATGATGGCCTTGCAGAGGTGAAGGCGGGATGCCCAGGTTGTCGCGGCTTCATTGTTGCCCCATGCTTTACCGTAGTGGTCGACGTTGGCGTTCCATTCGGCTGTGGAGTTGCAGGTGGTCCACGCCCACCATTGTTCCCCGCTGAGGTCTCGGAGAGGGTCTGCTGTGTAGTCCGCTTCCTTGACAGGAGGTTGCGCTCGGCTGGTGGGGTAGCGCTGAGTTGGGGTGGAGGCCGGGCGGGCGACAAACATGTTCTGCGCATCGGCTGACGGTTTGGGTGGGATGGTGTATGACGAGGTAAGTTGTCGCTGCGGTAATGGAAGAGGGTTGGCATGGCTGAAGGAGGGGAGCAGGTCGGGGCTGTTGCCAGTGAGGTGTGCTGTAAGGAGGTTGAGGGAGCGCCGATGGTGCTTTGTGACTTTGCCCTGTGTGATAAGAGGGAGATCCGTGGTAGTGATAAGGTGAGTGCCTGCTGGAGTAACCAGGTCGTGGTATGTATAGATCCCTAGATCATGGAAGGGAGTCACAAGGGAGACAGGGATGTGAGCAGGTTGAGGGAGTACTGATTGGATGTTGAGCTTATCCAGGAGTTCTGTGTCATTCCAGGTAATTTGGATGTTTGAATGGTCTAGGAGTTGAAGTTGCCGGGCAAGAGATGAGTATTGGAGGAGTTTGGGAGAGAGAGAGGTTGGAGTGAGAGTGTGGAAAGTTTTGAAGGTTTTAGTGAGGAGAGATTTGGTTAGTATGCCCAGGCGTCCAGTGTCATTCATGGCGTGGGTGAGGGCAGAGGCAGTAATTTGTGTGTATTCAGTGAGGAGAGAGGGGATCCCTAGGCCTGCCTCTGTTTTGGGCAGGTGTAGTGCCCTAGTGGGGAAGGACATGGGAAGGCTGCTGCACAGTTTGACTGTCTTAAGTACTGCTTTATCTATAATGTGGATGTCTGTGAGAGAGAAGGGGGCTACGATCATAGGGTATTTGATGGCTGCTCTGATGCATTGTGTGATTATGCGTATGCATTGTTCAGGGGTTGCCCTGCTTTTAGCTTTGTTGAGTATATGTAGGCCCTTGGTGTGGATAATGTCAAGGGTGGCATGCAGTTGGGTTTTCCAGTTGAGGGTGAGAGAGATGTGGACTCCTAAGTATTTGTAGGCTATATCTGGTGGTTGATAAGTGGCATATGTGTCTCCAAGGGCCATTTTGTCCTGGAGTCTTTGTTTGAGGATATCAGTGTGGGTGGGGTTTGAGGGGTGTGTCTTGTGAAGGATGCCACTGACCACACATTTGGTAGCATTGAGAGGGATGCCAGACCAGGTGCTGAACAGTTGGACTTTACCACATTGGATGCGGAGGTCCTCGACCGTTCCAGTGAGGACTGCGGTGTCATCCGCGTACCCCAGGCTTCTGGTGAGGTGCTCGTCAGCCTCCGCGGTGGGAAGGGAGGCAGCGCGGTATCCCCTACCTCCTGAGCATAGCCATCGGTGGAGGGGTTCAATAAAGATGATGAAGAGGAGAGGGGAGAGTGTGTCCCCTTGGATGGATCCCCTGGTGATGGGGATGGGTTGACCAGGTGTGTTGTTAAGGAGGATGTGAGTGTTGGAGTTGGTATAGATCCCTTTGACTGTGTCTATGGTGTCGTGGGTGAATCCAAGGTTGTGCATAATGCAAAGAAGTTTTTGGTGATCTATCATGTTGAAGGCAGAGCTAAAGTCAAAGTAAGCTGCGTACAAGTCTTGTTGGAAGAGGGAGGCATCCTCTATGTTGTGAAGGAGGTTGAGGAGCTGCCTATAGGTGCTCTTGTCTTTTCTAAATCCCTCTTGGCAGGTGCTGAGAATATGATTGGTTTCTGAGTAGGTGGAAATTGTGTTGGTGATGAGAGAGGTCCAGATTTTAGCCACAGAATTGTTAAGTCCTATGGGTCTATAGTTCTGGGGAAGGTACGGGTCAGATTTTTTGTAAAGCATAACT
Source organism: Chlamydomonas sp. ICE-L (assembly GCA_013435795.1). NCBI lineage: Eukaryota > Viridiplantae > Chlorophyta > Chlorophyceae > Chlamydomonadales > Chlamydomonadaceae > Chlamydomonas > Chlamydomonas sp. ICE-L. The sequence goes on along the minus strand of JACBWV010000610.1, from coordinate 10,962,670 downwards.
GTGTGAGAAGTTTTCCAGCAGTCTGGGGTTTCTCCCAGGATCCAGGAGATTTGCATAAGTTTGTGAATGACAGTGTGCATTTCGGTGGGGAGACACATCAGTAATTCATTGGGTATCCCATCTGGTCCTGTGGCTTTATTTGTGGCCAGTTTTCTGATGCAGTCGGTGTAGGCAGTTGGGGATGAGAGGTAGGTGTAGGGTGAGGCAGTATGCTGAATAGAGGTGGCGGGGGTTTCGAGTTGAAATTTGTCAGTGTGTGTTTCCCAGGGGGGAGGGGTAGAGTAGGCAGTGTAGTTGCCATTGGGTGGGGGCACAGGGGGAGACATGAGTTTGCCCATGTGTTTGGTCAAAAGGTCAAGGAGATCTTTAGTTTTAGTATGAAGGGTTCCAGTTTGCTGGTTAAGAAGGACAGTGGGAGAGTGGGGCTGGCCGTCTGGTTTGAAGATGTGTCTATGCGTAACCCGCGCCTGTGTATTAAGGCGATGGCGAAACTTCTTGATGGCCTTGGTGCTTCTTTCCTCCTTTTGCAGGGCTTGGATAGTGCGTAGCTCCTGGATAGTGTGTTGTATGTCATCAGTGAGTGATTGACGGTATTGGGTAAGAAGGGGGTTGTGGAGGAGAAGGAGTTGGACTTGCGTTGTAGTTTGTAGAGGGCAGTCTAGAGGAAAGGATGGGGAAGAGCGCAGGTTATCATATCCAGATTGGTCCATGGAGTAGGATTGGGTGCGGAGAGTTTTAATGTGTTTCACGTGTTGGTTAAGTTGTTGGTAGGATTTAGCTGTCTTTCTGGGGAGGAAGATGCCAGAGATGGTTTGTTTAGTGGGGCAAGTCTCTATCATTATACTGAGGGCTTGATGCAGGGTGGTCATAAGGTGGTCGGCCATACTGTTGAGGTCTTCTGGAAGTGTAGTCATCAGTTCCTGCCTGATGGATTGAATGTGAGAGGCAGTCCTGTCTTCCCCAAGAAGGTCCTGAGCAGTTTGCCAGGCGGATTCTATGTTAGTGTGGGAGCTCAGGAATTGGTGGAGGTATTGAGTAGTGATGGCTTGCCTAGTTTTCTCTTTGTCTGATTGTTTAAGAGGGAGGAGGAGCTGAGGGGAGGTGTAGGTGTTGGTTGGAGGTATGGCAGGAGGGGGGAGGAGAGTGGAGGTGAGGCGTTGCTCAAGTGCATGGTGGTCTAGGGTGTCCCCCATTTGGTGGGTGCTTTCAGTGGTGTGGGTGCCCGGAGGTGAGTTGATGAGCAGGATATCATCAATACGACTGCTGTAGGGGGTGTTGTTGCTGCAAGAAAAGTATGTGTGAGGTCTGGGTTGTGGTTGTGGAGTGATACAGAGTTGAGAAATGTGTTGCTGGTGAGAAATGTCATCTGGATATTTGGTTAGACTGCTTCTGTCAGTGGTGTGGCATGTGGCATTCCAGTCCCCAGCTAGGATGTAGTGGTGGGTAGGATTTTTCTCAGTAATGTGGTGGATGTAGGAGTAGATGTTCTCTCTTTTGGGGGCATTGTTACAGGGCATGTAGACGCCCAGGACATGGGTTATGTTGTTTATGGTTTGGTGAGTAATGTGTCCAGAGAGTTCGACTGGAGTTTCATGATTGACTGGGTGAGCAGTGACTGTTTTCCTGATTAGGGTAATGACCCCTGCTGAGGGGGTGACTATTTTGTCAGGGCTGGTAGCTTGGAGAGTAGTTTTGCTGTTGTGGTGGAAGTGATAATCATGCATGTCTGATTTAATCATGTTTAGAATGGATTTTCTGTGTGAGAGTAGTTTGGTTTCAGTGAGAATTATTATATCATTATCCCTGGATCTAATGTGATCATAGATGACTTCCCAGGAGGATCCAATTCCCCTGCAGTTGATAGTGGTGATGTTAGTGTCATTAAGAATGTGTTCCTGCTGTTGGACAGGGTGGTCTGAGGTTTGTTCAGAGTATTTAGGCTTACTACGTTTCACCGGTGAGGTGGGCTTGGTAGTGCTGATGGACTGCTGCTTCTTGGACGGGGGGGGAGCTCCAGGGATCCGGGTCTGTCTGAGCTTGTTGTATTCAGGGATGGTAGGCCTGCTGGGGGTGGGGAGCCTTGCTGCCTGTATTGGGGGGGGACCGTTTTTTAGTGGTGGTAGTTTTCTTGGATTTTTTAGATTTTTTGGTAGGGGTGTAGGGTTTCTTACGTTTTGCGTGGGATTCATCCTCAGATACTAGATAGATAATGTCATCATCTTCGTCTGTGGGTGTTTCAGTGTTATTTTGAGTGGTAGGGATTGTTTGATCTGGTGGTGAAGGTGGTGGATTGGTGTAGGTGTTGATCTGTTGAGAGTCTTCTAGGATGGTACCATTGGTATTAGGGTGAGGATTGGTTGGATCAAAATAGAGATCAGGTTGAAATGGATGACCATGGAAGGAGGGTGTAGCCTGGCTAAGAGTGTAGATGCGCCCCTGGAGCTGGTGCCAGTCTTGGGGGGTTAGGATGGTGGGTCCAGAGATTTCAGAGTCAAGGTTGTACCATTTATTGTTGTAGTATTTGATAGTGATTGCATGACCGTAGCCATTGGACCAGTAGTGCAGTATGAATTTGGTGCTATTGATGGGAATTCTGCTAAGGATTTGTTGTTTGGTGCTACCAAGTTGGATGCCTGTTTCATAGTTTTCTTCAGTGTTAGGAGATGAGGTGTGTAGTGGTGTGTATGGGTGGTTCCTGTGGCTGACCAGGTATCCAGTGCCAGTCTGCTTGGTGAAGGTGTAGTAGTCAATAAGGGCATTATTATAGTTTCCAGAGGGGTTGAGAAAATATGATCCCATAACCTTCCAGTGATTATCAGTGGCTCTAGTGACTTGAGTGTGGAGTTTGTTAGCAAAGTCTAGGACTAGATTGATATCCATGGCTTTGTATCCAAGGTAGGCATTGATGGAGTGAATTTGGCAGTGAGAGGCTGTTTGGGCTTCCCAGTATGGGGCAGACTCAGACTTACTTTGTAGGCGTCTGCTTCCTCTGGGTCTACCTCCTCTGAGTGTGGGGGGTGTAGGAGGAGTGGAGAGGGGGCAGCTGTAGGGGTACTTACTGCTGTGAGCATCCTCCTGAGTATCTGAGCTGTCTATGGGTAGAGTGAGAGCAGGAGAGATAGGGGAGGGAAGAGTGCAGGCAAGGTTTAATCTGTTACAGGTTGTAATCTCAGCACAGGAGTGGCAGGCTGTGCCTTTGGTCTGGCAGGGGTTCACATTATAAGGAGATAGTGTCCAGAGGGGGCTCATATCCATGTCTATTTTTTCTATTTTTGTTGCTCTTGCTATGGATGTTTCCACTGGGACAGTGGGTAGTGCTGATAAGAGAGAAGAGCAGGAGGAGCAGTGCTGTTATCCAGAGGTCCAGGGGGTTTGCTACTTCCTGTGTCCCTCGGGGGGGGGTAGAGGACCTCCCTTCTGGATTCGAGCACAGGCTTGGTGCCACTGAGACCTGTCGAGGAGATATTGTTATTTGCGAGGTTCGGATAGCTGCCGTCAGGCTTATGCTTTCCATTTTGGGGGCTGCCGTCAGGCTTTTGCCCCCCATTGAATCTGCAGGATTCAATAGGACTCTCACCTTCGCCACGATGGACGGTATTATCCCAGTAAGGGTGGATTTGGGGGAGATGTTGGTTTGGATGGAATGTGTTGTTGCGGAGCAGGGAGACGCAGCAATGGTCGAAGGGAGGTTGAGGGTCGGTGCGTGAGTACAGGTCGTTACTGGGGAGGCACGACTCGTAGTTCTCACCTGTGAGGAGCTTAGATTGGAAGGGGCCATATCGGAGCATTGTATCGTTGGAGGGTTGTGGGGCTTGAGAGTTGCAAGTGTTGTGGTGTTGGAAGGCTGTGCTTGTTAGGAGGATAAGAAGGACGACGATGTGGATCGTCGCGTTGGAGATGGTATCTTTTCCATAGTAGGGTTTGGTGGTGATTTTTGATTGTTTGATGCTGGAAGTGGAGATGATATTTTTTTTGATGGTGGTCAGGATTCGTCGGAGGGTGGTGACGATAATCGTGGGATTTGGTATGCAGGTGCCCCATCCTGGAATATCTGTATAGCAGGTGTTCCAGGATCGCTTCGCGACAGCGTGTCCGCTCGAAACGTGGTATTGTTCTTCTTGTTTGGTGTAGATTTGGTAATCCGCCCGGTACGGGGATTTGGTGGTAGAATTTGGTTGGGTGATGCTGGCAGAGGCGTTGGGCGCTTTGATATTCCCTACCTTTTTCCATGGGTTTTGCTGCGCTCTGGTGCTTCCAGAGCGCTGCTTCCCTGGATTCGAACTGCTCGCTCGCCGACAGTTGAGATGGATCACTTTGGAGGAGGTGGAGGTGGGGAGCGGTGGATCTGAGATGGGGGCACATTGCTCATTTCCCTCGCGGGTGTGATAGTTACAAAGCCTAGCGTCGCGGCATTCCGAATCCAGTTTCCGCTAATGCGGAGGGGAAGTAGCGCCTACGAAATCTGCTCTCGATGTTTGTCGGTTGTATTTCTGAATATACTAATGATGATGCCGAGCCTGAGCAGTACGCAAACAATGCTGTGTGTCATGCTGCGCTTGTTATGCCTCCTGCTATATCTAAGCATGCCTTTGCTGCTGTCTGTGATCAATCAGTGTTTCACAGAAGTTCGAAGACACCTTCTGATGGTGCCTGTGCTGCTCTAGGTGTCTCGGCTGATACTACCTTCCGTGCTACACCAGGGCAGACAATGCCCAGCCACAACCCCAGTACCAAGCCTAACCCCCTTGCCCCCGACTCAGCATCATCCACCACTACCTCCCCTCTGTCCCTGCCATTGCACCCCTGGGCACCCTATCTCTCCCCTCTGCCCCTGCCATGCTTCTTCTGCAGGTTTTTTTGGCCCCCTTTCTGGCCTCCTCGTATGGGAATTGGGTAGAGATCCGGTCCCCGTGTGTCCTTGTGTGCAGTCAGTCTTGTGTGCTACCTTATCGACTGTATATGTGGTGTATTGTGTTATATCTAGGTGACCTTTTCTGGTGGAATGTGAACCCTGCATGTATCCCTATAGTAACGTGGCAGTACGTCATGTTTTGACCCCCTTCCCCATTAGGAGGAGTATGGGATCCACCTTGGCGAGTGTCTATCTTTGGATCTGCATGTGGAATCACTGTTTTGCATTTATTGTACTGTCACTCTATGTCTCCGTATGTGTCTCATGTATGAGCAAATTGTGTGTGTAACCTGTGTAGCATGATAGGATAGTGTAGTGTGGGAGTAGGATAATGCATTTAGGTGTGCTGGAATATGTGTAGTCTGGAAGTCTGTTCGTGAGGATGGCTCGGAATCTTACATGTGATTGAGTATCATTTGGTATTAGTGTCTCTATGGTACTTGTGCCTAGGCTTCATTAGAGATTCAGCTTGGAGGAGCTGTGGGCTCTAGTTTGTTAGTGGTGAATGTATATCAACAAGTAGTTTGCTGATAGGTAACCCTTATTTGTTACCTCCTTGGGCGAACCTCGTAGTGTATATATAAGTAGTGATTGCTTGCTACTAATTGAGAGAAAGCTCTGGATACTGCTGATCTGGCAGCTGCTCGTGTAGCTACTTGTACCTCCCTCCCTCGCAGGGAGGGAGGAACAAGCTTTTAACCAAGACTTGTATCACCTCTGACTTGCCTTCACTGAGATGAAGTCACCTTTGGGAGACATGATCTTGATCTGGATCTGCAAATCTGGAGGAGCTTATCCTATGCTGGATGCCCATGCTGTCCAGCGCCAGCTTCCCAGCCATCAGCCAAGGGAAATCATTCTCCTTAGCCACCCCTCCGGACTACGATCAAGACCCGAGTCTTTAACGGGAGGAGATTCCCCTGTAAGGGAGGAGCTGCTGGGCCTCAAGATGGGAGGAGCTGTCGTATCGATCACAAGACGGGAGGAGCCCTCTTCGAATCTTTATTTCATTATGTCTTAGCATGAATATAGTCTCCTTAGTAATGGTTGATGAGCTCACATCTTTTCAGTGTGGGTTGGTGACGGTTGCCAATCATCCCTACCAAAGTCCCCCCGCGATACCCACAGGAGCATAATTTATGGTTGGGTTTTCCCTGTGCCTTTGATATGTGACTAGTTATGAGCACACCTTGCTATGGTGCTTGCTGTGATTTAGCCATTTTCCTTGGTAAATTAGTGTCCTATTTTCTGTTGCATCTCTCTGTTCTGAAGTATGCTGTCTCATCATCTGACCTCACTAAGCTTGGGTTCTGCGCAATTGCCCAATCTTATCTTTCCAAGTGACAGTCCTTGGTCTGAGGATCCTGTCAATAGTGTTCGGGGCCACTGATCGTTAATACCTGAGATTGTGTCCAGTCTGGACTGGCCTGATCTAAGACATAGTGCTTCAGGGAGGAGTGTTGGAACAGCTGAGATGATGGTCCCACGTTGCCGACAAGCACGTGGGTTACATATAGCTATTCAGCTACCAAGCTACCTCATTCTACTTAGACAGCCGTTGAAGCTGTATTTCTCTCTTTTACTTCTGTAACTAGTGCATCGTTCTTATTCATGCTCCAACATTGCCTATCCAGCTAATTCTCTCAAAGTCTAGTGCACTTGGACGCTTACGTTATCAGTATTAAAGAACTGTTGATTTTTTTGTGGGTGAGTCGAGGAGCTGCCTAGAAGTTGTGGCTAATAGCTAAAAAGAAAAGCACTGGTCAGGTCATTAGCATGCCTCACTCAACCTGATCCAGAGGGCCACTCTCCTCCCAACGCCACAGTAAAATCTAACTTATAAACAAAACTCCTACCATGTATAATATTTTGCTTTTCGCCTCATACAAGAGGCGAAAAGCAAAATATAAGGTATGTAAACTACTTCTTACCTTATTTACCAGCCTGCTCCACAGGACCCATGTTCTCCCACCCCAAAGTTGTATCCAGCATATAAACACACTCCTCATATTTATGTAGCAGAAAGGATAATCTTACAGATGCGAACTCCTTCTATACCATCCCAGCCTGCATGCTTCGGAGGGTCTTGCCTGCTTTTCCCAATTGTATTGTCAAGTGCAATGCGTTAACTATTACAGGTGGTGCAAACAAACATCGGACGTGTAAGCAAACTCCAACCAAACCAGCATGCTACAGAGCCCCCCTCTTTTATCTTCCAAAGCGAGCCATGCCACAATAATAGCCAGAGTATCTTTGACAAACGCCTACCATAGGAAGCGCAAGCCACATGTGATGTTGGAGGTCCCCATGTAATGACTCTCCTCTTTCCAGGTGCAGCTACAAACTTCCGCACTGACAACACAGTTGGAGCAGGTGGCCTCAAGTGCAGCATGCTTCTTGCTGTCAACATTTTATTAGCTTATGTTCAAAGCCCCACCTAGCCTGCAGACAGAGGAAGATGTGCAGATCATGTCAAGGTCTAGGTTGGATGTCACGTCAAGGACAATTTTGAAAGAGGATGATGTGCAGATCATGTTAAGGTCACGTTTGGATGTCATTGTGAAGGTTGTCTTGTAAATATTGTGGCTGGATTTCACGCCAAGGACAAGTTTCACGCGGTTTTCCGAAATTTGCGGACTTGCGCCCCGAGGCCCAACTGAGGTAGTCGAGCCTTAGGGTGCGTAGTATCGTAGCCTGTCAGCAGGCATCAACGGATTGGGCGATCTGCGCACTGGTGCAGACTGCAGCATGATTGCGACGTTTGACAATTTTTGGCAGGGGCAAGGGTGTATTGTGAGAGAGGTTCGCAGGATTTCTTTCCCCGTATTTTCTGTGGCCTCGGTGGGATGGCTGGGGGCAGGATTCCTGCCGCAGGGAGATAAGTGGCTATCTATGTACCTAAGACGATCTTGGACGATTGGGAGCTCGCGTATGCCGGATCGAATTCCGATGGAGGTGCGCGCAGGGGTGCTAGGAGCCAAAGCAGGGTGTAAAACTTACAGCAAGCATATCATTGAGACACTTACTCGAACTTGGTGTCCAAGAGATTGGATCGAGGGAGTGGACAGGTCGATACAATGTCTCAAATCTCAAGTCGCTCAAGGGGATAGATGGAATCTAGGAAAGGACGATGATGAATTGGGCAAGGTGCGTCACTCTCCGATGCATCCAAACAAGGTGATGCGGCTGAGAGGAAACCGTGAGTATAACGAGCAGGCCCAGATTAGGGTTCGGGCAGGGGCGGACAGGGTTTCCATCAGAGGGAAACCCTGTCCGATGTCCGCCCACTGGTTTCCATTGGTCGGCCCCCTAAGGGGAAGTTAGAGAACTTCGGGAAGTCAGTGAGCTTATAAGTTCATGAGTCTTACAGGCCACCAAGTTGAATACCAATGCCATGCCATGCTACATTGATTCTTGACCCCCCCCCCCCCCCCCCCCCCCCCCCCCCCCCCCAATATTAAATTGTACGGATAAGTAAGCAACTGCTTGTGCGTCCATCACCAAGGAGGCTGCCACTGCTGCTTGACGAACATTACACCACCCCCGGGGCCGACCTCAAAGAGTCCCGCCAAGGCCCCCTACTATTTTTAACAGACGGTGTCAGCATATGGCGTGTTTCCTGTTCTTGGTCGGCCCAAAGGCGACCTATGGATCGACATCTGTGACCTGGCGATTTTGGCGATCTGGCGATTTTTGTGAAATCCAGCTATCCCTCGCCAAGCTAATCGCTGCCAGGAAAAAAGGAACCAGATATACAGTTACCCTAATCAAGATTGATAACTGGATAAGAAACTAGGAAGGAATGGAAAAGGAACTAAAGCTCCGGCAAATAATGAAAATAAGAGTAGGGCTGTCAATTGTAGAGTAGGGTATTTTCAATTACCGTACGATATATCGTGATATACCGTACGGTATCGATACCGTACGGTATTTGCATACCCTTTTTGGGGGAAATCAGTATAAGACCAAGGGGATATAACAGGAAATACCGTTTACACGTCCATACACTTAAAATCAAGTCAAATGGACCAATACTGAGGGAGATAGAAAAACACGGTAATATCGTGGTCTATTACCGTACAATATATCGTGATATATCGTACGATATAATTTCCTTGACCTAGACTCAGGTGCTTCTGACGAGAAACGAACCGCCGACCTGCCGATTCGCAAGCCCAAGCCAAAGCCGATTTGGACCAAACACGATATATTGTACGGTAAACACGATATATCGTGTTTACCCTACGATGGATCCCAAAAATACCGTACGGTTTGCTTATTTTACCGTACGATATATCGTACGGTACACGGTAAAATAAATACCGGGCGGTATAAAGCTTGACAGCCCTAAATAAGATTGAACAACTAAATCCAACACATCTCAATGAGATAAAAGACTAGAGAAAGGGTGAACAGGAGGTAGAAAGAGGCCGCCGAAAGTATTCAAAATGGAATAGGAATCTGGCATACAACTGGATTCAACTGGAACAAGTCCTATGAAGCCAGTTAGTTATGAGACAGTTGGCTGACGCGTCAGGCTTCGTCTCGGTTGTATTGTCAGACGGATTTACAAACGAACAACGGGGTGGATCTGGGGGGCTCCCGCCCCCCAGAAGGTGGGGCTCCGCCAAAAAGGAAAAGCATGTAGGAGGTAGACAACTTAGGAAAAAGGGGACGAAAAGGAGTACACTATAAATAACTAGTCCTAATCCTTCTAGTCTAGGGTTAGTGCATGGAGACCCGCCCTCTTGAGGCGAAAATCCTCCCCAGAACAAACTAGTTCATTGGACATGAAAGACACCAGGGTACTACATTTTGTCGAATTGGTCAGCGCTTAAAGCGCACAATCGTCTTATTGGTCAGTGCTATACAGTGAAAAAATGAAAAAAGTGCGCGCGCTTTGTATTACCCTGAGACACACCCATCTGCGTTCGGGCGTGACCTCTTGGAGACTCATAGCTCAGAACTAACCATCATGTTCAGATTGCTGGTCATCTGAGTCCTTTTTCACAACTTAAGAAAAAGGGGACTAAAAGGTATACACTAGAAGAAGTTCATTACACATGGGGCAGCTGCCTTTGAACTACAATCAAGAAAGAGTAAAGCACAAGAGTGACGCAAACCAGGGTACTACTAAGCGCGCGCGGCGAGCGCGGCCCGCGCTGCCTTTTAGAGCCCATCTGCGCGTTTCTTCGCGCAGAAACCGCTGTCCCCACGTGCGCTTTCTCATTTTTTGAGTGTGAGTCATTGAGTGACTCAAGGGCTGGATTGCCCTCTGGGATTTAAATTGTGTGACAGCCAATGACCATCGGTTATCGCCATGGAAGCTGCCAGGTAAGGGGACTCTCAGGCCGTCGAATTTGAACACTAACAGAAACAACCGAACAGACATCCTGATAATTGAACCTGTAGGCTCTGTCGAAGCAGTTCTAACGTCTTCAAGTCTCTCATCCCTTCTCGAGGGATCATTCAGCGCTAACGCTCCTCAGCCCCGCCCCTGCCCCAGCCCCGCCCCTGCTGTCGCCATTTCGTTACTGCTCTATTCTGATAGTCTCCTCCCCCCGCACCAAACGAAAGTTTGTTTGCTTATGAATCGACCAGTCGAGTAGTCAAACCTGCCGAATTGCTGAAAACTTCAAGTTTCTAAACTACTCCTTTTCCCCTGTGCAGTCCTCCTCCCACTCCTCCTCCATCGCCTGCTGCTCCTCCTCGCTCCTCCTCCTCATGATGAATGCCCTCTGGCCTCCCGTTCCACGTTCCTTGTTTGCACTCGCCTTTTGCTCATTTGCTCTCGTTCGTTGTTGCCCGCGTGGAATCCAACCAAGAAGGAAGCTCGGTGAAGCGGTGGGACAGGCCGGGGCGCATGTGATGGCCGGCGGGTAGGGGGGGGGCGGGGGGGGGGGGGGGGGATGCGACCACGCTTTGCCTCTGCCCGGATGCTGTCTCCATAGTCGGCTTAACTGTCTTGTGTACCGTGAACCGAGCGTCAGCCTATGCGATTCGACGCAGTTTCTCGAGTCGTTTCTGCCTACTACGCGCTATCCTAAACTCCTGATCCGATCGTTCCAGCCCTCTACTCCAGAGCGCAGAAAATAGCGCACAAAAAGCACAGAAAAGCGCAGAAAAAATACCAGAAGAGTGAAGAAAGCGCATTTATTTTATTTTGAGCGCTTTTTTTCACCGCTCAGTTTTATTTTTGGGCTGTGCACTCACCGCGCAGTTTTATTTTTGCCTGTGCGCTTAAGCGCTGGTCAATTTGGCCATAAGTAGTACCCTGACGCAAACTGGTGTCCACATGGGTTGTTCAAACCCTCTGATAATTTGTATGACACACGCTTAATCACCCCCCCCCCCCCCCCCCCCCCCCCCCCCCCCCCCCCCCTCCCCACACACACACACCACCACCTTTGGATTATGGGCGTCTGGAGGAGCGTCCCGAATGAACATGTTGTAAGTAATGAATTTAATTGAATACAATTGTATTATATTTTATTCAGGTTTTACTCGATTTTATTTGACATACTTTTATTTCATTTCATTTAATTTGATTTAATTGGATTATGACACCGATTGACAAAATGTGTATTGGCACTCAGCATTATTCATATGTGGCCAGTTAGGGAGGTTTCCTAGCGGCTGATGCTCGTACCTGCATTGCATCAGGTTTGGTTGACTTGCCAGTCAAGGGAGCTGCCTAGCAGCTGTCGCTTGTAGCAGAATTGCATTAGCCTAGACTGTCTGGCCAGTCAGTGGAGCTGCCTAGAAGATTTTGCTGACCGGCCAGTCATGGAAGCTGCCTAGAAGCTGTTGCTCGCAGCTGATTTGCATCATGTTAGGCTGACTGGCCAGTCAGGGTAGCTGCCTAGCAGCTTATGCTTGTACCTGAATTGCATCAGGCTGGGCTGGCTGGCCAGCTCGGGTAGCTGCCTAGCAGCTGATGCTCGTACCTGAATTGCATCAGTTTTGGCTGACTGGCCAGTCAGGGGAGCTGCCTAGCAGCTGTCGCTCTTAGCTGAATTGGATGAGGTTAGACTGACTGGCCAGTTAGGGGAGCTGCCTAGCAGCTGATGCTCGTAGCTGAATTGCACTAGATTAGGCTGACTTGCCAGTTAGGGGAGCTGCCTAGCAGCTGATGCTCGTAGCCGAATTGCACTAGGTTAGACTGACTGGCCAGTTAGGGGAGCTGCCCAGCAACTGATGCTGGTAGCTGAATTGCATTAGGTTAGACTGACTGGCCAGTTAGGGGAGCTGCCTAGCAGCTGATGCTCGTAGCTGAATTGCACTAGGTTAGGCTGACTTGCCAGTTAGGGAGCTGCATAGCAGATGATGCTCGTGCGAATTGCCACTTGTAGACTGAACTGGCCAGTAGGAGCTGCCCAGCAGAATTGCATTAGGTTAGACTGACTGGCCAGTTAGGGGAGCTGCCTAGCAGCTGATGCTTGAAGCTGGATTGCATCATGTTTGGTTGTTTGGCCAGTCAGGGCAGCTGCCTAGCAGCTGATGCTTGTAGCTGAATTGCATCATGTTTGGCTGACAGGCCAGTCAGGGGAGCTGCCTAGCAGCTGATGCTTGTAGCTGAATTGCATTAGGTTAGACTGACTGGCCAGTTAGGAGAGCTGCCTAGCAGGTGATGCTCGTAGCCGATAAGCATCATGTTTGGCTCACTGGCCAGTCAGGGTAGCTGCCTAGCAGCTTATGCTTTTGCCTGAATTGCATCAGGCTGGGCTGGCTGGCCAGCCCGGGTAGCTGCCTAGCATCTGATGCTCATACCTGAATTGCATCCGGTTTGGCTGACTGGTCAGTCAGGGGAGCCGTATAACAGCTGATGCTTGTAGCTCAATTGGATTAGGTTTGGCTGACTGGCCAATCAGGGGGGCTACCTAGCAACTGATGCTTGTAGCTGAAATGCATCAGGTTTGGCTGACTGGCCAATCAGGGGGGCTACCTAGCAACTGATGCTTGTAGCTGAAATGCATCAGGTTTGGCTGACTGGCCAATCAGGGGGGCTACCTAGCAACTGATGCTTGTAGCTGAAATGCATCAGGTTTGGCTGACTGGCCAGTCATGGGGGCTGCCTAGCAGCTGATGACCGTAGCTACTTCCTACTACACTGTGATGCAATGCTCAAGTACGAGTGCAACTGCATACATGGCTGACTCAGCGGGACCCAGTCACTCCAACTTGGAAATTCAAATTCAAACAATTAACTCCACCTCGGACGTTCAAACTCAGATCAAGAGAATGTGTAGCACATACATGAGTAGAAAACTGGCCATGGTGGCTATCCATGTGACCCGTACATCATGTTGCACTGCTGTGCACATAGCGGTTACACATAGGGCAATACACGTGACAAGGGATAACCAAGTGCCCACTAGATCATGTTACTAGCACGGGATGTCAAGGACCAATCGACTAAGGCAACATTAAACCTCTAAAATGTCTGCTTGAGTCCTTGGATCCGCCTTGACCAACCTTGGCAGGGAGTTGTCCACCGGGTCATGTTACTAGCACGGGATGTCAAGGACCAACCGACTAAGAATAGCATAAAAGCTGTCAAATGTCTCTTTGAGTCCTTCGCTCCGCCTCTGGGCAGCCTGGGCAGGGATTTTGTCTAGCTATCCTGTTCACTGAGGTACCGTAGTGGTGCTGGTTGGATAGGTCGGGGGATGGCAGCTCCCCTTTATAAGGAAGGGACACGCATGTCTTAACTAATGAATCCTCTGCACCGTTACTTAGTGCAAGGGGACAAGTGGGTGCAAGAGAACCCCCCTCCTGGTATGAAAATACATGCAAACAATGGCTTCAAGTGCTCTTAGTGGTAGGAAGTTCAACCACACTCGGTGCTCAGAAGTTTAAACACATGCTGTGCTTTTGCACCCAAAGCCAACTTATGACCCAAACAGCAGTTTTCACCCACCGCTGAGTTTCTCTTTTGGACTACGCGTAGCAGCTTCTAGGCAGCTCCGTTCCCCCTCCCTTGGGCCAAGCAGGCTAATGCGCCTTCAAGCTCACATGATTAGGGAACGGCAAATCATATGATGTTGACCAAAGAAGAGTATGATATCATATGATATCATACAAAAGTCATATGATTTAATATCATATGATATGATGCCCCAGGCCAAAGTTACCTAGTCAGACCGCCAGCATCATATGATATCATATGATGACATGATATCATATGATATCATATGATGACATAATATCATATTGCCGACCCCTACACATAATGGTTACTGCAATGCAGCTGAAAGCTTTGGGCTTCACCAAATGTATGGCTAATGGAGCTAGTTGGTAGCTGCTCCCAAAGCTTGAAAAAGATACAGCGGCAATGGGACATGGAATGCGGGGACACTAGCTACTCGTTCCTTGGTTGCCACACATGGGCCAACTAATGACCCTAACAACAGCTCCTCCTCACCGTTGAGTATTTGCCTCACACTACGACAAGGAGTGCCGGGACTCTACTTACTCGCTCCTTGGTTGCTACACTTGAGCCAACTAATGACCCAAACAGTTTTCCCCCACCGTTGAGTTTTCGCCCTAAAGTGCGTGATCACTGTTTCTCTTTTAGGATACGCGTAGCAGCTTCTAGGCAGCGCACAATCCCCCCTCCTTGGGCTTAACCTGAAGCTAGGTAGTGCGCCTTCAAGCTCACATTTTGGTCACTCCAATACAGCTGAAAGCTGTAAGATTGACACAGTGTATGGCTAATGGAGCTGGTTGGAAGATGCCCCCAAAGCCCCAAAGAAACAGCAGCAGTGTGACAAGGGCTGTGGGGACACAAGTAACTCCTTGGTTGCCAAACTTGAGCCAACTAATGACCCTAACAACAACTTTTCCCCACTGTTGAGTTGTTGCCTTACACTGAGACAAGGAGTTCGGGGACTCAACTTACTCCTTGGTTGCTACACTTCAAGAACTCTCAGTGCTAGGTAGTTCAACCACACTCGGTGCTGGGAACTCTATTCATGGGTGGTGGTGGTGGGTTTGTCAGCCCCTACTCCCCTAGCTAGCTGTTATCCCATCAATGTTCAGCAACTAGCACCGCAAACACATACAGTGCTATACACCCAAAGCCAACTCATGACCCAAACAACAGTTTTTACCCACCGCTGAGTTTACGCCTTATAGTGAGAAGTCGAGCACTGTTTCTCTTTTGGGCTCCGTGTAGCAGCTTCTAGGCAGCTCCTGTCCCCCTCCTTGGGCCAAACCTAAAGCTAGCTAATGCGCCTTCAAGCTCACAAAATGGTTACAACAATGCAGCTGAAAGCGCTGGGCCTTACCAAGTGTTTGGCTAATGGAGCTGGTTGGAAGATGCCCCTCAAGCCTGAAAAAGAAACAACGGCAGTGTGAAAAGGACTGTGGGGACACTAGTTACTCCTTGGCCTCTACACTTGAGCCGACTAATGACCCTAACAACAGTTTCCCCCCCGGTTGAGTTTTTGACTTACACTGAGACAAGGGCTGTGGGGACATTAGTAACTCCTTGGTTGCTACACTTGAGCCAACTAATGACCCGAACCACAGTTTTCCCCCACCGTTCAGTTGTTGCCCTAAAGTGATCACTGTTTCTCTATTGGGCTACTCGTAGCAGCTTATAGGCAGCTCATATTCCCCCTCCTTGGGCTTAACCTGAAGCTAGGTAGTGCGCCTTCAAGCTCACATAATGGTCACTCTAAACAAGCTATAAGCTTTGGACTTGACCCAGTGTCTAGCTAATGGAGCTGGTTGGAAGCTGCCCCCAAAGCCAAGAAAAGAAACAACGGCAGTGTGACAAGGACTGTGGTGACACTAGTTACTCCTTGGTCGCTACACTGGAGCCAACTAATGACCCGACACTCATGCCTAGCCTAGCTGCAGCCCATTTGATGCTGGCCAAGTCCTGAGCATTGAACTCAGGCAACTTCACCTTGGCAGCCTACATCCAGCTGGACAGAAAAGGCTCATCCTTGATGCCCAGAGTGGCTACTGCCCGCAGGCTGCAAGATAAAGCCAGAGCATTAACCTGAGGAAGCTTCACTTTGGCAGCCAACAACAAACTGGACATGAAAGACTCATCCCTAATGCCCAAAGCGGGTGGTGCCCACAGGCCTTGGGCCAAGTCTAGAGCATTGAACTCAGGCAACTTCACCTTGGCAGCCAGCATCAAACTGGATATGAAGGGCTCATCCTTGATGCCCAACGTGCCTGCTGCCCACAGGCTGTTGGACAACTCCTGAGCATTGAACTAAGAAAGCTTCAGCTTGGCAGCCAACATCCAACTGGATATGATCATATGAAGGGCTCATCCCTGATGCCCAACGTGGCTGCTGCCCACAGGCTGTTGGCCAACTCCTGAGCATTGAACTAAGAAAGCTTCGGCTTGGCAGCCAACAACCAACTGTATATGAAGGGCGCATCCCTGATGCCCAGTTTCGCTGCTGAAAATAAGGTGTTGGCCAACTCCTGAGCATTGAACTCAGGTAGCTTCAACTTGGCAGCCAACAACCAACTGGATATGAAAGGCTCATCCCTGATGCCCAACGTGGCTGCTGCCCACAGGCTGTTGGCCAAGTTTTGAGCATTGAACTCAGGCAGCTTCACCATGGCAGCCAACATCAAACTGGATGTGAAGGATGCATCTATGACACCCCCCACCTTAGCCACCGCCCATAAAATATTGGCGATCCCTTGACCACCCATGTCATCAAGATGCTTCAGAGCAGTTGCACTTAGTTGAAGCATGAGATGTTGAGCCTCGTCAGCATTATCTCCTGTACATGCCTTGGCCACTTCGACCATCATGGCAGACACATGGATGTAATTGAAGACGTTGCCGTGGCTGAGAGCAAGCGCTTGCAAGCTTGTCAAGTCCTCACAAGCCTTGATCATAGTCGTGAGTACCCTGGGGTTCCTGTCTGCCTGCGCAACAACATTCATGGGAAATTACACGCTGGTGATTCGTAGGGGACCAGGCTATAAAGTGCCTGTTTCTCCTGACCCTCTTGCTGGTTAAATAGAATTGACTTGATTATTTGTGGCTGGGCAAGTCCCTCACAACACGCATGTATGTAAGAATTCAGGTCATGAAGTGCTTGTTTATACCGCCCCTCCTAAAAGTCTCGTTGCAAGAGTTCCAGTAGATTTGATTATTCAAGGTTGGGCAAGTATCATAAGCAAAGTTGGCTGTCCCTGTACTGTAGCATACATACATGGGGCGTCACTGAGGATGTTTCGAGATTGTTGCAGTAAGACACATTGAAGTAATACCAGCCAAAATAAAGTCCAGCTAGCCATGGGCAGCATGTTGTTTATCAAGGGCATATACACTGGAATGCGCTAGATAGATCCTATGCTCCTGCCTGTTGCACTAACCCCATCGAAGATGAACATTTAGATGTTAAGATGAAGTACTATATGCCCCCTCATTACAACATCTATGTTCAGTGTATAGGCTCACCAGATCATCCTGTGACACAATCTGCTTCCTTCCACTTCCCAAACAGACAGGCAAGATGAAGCACTATATGCTCCCTCATTACAAAATCTAAGTTTAGTGTATAGGCTTACTAGATCATGCTGTGACTCAATCTGCTCCCTTCCTCTTCCCCCTGACGTCCGCCGTCCACCTTTGCTGGAGTTTCCTTGCTTGCGTAGGCTGCCGACATGTTTTAGCAATGTCTTGCTGGTTTGCTGATCAGCTGTACCTTCCTCACAGTTAGGTATCTCATGTGCCCCCCCTCCTCCTCCCCTTCCAGGCCAGACGGGGCGGGGATCTGCAATCAAGGACCCTAAGGTGGTTGTTAAAGAACAGCACTCACAGGTGCCGGTATGTATGTTGCTGTCCAGGGGTAGCCTACCAGTCTGAAGTAACTGAATGAAGGCAAGGGAATGTGGTCCCAAAATTGAACTGCCAAGGATGACAGTACAAAGCCTGGTAGTGTAGGTGTTCCTTTAATATGCTTTCTCGCTAAATGATTGCTTGTTTGTTCCCATTGATTGGAGAACAGTTGGAAGAACCCCCACCCCACCCCACCCCACCCACCAACCCACCCAACCCCACACACCCCAATTCCCCCCCCCAGCCCCCCCACCCACCCAACCCCAATAACCTCAATTCCCCCCCCACCCCTGATGCTGTGGAATGCGGCGAGATAGTTTTAGAATCGTTGATCGGAGAACGGTTGGAAGACCCCCCCCCCCACCACCCCCCCCACCTCAGATGTTGTGGAATGGGCCGAGGCAGTACAGACCCCCCCACACACACCCTCACACCTTCCCCCCACCCCCTATGCAGTGGAATGGGGCGAGATAGTATAAGGTCAACAATGGCTTGCCTACGACAATGTAGTGTAATATGGATGCGTATCGCAGGAAACGGAAGATGCATACGCTTGCATACGCGCAACAATGCTCATCAACCTACCCTACCCAGCAAAATCCAACATGTTGACAGAATCCTACCATAAGTAGCGCAGGCGGTATGTGACTTTCACTTTTTTTTGCGACGCATCGTCATTCCGTCGCTGCATGGCACGGCCTGGGTCTGGCTAAACTAGTCAGAAATGACCCCCCAGACCACCCAGATCCGTGTGGTATGGGGAGCACCGCGTTGCACTGGGGTTGCATCGAGTCGCTCAATTCTCACGCGTAGCACGGAAAAAAAACAGTGGTGATACTGTTGGATATCCTCTTTTCAGGTTGAGCTACAAACACATTTGGTTTGCCTACACAGTTTCCCCTTTCACATACACAGCTTTCCTTCCCACTTCATCCATACATATGTCTCGCCCATCCAGCCTACTCAAGAGGGCTTCTACATAATCTGTCTCTCAGTCAATGTCGCAGTAAGTTCGGTATAAGCAAAGTCCTACCATAAGTAGTGGAACAGCAATATGATACCATATGATATCATGTCATCAAATGATATCATATGATGCCGGCAGTCTGACTAGGCTTTAGTTACCATTTAAATACAATATCATTTGATGCAGTTTTTATGAAATCATATGATACCATACACGCATTTGGTCAACATCATATGATATGCCGGTCCCCAACCATAAGTGGTACAGGCCAGGTGTGATAATACACTTCCTCCTCATGTGATGGGTCACCTCATTGCAGGTGCTGCGAACAAATTTGGTTCACCTACATAGTTCCCCCTCCCATCTGCACTTCATCCATACATATGGTGCTACAGACACATTTGGTTCATCAACACAGTTCCCCCTCCTATCTGTAATTCATCCATACATGTGTCTTGCCCATCCAGCCTGCTCCAGAGGCTACTAGCTGCCTCATGTCTCAGTCATTGTCTCAGTAAGTTAAGTATAGACAAACTCCCACCATAAGTGGCGCAGGCCAAATGTGATGTTGCAGGTCCTCCCCTTATCATAATTGATGTTGTGAGTTTGCTCATGCCAGAATTAGTTTGACATCGACTGAGAGATGAGGTAGCTAGAAGCCCTCTGGAGCAGGCTGGATGGGCAAGACATGTGTATGGCTGAAGTGCAAATGGGAAAGAAAGCTGTGTAGGTGAACCAAATGTGTTTGTAGCTGCACCTGGGCAGCACCTGCGAGAAGAGGAGACCCATCCCATGGGGAGGACCTGCAACAGCACATGTGGCATGCGCCGCTTACGGTCCATAAGTAGCGCAGACCCCATGTGATGTTGCAGGTCCTCCCCATGGGATGGATCTACTCTTTCCAGTAGCAGCTACAAATGTGCGCACTGATGGCAGCCTACGGTACACGTTCTGTTGCAGGGAATGAAGGTGACCTCACGCACAGCATGCTCCTTTCTGTCAATCAACAGCATATTATATATATAGGTCCCCAGTCAAAGCAAAATGAAAGAAAGCAACGTATAAACTTATGCACAAAGTCCTACAATAGATGGCGTAGGCCACATATGATGGTGCAGATCCATCCAATGTGATTGATCTCGTCTGTCCAAGTGCAGCTAAAACGTTGTGCACTAATGACACAGTTCGAGCGAGCAGGTCGCCTCAAGTTCAGCATGCTTCTTGCCGCCAATCAGCATACTATAACATATGTCCCAAGGCAAAGCAATTTGATTGAAATCAAAGTGTAAACGAGCACTACCTACCATTTGTGGCGCAGGTCACAAGTGACGTGGAAGGTCCCCATGTGGTACATGGGCATCTCTTCCTGCCAGGTGCAGCTACAAACGTATGCACTGACAGCCCAGGTGCAGGTGGCCTGAAGTGCAGCATGCTTCTTGCTGCCAACATCATATTAGCTTATGTCTTGGGGTCTGAGACTGGTGATTCCCAACTAACCTGCAGACAGAGGGAGTGGTACAGATTTGATTTCACCTTAGTATGCATGTCTGGGAGTCTGAGACTAGTAAGTTCCAACAAACCTGCAGACAAATGACCATGTACAGATCGTGTCAAGGTCGTGGTTGGATATCATGGTGCAGGTTGTCGTGTCAAAGTTGCGGTTGGGTGTCATGCAAAGGATCAGTTTCACGCAGGTTTCCGTGATTTGCGGACTTTCGCACTGGGGCCCAACAGTATACTCATCGAAGGGAGCGCAGTAGTGTCGCGTGCCAGCAGGTCAGCAACGTCTTGAGCGATATCCAGACTGCTGCGGACTGCAGGCTAGATGATAATTCAAACAATTGTGGGCAGGCCTTAGACGTGAGAGCCTGGGAGGATGCCTTGGGGTGTATTTGTAGCTGGTTTCTAGCGCGTGTGTGTGGATGTTACAGCGAGTGAGACGGAGTAACTAGGCAGTGCGACAAGGTCTATGCAGCGTCGCCTGCGACGCTAAAAAATGGCGGAGGGTGATCGCGAGGGAGCTACAGGTGGCAACGGAAGCGAGTTAGTTATGAGGCCGTTGGTTGACGTGTCGGGCCTCATCACGGTCAGATGGATGGATTCTGGATGGATGCATCCATGGATGGTCGGACGGACAAATGGGTACCACTGGGGGCTCCCGTCCCTCAGAAGGGGGGGGTCCGCCAAAAACTAGGCAATCTATCTAGTGGGCTGAGGGAGCAGCTGATCTCTGTGCTTTAATTAGTGGACCGTCCAAGTCTGAACTCCACCCAAAGTACCGATAACAGTCATGTCAGCGTGGACTCCGTCGGGAGTCCAACGGGGGTCCAACGGGCTCACTCGGGCTAACTGGAAGTGGAAACAACCCGCCCAAGCACGGTCTGGGTAGTGGGTAGTTGGGTACTGAACCTTGCTACCAAGCTTGAGCTGAGTGACTCTAGGTGTTAAGGGTGGTAAATATACCACCCTTTACACTAGGATCTCTAGGATTGCAGTGTTCGTTCGTTCCAAGCCATTTTTTGGCGGAGCCTCCCCTTCTGAGGGGCGGGAGCCCCCAGGGTTACCCATTTGTCTATTTGTCCGACCGAAAAAATGAAGCCTGACACGTCAACCAACTATCTCATAACTAATTGGCTTCGGTCAGCTCTATTGTTGCCACATTACGTTCCGTTACCAACACACTCCACCAATTTTCTGCGTCGCTTGCGACGCTGCATAAGACTTGTTCCATTTAGAGAATACTGCTTCATCAAGCGCTTCATGGGCCTACAGGTTTATGTTCCTGTCCATGGGGTAGCTAAGTTTAATGGACTTTCCACACCTGGAATTCTCAAGACAAGACTACCATGGCTTCAGCCTTCAGGCACAATCCGGGTATGATGTTCCTAAGGGTCCGTGGGTATGGCGTGGGGGGGAGTGGGGGTCTTGGAATTGGCAGACTGTGAGCAGCCCAGTTTTTGATGAAAAACCTTGTAACAATTCAAATTCAAAAATAATAAGCATGGCTTAATGAGAGGCTGGATGATAGGATTGTCAACCACAGAGTAAATAAGGTTTGTTACCAAACCACGGGTGTTCAAAACGTTACGTTTCACTTCTAAAACACATATGTGTGAGGGTAAGTTACATTTAAATCGAAGATTATGGCTTACGAGACTTTGAGTTTGGGCCATGAAACGTAGATTTGAATTCATGAAACGTAGCTGCTGTGAACAGTATACAGTTGCGTCTCAACCCATAGATGTTGGAGTATCCTTGTTCAGCCCTGCCCCTGGCACAAGGTCACAATCGCAGCAGCCTGCGAGATGAGGATAGATTGTCATGGCCACAGCCAACGGTCTGGGGTGGTAATAGTAATTGGGAATCGAACTAAGGGAAGATGGAGGCAAGGGGGATTGTTAGTTACACGAAACAACTAGCGAACGTATATAATCGTCACATCCCCGTTGCTTGCAGCCAAATTGCTGGCTGAAGCCATGTAACCAAGTTTACGTACTACATTGCTGAGTACTACAAAGCGCACGCGGCAGCGCGATTTAGCGCATGCTTTTTGAGCCCCACTGCGCGTTTTGCACTACAAAGCGCTGACCTATTTGACGTTTGTGCGCTTAAAGCGCTGACCAATTTGACAAAATGTAGTACCATGGTACAATGGTGTGGGATTGTCTTGGGCCATCAACGGCCTGCCTATGACACTGTCATGCAACGGTGAAGTTTCAAATCAAGTACAAGTGCAACTTCATACATGGCTGACTCAACGGGACCCAGCCACTCCACTTCGGAAAGACAAATTCAATCGATAACTCCACTGGCAAGATAGAGTCGGACTTTCAAACTCAGATCAAGAGAATGTGTTGCCCAGTCATGTACATGACTAGAAAACTGGCACAACAAATTGTGGCCGTCCATGGGACCCATACATCATGCTGTACTGCTTTGCACACAGCTCTTGCACATAGGGCAATACATGACAACAAATAACCAACTAGATCCCACTAGATCATGTTACTCGCACAGGAAGTCAAGGACCCACCGACTGGGGCAACATAAACCATATAAAATGTCTCCTCGAGTCCTTGGCTCCGCCTCTGAGCAGCTTGGGCAGGAAGTTCGTCTAGCTATCCTGGTTTCTAAGAGTACCGTAGTGGTGCTGGCTGGATTGGCCGTGGGTTGGTAGCTTCCCTTAATAAGGAGGGGACATGCCTGCCTTAACCAATGAATCCTCTACACCATTCCTTAGTGCAGGGGGACAAGTTGGTGCAAGGGAACCCACCTTCTAAGGTGAAAATCCATTCATTAGCCGAACAATGGCTTCAAGCACTCTCAGTGCTAGGTAGTTCAACCGCACTCCGGGCTAGGAACTTTAAACACATACTGTGCTTTTGCACCCAAAGCCAACTAATGACCCATACAACAGTTTTCACCCCACGTTGCGTTTTCGCCTGAAAACTGGTTCTAGGCAGCTCTGTTCCCCCTCCCTTGGGCCAAACCTGAAGCTAGCTAATGCATCTCAGCTCACATAATGGTTACTACAATGCAGCTGAAAGCTCTGGGCTTGACCTAGTGTCCGGCTAATGGAGCTGGTTGGAAGCTGCCCTGCTTAGCCCCCAAAAGAAACAGTGGAAGTATGACAAGGACTTTGGGCACACTAGTTACTCCTTGGTTGCTACACTTGATCCAAGTAATGACCCGACACTCATGCCTAGCCTAGCTGCAGCCCATTTGATGTTGGCCAAGTCCCGTGAATTAAACTCAGGCGTCTTTATCTGAGCAGCCAACATCCAGCTGGACAAAAAGGGCTCATCCTTGATGCCTAGTGCAGCTACTGACCTCAGGCTGTTTGCCAAAGCCTGAGCATTGAACTCAGGAAGCTTCACTTGGGCAGTCGACAACAAACTGGATACGAAAGGCTCCGTCCTGCTGCCCAGTGCGGCTGCTGCCCATAGGCTGTTGGCCAAGTTCTGAGCATTAAACTCAGGCAGCTTCACCTTGGCAGCCAACATCAAACTTGATATGAAGGGCTCATCCCTGATGCCCAACGTGGCTGCTGCCCACAGGCTGTTGGCCAATTCCTGAGCATTGAACTGAGAAAGCTTCAGCTTGGTAGCCAACATCCAACTGGATATGAAGGGCTCATCCTTGATGTCCAACGTGGCTGCCGCCCACAGGCTGTTAGACAATTCCTGAGCATTGAACTCAAGAAGCTTCACCTTAGCAGCCAACATCCAACTGGATATGAAGGGCTCATCCTTGATGCCCAGTGTGGCTGCTGCCCACAGACTGTTGGCCAAGTTCTGAGCATTGAACTCAGGAAGCTTCACCTTGGCAGCCAACAACCAACTGGATATGAAGGGCTCGTCTCTGATGCCCAGTGTGGCTGCTGCCCACAGGCTGTTGGCAAAGTCCTGAGCATTGAACTGAGAAAGCTTCAGCTTGGCAGCCAACATCAAACTTGATATGAAGGGCTCATTCCTGATGCCCAGTTTCGCTGCTGCCAATAGGCTGTTGGCCAAGTTCTGACTATTGAACTCAGGAAGCTTCACCTTGGCAGCCAACATCAAACCAGGTATGAAGGATGCATCCGTGACCCCCCCTACAGTACCCACTGCCCAAAAAATGTTGGCTATCTGTTGAGCCTCCATGTCATCGACACGCTTAAGAGCTATCGCACTAAGTTGAAGCATGAGATGTTGTGCATCTTCAGCATTATTTTCTCTGTATGCCTTGGCCACTTTGACCATCATAGCAGACACATTGATATAATTGAAGAAGTCGCTGTGGCTGAGAGCAAGCTCTTGCAAGCTTGTTAAGTCCCCACAAGCCTTGATCATAGTCGTGAGTACCCTGGGGTTCCTTTCTGCCTGCGCAACAACATTCATGGGATATTGTATGCTTGTGATTCGTAGGGGACTAGGCCTGCTGATCCTGACAAACCTGCTGGTGAAATAGATTTTTCTTGATTATTTGTGGCTGGGCAAGTCCCTCACAACACGCACGTATGTAACAATCCAGGTCATGAAGTGCTTGTTCATGCAGCCCCTCCAAATAGACTCGGCGCTTGAGTACCGGTAGCTTTGATTATTCGAGGTTAGGCAAGTACCATAAGCAAAGTTGGCTGTATGTGTAGCATACATACATGGGACATGTCACTGTGGGTGCTTAGAGACTGTTGCAGACAACACATCTTGAAGTACGATTAGCCATGGGCAGCATGTTGTTTATCAAGGGCATGTAAACTGGAAGCGCTAGATAGATCCTATGCGCCTGTGACAGTTACCCCATCAAGAATGAACATTAAGACGGTATACACTGTCCTGGAATGTAGTTGTGCTTTCACCTCTATACATGGATTTTCTTTTCAGATCATTTCAGATATTTTTAGTAGCTTCTAGACACCTCCCTGAACCAGCCACAGTGCTACACCCACATATTTCATCAGATATGGACAGCTAATTGTGTCACCTTCAAGGTGCACTAGGTTGCATTAGGTTTGGCTGAATGGCAAGTCAGGGGAGCTGCCTAGAAGCTGCTTCTCGTAGCCGAAAAGAAAACCTATGACTCGTAGTGAGGGTAGTGAGATAGGTTGATGTGACTCTAAACCAAATAGAGAAGCTTTTTCAAGATAAGAAAGAAGGGGATATGAAATACTACCTGCCCCCGCGTCACAGCATTGAAGTTATGTGAATAGGTAAGCATACCAAATAAAGTGCTATCTGCCCCCGCATCACAAAGCAGCATATTCGTTGTGTCAGTAGGCTCACTAGATCATCCTGTGACTCAATCTGCTTCCTTCCACTTCCCAAACAGACAGGCAATATGACGTACTAGATGCCCCTCATTACTGAGCTCAGTGTAAAGGCTTACCAGACCATCCTATAACTCAATCTGCTTCCTTCCACTTCCAAAACAGACAGGCAAGATGAAGTAATAAATGTCCCTACTGCCCATATCACATCATCTCAATTCAGTGAATTGTCTTACCAGACCATCCTGTGACTGAACCTGATTCCTTCCACTTCCCAAACAGAAAGGCAAGATTAAGTACTATACGTCCCCACTGCCCATATCACAGCATCTAAGTTCAGAAAATTGTCTTACCAGATCACCCTGTGACTCAATCAGATTCCTTCCTCTTCCCCATGACGGCCGTCGTCCGCCTTTGCTGGAGCCTCCTCTACCTCGGCCTGTGTTGGGCCGTGCTGATGCTGCACGAGTAGTTTCTGGCTTGCGTAGGCTTTCACCATCCTTAGGCAATGCCTCACGTGTTCCTTGGTCATGTGTACCGTCCTCACTTTTAGGTGTCTCAGACACACCCCTTCCTCTACCTCGGCCTGTGTTGGGCCGTGCTGATGCTGCACGAGTAGTTCCTGGCTTGCGTAGGCTGCCAGAATCTGTAGACAACGGCTCACTTGTTTGTCGATCAGCTGTACCGTCCTCACTTTTAGGTGTCTCAGATGCACCCCTTCCTCCTCCTCCTCCCCTTCCAGGCCAGGTGGGACGTGGATCTGCAATCAAGAACCCAAGAGCAGTTGGTAAGAAAATGACATTTATGTATGTCGCAGTCCAGTCCATGGCTATCATTTCCATCTACAAACAACAGCTTCTAGGCAGCCCCCCCCCTTCCTGCCTATCCGGCTAATCCTCTCACAGTCTAGTGCACTTGGAGGCTAACGTCATCAGTATTAAATACCTGTTGAAATCTTTGTGTATTGCTCAGTGGATGAGTCGAGGAGCTGCCTAGAAGTTGCGGCTAATAGCAGAAGCTGAGAAGCACTGGTCAGGTCATTAGCATGCCTTACTCAACCTGATCCAGAGGGCCCCTCTCCTCCCACCCGTAACATCGAAACAAACTCCTACCATATGAGGCAAAAAGCAAAATGTATAACATGCAAACTCTTTCTATACCAGCCTGCTCCACAGGGCCCATGTTCTCCCAACCCCAAAGTTGTATCCAACTGATCAACACACACCTCACATACATGTAGCGGAAAGGATAATCTTACAGATGCGAACTCCTTTTATACCATCCCAGCCTGCATGCTCCGGAAGCTCTAGCCTGCTTTTCCCAATTGCATTCTCATGTGAAATGCGTTAACTATCACAGTATCAAAGGTGGTGCAGACAAACGTCTGACGTATATGCAAACTCCAACCAAACCAGCATGCTACAGAGGCCCCCTATTCTATCACCCAAAGCGAGCCATGGCAAACTAAAAGCCAGAGTATATATGATTGACAAACTCCTACCATAGGAAGCGCAAGCCACATGTGATATTGGAGGTCCCCATATGATGGATCTCGTCTTTCCAGGTGCAGCTACAAACTTCCGCACTGACAACATAGCTGGAGCAGGTGGCCTCAAGTGCAGCATGCGTCTTGCTGTCAACATCTTATTAGGATAGCTTATGTTCAAAGCCCCACCTAGCCTGCAGACAGTGTAAGATGTGCAGATCATGTCAAGGTCAAGGTTGGATGTCACGTCAAATATAATTTTGAAAGAGGGCGATGTGCAAATCATGTTAAGGTCACGCCTGGATGTCATTGCGAAGGTTGCCGTGTAAAGATCGTGGCTGGATTTCATGCCAAGGCCAAGTTTCACGCAGGTTTCCGAAATTTGAGGACTTGCGCACTGAGGCCCAAAAGGTAGTCGAGTTTTAGGGTGCGTAGTATCGTAGCCTGTCAGCAGGGCATCAACAGATTGGGCGATCTGCGAACTGGTGCAGACTGCAGCTCGATTGGGGCGTTTAACAATTTTGGGCAGGGGCAGGGGCGTATTGTGCGAGATGTTCGCAGGATTTCTTCCCCCGTATTTTCTGTAGCCTCGATAAAGGGCGCCTACTCCCTCGTTCCGAGTAGGAAAAGCTCCGCCACATCGCATATAATCCTAAGAGTCTAGGGCTAGAGCAGGTGCAGGTGCGTCTCCCTAGTGCAGGGACTAGGGAGACGCACCCTTTGAGGTGAAGATCCTCCTTGTCAAAACCCGGCAAATTCTATGTGAGGGTATCAGAACGCGGTGCAATTCGTCTCCATCACGCTAGGGGTCCAAAACATGCCAGTGAGATGGGATGGCTGGGGCAGGATTCCTGCCGCAGGAAGGTAAGTGGCTATCTATATACCTTAGGACGATCTCGATCGATTGGGAGCTCGCGCATGACGGATTAATTTCCGATGGAGGTGCGCGCAGGGCTACAAGGAGCCACAGCATGGTATAGAACAGCAAGCAAATCCCCGAGACACTTACTCGAAGTTGGTGTCCAAGAGATTGGCTCGAGGGAGGGGACAGGTCGATATAATGTCTCAAGTCGCAAGGCGCTCAAGGGGATAGATCGATATAATGTCTCAAGTCTCAAGTCGCAAGGCGCTTGGCTCGAGGGAGGGGACAGGTCGATATAATGTCTCAAGTCGCAAGTCGCAAGGCGCTCAAGGGGAAGTCTAGCAAAGGACGATGTCAGAATTGGGCAAGGTGCTTTACTCTCAGATGCATCCAAACGCGATGAGCTCGAGAGGAAACCGTGACTGTAAGGAGCAGGTCCAGATTAGGGTTCGGACAGGGGCGTCCCCTTGAAGGGTATCGGATTCACGTCGAACTTCCACTTTTCGGAGGTTGCTTGATTTCGCAGCCATCTCGGACTGCCATTATATGGAGGTTTTGGACTGACACTTTATGGCAGGGTGTCTCCGGTGATTTACGTTTTGGATTGCCACTTTATGGCAGGGCGTGTTTCCACAGAGACTTTTCCCTTACCGTGAACCCCTGCGTCAAGTAAACCCAGCATTAAAAAGGTAATGATAACGCCTGGTGGGGCGTGGTGTTAAGGGAGCCCGTCGTACGCGGGTAGGGAGCGGTCTCCTACCTCAACTGGATAAGCTACCATCGCGGTTGACGACGACCTGCAACGTCAAGACCGACCGAAGGGGGAGTCGAACCCTCGACTCTTCGTTCCTTAGCAATCTGGTCTACCATTAGACCATTGTAATCGCTAAAGAGGCTTAACCCAGGCTTATGGCAGGGCGTGTTTCCACAGAGACTTTTCCCTTACCGTGAACCCCTGCGTCAAGTAAACCCAGCATTAAAAAGGTAATGATAACGCCTGGTGGGGCGTGGTGTTAAGGGAGCCCGTCGTACGCGGGTAGGGAGCGGTCTCCTACCTCAACTGGATAAGCTACCATCGCGGTTGACGACGACCTGCAACGTCAAGACCGACCGAAGGGGGAGTCGAACCCTCGACTCTTCGTTCCTTAGCAATCTGGTCTACCATTAGACCATTGTAATCGCTAAAGAGGCTTAACCCAGCATTACTCTTCCTAGACATTGTCGTCAGCAGGTAGTTTAGGATTAACCGACGCCAAGCTGTGTGCCGACTCGCCATGCTGTATTGTATGCGGGGTTCCCTGCGAAGGTATGCACGAAGCCACTCACAATAACACAAGCCACTCATAATCACACAAGCTACTCACAAATCAAGCAAGTCACGCCGACTTTCAAGGAAGCAAAACGCGCCGACAATCTATCAAGCCACTCACGATTCACCAGCAAGTCACGCTGTCTTTTCTTTTCACTCTAACAAAATAGTCTTTTCGGTATGTCACTTTTGGGCCCACCATGGCTTCTCGCTCCCTAGCTTTCGTTGAAGGGCTTCTAGCAGTTCAAGCTTCGCACTTGAACTTGTCAACCGAAGATGTCTCTGCCATGAGGATGTTGCCCACACCCAATTGCATCTCTAAATTGGGCACTGTTAGTGTAGCCCCGTATGGTGCGGCGGAAGGAGCTACTATCCCTGTAGACGCAGCAAATGTCGAACGCTACATTCTGAATGCGAAAGGCCATGCTCTCAACTTTACATTTGTCATATCTGACGTTGTTGGCAAGGTTCACCACGCATTCTTGGTGGGACACCAAGAGGACCAGCTCCTTCTTGATGACGCCGCTCCGGTGACCTTCTCGGGTGAGGAGGATCGCAATGGCAACGGGCCCCTTGGGGTCCAGCTTTCTCACTTCCTGCTTTTTGGCATTCTTATTAGTGCAAGGGTTCGCCATGCACTTGCTGCTGCAGCAAAACGAAACTACGTCAGCATCAGAGGGGTCGTGGATGAACGGAGTTCCCACTATCCCCGAGAAGGGTGCCAGCAATTCGCCATCGGACAAGGAGAAGTCTGACGAGTTGGCCTTGATCCACTTTGTAAGGCGGGGGAGCTGGACAAGTCCACAAAAGAAGGGTCGAAAGTTGCCTTGCGCTTTGGGCCAGTGGTGGGAGTAGACCCCCCGAAATTATGGTTGCGCGACTTACGTCTAGCATTTGTATTTTGTGGGTCTCCATAGATAGGTAGAAAGTTCAATCTGAAGCCTGCGAAACTGCGAAATGGCCAGCGAATCAAGGGATATGCCTTCAAGAAAGAATTACGCTTCTTAGAGGTCGTTCAAACGGGACAGGTTTGGGTTTGGGTTTGGTTTGATGTTAACCTGCCGCGTCAGAGGGGGTTAGCCGAAGATTAGCCGAGGTTAGCCCAAACCCGCCCAAACCCATGAATTTCGTTCGGACGGCATTCCAGAGCTTCTTGTCAGTCGGAAAAGTTTGAACATTTTGAATTGCCGATCCGCAGCAGGAGCGCTCAAATCAAGCAGGCTCTGGCGATAATGTTAGGAAGGCGGAAACTGCGTCTCCTCATACTGCGTATCACGCTGCTACTGCTGCATCTCATGCCGGCGTGGATCTGCAGGTGGCGGCCCATTCAGATCGGACCCCTCCATACAGCGCAGTGTATATTATAGATGGCGCGATAGGGAGGACAGTTTCGAAAACAAGCGGCTGAAGGAAATACGGCGCAATTTATCGCAACAAAAACAACGAACAACACGTGTGCGACATAACCATAATCATAACCCAAACGTGGGGGGGGGGGGGGGGGGGGGGGGGGGGGGGGGGGGGGGGGGGGGGCACGGCTTAACAGCCAATTGCCAGACTCCTACCCTCGCAGCATGCTATATGCTAGACCAGAAGACTTGGCTCAACCATGTGGTGAACTCCTCACCCACAACATACCGGCGGTGCAAGGTACTTTTTGCTACGCTGTGATCAATGACTGAGGCAGCTGTGCCCAGGCTGGTTTGGTACATGGCCTGGGCTGAGGCAGGAGACATCCTAGGGAGAGGCGTTTGGGATCCCGGGCCTAATAGCCGTTGTTCGACAACGTGGCTGAAGAAATCAGCGAAAGGAACCTGAATTTGGTACACATAAAACAAGGATTTATTGTAAACTAGCTTGTAAATCCGATTGGAATTAAGGGATCTTGTTCAAATAGCGCTTAACCGGCGACCGACCGGTCGAAGATCTACGGCTAGCCTTTGGAACTGATACGGTTTTGATACGGTTTTTGATACGTTTTTTGATACGGTTTTGATACGGTTTTGATACGGTTTTTTCTCGGTTTTGCCCCAAAAACAGGGAGATTAGCAGACGCCTCCATGCTACAAATAATAGTTGTAGCGAAACATAGACAATCTTGGTGAGGAAGCAATAGAAGTCTCACAACGCAGAGAGTGTACGTGCTGTTGTATTTTTGTGTCACGCTGCATACGTGGATTTCGGGGGAATTGCTGATGTGTCACCCGGAAAGCCGCGAAGACTTCCAGTTAACCCTAAGGGGGGCCAGGTCAGCATTTTTTGTTTCTACAGGGGTATTCGGGGTCTCCTCGGGGGTCTTTCCGGCGATCCAGGTAGGCGACAGGTCGGCGATTTGTCATCCCAGGGACATATTTAAATATTTCGTATTATTTGAAAAAGTGACGGTTTCAAGGCAGAAACGAGCGAAAAACAGGTATTGCCGCGAAAACTTCCAGATGGCCCTACGCTGTCTGCCACGGCAAGGCAGGCCACGTTCACGCCCTTTTTT
Source organism: Chlamydomonas sp. ICE-L (assembly GCA_013435795.1). Lineage (NCBI taxonomy): Eukaryota > Viridiplantae > Chlorophyta > Chlorophyceae > Chlamydomonadales > Chlamydomonadaceae > Chlamydomonas > Chlamydomonas sp. ICE-L. Next base: position 10,931,075 of record JACBWV010000610.1, on the reverse strand, counting down.
GTTTCTACTAGTCATTTCGCTACTGGATCAGGCCGTCTTTCGATCGTTCCTCCCTCCCTCCCTGATTATACGAGCTGTTGTATTTTTTGTGTCACGCTGCATACGTGGATTTCGGGGGAATTGCTATTGTGTCACCCGGAAAGCCGCGAAGACTTCCAGATGGGGGGCGACCCCCATCTGGAAGTCTTCGCGGCAATACCTGTTTTTTGCTCGTTTCTGCCTTGAAACCGTCGCTTTTTCAAATAATACGAAATATTTAAATATATCCCCGGGATGACAAATTGCCGACCTGTCGCCTACCTGGATCGCCGGAAAGACCCCCGAGGAGACCCCCAATACCCCTGTGGAAACAAAAAATGCTGACCTGGCCCCCCTTAGGGTTAACTTGGGAGTTCGCGGCAAGGGAAAAGTCTCTGTGGAAACACGCCCTTAAACCCCGCCCGACCCCGCCCCCCCGCCCCCGCCCCCGCCCAGGCCCAGGCCCCACCTTGGAGGATTTTTGTACCGTTGAAACGTCACAACGTACCGCTAAAAACTCCGATGGACCTGATTTCGGACCTGAAAATAAAGACCTAAAAATCGCAAATAAATTGACTTGCATGAAAGACATATCAGAATGACATTGGTAGACATATGGAAAGCGTATTAATTCATGCAGTGCTCGAAGTAATGATTTTGTGCTATAATTACCCTTCGGTTCCAATTCAATTCAATTCAATTAAACTCAAATAAACTAAACTAAAAAAACTAAAGTCAATTATATTCAATTCAACTCAATTCAACCCAATCCAATTCAATTCAACCTAATTCAATCCAATGTACAAGTTCAATCTAATTCAATACAAGTTCGGCTTCAAGTTCAAGTTCAGTTCAAGTTCAAGTTCAGTTCAGTTCAACTTCAAATATATAAAATTATTCTAACATAAAAAACCATTTATTCGGGATGCACCTTTAGGTGCCTTTTTTATAAAAGCACATGCGTCACCGACCGAAAACCGACAAAAAAACGATGAAAATCAACGAACTTTGACAAAAAGCATATGCTAGCACATGCTGTGCGGAGCATATGCTTAGCATATGCCTTGCATTTCAACGATCCTTACGTATATCCGATATCCGAAGCCAAGCTCAGGTAAATCCGATCCCCTAGGGGATTGAACTGCTGACCTAGACTTTTTGTTTTTTAGTTGTGAAAGGACTTTCACCCCAGGAGGTGGGTCTCCCGACACAAACCAGCGACCCGGAGGATTCATTTAGAATGGCGTTGCCCCTCCTACAATATGCAAAGTAGGCGCACTTGTCGGTGAGAGATACCAACCTGGTTGCATATCAGGGATAAACCCATAACCCTTTACATTACATTACATTACATTACATGTTAAAGTCTACTTGACGCCGCGAGGGTGTATGAGACTCTGTGCTTTAAACAAAAAGAAAAAGCACCCACAAAGCAAAAAACCCCATTACATCAGGGGTGTGTCGAGGACAAACAAACCAAACTCCAACCACCGTTTTGGTGGCGTAGGTATTAAACCCCTTAGAGCAGGACCCAGATCTCAACCACTTACAGTGGCGGAGGTAAGAAGCTAACAAATGAGAAGTCTCAAGAAGAAAAAAAAGGGATAATAAATTACGGTGCCACTAAGCAGTCCAGGGCTTCCTGTCTTGCTCTTCTACAAGTAGAAAGATAGTCGGCTAGGTTGCTCCAAAAAGACTTAGTGCCATTTCCATTCATAAAGGTTCTGAATGTGGAATCGCAGAATTCCACATTCCATACGGTTAAGTCGGTATCCTCATGGACATGCCTATAAATATCTGTAAACAGATTCTGGTAGCGGAGGCGAATATCATTATAAAAAGGGCACTCAAACATATGCATTTCATCCTCAGTTTTTTGGAACCCACACATTTGACAGTGTCTCATTGAGCGAGGGATGTGTGCTCTATCCACCACCCTCATTCTTTCTGTGTTCAGCCAATGGGAACCCATTCTAAACTGTGCTATAGAACGAATCTGATCCTGCTTATGTAAGGCGGATGTAAAAGGAATCAAGCCATTCTCATCATTGCTGTTGGCTGCGAACCATTTTTGGTATCGGAGGCGTTTAAAGCCAACCCTTCTCTCATCAGGGATGTCTCTAACTGCATTGGTGTCACTTGGGTACTTAAACCTCCATGACTCAAAAACTTCAGACATAATACCTTCGACATCGACAGCCTCCAAAATGTTGATGTTTTTACCAGTCCACATGATGATAAATTGATAAGCTGACATCTCATCTAACGATTCCCTGCATGACAACCCGGAACCAGTAAATTCGACCTCCCTTTTGCACTAACAAATATGATGTGTGTCCGTGCATGTTCATATTGTTTTAGTGCAAAGTCCGGCAGATCCCCCCCCCCCCCCCCACCCCCTTCCCCATACCCCCTGCGGTCCCCCCCCCCCCCCCCCCCCCCCACCCCCCTCCTGCCCCCACCCTCACCCCTCACTCCTCAACCCCTCACCCCCTCCCCCTTCACCCCTCAACCCCTCCACCCCTAACCCCTCACCCACACTCTCCCTCCTGCAGGTCCGACACCCACTGGCATGCTGGTCCATAGAGTCTTCAGTCCAGGCGTTCTCTGGACTGGATCCTCTACCTCCGTTGTACACCTACCCCCCCCCCCCCCCCCCCCCCTCCCCCCTCCCCTACCCCCCCCGCAACGCCCCAACCCCCAACGCTCCCGACACCGCCATACACCAGCCCCTCAACCCTCCTAACCGTACCCGCTGGCACCTCCCCCTGCAGTTTTCCCGCCCCCCCTCCCCCACCCCCAACCCTCACCGCTCTCTCACCCCCTTCACCCCTCACCCGCCCCCCCCCCCCGCAGGTTCCCCCGCCTCCCCCTAACCCCCCCCTCACCCCCCATGCAATCCCTCCCCCCCCGGCATGTTCCCCCCCCCTCCGCGTCAACCCGTCATCCCGCGTCACCCCCCTGCAGCCCTCCCCCTTCCGCCCCGCGCAGGTTCCCGCCACCCCCCCCTCCTCGCCAACCGCCCCCCTCCTCACCCCCTCAGCTCGGCATCAGCCCCCCCGCAGGTTTCCCGAGCACCAACTTGGCATGCTGGTCATGGAATCTGTAGTCCCTAGGCAAGCCTCTGGACTGATAACCTACATCCATGTACACCTCCCCCCCCCCCCCCCCCCCCCCCTTCCCATCCCCTCCCCCCTCGCCTCTTACCCTCCCCCCCGCCCCCGGGGTCCCCCCGCAATCGACCCCAGACCCCACCCCGTCGACCCGCTTAACCGCTCCTTGCACGCCTCACCCCCTCACCGCCATCACACTCTCCCCCCCTCCTCGCAGGTCGACAATGATGAACCCACTGGCATGCTGTGTCATGGAGATCCTGTAGTCCCTAGGCAGTCCTGGCAGAACCGGGCTGTTAGAGATAGCATGGGACGTCGCTTGTGCGTGCGCGTGTGTGGCGTCAGGTGGTTCACAAGCTCCACCTTTCCTCATCATTAGGAACTGTTGCTCAACACCCATGTGGGGGAGGAGGTGGAGCTCGAGCTGGAGCGGGGTAGGGTTGCAGGTATATAATAATATAATATAAATATAGAATAAGAATAAGAATAAGGAAGATTACAAAACAATAATCTATAATCGAATCATAATCCTCATCATAATCATATTCAAGCATCATAAAGTAAATAATCGTAATAATATAAATAATACTAATGATATAATAACTATATAATAATAATGGAAATGATGATCCTGCGACTGATAATGATAATGATAATTATAAATGCTCGATGATAAAGTGCGCGCCTCCCGCGCAGCCGCCGCCGCAGCTCTGCCGAAGCCGCCGCCCGCCCCTGTCCGCCGCCGCCGCCGCCAGGCCACGCCGAAGCAGCCGCAGCACGACACACGTACAGCCGCCTACGCCGCAGCCCCCGGCGGCGGCGGCGCAGCCCCTCACGCTCCCGCCCCCGCCCCCGCCGCCTCACGCCCCAGAACTAGAAACAATAACAATAAGCGAATAACAAGAAAATAACCACAAGGAATATCAACAAGAAGAGAGAAAAGAAGAAGAAGAATAAGTAAGAAGAAGAAGAAGAAGAAAGAATGAAGAAGGTAGTAAGAAGTATAACCAACAGCAACAACAAGAAGAATTCAAGAACACAGAAGAATAGAAGAAAGCAAGAACACCAACACGAACAACAAGAACACAACACAACAACAACAACACACAACAACAACACAAAACAACAAAACAAACAATAATAATCAATAATCAGGTTTGTAGCCTTGGTGGGTAGTGGCGCAATCTTTGACCTACAAGGTTAGGGTTCGAAACCTGTTGGTTGAGGCGGCGAGGGTTGGGCGGTAATAAAACGAGGTGCTCTAGGTTTGGCTGGTAGCAGTGCATGGTTGGTACCGTGTCATGGTTGGTACAGTGGCATTGTTGGTTAGCAACGTGCATGGTTGGTAGACGATGCATGGTTGGGACCAGTGGCATGGGTTGGTAGAGTGCCTTGGTTGGTACAGTGCATGGTTTGGTACAAGTGCATGGTTGGTACAGACCAGGCATGGTTGTGGTACCGTGCATGGTTGGTAGAGTGCATGGTTTGTACCGTGGCTATGGCTGGTAGCAGTGCATGGTGTGGTACAGTGCATGGTTGGTACACGTGCATGGTTGGTAGCGTGCATGGTTGGTACCCGCACAAAATAGTGGCCAGGTTGGTTACAAGTGCATGGTTGGTAGAGTGCATTGTTGTACAGTGCATCGGTTGGCTATAACAACGATGCAATGGTTAGGTAGAGTGCATGGGTTGGTAGCATGTCCTTGTTCCGTCCTCACAGTGCATGGTTGTACACAGTGCATGGGTGGTAGAGTGCAATGGTTGGTAAGTGGCATGTTGGTAGCAGTGCCAAACCTAGTTTCGGTACAGTGCATGTTTGTAGAGTGCATGGTGGTAGCAAGTGGGTGCATGGTTGGTATGGTCATTGCATGGTGGTACCAGTGGCATGGTTGGTACAGTGCATGGTTGGTAGCAGTGCATGGTTGTACAACCGTGCATGGTTTGGTTATAGTGCATGGTTGGTAGAGTGCATGGTTGGTTACATTTAGTGGCATTGGTTTGTAGAGTGGCATAGTTGGTACAAAGTGCGATCTGGTATGGTACAGTGCATGGTCGGTATAACAGTGGCTATGTGGGTTATGCAATCAAGTGCATGGTTGGTACACGGCCCGGTTGCATCGGTTGGTTACAGTGTCATGGTTGGTACAAACGATGCTCATGGTGGTAGCAGTGGCATGGTTGGTATCACAGTGCATGGTTGGTAGCAAGTGCATGGTTGGTAGCCTTGCATGGTTGCTAACAGTGCATGGTTGGTACAGTGCATGGTTGGTATAGTGCATGGTTGGTACAGTGCATGGTTTGGTCCAAAGTGTCGATGGTTGGTACAGTGGCATGGTTGGTACAAGTGCATGGTTTGGTAGCAGTGGCAAGGTTTGGTACAAAAGAGTGCAATGGTTGGTAAGTGCATGGTTGGTACAAGTGCTGGTTGGTAAAGTGCATATGTTGGTACAAATTGGCAGGTTGAGTACAAGTGGGCATGGTTGGTACAAGGCATGGTTGGTAAAGTATTTGCAATGGTTGGTTACATAGTTCTGGTTGGTATCAAGTGGCATGGTACTTGGTACTGATCTAGTGCATGTTGGTCCGGTGCAAGGTTTACAGTGGCATGGTTGGTACAAGTGCATTGTTGGTATCCATTGCTTGCCTGGTTGGTATTGCAGGTGCATGGTTGGTAGTCCAGTGCTGGTTGTACACGTGCATTGGGTGGTGCAGTGCATGGTTGGTACAGTGCATAGGTTGGTAGCTTAAAAAGTGGCATGGTTGGTAGACAGTGGCATGGTTGGTACAAGTGCATGTTGGTTAGGCAGTGGCATGGTTGGTAGGCAGTGCATGGTTGTAAGAGTGCATGTTGGTACTAGTGCAATGGTTGAGACAGTGCAATGGTTGGTACCTATTGCATGGTGTGTACATAAGTGTGGTTGGTACGTGTCATGGGTTGGTATGCTAGTGCATTGTTGGTACAGTGCATGGTTGGTACAGTGTATGGTTGGTACAGTGCATGGTTGGTACAGTGCATGGTTGGTACAGTGCATGGTTGGTAGCAGTGGCATGTTGGTAGGCAGTGCTCATGGTTGGTACAACGTGCTTGGTCCGGTACAGTGCATGTTTGTAAGTGCATGGTGGTACAGTGTCATGTTTGGGGTACATGCATGGTTGGTACAATGTGGCATCGGTGCGGTATTACAAGTGCTATGGTTGGTACCAAAACGTAGCATGGTCTGTTACAAAGTGCATTGGTTTGGTGACACAGTGCATGGTTGTACATGCACTGGTTGGTACAGTGCAATGGTTGGTTAAAAAACAGTGCATGGTTGGTACAGTGCATAGGTGGTTACACAGTGCATGGTTGGTACAGCAGTGGGCATTGTTGGTACAAGTGGCATGGTTTGGTACAGTGCATGGTTGGCTTAGAGTGGCATGGTTGGTATGTCAGTGGCATGGTTGAGTAGCAAGTGCATGGTTGGTACAGTGGCTATGGTTGGTACAGTGGCATGGTTGGTACAGTGCATGGTTTGGTACGGTATGTTGGTAGGTTAGTCACTGTTGACGTGCATGTTGGGTACAAGTGCAATGGTTGTAGAGTGCACTGGTTGGTACGAAATGCATGGTTGGTACAGTGCAGGTGGTATCAACGTCATGGTGGTAGGATAGTGGCATGGTTGGTTATATGAGGCATGGTTCGCGTGCAGGTGATTGGGTGAAGCAGTGCAGCGTGGTACGTGCAGTTGGTACAGTGCATGCCGTGGTACAGTGCATGGTTGGTACAGTGGCAGGTTGGTACAAGTGCATGGTGGTAGCAGGGCATGGTGGTACAGGTGCATGGTCGGTACAGTGCATGGTTGGTAAAAGATGCCATGGTTGGTACAATAGTGCATGGTTGGTACAGTGCATGGTTGGTTACGTTCTCGTGTAGATGCAGGTTGGTAGCAGTGCATGGTTGGTACCGTGATGGTTGGTAAGTGCATGGTGTGTAGGAGTAGCATGGTTGGTACAGTGCATGGTTGGTAACACAGATGCATGTGTTGGTACATCATGGTGTACATCTGGATTGGTTACAGTGCTGGTGGTACAGTGCCTGGTTGAGTGCAGTGTGTCCAGTGGTTGACAGTGAATGGTATGGTGATGTGCATGGTCGGGTAGAGTGCATGGTTGGTACGTGCGGGTCTGGTACAGTGCATGGTTGGTACAGAATGTACAGTGATGGTCAGTGGGTTGGTACGTGCATGGTTGGTAATGCCATGGTTGGTACAGTGCATGGTTGGTACAGTGCATGGTTGGTACTGTGCATGGTTGTAGGATGCATGGTGGTACAGTAATGGTTGGATCGAGTGACAGTGGTACATGTTTTGACAAGTGGTTGTGTTGTACAGGCATGGTTGGTACAGTGCATGGTTGGTACAGTGCATGGTTGGTACAGTGCATGGTTGGTACAGTGCATGGTTGGTACAGTGCATGGTTGGTACAGTGCATGGTTGGTAGAGTGCATGGTTGGTACAGTGCATGGTTGGTACAGTGCATGGTTGGTACAGTGCATGGTTGGTAGCAATTGTTGTACATGAGTGTGGTGACAAGTGTATGGTTGGTACTAGTGCATGTTGGTACGTGCATGGTTGGTACACGATGATGGTTGGTACAGTCATGGGTGGTACAGTGGCATGTGTAAATGCATTGACAGTGCATGGTTGGTAACAGTGCATGTTGGTTACAGTGCATTGTGTACCCTGTGTGTGGTATCAGTGCATGGTTGGTACAGTGCATGGTTGGTACAGTGCATGGTTGGTACAGTGCATGTGTTGGTACCGATGCATGGTTGGGTACAGTGCATGTTGTACCAAGTGCATGTTGGTACAGTGCAATGGTGGTACAGCTGTCATGGTTGAGTACAAGTGGCATGGTTGGTACAGTGCATGGTTGGTCAAAGTGCATGGTTGGTATCAGAGTGCACTGTTGGTACGGAAGGGTGCTAGTGCATTGGTTGTAGCAGGGCCTGGTTGGTAGTATGTTGCAGTGGTTGGTAGGTAAGGCATTGGTTGGTTACAGTGCATGGTGGTACAACAATGGCATGGTTGGTTACAGTGCTGGTTGTACAGTTGCGTAAGTGCATGGTGGTCAGTGGGTGTTACACTGCAGGGTGGTAAGTGATGGTGGTAAGTGCATGGTCGGGTACAAGTGCATGGTTGGTACAGCTGACATGGTTGGTCAGCATGGAAAGTGCTATGTTGGTACAAGTGCATGGTTGGTACAGTGTCTGTTGGTTACAAGTGCATGGTTGGTGGACAAGTGTTGTTTACGTGCATGGTTGGTTACAGTGCAATGGTTGGTAGCAGTGCATGGTTGGTACAGCAGTGCTATGGTTGTGTAGGGGGAAAGTGCAATGGGTTGGCAGGCAGTGGCATGGTTGTTACAAGGAGTGCCGGTTGGTACACGGTGCATGGGTTGGGACAGTGCTGGTTGGTTACAAATGCTGGTTGGTACAGTGTATGGTTGTTACAGTGCATGGTTGGTGGTGGCAGGTGCATGGTTGGTATCAAACGGTGCCATGGTTGTAGTAGCAGTGCATGGTTGGTACATGGGGCCATGGTTGGTACGTGGGCTATGGTTGGTACCGTGTATGGTTGTACCGTGGCATGTTGTGTAGCAGTCATGGTTGGTAGCAAAGTGGCATGGTTTGGTACAGTGTATGGTTGGTAGGGCATAGGCTATGGTGGTAGAGCAGGGCCAGCTTTGATCTAACAGGTTAAGGGGGTTCGCACTGTTGCTGGAGCGAAGGAGACTTGTTCGCGCAACCCACCCACACCACTCCACCCACACACCAAAACACATTAATCTTCACATACCCCAAGCCACTCCACCTCCTGCCCCTGGTTTAAGGCGTTAGCATTTCCATTTCCATTTTTGTGGCAGGTCACTGCCGATAAGTGTGGCCTCCCCTCCCTCACCCGCTCCCATCCCCCGGCTCCATCCACACTAGATACACCCACACACTGTGGCAGAGGCGTAACAATTCCGCACATGTCGCATTTCTTCTCTTTGCAAGGTCAGCTATAAGCGTTAATATGTGCTGTTTGGATAGCCGTTAATATGTGCTGTTTGGATATCCGTTTATATGTGTGCTTTGGATAGCCGTTTATATGTGCTGTTTGGATAGCCGTTAATATGTGCTGTTTGGATAGCCGTTTATATGTGTGCTTTGGATAGCCGTTTATATGTGCTGTTTGGATAGCCGTTTATATGTGTGCTTTCTGGATAGCCGTTAATATGTGCTGTTTGGATAGCCGTTTATATGTGTGCTTTCTCGATAGCCGTTAATATGTGCTGTTTGGATAGCCGTTTATATGTGTGCTTTCTGGATAGCCGTTAATTTGTGCTGTTTGAATAGCCGTTAATATGTGCTGTTTGGATAGCCGTTAATATTATGTGCTTTTCGGATAGCCGTTAATATGAGCTTTTTGGGTAGCCGTTTATATGTGTGCTTTTTGGATAGCCGTTTATATGTGTTTTTTGGATAGCCGTTAATATGTGCTGTTTGGATAGCCGTTAATATGTGCTGTTTGGATATCCGTTTATATGTGTGCTTTGGATAGCCGTTTATATGTGCTGTTTGGATAGCCGTTAATATGTGCTGTTTGGATAGCCGTTTATATGTGTGCTTTGGATAGCCGTTTATATGTGCTGTTTGGATAGCCGTTAATATGTGCTGTTTGGATAGCCGTTTATATGTGTGCTTTGGATAGCCGTTTATATGTGCTGTTTGGATAGCCGTTAATATGTGCTGTTTGGATAGCCGTTTATATGTGTGCTTTGGATAGCCGTTTATATGTGCTGTTTGGATAGCCGTTTATATGTGCTGTTTGGATAGCCGTTAATATGTGCTGTTTGGATAGCCGTTTATATATGTGCTTTGGATAGCCGTTTATATGTGCTGTTTGGATAGCCGTTAATATGTGCTGTTTGGATAGCCGTTAATATGTGTGCTTTGGATAGCCGTTTATATGTGCTGTTTGGATAGCCGTTAATATGTGCTGTTTGGATAGCCGTTTATATGTGTGCTGTTTGGATAGCCGTTATTATGTGCTGTTTGGATAGCGGTTTATATGTGTGCTTTCTGGATAGACGTTAACATGTGCTGTTTGGATAGCCGTTTATATGTGTGCTTTCTGGATAGCCGTTAATTTGTGCTGTTTGGATAGCCGTTAATATGTGCTGTTTGGATAGCCGTTAATATTATGTGCTTTTCGGATAGCCGTTAATATGAGCTTTTTGGATAGCCGTTTATATGTGTGCTCTTTGGATAGTCGTTTATATGTGTTTTTTGGATAGCCGTTAATATGTGCTGTTTGGATAGCCGTTAATATGTGTTTGGATAGCCGTTTATATGTGCTGTTTGGATAGCCGTTTATATGTGTGCTTTCTGGATAGCCGTTAATTTGTGCTGTTTGGATAGCCGTTTATATGTGCTGTTTGGATAGCCGTTTCTTTGTGCTGTTTGGATAGCCGTTCATATGTGCTGTTTGGATAGCCGTTTATATGTGTGCTTTCTGGATAGCCGTTAATTTGTGCTGTTTGGATAGCCGTTAATATGTGCTGTTTGGATAGCCGTTAATATTATGTGCTTTTCGGATAGCCGTTAATATGAGCTTTTTGGGTAGCCGTTTATATGTGTGCTTTTTGGATAGCCGTTTATATGTGTTTTTTGGATAGCCGTTTATATGTGTGCTTTGGATAGCCGTTTATATGTGCTGTTTGGATAGCCGTTAATATGTGCTGTTTGTATAGCCGTTTATATGTGTGCTTTCTGGATAGCCGTTAATATGTGCTGTTTGGATAGCCGTTTATATGTGCTGTTTGAAAAGCCGTTAATATGTGTTTTTTGTACACTTATGGACGGCATGTGAGGCTGATGGTGTCTTTCTGGTCTCCACACTGGGCTTCTTTGACCATGCTGGAGACAGGGATACATTTTTCCGGAATACATTCTGATCGGAAGACGAGACCCCATTTTTGCCCAATCGCCGGAATAATTAACATTTTGTATGGTTCATGCAGAGGTGGTGCACGTGCCTAGCACCACAGGCCCTGGCGGCACGGCTGGCCCTCTGAGGGTGGACATGCCCCCCCCCCCCACCCCCCCCACCCCCACACACACACACATTCACACACACACACCACACACACCACAGGCACACACACACCTACCCACCCACCCGCTGATTTTGCTGTTGCGCATAGGTTGTCCTCGTCAACATGGTGCATGCAGAGGTGGTGCGCGTGCCTAGCACCACAGGCCCTGGAGGCACGGCTGGCCCTCTAAGGATGGACATGGCCAGGGTGGGGCAGGAATACTCCTTAGCGGACGCCAGGCAGGCCTTCCAACGGCAGGCAGTGCACCATAGAGCACATGGCTGGGGCGGAGGCTCGGGGCCGGGGATGGTAACTGGGGCAGCGGGCACCGCCGCTGGTCGGCTGCATCTACCACAGCAGCAGCAACTGCCACAGCAGCTGCAGCAGCAGCATAGGGCACCGCCTGCTGTTGTACTGCAGCCGGGACAGCTCTGGTCCTCAACACCACCGCTGCCGCAGGCGCAGCATGGTGTGATGGCAGCAGCATCTGAAAAGCGGGGAGTGAGGAGCATCAAGGGCGTTGGCGACATGGCAGGTGGCGCCGCAGGCTTTTCTAATTTGCACGATTACCAGGGCGACAGCTACAGTGGCGGCGGCAGCAGCAACAACAGCCAGGCTGGCGGCAGTAGCGACAGCAGCAACAGCAGCAACGACGACGATAAGGGTGATGAGGTCGACTCGCTGCTAGAGACGCTGCAGGAGTGTCAGGATGATGCAATGGACATGGATTACAAGGTAGTGGTGGAGGCAAGAGACAGGCACGTCGACAGGGGGACTGTCTTGTTTACTCTCCATGACTTAGATTCAGGTATAGCGGGGTTGTTTCGGTGCAGCTCTTTGGTGGTCGCCCTTCACTTACACGCAGACTCTTCCATCCTGCGCTTAGACCCGGAGACAGGCGACGGCCAGAGCTGCACAGCTCGCTCCCTCCAACCCAGGCCGACCCCGCCACATGTTTCTCTGCGTGCGCTAGATGCTGACGGCCGCGTCATGCAGGACGCCTTCACCATGGACGACCTGCGAGGCTTCTCTGCTAAATTCACGACCACCACCCTCCAGCATACCAAGGCCCTCGTCTCCTTGTTGGACCTGGACCTGCAAGCGATGTGGCCAGGGGGCAGCGAGCGTGAGCGCCTGGAGATGGTTATGGGTCGCATCAGCAACATGAATGATGCGGCGACGGCAGGTGCGTTTGCGATGCAGGCGCAGCACGTGCAGTTGGATGCGCAGCAGGCGGCCTACGAGATCCTTCGGAATCTCAACGGCACGGTCTCGCTGGTGCAAGGCAGCCGTAAGAGGTATCAGACCAACTTCCTGTGCAAGTTTCTTGAAATGTGCCTGTACAACCTCGCACGGCTGCCTGGCCTATGTAGCCGGTGCTTCCTGTGCGGCAGCCCACACCCCCGACCCGCACCAGTGCCCATGCCATGCAGCAAGAGGCTGTGCCGCTACAAGTTGTCTCAGACGCGCTTATGCATGGAGATGCTGCCGCACATCCACGCACGCCCGGCAGTTGTTGAGCTGCTGCTGTCACTGGCAGCAGCTGCCTGCCAAGACACAGCGCGCTGTCAGCTCGTGATGACACCTCCCCCGGTGGAGTTTTTGGACGCTCAGGGCAAGCCGGACTTTGCTGCCATGAAGACCGCGCTGGCCCGCATGCCTCCGTTGGGGGATATGCACATGTGCAAGACCGACGGAGAACTGCGCCGGTTGCTCAACCGCGAGACAGCCACCGTGAGGGAGCTCGAGGTTGCAGAGCAACAGCGGGAAGAAGCTGCCAAGGAAGGCACAGATCCCAATAGCTCTAGTTACCAGCAGAGCCAGGTTCCGGCCAGCCCAGCCAGGCTGGCCCAAGAGGAGCAGGAGAGGCAGCGCCAGGCCGACGCCGATGTGGCGTACGGCCACAAGCTGTACATGCTCTTGTGGTGGGTGTTCTCCAACATACCCGACTACCTGGAAGTGGCGCCGCTAGCTGAGGTACGCAGCTACCTAGCCAGCAACGGGTTGCAGGGCCAGGTGGCGGCTCTCCCTGCTGACAGCGCTGCAATGGTGTTCCGCATGCAACCCATGGGCATGCCGGAGCTTCACACCACCTTCCTGCGGAACGTAGAGGCACGTGGCAGCCTCGTTGCCTTCCATGGCTCGAAGCTACCCAACTGGTACTCAATACTCAAGCATGGCGTCAGGAGCATGGCGGGTGTACAGGGGTACCAACTCAATGGCGCGGCATACGGGCCGGGGATTTATGTCTCCCCGGTGTACTCCACCTCAGTTGGCTACAGTGGCATCACTCACACGTCGGCTAACACAGCAGCAGCGGTAGCGTCTGAGTTGTTGGAGGCCAGCATCGGTGGCGCAGGGGAGAGCGCGCCCCCACGCTGGGCCCCTACCCATCTCAACGGGGTGAGGGGCGTTGTTGCTGTGTGCCAGGTGGCAAGGAATGCTCAGATTACCTCATCGAGTAGCGTTTGCCACGTCATCGCCCCGGCCACGGCATCAGCAGACTGTATCTGTATCCGCTATCTTGTCGTACACCTGACAGGGTCGGCATGAGTGATGAAAACGCCGGGTGGGGCGTGGTATTATAGCAATTCAGGGGATGGACTGGACAAACGTTTCGTACTTTGAAGTTCCCTCAATCAAAATTGTCGAGAATTCTCGGATTTCCAGGCCAAAATTCTCGATTTCAAGTTATGAAGTACGAAGTACGAGTTCTCGCGGAAACGTTTTGTCCAGTTCATCCCCTGAATTGCTATAAGGGAGCCCCGTCTTACATAGTAGGGAACAGACTGCTACTTTACCTGGACAAAGCTACCATGGCGGTTGACAGGGACCGCGAACATTAAATCGCACCCGTGGGGATTCGAACCCGGCGACCTCTTATTTGTTTCTTGGAGCTCAACCACTGAGCCATTCCTCGGAACGGGGATCAAGACGTGAGTTACATTGTCAGCTGATTCTCATTAAATGAAAGAGAGGGAATTGTTACATACTCTGTGAAAATCAATGCCGAGACTGAACAGCACCGGGGCAGCTGTACAGTGAGGGTTTGGGCAACATACGCCTTAGAACCTGGTCCAGGAGGTAACCTCCAAAAAGCGTAAGAAAAAGCAAATTAAATGCAAATGCGGTCAGCTGATTCCCAATACACACATATGCATTGGATGATGCACTCTGAAAAGCCCCTTTCAGTGATATACATTGGTCTAGTGGTATACCAGGTCGCTTGAGGATGAAGAGTCGGGGGTTCGAATCCCCCTTCGGACACTCTTGGCGTTGCAGGTCGTCGTCAACCGGGATGGCAGCTTGTCCAGTTGAGGTAGGAGACCGCTCCCCACCCACATACGACGGGCTCCCTTAACACCACGCCCCACCAGGCGTTATCATTACCTTAGGCACTCTGAATCCCCGTTCAGACGAATGGCACTATGGTTGAGCTCCAAGAAAGAGCGAAGAAGATGCCGGGTTGGAATCCCCATGGGTGCGATTTAGTCTGCGCGGTTGCTGTCAACCGCCATGGTAGCTTTGTCTAGGTAAAGTAGCAGCCCGTTCCCTACCGCCGTAAGACGGGGCTCACTTAATACCACGCCCCACCGTTATCATTACCTGAGTACTTGGACTGCCCATAGTCAACATTCCACAAGCACCCCAAAAGCCTAGTGTTTTTCTTTTCTGTTACGAGCAGCAGCTTCAAGGCAGCTCCCTTGGCTGGCTAATCAGCCAAACATAAAGCAACCTAGTACGCCTTGAAGCTGACGTTATCAGCTTTCTAGCGCTGCTGAATTTGGGGGGCTCAGGGGCCCCACCAGGCGTTATCATTACTAGGCACTCTGCACAGGGCCTCCGCCTTCTGCAGTGCTTAGATGTCAACCTCACACTAGTGAATCTGACACCTGTTTATATACAAATAATGGTGCACCATCACATGTTTATAGTGCAAAGTGTGGTTTTGATGCCTAGAGGACCCTGGGGTTGGGGACTGTCCGACTCATGACCAGCAATCGCGATGTATATTTATTTTCTGAACCACGATATTATAATCGGACGCTACGCGCGATAAACATAATGTTTATTCCCGTTTTGGCCCACGCGCCACCCGGGTGGGGGTAATTTATTTCTTGGTTTTTTAATGCAGGTTCCCAAATGCTACACCTGGGCATCGGGCGCCACGATGTTTAATGTTGCCACCTTCCCAAATGCTACACCTGGGCATCGGGCGCCACGATTTTTAATGTTTCCACGGTACGAAGGCATCGCGCACTTTCACCAGCAAGTTGGTGAGGTGGCCCCTGGGCAAGAGCCACGTGGCCACTGGGCACGCTACGACCGTCCTCCAACTTCGAAAATATAACAGCTCGAGCTCAGCTGCTGCGGTCAATATGAAAGGGAATATATAAGTTAAACATGAAAGGCCAATATGAAAGGGAAACGAGGTAACTGTAGCCTTTTTTTGCCTGCCCGATACTAGAATCGGGCAAGCCAAAAAGGCTGCCCGATTTTTAATGTTTCCACCTCCCCAAATGCTACACCTGGGCATCGGGCGCCACGATTTTTAATGTTTCCATCTTGAAAAAATGCTACACCTGGGCATCGGGCGCCCGATTTTAATGTTTATGCTGAAATCCTTAGGAATATCACGGACCAGCATGCCAGTGGGTGTTGGACATGCGGGGGGGGGGGGGGGGGGGGGGGGGGCTGAGGGTGAGGGGCAGTGATTTTTTTTCAATTTTTTTAGTGGGTTTCTTCTAGCTTAATGGTTGTAGGCCTCCTCCAGGGACAGCGATTTAGTGCTTTCTGTAGCTTTTTGTAGCTTTTTAGGGCCATTGAGGGCAAAAAAAAAAAATCCCTTTTTTATAGCAATAATTTTACTAAAACGGGGTAAAAATAGTAGGGTGCCCTGGCGGGTCCCCTGGAGGTTAGCCCCAGGGGTGGTGTAATGTTCGTCAAGCAGCAGTGGCAGCCTCCTTGGTGATAGATGCACAAGCAGTTGCTTACTTATCCGTACAATTTAATATTGGGGGGTCAAGAATCAATATAGCATGGCATGGCATTATTATTCAACTTGGTGGTCTGTAAGGCTAATGAACTTATTTGCTCACTGACTTCCTGAAGTTCCATGGAGGCAGGTGCAGCAACTCCCGAGGCTACAGTTGCTACTGGGCAACCTGCAGGAACTATTGCAAAAGAGCAGATTTCCTTGTCAAGCACAATGCGCTGATGCAATGAGCTACGAGAGGCACGAGGAAGCGAATTTTTCAAGGGGAAATCGTAGACATGCTCCAGGTCCCTTGATTGAGTCCACAGGACAGTAGGGAAACGACAAATGAAAACGCCGCGTCCACAGTCCGCAACCCTGAGATACGTACGCGAAAAAATGCCCTCCGAGGTAATCCGCCCCCGACGGGAATCGAACACGAGTCGCTTAGATTTCAGGCCAGTCAGATTAACCGGCAAATTTGACCGGCGTTCTTGGGAAATGTGAAGATTTGAAGATGTGAAGATGTGAAGATGTGACGATTTCGTGTAAGTATCGCATAGGTCTGTCCCCCATAGGGGACCAACCAAAAATAGGCCGACCAACTAGCGATCGCTATAAATAGCGGAAATAAAATCCCTGGTGAAGGGGGTAGGTAAGAGGTGAGGGGTGTCGGACCTGCGGAATGTGAGGGTGAGGGGTCAAGGGGTGAGGGGTGAGGGTGGAGGGTGGGTGGGGGGGGACTGGAGGGGTAAGGGGGGTTGGGGGCGGGGGTCGCGGGGGGGACCTGCAGGGGGGGTAGGGGAAATGGGTGAGGGGTGGGTTGTGGTGGAGGGAGGGAGGGAGGAGGTGGTGGGGGGTGGGGGGTGGGGGGGGGGTGAGGAGGTGGGGCGGGGGGTAGGTGATAATGGAGGTAGGTTTATCAAGCCCAGAGGTTGCACTCGGGACTGCCGCACTCAATAACCAGCGATGCCAGGGGTGTTTGGGACCTGCGGTGGGGGTGAGGGGTTGAGTGAAGGGGGGGGAAGGGGCGGGGGGTGGGGTGGGGTTGGGAGTGGGGGTGGCGGGGGGGGGGGGGGGGGGGGGGGCTGCAAAGGGTGAGGGGCGGATAGGGGGGGGGGGGGGGGGGGGGGGGAGGAGGAGGAGGTGGGGGGGGGGGGGGGGGGGGGGGGGCGGACCTGCAGGGGGGGTGAGGGGCGTGAGGGGTATGGGAGGGGGAGGGGGGGGGGGGACATGGGTGGGGTGTTAGGGGGTCAGGAGGGAGAGGAGGGGGTGTGTAGGGCGGTAGGAGGGAGGAGGTGGGTTGTTGGGTGGTCGGACCTGCCAGGAGGGGAGGGGGGGTGAGGGGGGTTAAGGGGTGAGGGGGGTGGGGTTGACGGTGGGGGGTGGGGGGTGGGGGTGGGACCTGCAAGGGGGGTGAGGGGGCAAGGGGTGGGGTGGGTGGGGTGTTAGGGGTAAGGAGCGGATGGAGGGGGGGTGGGGTGTCGGACCCTGTAAGGGGGAGGGGTGAGGGGGAAGGGGTGGGCGTGGGTGCGGGGTGGTTTGTAGGGGTAAGGTGGGGGTAAGAGGGAGGGAGGTGTGGTGTGGGTTGTAGGACATGCAGGGGGGTGAGGGGCAAGGGGGTGGGCGTGGGTGGGGTGTAAGGGGTAAGGGGGTAAGGAGGAGAGGAAGGTGGGGGTGGAGGGTCGGACCTGAAGGGGGGGAAGGGGGAAAGGGTGGGAGTGGGTTTTTTTGGGGGTGTAGGGGGGTAAGGGGGTAAGGGAGGGAGGAGGTGGGGGTAGGGTGTCGGAACTGCAGGAGGGGAGGGGGGTGAGGGGGTGAGGGGTGCGGGGTGGGGTTGAGTTGGGGGGGGGGGGCCGGTGGGGTGAGGGGGTAAGAGGGCGGATGTGGGGGTGGGGTGTGTTGGACCTGCAGGGAGGGAGGGGGTGAGGCGGTGTTAAGGGGTGAGGGGGGAGGGGGTGGGTAAGGGGTGAGGGTTAGGGGGGAAGGGGTTTAAGGGTGAGGGGGTAAGGGGTTGAGGGGTTAGGGTGAGGGGAGGGTAAGGGAGTGAGGGGGTAAGGGGGCGTGAGGGGTTAAGGGTGAGGGGGGTAAAGGGGCTGAGGGGTAAGGGGTGAGAGGGTAAGGGGTTGAAAGGTTTAAAAAAGGGGAGGGGTTAAGGGGGGTGAGGGGCTAAGGGGTGAGGGGTTAAAGGGGTTAAAGGGTGAGGGGTTAAGGGGTGCGGGGTTAAGGGGTGAGGGGTTAAGGGGTGAGGGTTTTAAAGGGTGAGGGGGTTAGACGGGGGTGGGGGGTTAAGGGGTGAGGGGTAAGGCGGTGAGGGGTAAGGGGTGAGGCGGTTAAGGGTGAGGGTTAAGGGGTGAGGGGGAAGGGGTGAGGTTAAGGGTGAGGGGGTAAGGGGTGAGGGGGAAGGGTGAGGGGGTAAGGGGTGAGGGTTAAGGGTGAGGGGTAAGGGGTGAGGGGTTCAGGGGGGGTGAGGGGGTTAAGGGGGTGAGGGGGTAGGGGGGGGGGGTGGGGTGGTAATGGGGTGAGAGGGTTAGGTTAAGGGGTGAGGGGTGGTGGGTGGGGTGGGGGGGGGACCTGCAGGGGGGTAGGGGGAAAGGCGTGGGCGTGGGTGGTGTAGGGGGTTAGTAGGGAGGAGGTGGGGGTGGGGTTGACTGCAGAGAGGGAGGGGGAGGGGGGAAGAGGGAGGGGGTAAGGGGTGAGGGGGTGAGGGGGCGGTGAGGGTGGGGTGGGGTGGGGTGGGGGTTGGGGGGACCATGCAGGGGGGGTAGGGTAAGGGGTGCGGGGTGTTGTGCGGGGTGCGGAGGGTGATGATGGAGGAGAGGTGATGTGTGGTGGTGTGTGGGGGGGGGGGGGGGGGAGGGGGGGGGGGTATGTGTGTGGAAGGGAGTATGTGTATGTGTGTGTTGTGTGGGTGGGGGGGGGGTATGTGGGGGGGGGCGGTATGGGTATTGTGTGTGGGTACGTGTGGGGGTGGGGGTGGGGGTGGGGGTGGGGGTGGGGGTCAACACTTAACTGTAACTTACTGTCTACGTTCCCATGTCCCTGTGCAGGAGTTTGCCTCACATCCCTCTCGGTCTCCTGCCTCAGGCCCAAGCGTCGGACCTCGTCAAAGCCCTTGAACACGAACACGCTTTGAAGATCTCCCCTTGGGATGCGGGGGGCTTGCCACTCAGGCCAGGGGCTTGAGAGATCCCTGGCAGCCTGTGGGTTTAGGTTTTAGAGGTTTAGGGTTTGTTTTAGGAATGTGGGGGGCATGCCACTCAGGCCAACGGCTTGAGAGATCCCTGTCAGCCTGTGGGGCTAGGGGTTAAAGTTTTTGAGGGTCCATTTTAGGAATGTGGGGGGCATGCCACTCAGGCCAACGGCTTGAGCGATCCTTGTCAGCCTGCGTGTTTAGAATTTAGGGTTAAGGGTTTAGGGTTTTGGAATGTGGGGGGCATGCCACTCAGGCCAACGGCTTGAGCGATCCTTGTCAGCCCGCGTGTTTAGGGTTGAGGGTTGAGGGTTAAGAAATGTTGGGGGCATGCCACTCAGGCCAGGGGCTTGAGAGATCCTTGTCAGCCTTGTGGGTTTAGGGTTTAGGGTTTAGAGGTTTAGGGTTCATTCTAGGAATGTTGGGGGCATGCCACTCAGGTTACCGGCTTGAAAGATCCCTGTCAGCCTGTGCGGTTAGGGGTTAAGTTTCATTTTAGGAATGTGGGGGGCATGCCACTCAGGCCAGGGGCTTGAGAGATCCTTATCAGCCTGTGGGTTTAGGGTTTAGGGTTTAAAGGTTTATTTTAGGAACGTGGGGGGCATGCCACTCAGGCCAAAGGCTTGAGAGATCCTTGTCAGCCTGTGGGTTTAGGGTTTAGAGGTTTAGGTTTAGAGGTTTAGGGTTTAGAGGTTTAGGGTTTAGAGGTTTAGGGTTTGTTTTAGGAATGTGGGGGGCATGCCACTCAGGCCAACGGCTTGAGATATCCTGTCGCTGTGGGGTGTTTCGGGGTTAAAAGTTTTGAGGGTCATTAGAAGTGGGGGAATGCCAATCAGGCCAGGGCTTGAAAGATCTGTCAGACTGTGGGATTGGGTTTAGGGGTTTAGGGTTTGTTTTAGGAATGTGGGGGGCATGCCACTCAGGCCAGGGGCTTGAGAGATCCCTGTCAGCCTGTGGGTTTAGGGTTTAGGGGGTTTAGGGTTCTGGGGTTTAGGGTTTGTTTTAGGAATGTGGGGTCATGCAATCCGGCCAACGGCTTGAGAGATCACCTGCAGCCTGTGGGGTTAGGGAGTTGTTAACGTTTTGAGGGTCCATTTAGGAATGTGGGGGCATGCCACTCAGGCCAGGGGCTTGAGAGATCCCTGGCAGCCCTGTGGGTTTTAGGGTTTAGGGGTTAGGGTTCTGGGGTTAGGGTTTTGTGTTAGGAATGTGGGCGGGGGCATGCCATCAGGCAAGGGGCTGAGAGATCCTGGTAGCCTGTGGGTTTAGGGTTTAGGGGTTTAGGGTTTTGGGGTTTAGGGTTTGTTTTAGGAATGTGGGGGGCATGCCACTCAGGCCAACGGCTTGAGAGATCCCTGTCAGCCTGTGGGGTTAAGGGTTAAAGTTTTTGAGGGTCCAATTTAGGAATGTGGGGGGCATGCCACTCAGGCCAGGGGCTTGAGAGATCCCTGTCAGCCTGTGCATGTGCAGCATAACATCATGTACAGCGTAACAACGGACATGCATGCATACATAATAGGCGTAGTGGTGAATGTTGGTTTGGTCGATGGCCGGTATCTCCCACCGACCGTAAGTGCGCCTACTCTTTTGTAGGAGTGGCAACGCCATTCGAACTGAATCCTCCGTGTCGCTGCACAGACGTTTTTCAACCCGGGATATCTTGCAGATTCAAAATTTCCACATTTCTGTCAAAAAGCCTAAAGCCAAGCAATAAGTGCCCAAAGCCAAAGCAATAAGCCCAATCCAAAATCCAATGCCAAAATCCAATCACTAAAGCCAAAGCGAAGCCCAAAATCCAAATCAAAAGCCATCAACATCAAATCAAATCATAAGCCAATCCAAAAATACCAAAATGCTATCAAAATCCAAAACCAAAATCCATTCAAAATCCGCACCCATTGTCCAGGGGGACGGTAGTTAGGCTGCGATGGACGTGGGTTGGGTTGGGTTGGGGGGGGATGGTGGGTGTGTGTGTTGTTTGTTGGCATGTTGGTGTGTGTAGGTCGGTACACGCAGCATGGAGGCCTGCCTGAACCAGTTTGAGCGCTCGCACCACCTTCTCCAGGGGGAGGTAGTAGGCTGCTGCAGCCTTGGGTGGGTTGGGTGGGTTGGGTTGGGTTGGGTTGGGTTGGGGGGGGGGGGATGGTGTGTGTGTGTATTTTGTGTGTGTGTGTGTGTGTGTTTGGTGCAGTGGGTGGGTGGGTCTGTACACGCAGCATGGAGGACGTACCTGAACCGTTTTGAGGCCCGTTCCACTGCTCCAAGGGGGAGGGAGGTGAGGCTTGTGCTGCCTTTCTTCTCCTGCATTAAGTCCCACCAAATGTCCCTGCAGCAAGGATAGGGGCGTCGGGATAAGGCGGGGTTGGAGTTGGGTGGTTTAGAGTGGGGGGGTGGAGACAGGGGCAGGTCAGGGGGTAGGGTAGGGTAGGGTAGGGGTTAGGGGTGGGGCCGGGGCAGGGGCAGGGGCAGGGGAGGGGCAGGGGAAGGCAGGGGCAGGGGCAGGGGCAGGGGCAGGGCAGGGGCAGGGGCAAGGGCAGGGGAGGGTCAGGGGCCGGGGGCGGGGCAGGGGCAGGGGAGGGTAGGGGCAGGGTAGGGCAGGGCTAGGGGTAGGGGCAGGGGCAGGTGCAGGGGCAGGGGCAGGGGCAGGGTAGGGGCAGGGTAGGGGCAGGGTAGGGGCAGGGTAGGGGTAGGGGTTGGGGTTGGAGTTGGGGTTGAGGTTGGGGCAGGGCCAAGGGTTGGGGTAGGGGTAGAGGTAGGGGCAGGGGCAGGGGTAGGGTAAGGGTAAGGGTGAGGGTAAAGAAAAGCCCTGAATCACCTTTGAGTAGGGAATGGTCATCATACTATATAATCTGATGCCAGCAGTCTGACTAGGCTAAAATTACCATTCATGTACAATATCATATGATATCATACTCGCCTTTGGTCAACATCATACGATATGCCGGTCCCTACCTTTGAGTCTATGATGGAGGACACAACTCAACCCCCCAAACCATACCCCTGACAAACTACTCCAACCCAACCAGTACCCCTTCATTAACTTTGAGTCACTGACGGGTGTCCTCCAACCCCAACCCCTACCCCCGACCACTACCCTACCCCTACCACCACCCTACTCTACCCCTACCTTACCCGTACCGCTACCCTACCCCCTACCACAAACCCTAACCCCAACCATTACCCCCTTCCATATACCTTTGAGTCAATGACAGGTGAGCCGCTTGAGCCGCCCTTGGTGCCAGATGCTGCTTGTAGGTAGACTGGAAAACAGGGTAAGATGACGCGGATGAGGATTAGGATAAAGTTGGGGAATGGGGATGGGGATGGGGAGGGGGATGAGGATAAAGTTGGGTAAGAGATGCGCGGATGAGGATGGGGATAAAGTTGGGTAAGAGATGACGCAGATGAGGATAAAGTTGGGAATGGGGGATGGGGATGGGGATGAGGATAAAGTTGGGTAAGAGATGCGCGGATGAGGATGGGGATAAAGTTGGGTAAGAGATGACGCAGATGAGGATAAAGTTGGGGAATGGGGATGGGGATGAGGATAAAGTTGGGTAAGGGATGACGCGGATGAGGATGAGGATGAAGTTGGGGAATGGGGATGGGGATGAGGATAAAGTTGTTGTTGTTGTTGTTGTTGTTGTTGTTGTTGTTGTTGTTGTTGTTGTTGTTGTTGTTCTTCTTCTTCTTCTTCTTTTGTGTTGTTGTTGTTGTTGTTGATGTTGTTGATGTTGTTGCTGTTGTTGTTGATGTTGATGTTGTTGTTGTTGTTGTTGTTGTTGTTGTTGTTGTTGTTGTTGTTGTTGTTGTTGTTGCTGCTGCTGCTAATGTTGTTGTTCTTGTTATTGTTGCTGTGGTTGCTGTTGTTGTTGTCGCACTCACATGTGTTGAAGTCATTGTAGCCCTTGCGGCCGTATGCAGGAGCGTCTCGATCCAAACGGGCAAGGACACCAGCCAAAATGGAGACCTACAACAAAGGAGTGTGGAGGGGGTCGAGGTGTTGCTAGGCGGGATGCTGTAGTAGTGAGGGTATGCTGAGTGGGGAAGTGGGGTGATGCAGTGGTGGTGGGGTTGTAAGTGGGGAGGTGGGGTGATGCAGTGGTGATGGTGGTGTTTGTGGGGAGGTGGGGAGATGCAGTGGTGAAGGTGTTCTGATTGATGATAATAAAGACAATTGCATTTTTCCTGGTGCCGTACTGGACTCCAAATGTGCCCGCGGTTTGAGTGAGTCAAGGGGGACTGAGTGGGAGGTGGGGTGGGGAGGTTGAGTGAGGAGGTTGAGTGGGGGTGGGGGTGGAGAGGTGGGGTGATGCAGTGGTCATGGTATTTTGAGAGGGGAGGTGGGGTGATACAGTGGTGATGGTCTTTTTAGAGGGAACCAGGAGGCTGGGTTGCTCAGCACTTCTAGCACTGCTGAAAACTTAGGGCTTGGACCAGTGGCTGGCTCAGGGAGCTGCCGAGAAGCTGTTGCATGTTGTAAAAAAGAAGAATAGCGGCAGGAAACTATAGTTTGACTTGGGGGTTGAAAAATGAGACTCCGCTCTGGACAAACCTTTTCACCAGAATCACTGCCAACCACACAAGTCACCTATTCACCCGAATCATGTGCAACCCACGTGACTCTCCTTTTCACCGTAATCATTGCCAACCACACAAGTAACCTGTTCACCTGAATCATGTGCAACCCACGCGACTCACCTTTTCACCAGAATCACTGCCAACCACACAAGTAACCTGTTCACCTGAATCATGTGCAACCCACGCAACTCACCTTTTCACCAGAATCACTGCCAACCACACAAGTAACCTGTTCACCTGAATCATGTGCAACCCACGCGACTCACCTTTTCACCAGAATCACTGCCAACCACACAAGTAACCTGTTCACCTGAATCATGTGCAACCCACGCGACTCACCTTTTCACCAGAATCATTGCCAACCACACGAATGTCCAACCCAACGGCAGCTGATTCTGGGGACAGAGTTACCTCGTTGACCTGAATTAGGTTATTGGAAATAAGCTATGGAATTAGGTCGTTGGAAATAGATCCTTGAAATTAGGTTGTGGGAATGTCGTTGGAATTAGGTTGTTGGAAATAAGTTGTTGGAAATATGTTCTTGGAATGCCGTTGGAATTCGGTCGCTGAAATTAGGTTGTTGAAAATAGGTCGTTGGAATAAGGTTGTTGGAAATGTTGTTGGAATTAGGTTGTTGAAAATAGGTCGTTGGAATTAGGTTGTTGGAAATGTTGTTGGAATTAGGTTGTTGAAAATAGGTTGTTGGAATAAGGTTGTTGGAAATATTGTTGGAATTGGGTTGTTGCAAATAGGTCGTTGGAATAAGGTTGTTGGAAATATTGTTGGAATTAGGTTGTTGAAAATAGGTCGCTGGAATTAGGTTGTTGGAAATGTCGTTGAATTAGGTTGTTGAAAATAGGTCGTTAGAATAAGGTTGTTGGAAAGCTATCCTAATTTAGATGGTGCAGTTTTCTTATTTTTAGTCCTGCAGGAAGTCCAAGGGCAGTCTGAGGAGGGATCCAGCTCCCTATTATGGGAACAAGGAATAACCTCCAAAGAACAAGCCCTAGTGACAGCTCAGACCCCTAAAATAAATACTGCACCATTACCAAAAGGGGCCCCATTTGAAGATGCGCTGGGCCCCTAAGGCTGTGACTTTATGACCAGCAAGCAGCCCCCTTAACTTGTGCAAACTCAAGTATGACAATGATGAAGCCTGCTAACGCTGAATTCCTAAGTCCTTTGTGACTATTGGCTTGCCCCAAAAATTTATGAAGGAATTGTGAAGCAAGGTATCTGAGTCCAAGACATCTAAATCGCATAATTATAGAGCAAGTTAGAGGTGAAGAGAAGAGAAATAGCTCATCGTCGTACGTAGCCCGTCGTACCGCAACTATGAGCTACTTCATCATGAGTTCATGACGGTCAGCAGGGTACTTCCAAGCGCGCGCTTTTGCGCGCTGGCGCGTTGCCTTTTTGAGCCCCACTGCGCGTTTCGAGCAGTTGTTTGCAACCCCTGTGGGCGCATCAAGCAAATTTTGTGCTTTTTGCACTACAAAGCACAGTTTTTTTTCTTTCAAGTGCACCAAAGCGCTGGCCAATTTGGTCGATAAAAGTACCCTGACGGTCAGATCATATACAATTGCCACAAAGGTAAGTAGAATGCATAACAACACTCTCCTAGACACACGGCACTTTTTCTGTGTTGTTTTGGCTAAGTTTTACTAAATTAGTTGTGCACTATTAGGGCTAATTTAGCTGATAGCCCTTTTAGGGCTTATTTGGTCCGCAGTTAGCCCTAAATTCCGAACCCTAGGTACTTTATATTCATAGTATCTGATGTCAAGTCCTCCGTCGTGTTCCTCTGTTTGTTTCGGGCACACTTTTGTTTTTGCGACGCGTCGCCATTTTATTGCTACATGGGCGACGCATGGGCCCGGCTAAACTAGTCGGAAATGCCCCCCCGATCCCCCCGGGCTCCGCGCTCCGCGAGGTTCAGGGGGCAGCGAGTGGCATTGGGGTTGAACCCAGGGATATTTTTTCCCGGAATACATTCCGATTGGAATACGAGACCCCGTTTTGGCCCAAATTGCCGGAATAAGAAACCTAAAAATAAAAGAAGATTTTTTTTTTACTGAAATCGACTAAAAATGACCCGAATCGACCCAGATCGACCCAAATCGGAAGAAGGATCCTGTTTTGAGAGGGAAATAGGGAGGTATTAAATAAAAGAAATAAGATTTCCTCTTAAAAAAAAAAATCCCTAGTTCAAGTTGATATAGTGACTTTGCGACGCGTTGCACGAAGAAAAAACAAAAGTAGTTTGGGGACAAGGTCTTAGTGTGCCTGTTATTATGTGAAAAATCAAAAGTGTGCCTGCTTATTATGTTTTAGTGTGCCTGTTTATTATGTTTTAGTGTGCCTGTTTATTATGTTTTAGTGTGCCTGTTTATTATGTTTTAGTGTGCCTGTTTATTATGTTTTAGTGTGCATGTTATTATGTTTTAGTGTGCCTGTTTATTATTTTAGTGGCGGCATGTTATTATGTTTAGTGCGCTGTTATTAGTTTAGTGTGCCTGTTTAATTATGTTTAGTGGGCCCTGTTTATTAGTTTAGGTCTGTTTATTATGTTTTAGGGTGCCTGTTTATTTATGTTTTAGTGGCCTGTATTGTTTTTGGTTGCCTGTTTTTAACTGTTTTAGTGTGCGTTTATTTGTTTAGTGGCCTGTTTATTAGTTTTAGTGTGCTGTTTATTATGTTTAGTGTGCCTGTTTATTATGTTTTAGTGTGGCCTGTGTATTATGTTTTAGTTGTGCCTGTTATTTATGTTTAGTGTGCCTGTTTATTATGTTTTAGTGTGCCGTATTAGGGTTTTAGTGTGCCTGTTATTATGTTTTAGTGTGCCTGTTTATTATGTTTGTGGCCTGTTTATTATTTAGGTGCCTGCCTGTTTATTATGTTTTAGGCGCTGTTTATATGTTTAGTGTGCGTATTATGTGAAAAAAAAAACAAAAGTGTGCCTGTTTATTATGTGAAAAAAATGTGAGCCGCATTTTCCCACACAGTAGTGGTGAAATGGGTATTCAGCCGCGCAGACGTAAGATTACGCAGGACGCATTCATATTTCAAATTACCCGTTAAACCCCCGGGGCAAAACCAGGAGTAACCACCGCCAGTGTTTTTCCAGCAGTACTGTCATGCCGGTATAAATCAAGTGGCACAGTCAACTGGGGGCATAAAAAAAAAACAATTCTTGGTGCACAAAGCGCGAGCCTTATCTGAACCAATTCGAGTTTCGAATACCATGGCCGTACCAAGAATGACGCACGCAGGGAGACCGGCGGAACGGAAGCCCGCCCCACCCAAGCAAGACCAACGCGCCTCCTACCAAGACCTCCAAGAAGGCCAAGATCGCTCCACCAGCCAAAACCGCCCCAGCCAAGGACCAAGGGCTCCTCCAAGCCTCAAGGGTCCCAGCCGGGAGACTCCCTCCCCCTCCAGATCTGTGGACATCTGGATCAAGCGCCCCGCGCGAGGAGGACGCCTCCTCGGTCAACTCCGAACCTGTTGCGCCAGTTGGTGGAGGCCAACGGGATCATCAAGGACTTGCAAGCGTTCCATCAAGGAGAAGGAGAGGAATGGTGAGAGTATTGTTTTGCCCGTCTTCTTTCCTCTCTCCCCCCCCCCCCTTTGCACCGCGGAGCATGGTCGACCCTCGCGTTCTCCTTTTGCCTTCCTTTTCTGCTCAGTGCCTTTGCACAGCAGCCCCTGTTAGCCCTGTAGGTTGCGTCGCCCTGCCCGTGCTAGCATTATCCCCCTACAGAACCCACCCGTGTTCATAGCCTTTTTCCCAAGGAGCGGGAAAAAAAGCGGAAAAAAAAAAAACCAAAAAAAAAATAGGACAAACAAAAACAAGGAGAAAACAAAAAAAAAAAAAGAAGAAAACCAAAAAAAAAAAAATAAAAAAAAAAAAAGAAAAAAAAAAAAGGAACAAAAAAAGAAACCGCAACGAGAAAAGGGAAAAAAAAAAAAAAGAAAAAAAAAAAAAAGAAAACAAAAAATAAACCCAAAAAAAAAAAAAAAAAAAAGAAAATAGCAAAAGAAACACAAGAAGAACAAACAAAAAAAAAAAACACAAGAAAAAAAAAAAAAAAAAACAAAAAAGAAAAAAAAAAACCCCCCCCCCACCCCCCCCCCCCCCCCCCCCCCCCCCCTACCTGTCCGTTCAGATCCCCCACGTCGAAATCCTACCCGATTTTCCCGCGAACCGAACAACGCCCACGCACACGGACTATCGAAAAAAGATCGCACTCAAAAAGCACCCGCAATCCCAACCCATCGAAAGATGAGTGAGGCAGCCGCAGGCTTAGTAGTCGACCTATCGAAAGTTCCGGATTCTGGCCCTCGTTGACCTGCACGATCGACTTGCTAGCCCCAGGGCTCTCAAGAAACTCCGAGCTGAACGGCCTGAACTTTACCAAACTATCGAAGCGGCTCTGGGTATCAAGGATCTGGGGATGCGATCTCACCAGACCTACATGAAATGTGGTCAGGCGTTATCGGAGTTCCATGCAAATCCCCAGACCTACCAGATGCCAGCCGATTTCCTGGATAAACTCATGGCCTTGAACTCACCATCGACAGCTCAGTGCAAGGTCAAGACGAAAGTCTCGGCCCTTGTCCAAGAGTGCGCCGATGGGGAGGGCAAACCGGACGAGGTCGTGTGGAATACCCTGGGTTTGTGCGCGTTCGATACCCCCAGGAACCTTATCAAGTCCATGCAGGACACGATTTGGACCCTGAGCACCTTGTACACCGCGGCACAGGCAGCAGGCAATTTCAAAACCTGCTTCTATGCTTTCTGGGCGTACAAGGCTGCCCGCGACCTCTATGAGGTCCAGTGGAGTGCCCTGACCAAAGCCCTCGGGATTGAGAAGGCGCACGAGCTGTTGATCGAAAGAATGAAACCTTTCGGTGAAATTTCTAACGATCAGTGGGACAAGCTAGTAAGCTTGGCTAAGGGGGTTAAGTTCGAGGATGCATGCATCGCCCTCGCCCCGCAAATCAGACGTTCCCTGGATTACCAGAAGGAACAGGCTGAAGCGAAGGACGGAAGGCCGGTGCGCTGCAGCCACTGTGGCATTGAAGGCCACTCGGCTGAGCAATGCTACAAAGGCAAGAACAAGAGGCAGAGGAAATCGCCAAAGGGGGATGACAAGAAGTGAGCCTTCTAACAAGGCCCTCCCTGCTTCATTGTAGGTGAGAAGGGGGAGTGTGGGAATCTGGTGGATGAGATTGTACCAACCCCATGACTTGGAAGACAGGGAAAAGTGGTTCAACTCGTTCTGGGATCAAGCTGAATGCTGAGAGATGGATATTCTGGGCGGATAAATTAGGAGTCCCCTGTCCTGTAGCAGCCTTAGGCCCTGTTTCTTGGGAATGGAAGACCACCCCTCCAGTCCCATAGAGGTGAACAACCACACCAGTGCCTTGCTCAACCTCCCCCCCCCTTGTCTCTGAGTTAGATAAGGCTGAGAAGCTAGGCTTGATAGAGTTCTTGCAGGCAGATCAGGACCAGGCAGACTTTGTTAGCTGCATCAACCCGTTCGGGGTTAGGATCAAGCCTAATGGCAAGGCTAGAATTCTAGTAGATCCCACCATCACTGGGGTAAATGGTTGTATGAACAAGCTACCTTGCCCACTCACCACCCCTGAAACATTCATGAAGACGCTCACCACAACAGATATGTTGGGTAAAAGAGATCTGACGAATGGATTCTATCATGTTTCCCTGCATCCTTCAGCTAGGAGGTACATGGGATTCAGACACCCTGTGACAGGTAAAATTGGTAGATGGATAGCTCTCCCTCAAGGCACAGCCCAGAGCCCCCATTTTTTCTGTGAGTTGACCAACTTCTCCAAGTTGATTTTCAACCACAGTTTCAATGAGCATGGTGTCAAGGCCACCTGTGATGTCTATGTGGATGATTACCCCATCAGGGTTGATACACACGTAGACATGCAGAGGGCCTTCGAGATCATGGACAGAGAAGCTGAACTGCTAGGACTAGAGTTCAATCCCTCTAAAGATGAAGGTGCCACCCAACCCACAACCAGACTGGAAGTGCTAGGGCTACTGCTAGATGCACCTCTCTTGAAAATGGACCCTCCCGGCCCACAAGAAGCAACTGTACAGAGCAGAAGTCCTTAAGACACTACAGTCAAGGAAGGAGGGAGGCATCCTCAGAAGGAAAGAACTTGAATGCCTAGTGGGGAAGCTAGTCTGGGCGTCTAAGGTGACACCTTGGGGATACTTGCACATCCAACACCTGTTTGATGCCTTATATCCTGTCACCACCAACCATACCACTCACAAACCAAAGGCTGTAATCCCTTGGACACAGGGCACACTAAGTGACCTGGAGTTTTGGGACAGGGCTCTGGAGATGGAGTGGCATGAGTCGGGTAGGGGTACATGAAAGCATGTTGGCCAGAAAGGATGTACACGTGGACAGTAAAGCCTTCAAGGTCCACATGTACACAGATGCCAGCAAGGTATTCGGTGCAGGTGGAACTTTGGGCGATGACACATACTCCTATCCCCGGCCAGAAAACAGGCAACATGTGCATATAGGCATCCTAGAACTCGAAGCATGCATGATTTGCTTACAGCACTGGGCACATGAACTGGCAGGAACGTCAGTACTTTGCTACATGGACAATGTCCAAGCTGTTTCAGCTGTGAATAAGGGGGGTTCTAGGATACCAGGCATCAGGGATGCTCTGGCACAGATGGCACTCACAGGCCTTAAGTATGGGTTCACTGTCAAAGCCAAGCATGTTAAGGGAGAGTTAAACCCTGCAGACGCCCCCAGCAGGGGAAAAGCATGCAGCACCAACAACCATTACATGTTCAAATTTTTTGACAGGCATAACAACCCCCCAGCCACCATTGACTGCTTTGCTGCAGCATATGGGTACAACAAGCATGACGGGTGCACAAAATGGTTCTCCATCCAACACCCACTTGAATCACACTGGGAATCACTTTCTGGCCAAGTGTCTTGGGCCAACATCCCATTCTCTGCATTAGGAACAACTCTGGATCTCCTGTATGCGGCTTGGGTAGCCTCACCCTCTGACACAATTTGCACAGCACTGGTGCCTAAATGGCCAGATGCTATTTGGTTTAGGAAGTACCTTAGGGGCAAGAACCCCAAGTTTAGGGTACTAGCAACTTACCCTAAGGGCGCCAGGATTTTCCTTGACCCCAGTTCAGGAAAAACCACAGGCCCAATTCCACACACCATGCTTGTGATCAGGTCTGCTCAGTAACTTACCCCCCCCTTTCTTCTTCCTCCCAACCCCCATAGGATGTACCATCTGCCAAGGCACCAAGGGAAGGATGCTTAGGTGCACCAATTGCGACCAGCACAGCCACCCTCAGTGCCTCAGCTTGGGCAGGAATGCCATGTCCTGTGGTACATTCAAGTGCCCAGCCTGCATTTTAATTGAGTGCAACCTCCACATCACTAGCGCCCAAGGCCAGCAAGGTGCCAGGAGGTTAGTGATGCTGGAGGGCTCAACCCTGGCTGTCAGTTCGCAAGACACTTATGCAAGTGCTCTTAAGCGTTACACCAGGTGCATGGCTGAGGTATACTTAATTACTGAGCAGGAGGCACTCCCCCCTGGCCCCAAGGAACAAGTGCCACTGACGCTAGTAAAGCTGTTCATGGGTTGGGCGGCAGGTCACTACAAACCTGCCACCATTCAAACAACCCTGTCAGCACTAGCAGAATGGCACAGGTCTAAGGAACTGGACCTTCACACTCTGAACTCCAGTGTTGTGGGACAGCTCTCACAGGCCATCAGGGTGTTCCAGGGGCCTGAGGGAGTCTCCTCTGGCAAGCAGGGCATATGTAAGTCCCTCATTATCAAGTGTCTGGAGACCATGAGGAAGCTGAAGACCCTGCAGCCCCACATGGAGGACTTGTTTACTAGAGACGCAGCTTGGCTAGTGATGGGTTTCTTTGGCCTCCTTAGAAGGAGTGAGCTTATTGCTTTGCGTTTGTCAGATGTAGTGACTAAGAAGGATCATGTAGTTGTCCACATCAGACGCTCCTAAACAGACCAGGAAGGGAAGGGAGCCACTGTAGTGCTCCCAGCCCAATGTAGGGACTCACTTAAGGGAGTCAGGAGGATTATAGATGCCCTCTTACAGCTTAGAACCCGTCAGGGCGCCACGCCAGAGGACCACCTCATCACCGCCTGGGACCTAGACTCCCTTAGCTTGTCTTCCTTCCCCCTTCTTTCAGGTCAGGCTTTGTCCTATCGACTAAAGTCTTATCTCACTGCTATTGCACACTCTCTCCCCAAACTGGACATAGATCCAGCTAGGTTTGCCATGCACAGCCTCAGACGGGGAAGTGTAGTAGCAGCTTGGGCTGATGGGGCAGACCTAGAGACTATTAGAACTCAAGGTAGATGGAAATCAGATGCCATTAAGGCATATCTGATCCCAGACCTCTCGGTCAAGTTGATCTTTGCCTCCAGCCTCTGAGCCTAGCTTTTCCTTTCCCTCTCTTTTCTCTTGATACCCCATCACTTAGCCAAGCCTGCTGTCCTGTACATGCTCCTTACTCCTACACCTTTCCCCCAGTCCCCCCTTTACACTCCTTTCTTTACATGTGGGACTGATTTTTTATTATCCTGAGGGCTCGTGTGTGTGAAATTGCAGTGACTCTTAAATATGGTAGTAGCACAAAGACAGACCTGAACAGTCTGGACTTACAAGCTAGATAGTGCAGTTGACTTTATTTAATGGTAAAAGCTGATAAGACCAGTAAAGCCAGCTAGTGGTGTGATATACCCCCTAATTAAGGGAAATATCACACTCAAAGCTAAAACTTTACAAGGCCCAGCATACACCTTAAATATGCCTACTAGCACTTGTACCAATGGGGGCCCCATCTGAAAGATCGCTGGACCTCTCGGGCAGTGTCTCAATGTCCAGCAAGCAGGCCCCCATACTTTTGCAAATATAAGTACTGACAATGATGAAGCCTGCTTGTGCTTAATTTCCTCAACCCTTAAGGGTAAATTATATGTATTGGAAATATGAAAAAGCAACTGTAAGGAATCTGAGTCAACCGTCTGAATCTGTTTATTATGTTATAGTGTGCCTGTTTATTATGTTTTGTGTCCTCTGGTATTATGTTTTAGGGTGTCTTGCCTTGTTATTATGTGAAAAAAGTGTTGTGCCTGTTTTACTTATGTTTTCGTGTGCCACTGTTTATTTTGTTGCAAAAGTGTGCCTGTTATTATGTTTTAGTGTGCGTTTATTAGTGTTTAGTTGTGCTGTTATATGTGAAAAAAAGTGTGCCTGTTTATTAGGTTGAGTGTGCTTGTTTATTAGTGAAAAAAGTGTTGTGCCTGTTCTTATGTTTTAGTGTGCCGGTTTATATTGAAAAAAGTGTGCATGGGTTAATTATGTTTTAGGTGCATGTTTATATGTGAAAAAGTGGTGCCTGTTTAGTATGTTTTAGTGTTACCTTGTTGATTATGATGAAAAAGTGTGCATGTTTATTATTGTTTTATAGTGTGCCTGTTTATTGTGAAAAAAGTGTGCTGTTATTATGTTAGTGTTGTGCCTCTGTCTGTTTATATGTGCAAAAAAGTGGCTGTTTATTATGTTTTAGTTGTGCCTGTTTATTATGTGCAAAAGTGTGACTGATTATTAGTTTTGTGGCCTGTTAATTATGGGAAAAAAGTGTGCCGTGTTTTTATGTGAACAAAAGTGTTCCTGTTTATTATGTGTGCAAAAGTGTGCCTGTTTCTTAGGTATAAAAAGTTTTGCCAGTTTATTAGGTTTTAGTGTGCCTGTTTAGATTGTTTTTAGTGTGCCTGTTTTATGTGAAAAAAGTGTGTGTTATTATGTTTTAAGTGTGTGCCTGTTTTTATAATGGGAAAAAAGATGATGTGCTCCTGTTTATTATGGTTAGTGTGCTGGTTATTATGTGAAAAAAGTGTGCCTGTTTATTATGTTTTAGTGTGCCTGTTTATTATGTGAAAACAGTGTGCCTGTTTATTATGTTTTAGTGTGCCTGTTTATTATGTGAAAACAGTGTGCCTGTTTATTATGTTTTAGTGTGCCTGTTTATTATGTGAAAAAGTGTGCCTGTTTATTATGTTTTAGTGTGCCTGTTTATTATGTGAAAAAAGTGTGCCTGTTT
Organism: Chlamydomonas sp. ICE-L; assembly: GCA_013435795.1. Taxonomy (NCBI): domain Eukaryota; kingdom Viridiplantae; phylum Chlorophyta; class Chlorophyceae; order Chlamydomonadales; family Chlamydomonadaceae; genus Chlamydomonas; species Chlamydomonas sp. ICE-L. Next base: position 10,896,902 of record JACBWV010000610.1, on the reverse strand, counting down.
ATTATGTTTTAGTGTGCCTGTTTATTATGTGAAAAAAGTGTGCCTGTTTATTATGTTTTAGTGTGCCTGTTTATTATGTGAAAGAGTGTGCCTGTTTATTATGTGAAAAAAGTGTGCCTGTTTATTATGTTTTAGTGTGCCTGTTTATATGTTTAGTGTGCCTGCATGTTAGTATGTTTTAGTGTGCATGTTTTATTAAGTTTTTGTGGCATGTATTATTGTTTAGTGTGCCTGTTTTATGTTTTAGTGCGCCAAAGTTATTATGTTTTAGTGCGCCAGTTTTTTATTATGTTTTTTTAGTGTGGCCAGTTTATTTATGTGTTAGTGCGAAGTTTATTATGTTTTAGTGCGAATGGTTTTATATGTGTTACGTGCGCCTGTTATGTGTTTTTGTTTTTAGTGTGTTTGAATGGCTGATGATGTTTTAGCTGTGCATGTTTATTATTAGTTGTTTTTAGTGTTGCCTGTTATTATGTTTTTTAGATGTGCTGTTTTATTGTATTAGTTTTAGTTGTGCCCCTGTTTATTATGTTTTTAGGTTGCCTGTTATTATGTTTTAGTGTGCCGTGTTGATTATGTTTTAGTGTGCCCTGTTATTATTTTTAGTGTTTGCCTGTTTATTAGTTTAGTGTGCCTGTTTATTATGTTTTTAGTGTGCCTTTGCCTGTTTATTATGTTTTTCGTTGTGCCTGTTTATTATGTTTAGTATGTGCTGGTTTATTATGTTTAGTGTGCTGTTTATTATGTTTTAGTGTGTGGCCTGTTTATTAATGTTTAGCTGTGCTGTATTATGTTTTAGTGTTGCCTGTTATTTGTGTTTTCGTGTGCCGTTTATTATGTTTAGTGTGCCTGTTATTAAGTTTAGTGTGCCGTTTATTATGTTTTAGTGTGGCTGTTTATTATGTGAGTGTGCTGTTTATTATGTTTAGGTGTGCATGTTTATTAGTTTAGTGTGACTCTGTTATTATGTTTTAGTGTGCCTGTTTATTAGTTTTAGTGTGCCTGTTTGATTTGTTTTAGTGTGCCTGTTTATTATGTTTAGTGTGACGGTTGATTATGTTTTAGTGGTGCCTGTTTATTATGTTTTCGTGTGCCTGTTATTATGTGTTAGTGGCTGTTAGATGTTTTAGTGTGCCTGTTTTATTATGTTTTAGTGTGCCTGTGTATATGTTTTAGGGTGTGACTGTTTATTTAGTTTTAGTGTGCCTGTTTATTATGTTTAGTGTGCCTGTTTATTATGTTTTAGGGCTGTTTATTATGTTTTAGGCTGTGCATGTTTATTAGGTTTTAGTTGCCTCTATTGTTTATTATGTTTAGTGTGCTGTTATCTAGTTTTAGTGTGCTGTTTATTTAGTTTTAGTGTGCCTGTTTATTATGTTTTAGTGTGCCTGTTTATTATGTTTTAAGTGTGCATGTTTATTATGTTTTAGTGTGCCTGTTTATTATGTTTTTTAGTGTGGCCTGTTTATTATGTTTTAGTAGTGTGCCTGTTTATTATGTTTTAGTGTGCCTGTTATTATGTTTTAGTGCCTGTTTATAGATGTGCATGTTTATTATGTTTTAGTGTGCCTTTATTAGTTTTAGTGTGCCTGTTTATTATGTTTTAGTGTGCCTGTTTATTATGTTTTAGTGTGCCTGTTTATTATGTTTTAGTGGTGCCTGTTTATTATGTTTTTAGTGTGCCTGTTTATTATGTTTTAGTGTGCCTGTTTATTATGTTTTAGTGTGCCTGTTATTATGTTTTAGTGTGCCTGTTTATTTATGTTTTAGTGTGCCTTGTTTATTATGTTTTAGTGTGCCCTGTTTATTATGTTTAGTTTGGCCTGTTTATTATGTTTTAGTGTGCCTTGTTTATTATGATTTTAGTGTTGCGCCTGTTATTATGTTTTAGAGTGACCTGTTTTTTTAATTTTATGTTTTAGTGTTATGCCTGTTATTATGTTTTAGTGTGCCTGGTTTCTTATGTTTTAGTTGTGCCTGTTTAATTATGTTTTAGTGTGCCTGTTTATTATGTTTTAGTGTTGACCTGTTTATTCTGTTTTTAGTGTGCCTGTTTAGTTATGTTTTAGTGTGCCTGTTTATTATGTTTTAGTGTGCCTGTTTATTATGTTTTAGTGTGCCTGTTTATTATGTTTTAGTGTGCCTGTTTATTATGTTTTAGTGTGCCTGTTTATTATGTTTTAGTGTGCCTGTTTATTATGTTTTAGTGTGCCTGTTTATTATGTTTTAGTGTGCCTGTTTATTATGTTTTAGTGTGCCTGTTTATTATGTTTTAGTGTGCCTGTTTATTATGTTTTAGTGTGCCTGTTTATTATGTTTTAGTGTGCCTGTTTATTATGTTTTAGTGTGCCTGTTTATTATGTGAAAAAACAAAAGGGGTTTGGGGACAAGGTCTTAGTGTGCCTGTTATTATAGCCCCTCCTGGTTGTCTTCGGGTAGTAGCGTTTAATCAGCCTTATTCCATGTTGGGGGGGGGGGACCAAAGTTTCCATAGGCTACTTGGCTACCCCTGATAGAACCACCACAAACATAACAAAGAAGCGACATCCTCTCTACCAACCCACCCACCACATAACAACCCAGATTTCCATTGCTAACCACCCACCAGCCACCCACCAGCCACCCACTAGCCACCCACCAGCCACCCACCAGCCACCCACTAACACGCCTCCATGAATTTACCGACTGCACTTGAGCAGGATCAGTTCTTCAGTTGTTACACTCTTCTGTTTAAGTTCAAAACACACCTCCATGAATTGAAGCTTGGAAGGATCGAATCGGAGGAAAGCAAAGTCGTGCACTGGATCGTAGTAGAGAGGGTAGATAGGCAACTCTTCGCGGTTTAGGAAGATGGCTTCAGCCACAATTGGGCCTGGTGTGCAGGAGAGAGAGAGGAGTAGGTTACATGGAGGATAGGATGGGAAGGGAAAGGGAGGGTGTTTGATAAGGGAGGATAGGATGGGAAGCTGTCCCACACCAAAGACAAGCGGCACGACACGATACAAAAAAACGACCCAACCCAACTCGACCAGACCCGACCCGACCAGACCTAAGCCAAGCCAAGCCAAGCCAAGCCAAGAGAGGAGTAGGTTACATGGAGGATAGGATGGGAAGGGAAAGGGAGGGTGTTCGATAAGGGAGGATAGGTTGGGAAGCTGTCCCACACCTAAGACAAGCAGCACGACATGATAACAAACCAAACCCAATTTAAAAAATGTTTAACAATTCAACCTAATCCAATATAATTCAATCCAACACAACACAACAAATCCTGTCACCGAAATAGTACCAGTATACAGCCCAACCCAATCCAACCCAACCCAACCCGGCCTAGCTCAGCCCAGCCCAGCCCAGCCCAGCCCAACCAAAGCTACATACAAGGAGGCTCAACAAAAGTTACTAAGTGGCCACTCGCCAGGAGCAACAAAATGTCGATTGGTCAGTACGATGCCACGCTTCTTGTTCAACCAAATCCAACCCAATTCAACCCAACCTAACACTGCCTAACCCACACCATCCCAACAAATGAACCACACAAGCATGCTCAACTAAAGTTACAAAGTGGCCACCCACCAGGAACGACAAAATGTCGATTGGTCAGTATGATGCCACGCTTCTTGTCCAAACAAACTCATCCCAACCCAACCCAACCCAGCACTACTCAACCCATCCCATTGTATCCCAGCAATTGTACCACACAAGCAGACTCAACTAAAGTTACTAAGTTGCCACCCACCAGGAGCAACACCATGTCGATTGGTCAGCACACTTCCGCACTTCTTGTCCAAACAAATTCATCCCAACCCAACCCAACCCAACCTAACACTGCCCAACCCATCCAACCTAGCCCAACCCAACCTAACACTGCCAAGACCCAATCCAACCCAACCCAATCCAATCCCAACACATCAACCACACAAGCATGTTCAACTAAAGTTGAAAGTGGCCACCCATCAGCAGTTACATCATGTTGCTTGGTCAGTACGATGTAGCGCTTCTTGTCCAATCCAATTCATCCCAACCCAACCTAACTCTGCCCAACCCATCCAATCCAACCCAACCCAATCCCATCCCAACACATCAACAACACAAGCACGCTCAACTAAAGTTGCAAGTGGCCACCCACCAGGAGTTACAACATGACGATTGGTCAGTACGATGCCACGCTTCTTGTCCAATCAAATTCATCCCAACCCAACCTAACTCTGCCCAACCCATCCAATCCGACCCAACCCAATCCCATCCCAACACATCAACAACACAAGCACGCTCAACTAAAGTTGCAAGTGGCCACCCACCAGGAGTTACAACATATCGATTGGTCAGTACGATGCCACGCTTCTTGTCCAATCAAATTCATCCCAACCCAACCTAACTCTGCCCAACCCATCCAATCCGACCCAACCCAATCCCATCCCAACACATCAACCACACAAGCACACTCAACTAAAGTTGCAAGTGGCCACCCACCAGGAGTTACAACATATCGATTGGTCAGTACGATGCCACGCTTCTTGTCCAATCAAATTCATCCCAACCCAACCTAACTCTGCCCAACCCATCCAATCCAACCCAATCCCATCCCAACACATCAACCACACAAGCACGCTCAACTAAAGTTGCAAGTGGCCACCCACCAGGAGTTGCAACATGTCGATTGGTCAGTACGATGCCACGCTTCTTGTCCAATCAAATTCATCCCAACCCAACCTAACTCTGCCCAACCCATCCAATCCAACCCAACCCAATCCCATCCCAACACATCAACCACACAAGCACGCTCAACTAAAGTTGCAAGTGGCCACCCACCAGGAGTTACAACATATCGATTGGTCAGTACAATGCCACGCTTCTTGTCCAATCAAATTCATCCCAACCCAACCTAACTCTGCCCAACCCATCCAATCCAACCCAACCCCATCCCAACACATCAACCACACAAGCACGCTTAACTAAAGTTGCAAGTGGCCACCCACCAGTAGTTGCAACATGTCGATTGGTCAGTGTGATGTGGCGCTTCTTTCCAACCCAATCCAACCTAACACTAGCCAACACATCCAATCCAACCCAACCCATCCCATCCCATCAAATGAACCACACAAACACGCTCAACTAAAGTTGCAAGTGGCCACCCACCAGGAGTTGCAACATATCGATTGGTCAGTGCGATGTGGCGCTTCTTTCCAACCCAATCCAACCTAACACTAGCCAACACATCCAATCCAACCCATCCCATCCCATCCCATCAAATGAACCACACAAGCACGCTCAACTAAAGTTGCAAGTGGCCACCCACCAGGAGTTACAACATGTCGATTGGTCAGTGCGATGTGGCACTTCTTTCCAACCCAATCCAACCTAACACTAGCCAACACATTCAATCCAACCCATCCCATCCCATCCCATCAAATGAACCACACAAGCACGCTCAACTTAAGTTACCAAGTGGCCACCCACCAGGAGTTATAAAATGTCGATTGGTCAGTACGATGCCACGCTTCTTGTCCAATCAAATTCATCCCAACCCAACCCAACCTAACACTGCCGAGACCATCCAATCCAACCCAACCCAATCCCATCCCAACACATGAACCACACAAGCATGGTCAACTAAAGTTGAAAGTGGCCACCCATCAGGAGTTACAACATGTTGATTGGTCTGTGCTATGCCACGCTTCTCGTCAATGATGAAACCAGTGGGGTAAGAGGAGCCGACCGATTCTGTGTCAAAGGCCCTGGACCAACCAAATTCAACCCATCCCAACCCACCCCATTCCAACAGATAAATCACACAAGCACGCTTAACTAAAGTTGCAAGTGGCCACCCATCAGGAGTTACAACATGTTGATTGGTCAGTGCGATGCCATGCTTCTGGTCAATGATGAAACCAGCGGGGTAAGAGGAGCCACCCGATTCTTTGGCAAAAGCCCTGGACCAACCAAACTCAACCCAGTCCAACCCAAACCATCCCAACCCAGCCCAACCCAACAAATGAACCACACAAGCACGCTCAACTTAAGTTGCAAGTGGTGACCCACTCGCAGCAAAAACATGTTGATTGGTCAGTACGATGCCACGCTTCTAGTCCAACCAAATTCATCCCAACCCAACCCAACCTAACTCTGCCCAACCCATCCAATCCAATCCCAACACAATCCTGCCCAACCCATCCAATCCCATCCCAACACAACCTAACTCTGCCCAACCCATCCAATCCCATCCAACCACAAGCTCATCCCAACCCAATCCCATCCCAACACATCAACCACACAAGCACGCTTAACTAAAGTTGCAAGTGGCCACCCACCAGGAGTTACAACATATCGATTGGTCAGTACGATGACATGCTTCTTGTCCAATCAAATTCATCCCAACCCAACCCAACCTAACACTGTCCAACCCATCCAATCCAATCAAATTCATCCCAACCCAACCCAACCCAACCTAACACTGTCCAACCCATCCAATCCAACCCAACATCATCCCAACAAAGAACCACACAAGCACGATTAACTAAAGTTGCAAGTGGCCACCCACCAGGAGTTGCAACATGTCGATCCGTCAGTACGATGCCACGCTTCTTGTCCAACCAAATTCACCCCAACTCAAACCAACCCAACCCAACATAACACTGGCAAACACATCCAATCCAACCCAATCTAACCCAATCCAGTCTAACCCCATCCCATCCCAACACATCAACCACACAAGCAAGGTCAACTAAAGTTGCAAGTGGCCACCCACCAGGAGTTACAACATGTCAATTGGTCAGTGCGATGCGGCGCTTCTTGTCCAATCAAATTCATCCCAACCCAACCTAACTCTGCCCAACCCATCCAATGCAACCCAACCCAATCCCATCCCAACACATCAACCACACAAGCACACTCAACTAAAGTTGCAAGTGGCCACCCACCAGGAGTTACAACATGTCGATTGGTCAGTGCAATGCGGGGCTTCTTGTCCAATCAAATTCACCCCAACCCAACCTAACTCTGCCCAACCCATCCAATCCAACCCAATCCCATCCCAACACATCAACCACACAAGCACGCTCAACTAAAGTTGCAAGTGGCCACCCACCAGGAGTTACAATATGACGATTGGTCAGTACGATGCGGCGCTTCTTGTCCAATCAAATTCATCCCAACACAACCTAACTCTGCCCAACCCATCCAATCCAACCCAACCCAATCCCATCCCAACACATCAACCACACAAGCACGCTCAACTAAAGTTGCAAGTGGCCACCCACCAGGAGTTACAACATGACGATTGGTCAGTACGATGCCACGCTTCTTGTCCAAACAAATTCATCCCAACACCTCAACCACACAAACACGCTCAACTAAAGTTGCAAGTGGCCACCCACCAGGAGTTACAACATGACGATTGGTCAGTACGATGCCACGCTTCTTGTCCAAACAAATTCATCCCAACACCTCAACCACACAAGCACGCTCAACTAAAGTTGCAAGTGGCCACCCACCAGGAGTTACAACATGTCGATTGGTCAGTACGATGCCAAGCTTCTTGTCAATGATGAAACCAGTGGCATAAGAGGAGCCGGCAGCTTCTGTGTCAAAGGCCCTGGAAGGCATAGGGGAGACAAAGTTTGACCATGGGGACATAGGGGGGACATGGTTTGACCATGGGGACATAGGGGGGACGTAGGTTGACCATGGGGACATAGGGGGACGTGGTTGACCCATGGGGACCATAGGTGGGGACGTAGGTTGACCATGGGACATAGAGGGGACGTAGGTTGACACCATGGGTCACTAGAGGGGGAGTTAGGTTTGACCATGGGTACATTTAGGGGGGCACTTAGGTTGACCATGGGACATAGGGGGGGCAGTAGGTTGACCATGGGGGACATAGGGGGGACGTAGGTTGACCATGGGGACATAGGGGGGACGTAGGTTGACCATGGGGACATAGGGGGGGACCGTAGGTTGACCATGGGGAACATAGGGGGGACGTAGGTTGCCATGGGGACATAGGGGGGACGTAGGTTTGACCATGGGGACATAGGGGGGACATGGTTGTACCATGGGGACATAGGGGGGACGTAGGTTGACCATGGGGACATAGGGGGGACATGGTTTGACCATGGGGACATAGGGGGGACGGAGGTTGACCATGGGGACATAGGGGGGACGTAGGTTGACCATGGGGACATAGGGGGGACGTAGGTTGACCATGGGGACATAGGGGGGACGTAGGTTGACCATGGGGACATAGTTTGACCATGGGGACATAGGGTATCAGTTGGTTGGCCCTGGCCGACTAATGCTTTGCCACCAACAACCATAGTTCCTAGGGTGGTTTAAGGTTGTTGGTTCGTGTTAAGGATGTTTTCATGGGAGCTGTCCCATATGCAGTTGTGCTGCTGGCCGCATGCAAGGCAGTATCACGGTAGTTGAGCAGTTAGTGTAGGCGTGGTGCAGACGCGTCTACAGGGCGTATCTCGTCATTGTCAGCACCCCTGAAGTCCCACCATACACGCACCAGGGCTGCCCATGACAGGGCCCCAGGCACCTTGCTACCTAATACACTTCTACTTCTAATCTTTCTACTTATCCTTTGCTTTCTCCTTATCAGTATCCTTGTCCTTATCCCTATCTCTTGCCCTAAAAAAAAATCCTCAGGCACTGCCTGTACGTGTTGGTTGAGTGCAGGCAAAAAGGTAATGATAATGCCTGGTGGGGCGTGGTGTTATGGGAGCCCCGTCTTACGGCGGTAGAGAACGGGCTCCTACTTCAACTGGACAAAGCTACCATGGCGGTTGACAGCGACCGCAAACACTAAATCGCACTCGTGGGGAATCGAACCCGGCAACTTCTTCATTCTTTCTAGGAGCTCAACCATTGAGCCATTCGTCGGAACGGGGATCAGTGCAGGGAAACATAAATAGGGAACGGCAACATGTCATCATATGATATCATGCCCTCATATGATAGCATATGATGCCGGCAGTCTGACTAGGCCAAAGTTACGATTTATATACAATATCACATGATGCAATGTGTATGATATCATATGATATCATACTCACCTTTGGTCAACATCATATGATATGCCGATCCCTAAATATAACCCTTAAAGAAGCCAAGCGGGCCCCAGCCTATTTTTGGGATTCTGTTTTTGCATACTGTAGCATTCCATTGGACTCGGCCTCAATAGGGACCCGCTTAGCATCTTCCCTGGTTTCAGCCCGTTTCAGTGATACGATTGGTCTAGTGGTCCGCCAACTCGCTTTAACAACGAAGGGTCGGGGGGTCGATTCCCCCTACGGTCACCCCTAGCGATGCAGGTCGCTGTCAACCGCGATGGTAGCTTGTCCAGTCGAGGTGGTAGACCGTTCTCTGCCCGCACACGACGGGTTTCCTTAATATCACGCCCCACCAGGTGTTGTCGTTACTTTTTCCCCCCTGGTTTCTGTGGGTATCGCACGGGGGGACTATGTCTTTCTGTTTCTATGTCTTTCTGTTTCTATGTCTTTCTGTTTCTTTGTCTTTCTGTCTGTTCTGATATCGTTAGTATACAACTGGGTTGCAGTCCAGCCTTTCTGTCTGCTTATCTGTCTGTCTGACTAGGGAATTAAGTTGCAGTCCAGCTACACTGTAAAACTACACCTGCCTGTGTGTGCCTGTGTGCCTGTGTGCCTGTCTATCTGTGTGTCTGTGTGTCTATCTATCTGCCTGTCTGCCTGTGTGTCTGTCTATCAGTCTGTCCGTGTGTCTGTGTGTCTGTCTCTCTACCAGACTGTGTGTCTGTTTCTGTCTGACTGCGTGTCTGTGTGCCTCTCTATCAGTCTGTCTGTGTGTCTGTGAATCTGTGTGTCTATCTATCTGTCTGCCTGTGTGTCTGTCTCTCTGTCTGACAACGTGTCTGAGTGTCTGTCTATCAGTCTGTATGTGTGTCTGTGAGTCTGTGTGTCTATCTATCAGTCTGTCTGCGTGTCTGTCTCTCTGCCCGACAACGTGTCTGTGTGTCTGTCTATCAGTCTGCCTGTGTGTCTGTGAGTCTGTTTGTCTATCTATCTGTCTGCCTGTGTGTCTGTCTCTCTGCCTGACTGCGAGCCTGTGTGTCTGTGAGTCTGTGTGTATGTTTATCTGTCTGCCTGCGTGTCTGTCTGTCTCTCTGTCTGACTGCGTGTCTGTGTGTCTGTCTATCAGTCTGTTTGAGTGCCTGTGTGTCTGTGAGTCTGCGTGTCTGTCTCTCTGTCTGACTGCGAGTCTGTGTGTCTGTCTCTCTGTCTGACTGCGAGTCTGTGTGTCTGTTTATCAGTCAGTAAGGCTGTGTGTGTCTATTTGCCTGCCTGTGTGTACGTGTCTGTCTATCTGTCCCTCTGTGTGTCTGTGTCTGTCAATCAGTCTGTCTGTCTGTGTGTCTGTGAGTCTGTGTGTCTGTCTATCTGTCTGTGTGTCTGTGTCTCGGTCTATATGCGTGTATGTCTACCTTTCTGTCTATCTGTGTGTCTGTCTATCCAGCTGTATGTCTGTGTCTGTCTATCTGCCTGTCTATGTGTCCGTCTATCTGTCTGTGTGTCTATGTGTCTGTCTATCCATCTGTCTGTGTGTCTGTGTAACAGTGCGCATGTCTGTCTGTGTATCTGTCTGTCTGTCTGTCTGTCTGTCTGTCTGTCTGTCTGTCCGTCTGTCTCAGGTGGTTCCAGCATGCACCATGAGGGCATTAATCATGATCCAAAGTTTAACCCAAAACCCAAAACCATATACATGCTCCAAGGGCGAGGTGTCGCACAGCGTTGACCTCGGACCTGCTCAAATGGTAGGAAGTGGTTGGAAGTGCTGGGAAAGCGCTAGGAATCTGCTGGGAAGTGCTGGTAAAGGAAAGCCATCATGTCAGGCACTCCAATGCAGCTGTAAGCTTTGGGCTTAGCACAGTGGCTGGCTAATGGAGCTGGATAAAAGCTGCTATGTGTAGCCTACAAAAGAAACAGTGGCTGTTCTAATCCGTGGAGTAGGGTGGTGGTGGTGGTGGTGGTGGAAGGTGGTGGTGGTGGTGGTAAAGGGTGGTGGTGTTGGTGCAGTTTGGTTTGGGGTTGGGCTGCCCTGAAAGCCCAGGGCTTTGGTCTTCAGTTGGTGCATGAGAAGCCATGATCTGGAGGAAGGGGTGGGTGGTTGTGGTGGTGGTGTAGGATGGTGGTGGTGGTTGTGGTGGTGGTGTAGGATGGTGGTGGTGGTTGTGGTGGTGGTGTAGGATGGTGGTGGGGGTTGGCTGTGCTAATCGCAGCAGCTGTTCCAAGCGTCCCAGGAAAGAGCAAGACAGAGTGTGCGGTTCTGAATGTTGACTAAAGGTGTTTATGTATACCGTGCGGCGGGACCAGGCTGGACCTCAACTTAGTTGTGTAACTGGTCAGCAGAGTGTGAGGTTCTGAATGTTGACTGTCTTGGCAAGTACTATGTACCGCCCATGTGTAAGACCCGCTGTGGCTGCGGGGGACCTCTGGGTAATCATCGTTCATCTCCCGGGACATGCATTAAGGTGTTTATGTTTACCATGCAGTGGGACTGGGCTGGACCTCAATGCTGTTGTGTAACTGCTCCCCAGAGTGTGTGGTTCTGAATGTTGACTAAAGGTGTTTGTGTATACTGTGCAGAAGGACTGGGCTGGACCTCAACTTAGTTGTGTAACTGGTCACCAGAGTGTGAGGTTATAAATGTTGGCAAAAGGTGTTTGTGTATACTGTGCAGAAGGGTGTTGTGTAATACAGTCTACCATAGAGTGTGGTTCTAAGTGCTGACTCAAAGTGTTTATGTATACCGTGCAGCGGGACCGGGGGGGACCTACACTTTGTTGTGTAATGCTGTGCACCATAGAGTGTGGTTATAAATGTTGACTGGAGCTGCTTATGTATACCGTGCGGCGGGACCGGGCTTGACCGCAACTTTGTTGTGTAATACCGTTCACCAGAGTGTACGGGTTGTCATAGTGTTCACTGATGGCCAGGGTTTTCTTGAATGGTGCTACAAAAGGTTATGATAATGCCTGGTGGGGCGTGGTGTTAAGGGAGCCTGTCGTACGCGGGTGGGGAGCGGTCTCCTACCTCAACTGGACAAGCTACCATCGCGGTTGACAACGACCTGCAACGCTAAGAGCGACCGATGGGGGAGTCGAACCCCCGACTCTTCATCCTCAAGCGATCTGGTGTACCACTAGACCATTGTATATCACTGAAAGGGGCAAGTACTAAATGTACCTTCAGCGAGGGGACAAGTGCTAAATGTACCTTCATATTTTGGGGGTGCTGCATTAGAGTCATCTAGGCTACAAGGGTTCTTTAGGACATCTAGATCTAGATGTCCTAAAGAAAGCCCATAGCCTAGCAGTTCCTGACAATGAAATGTTGCTTTGGGGGGCAAATAAAGCTGTTAGTAGCACCCCAAAGGCTACTAGGAGCACCATGGTGGTACATTAAGATGCTGCTTCCTTTCCTCGAATAAAATCCTGCTGCTGGCCACACTGATGCTGCATGAGGACACACGCAGGCTCCATGGGATTACCTCATCATGTTACGACGCCGGTCACACTGATGTTGTCGTGAAAGAACCACCGCAGTGCGCCTGGGATAACACTCAATAAATGTTACGCCGGTCACACTGATGTTGCGTGAAGACACGCGCAGGCGCCATGGGATAACACTCAATAAATGTTACGCCGGTCACACTGATGTTGCGTGAAGACACGCGCAGGCGCCATGGGATAACACTCAATAAATGTTACGCCGGGTCCCACTGACTGTTGCGTGAAGACACGCGCAGGCGCCATGGGATAACACTCAATAAATGTTACGCCGGTCACACTGATGTTGCGTGAAGACACGCGCAGGCGCCATGGGATAACACCCAATAAATGTTACGCCGGTCACACTGATGTTGCGTGAAGACACGCGCAGGCGCCATGGGATAACACTCAATAAATGTTACGCCGGTCACAAGGATGTTTTTTTTTTTTTTTTTTTTTTTCTGGTGAAGACCCCGCGCAGCTCATGGATAACACTCAATAAATGTTACGCCTTCTGACAAGGCGTGAGGTTGAGGGGACCAGTGTCAGCTGCACTGGCCAATGCAATTGTTCAGCCCTCTTCTCTTGTGTTTTTCTGGCTTGGTGCTCTGGATTGCCTGCCTCGGCATCCCTTCCCTTCACGCTCCCCTTTCCGCTCTTCTATCCGTCTCTAGTTTGTTTCCTATTTTGGACTTGACCTAGTTTGCTTTCAGGTTTGTGGGGGTGCCTTAAAAACCCTCGTGCTTCCTGTTATAAAATTTGATGGTCTGCAGGCTGTGCTGCTGTCCAGTCTGGGCATTGATTTGCTGAGTTTATGTAACGACTCCTCTCTCAATGCTAACAACCAGCCCGTTCGCTTGCATAAACTGGGCAACCAATGACCGGAGTACACTTATGTTTCATGGGATTACTTTCTTGCTCCATCGGGGGCTACTTTTCCACGCCTTGAACTTAGACTGCTGCCTGTTTGCTCTCTCAACCAGCCTGAGGTTCTGACTCACCTCGTTTGAGTGACCCTGCAAGAGGCATTCAAAAAGTATGGGTGTGAGAAGGCACTGGGAAGGTGGACCAGTCAGCAGGCAGGTGTCAGGTAGGTATGAGATCGATGGCAAGAGGCAATGCAACAATTTTCGCGTAGCTTAAACGCTGCGCTGATCACAGGATATCGCCAACACTAAGGCGGAAGCGTTCGCTCCTTACACCCCATGCCCCCAGTGCATGGGCCCATCTGTTCATTCATCATATTCTACTCTGCTACTATCTCGCCCTCACTTCAAAACAATGACGCATGGTACAACGCGATCCAGAGCTGCGCGCCAGTCTGCTGGGCTCGCATGATGTACGAGTGCGGGATCTAGCTCAACGCTGCCTTCCTCAACTCCGGCCATTTTGTCTAGGTATTTGGATGGCCTGAATGCTTGACCTGGCAGTCTATTACTATGCCGTGGGATATGCTAGGCTTGGCAAATGCGAATGGAAGTGTGTAGTGTAGCCCATGTAACGGTTACTAGTTGGTTGGCACGCTAGTAACAGTTGCGAACTTCGTCAGAGCAGGCTGGGTAGGAGTTCAACTGTCAGATGTACTACCCTTGCCCCAGGACACTTGGGGGGTCTCGGTCCTGGATTTCTTTACCTTCTTCTAGCTGTCACCTCTGCACTACATGTATGTATGTTATATGAAGTGATAAAAGCTGTCCAGGTGAGGGGCAGCTAACTATTACTGGAAATATCGAGTATGTGACTTCGCTTGTTAGCTCCAACAATAGGGTTGTAGAATTTAGGGTAAAAACCAACCCCTAACCCCTTGCCCAAGAGCTTACAGCAATCGGTTGTGTAGTTGTTTCGATTGCGTTGGTGGTTGGCCTAATAACATGCAAACGGGCGGGCCCCCTCAACCACACACCTCGTAATAAGGCGTATTATTCATTTATTCATTTAATCATTTACAATTGGGTTGCATTCAACCTGTGTATGGCCCTATCTATTGCAGGCTACATGCGGTACATACATCAGCTTCTAGCTACCTCCACTCCCAGATTACTGAGCCAAGATGACCATAGCTAGTGTGTCTGAGATGGAAGGTTTCTGATGCTATTAAAAGCTTTGGAATTAGCCTGGAGGGCGGCTAATGCAGTGGGCTGGCAGCTGATATGCATACCCACCCCACCCCATACCACAAAAAGTAAATAGTATGGGTTTGATTTCTATAATCATATTGAGATTAGGGATTTGAGGTTGGGTAAGTCTCTCGAGCCTAATTGGCTACCCCCTGGACTGTTACATGTGGTACATGGACTGCAATGCCCCCTGGACTGTGGCATACATAGACTGAAACATAAATTTAGAGGATCAAACAACAGGAAGACAGGACGAGGTAACAAAAACATACAGGTTGCAAAACTACATATATATATATATATATATATATGTAATTATGGGGGTGGATTTTAGGGTAGCCTGCCTTGTGTCGTGATGAGGCGTACCATTTATTTACTTTATTTGTTAACAGTGAGTATTCATCATTTACAATGAGTATTTAAAAAAAATGAGTTACAATGAGTATTCATCATAGCGTTTTATATTATAATCATGCATTTCATATTAGAATGTCCGTTATATGCTGAGGATATACACATTATGTTTGAGAAAATGAAAATGAACCTGAATTGGTGGATAAAAACTCCAGCATGAAGCTGGTCATGAATCCCGATTCCTTTGAGGGATGGAAATACTTAATACAATCTATAAAAATGCGATAAGAATCGCACAATAAATTGTCATCCCAGATGAGATGATGATTTAATTAATCTGTTGAATTAAATGATCTCTGTATCACGAACTCAGGACCCCCGTCGATAAAACAATTGTTGTGGGTCCAAATCATCAGTTTTTTCTTCTTTTTAAGCCCTTCCTATCACGCTCGGGCAAATCCCTTTAGCCTATTGGGCCTACCCCTGGAGTGTTTACACATACATAACAGAGCCAAAGGCCCCCTGCATTTCTGATCACTACGGTAGGACTGCATTTCTGATCACCAAAAATATAACACAGTACTTACACAGTGCGCTACAACACGATGGTGCTACGTGTTTCGACAGTGCCGAAACACGTAGCACAGTTTGCCGAAACACGTAGCACTACGTCACTGTGTCACTACGATACGATACTCTGAGCCAAAGAGGGCGCGACCTGGGGCAAAAGATGACCGAGGCTGCGCTGTTTAATAGTACATTCACATAAGAAAAAACATTGCGCTAATCAGATTTGAAAAGGAAAACAATTGTTCAGGGTTCTGACGGCAACACGGTTTACTACGTGTTGGGCAGGGGGTACCCCAGGACAGTTTTCCAGACAAGTCCTAAGCGCGTGCGCGTGTCGCGACACAGAAAAACGTAACAGTTACAGTTACGGCCAGTGCAGGGGGCGAAAAGGCAAGGAGGGCTGGTAGATTCGCCTGGTGCGCGCCAACAAAGCACCCTTTTTTGCGGCCCGCACCTAACCCCAACATACATACATCAACCCCTCTGACATCAACCGGGATCTCAACACTCGCACCTCGCCCTCGTACATCAAGCGGGAATGCATCCCGGAATGTTGCCCAGACTCTACTACGCGTACGCGCCACGACAGCAATTTTCGACCACCATTGGGTAACCGATTTTTAACGGAACGCGCTCCCAAACGTCATTGCGCGGTTCATATTAGCAGCGACCCTACTAAAGTAGCAATCTTCTCATTTGATTCACAGTCTAATTTTCTTGCAATTTTATAACAGTCCAGTAAAAATGATCGCCTCAGTGTCCGGAAAAGTCATGTGCAAGCCTTCCATGGCCAGGGTGAGCATCAGCTATGCTTCTTCATTGATGCTGTATCGATTGATTAGTACGAAGAATAGCCAACCTTCGAGTATAATCATGCTAGCCGCAGTTAATGCCTCCCGTGCCCTTGCCGGAGCCGCTACCCTCGCCTTGAATGACCGCCACTATGCGCTTTGACCGTTCTCTAACCTGTTTTGTTAGTCCACCAACCCACCCCACTCATACCACAACCTCCGTTCCTCGTTTTGTGCACGAGCAGTCCAAGACCGTTGTCCGCTCTGGCGACAAGGACGAAATCTACATCGGCTTCCCCAAGAACGACTACGATCGTAGTGAGGGTCGCAAGGGCCGTGTCATCAAGGGCGACCCTGCGAAGTATCCCTCAAGGGATGGAATGTTTACTGGAGGATGGGCTGGAGGAGAGGCCGGCCTGTGGCAGTTTAGGGAACAGATCGAGGTACGACATGCATTCGCTTGCTACAAAAACTCGCTGGCTATTCAGATTTCGGATGCTGCGCCTGACTAAGCCTAGGCATGGTTGTTGGTGGACTGCGCCAGAGGGGATGGTTGAATGGTGGACAGCGCCAGTGGGTCGGGTGGCGGACTATGCCCTGGGGATGGTGGACTGTTGGTGAACTGCGCCAATGATGATGGTTATCCATTACACATGGTTGGATCTAAGGGGATATTGACGCATGCAAGTCGAGTGTAGCTGTGCCAGATAATAGCTGTACCTATCTATATAGACTCCATTTCATACTGCATGTCCCATCGCCTCCCTTGACCCGGTCAAGTCTTGCGTGCTTTTGGAGTTCAGCAGGAAGAGTCCAGCAGTGATAATGCCACCAGCAGCTCCATCGTCCTCTGGCATGCACATGCAATTTCCTCATCGATAGCCCCGCATTCTTCCCTCGGATGCTCTTGCCGCAACTTTTTCGCCATGCCCGTGTGTCTGGCAAGGTTTAGGATTACCCTGTAGCGAAGCCCGTCGTACTCATTCGACGCACGAGCCGTGAAATGCTGAATGCAGTGATGGCGGTCGTGTCTGCGTCAGTGCCGTCAATTACCCCGTGACCCACGTTGTTTATGTCGTCTCATGTCAAACGTGTCGATTCATCGTTGGATACTATGAGTCCTGGCAGAAGGCTCAACCATCCATTCACCAAACTACATGCCTAGCAACTTGGTAGGCAGCATGGTACATGTTAGGTTGTCGGTTTGCAGGCAAGACAAGCTTGTATGATGCACTTGAAGGAGAGGTCACTGCACAGGTATGATGATGATCCCGCATGTTGTTGCACAGGCTTGTCTATTACAATGTGTGTAAACTGTGACTTTTCTATTAGATAACATTACATTAAGTCACGTAACTTTGTCATCGAAAGGTCATTGTTGGCCCAAGAATAGCCCGCTCCACAACAACCGGGAGGGGTCTTGCAATTGTAATGATGATGTCCCCCATGTTTCCTTCAGGCTGAGAAGAAAGGCACCAAGAGCTCTGGTCCTATGCCCAAGCCCAATGGAAGCCCTGCTGCAGGAAAGACTGCACAGTATGTTGGCTTCGGCAAGGAGTAAGTTCCTGTGTTCAAATATTTTCCTGTTCTTTCCATGCTATTGATCGGTTCTATCTCTGTTGGTCAGCTCGTTGGTCGATCTGCAACTGCATCCATCCGTCTACCTCCTTGCATCCATCTTTCTAGCTGCGTATATCCATGCATCCATTTATCTACCTCTATGGGTGTATACCCATCTATCTATCTCTTTATCTGCATCCATCTATCCCTGCATCGATGCATCTATCTATCTGCGTCCATCACGCACCCATGTAGCTGCATACATGCATGCATCTATCTGCATGCATCTTTCTGTCTGCATCCATGCATGCATCCATCTATATTTCTATCTGCATCTATCCATGCATCCATCTATATATTCATCTATATATCCATACATCTATCTATATATCCATACATGCATATATCTATCCATGCATATATCCATCTATCTATCCATGCATCTATCCACCTATCCATCGCATGCATATATCTCTCTGTCCATTCCATCTATCCATGCATCTATCCTTGCATTTATCTATCTACCCACCCGTATCCGTATGCATTTATCTATCTACCCACCCGTACCCGTATTTATATTTATATTTATCCGTGCATGCATCTATCTACCTATTTATCCATGCATCTATCTATCTATCTAACTGTCTATCTATGCATGCATCCATCCACCCATCTATCCTCCACATGTCCATACATCTGAATTCATGCATCCATCTATCCATCTGCGTCCATCCATTCGTATATCAACATCCATGCATCCGTAAAGCCACCTGCATCCATCCATACAGACGTCCATATGTCTGCATCCATCCATCCATCCACACATCCATACATATGCACCCATCCATCCAGACGTCCATATGTCTGCATCCATCTATCTATCCCAATCCCTCCATTTATTCACACATCCATTCATATGCAGCTATGCATCTATCTCAATCCAGTAACGTTGTTATCTCCTTTTCTTTTTTAATACCCTGTTTTAAATTTAACATTTTAATCGATGATGTAATGGATGAAAGAAGTGTGTTGACATGCGGCATGGCACGCCCCAAAATTATGTATGGCGAAGTAGGCCCCTAATCAAATGAGCCCCCACTTACCAAAACCTTTACCTCTGAGATCTTGTTCGACCTGAACTTTAAACCTTTGAGTCGAAACCTGAACCCTAAACCTCTTTTACTTACGTGGGTGTCAACTTCCCCCCACCCCAAACTTTTGGAAGAATCGTTGTTCCCTGCTGTGCCTATGCTGGACAGTCATCTGGCATATAATATGTCATCTAGCAATGTAGTCAACCATGCAGTCTGTCATCTAGCACAGTCAACTGTTGTCTTACACAAAACCTCCTTCCCAACTCACCATTGCAGTCAGCTTGATCTGAAGAACACCGGTGTCGCTGGCCGTTTTGTCTACGACGATGACGAGAAGTACCCCACGAGATGTAAGTAAGAAGGAGAATCTTGGTGGATGTTTTGAGTAACTGAATTATAATGAGAATTACCCTCACAAGGGGATCTTGTCAGATTTAGTGATTAACTGAATCGTAATGTGACGTATCCTCACAAGGGGATCTTGTCAGATTTGGTGAGTGACTGAATTGTACAGAGAAATACCCGAACAAGGAGGATGTTTTATTTTTTATTTATTTTACTCTGCCCTGTTGGTTGCGCTTCTGACATGATATCATACAAATTGCATCTAATGACATTGTTTATAAATGGCAAATTTGGCCTGGTCAGGCTGCTGTCATCAAATGATGACATGGTATCATATGATATCATATTGCCGTACCTCATCTGTTAGCTTACTTTGCACTGTTGGCCCTGGAACATTTCTGGCGCGTGCAGCCGGAGTCCCTGTTGGATTTGGCGGTGGAGATGATGCCCCTTGTACTGTTTACCCTAGACGTTATGTACAGGAACACATGCTGCATGCTCAAGAAGCCTACTTTGCACTGTTGACCTTGCACTTGGCTACATAGCTTCAGCCAGCAATTTAGCCGCTCGCCGTCTTAGGCAGTACACATAAATTGACCAGGAACACTGTTGACCCTTCGGAAGTGGACATAGATTGAGCAGGAAAACTGTTGACCCTTAGGAAGTACACATAAATTGACCAGGAAAACTGTTGACCCTGCAACCTTTCTTGACACATGCAGCCGAAATCACTGGTGGATTTGCTGGTGGAGAGGTTGGCCTCAAGAGCTTTGCTGCCACTGGCGAGGTCAAGCTGAGGAAGCCTGGACAGGCTGGAGTGAAACAGCAGGAGTCTCCTCTGGCCATCGGCTTCTTGCTGCTGTTAGCTGGTGCTACAGCCGCTGTCGTCCTCACCGTTGTCTCTGGCGGCGTAAGTTTCTTACTTTCTTGTTCATTGGGTAGTCACTGAAGCTGTATAGTTGTAATGGTCAGCAAGTGAAGGTCGGCGGAAGTTTCTTGCTTTCTTGTTCATTGGGTAGTCACATTAGCTTTATAGTTATGATGGTCAACAAGTGAAGGTCTGCGGCAGAAGTATCTTACCTTCTTATTCATTGGGTAGTCACAGTAGCTTGATAGTTATAATGGTCAGCAAGCGAAGGCCGGCACCGCACACAATCCAGGGACAGCGTTTGAGTGCTTAAATAGCTTCATGTACCTTTTTAGGGCCATAAATGGGTTTTGATTTACAATACAGTCGGGTAAAAACTAGCGATCGCTATGTATAGCGGAAAACAAATCACTGGCTGTGGGTGTTAGTTGGGTTATGTAGCACCGCCTGATGACTTATGACTGGCCATGAATCGGCTGTCGTTCTTTTTTGTGTGTGGGGTGAGGTAGAGTCTCCCTGCACTAGTCCTTCCAGTCCAGGCCTAGTGAAAGAAGACTCCGGAGCTTGGGTCTCCCTGCACTAGTGCTAGACTGGAAGGATAGATGTGATGTTGCGCAGCCTTTCCTACTCGGAACAAGGGAGTAGGTGCCCTGAGGTTGGCGGGAGGTGCTGACGCACCTAAACACTGCATGCTAACACACACACAGACACACACAGATTTCCTCCCAAATGATTGTGGCTGCTTGACAGCTATCGGCATTGAAGCGTTATTGAAGCCTAACCCTCCACTGACCCTCACATGCTCGCAGGATGCTTAAGCAATGCCCCTGCGTTCGTCAAGAGCACAGTTTTGACGAACCAAGTTGACACACAATTAGTACTTGAGCTTCTGAGGGCCAATAGGAGTGTCAGAGTTTTTTTTGTTCCTGGCTACGACTGGGCGCCCCCAGCATTCACTTTACTACTTAACTACATACAAGCAGACACATCCCGGTTCAGCGAATGGTTCAATGGTTGATCATATCGGTGGACTGAAGAAGGTGCTGGGTTCGAATCCCTACGGTTGCGCTTAAGTGTTTGCGGCCACTGTCAACCGCCATGGTAGCACTGTCTAGGTAAAGGAGCAGCCTGTTCTCTACTGCGGAAGGCATGGCTTACCTGATACCATGCCCCACCAGGCGTTCTCATTTACAAGCAGACAAAAAGCATGTACATTGTTTATACTGATTCATTCTTAAGCTACATTTTGAGACCACCAGCACTAGTTTGCGCGGTCCATGATACATACATGCTACATGAATTGGTGGCAAAGAAACTTGAATGGGTTGAATTGTTGTTCTTCTTCAATATTGACCCCTAGTTGCGTGGCTCGTAGCGAGCACATTGGCGCTTACCAGCGCGTGTAAAATCTGTGCACTTGAACTTGGTTACATAGCTTCAGCCAACAATTTGTCTACTTGTCGGCTGCGAGATCTGTACACTTGAGCATGAACTTGAACTTGGTCACATAGCTTCAGCCAGTAATTTGGCTGCTTGCCGTCTTCAAGATCTGTGCACTTGAGCATGATGCAATACCTTGCCGATGAGGATTCAGGCCCCATGATTTTGTACCTTCAATTTGTGGATTTGGTGGCTAGAGATAAATCTTAGATTTACAAGGTGTACAACATCGCAAGGGCATTGCGACGCAGATGTCTGAGGGTCCTTGGCATCTTCGAGGGTCTAGGAGCATCTCAGGCGATCTGTGGCGACATACCGTACCAAGTAAATAAATGAAGTCGTCAAGTCCCTAATTAAATCCCTACATGGTTCCCCATTCCTGGAGCTCTGTATCCTGAGGCGCAACAAATTTTACAGTCACAGCGGGGGCCCAACTGAACAACCCTGGGGAACACTATCGGTACTACTGAGCAACCAAATAATAAGTCTGGGTTGTAGATTGATACCCCCCCCCCCCAAAAAGAAATTAACGGCCAGTGGAGAGCGTTCTGCCATCAGGATCTTGCCCCGCCTTTCCAACAGGTGCCTACTTACCGCATGTAGGAATATCTCCGCCTTTCTGTCTAAATCCTTGGTGGCGCTGGTTTGTGCACGGGGTGTGGAGGTCATACCGGTACTTCCTGGGGTGAAGATCCTTTCAACTAAAGAAAAGGAGTGTCTTTGGAAGAGATTTTCGTGGGTACCGCAAGGGGAGACTTGGAATTTGAAGACATTGAGCAACCCAGAGTTGGCTGAAAAAACATGTAACAATCCAATCCTTTGGAGGAGACAACATTCCCTGATTCAGGGTTCAGGACCAGGCAGGTTAATAGCCCCAATGTGATGGTACCGTGGGAACGATTTCTAAGTTGCATATAATCGTGGACAAGCTGAGGCAGCCCAGCAGGAGTTCTGGCCAGGTAAGCTTGGTCCCCATTGTGGGAATGTCGCACGGGGGACTTGGAATTGAAGACTGTGAGCAGCCCAGAGTTGGCTGAACAACTATGTAACAATCCAATTCAATCCTGGAATCTGGAATCTCGCTATATCGTTATCAGATCTCATGTGCGGAGCCTCTCTTACAGAAGAAGGTAGGCAGTTAGGCACCCTTAGGTCGGCGGAAGATACCATCATACCGGTATAATGAGTTTTGCTAATCCTGTTTCACGGAATCACGGAACCAAAAGCTTTTTGCAAAAAAAAAAACGTTTTGCCCATCTAACTGTGTCCTGCCATGTGTAGTGCAGGGTACTACATTTTGTCATTTTGGGTTGCTTCAAAAGCGCAACTGCTTCCTTTGGGGTTGCTCTTTTGACTCAACTGAAAACGAAAATCTGCGTGCTGCGCTCACAGGGGTTTACAAAAATGCTTCAACCGGGCAGTCGGGCTCCAAAACCTTGCGCGCTAGCGCGCGAACGCACGCGTCATGTACTCATGTAGTACCCTGGTGTAGTGGTAGTACCCTCCAGGCTCAGTGGGGACGACCACAGGAAAGCGCAATTTCCATCCGCTCCTACTCACGAAGCTTCCATGGTACATTTTCTGTTTTGAAGGGATTATCGCTTAGGATTCCTGACCGACCAAAAAAACAATGTGTCCGACAAAAAAAAAATGTTCTCCAAACTTCATGTTTATCGAATATTCGGGTTCTCCTTGAAACTCTATGACCCCTTTATTTTGTTATTCATGTTTCGCCAACATATAAGCCTCGTAAATGGCGGTACAAAGTACAAAAACACACCCTGAAAAGGACAAAAATAAGGTTTTGCCCCAATATTCTCCAAATGTAAATTTTATTGCATATTCGGAAACGCCTTGAGATTCTATGGTATGTAGCACTAAGGAAATCATGTTTTGGCCACATATAAGTATCGAGAAGTGAGGTACAAAGTACGAAAAGACCTGGCAAAAAATTATAGCACAAAATCGGACATTTGATGTTTTTTCTCATGATTTGAAACCTTTGTGAGTACATTTAAGCACTCATTGTACTTCGAAAAGCAATTATACGGCATTCAGACAAACAGCAGCTCAGACCCCTTCTACTGGGCACGTGTCATTATGGCCTCCAACAGGGGAACCTGCATGGAGTTGGGAATTTCTCCGATTGTGACTGCCGGCATGGTCATGCAATTGCTAGCTGGCTCTAAGATTATTGAGATTGACAACAATGTCAAGTCAGACAGGGATCTGTTGGCTGGAGCCCAGAAGCTGCTGGCTGTCCTGATCACCTTTGGAGAAGCTGTGGCCTATGTTGTGTCTGGTATGTACGGAGACGTGCGCGAGATTGGTGCTCTCAACTCCATCCTCATCGTAGCCCAGCTGTGCTTTGCCGGTGTCATCCTCATTTGCCTTGATGAGCTCATGCAGAGGGGCTATGGCCTTGGTTCTGGTATCTCCCTCTTCATTGCCACTAACATTTGCGAGTCAGTAGTCTGGAAGGCCTTCTCCCCCTTCACTATCACCTCTGCCCGAGGCTCTGAGTTTGAGGGTGCCATCATTGCCCTCTTCCATCTCCTCCTAACCCGTGGTGACAAGATGAGTGCGCTGAAGCAGGCTTTCTACCGCCAAAACCTGCCGAATGTGATCAGCCTGATGTCCACTGTCGTTGTGTTCTTCACTGTCATTTACTTCCAGGTAAGGAGTTTATTCTTATGAAATGAATTGAATTTCACCCCATTAGGTGGGCCTCCCGACTCAAACCAGGTGCACCGAGGATTCAGATTGAATGGTGTTGCCATTCCTACAAAAGGGTGATGTAGTCAACTGAAAATGAATAAATAGTACGCTTTGTTACGAGGCGTGGGGTTGTGGGGGCCAGCCCGTTTGCTTGCTTTGCGGCCAACAACGAACGTGTAGTCAGCTAGTAATGTACCCGGTTTGTGCTCAGACTGATTATGCAGTTAATTAGTCATGGACTTTAATTGTGCTGTGAAATGTACTTCATCGCATAATCATCCAGCTACAGCGTATGCAGTGATTTTTTTTTTTTTTTAATTTCGTGTCTTGTGTGTATTCATGTGAGAATGAATTATGAGAACGGTAGGGTGTCTCAGGTCCACATGCATGCCCACACATTCGTGGAACCATGCTGTGTCTGGAGGTGATTTTTGGGGTGGGGTGGGGAGGGTGGGGGGGCACAGGTGTTTTCTGTTCTGTAATCCGGCACACAGCACACACACACAGCGCAGGTGTGGCCAACAGCTGCATGTTCAGCATTCTGTTGGAAACATATAAAACGGTCATTGGATCTTGGCAGTAGTATGACCTCACTCATGATTCATCCATCTCCATCTCTAAGGAGCATTTCCTTACGCCACATGTGCGGGTAGGCAAATTAGTTGAGTCAGACTTCCTTGCCCCCGTGACTTCTCCCCATACCCCAAGCCATCCACGATTAACCCTGATCATGCCTGAACGCATCAGCACCAAGGGTGACAGAATTTACGGTTCCATTTTTTGATGGTGGCACACACACACTGGCCCAGATGTTGGCCGTAGCTGCCCCACTTCTAAGCTGAATAACTTTTGACAAGAGCCTAGCCTTCAAACCTATTCTAATGTCTTGACTTGTGAAACACGAACGTCTTCGTGAACTTGAACTTAGTTACAGTGTTTTTATTACCGCCCTCAGTTTCAGATTTCTGTAGTCCAGGTTGAGTAGCTACTTGGGCTACTCATCCCTCATTTCAGGAAAGTTGCGTAGCCATCTCCTGGTCGAGCGCGTAGCCTGGGGGGTTCGGGGCATCGCTTCTCAATATCGGGGTGTCCGGGCGGTGTAGCATTCGGCAGAATGGCGACGCGTCATAGGAAAAAAAACTCCTTAGTTACATGGCTTCTCCTGCGTGTAAGGCTGCTTGCCGTCTTTGGCGGTACCATAATCAACTCATATATAAGCATTATTTCCAAAATATACCTGATCCAATCTCATCATGCAATCATTGGTAAACAATTGCAGCTTCACACGACCTTCCACCTCTTCTCTTCCCCCTTACTGTTATGGGGAACGGCAATGTGATATTATATGATGCCGGCAGCCAGACTAGGCTAAAGTTACCATTTATATACAATATCATATGATGCAATTTTGATGAAATCATGTGATATCATACTAGCCTTCAGTCTACATCAAATGATATGCCGCTCCCTACTCACTAGTCATGTAGCGGACCAAGCTGTTCTACTTTTCCAAAAGGCCCATCATATTTATAGATATCCATCCATCCCTCATCATCATCATCATATTCCCACACCTCTACTTCAAATAATATTATATATACTACAGGGGGGGGGGGGGGGGGGGGCAGAGAGACAGGTTTTGGACGGCATGTTCAATATGGTGTCCGATTCAGATGTGAGTTGGAATTGTGGAAGTTTCATACAAAACGAGGGGGAAAATAAAGTTGAAGAAAAGTCCCCCCCCCCCCCCCCCCCCTCCCAAAACCCGATTACCTCACCCTACCCCCCCTAAAATGGGGGTCATTCGAAAGATCTTTCGTAAGGTTGCTCAAACGTGAATTATCGTTAAGTTAAGTTCAGATTTGGGCCGCTTTGGTTGAAAAACACTTTTGTACAACTTTATTTTTGGCTTCAATAAAAAAAGTTTGAGGATTAGCTCTATCCAAAGCGAAGATGCGGCACGGCAGCTTTTTTCTCCCCCCCCCCCCCCCCCCCCCCTTGATATACTAATACTATATTCCCATGCCATAACTTAAAATGATATCACCTACGTATATATAACCTACGTATATATTTCCACGCCTTTACTTATGCAATGGCACCTCTTCTATTCACTGCAGGGCTTCCGTGTGGATCTGCCTGTCCGCAACAAGAGGTCTCGCGGACAGCAGGGATCTTACCCCATCAAGTTGTTCTACACCTCCAACATGCCCATCATCCTTCAGTCCGCCCTAGTCTCCAACCTGTACTTCATCTCACAGCTCCTGTTCAAGCGGTACAGTGGCAACATGCTGGTGCAGCTCCTTGGCCGCTGGCAGGCATCTGAGTTTGGCGCAAACCTAGTCCCTGTGGGTGGTCTGGTCTACTACATCTCTCCCCCCACCAGCTTGCTTGCGGTTGCAGCCAACCCCTTGCACGCCGTCTTCTACACCGTCTTTGTTCTCTCGGCCTGCGCACTCTTTTCCAAGACCTGGATTGAGGTGTCTGGATCCTCTGCCTCCGACGTTGCGAGGCAGCTGAAGGATCAGCAGATGTTCATCCAGGGTCACCGTGATACCCAGGCCTCACTGAAGAAGGAGCTCAACCGCTACATCCCCATTGCTGCTGCCTTCGGTGGCATGTGCATAGGTGCCCTCACCATCGCAGCTGACTTTCTGGGCGCTAGGGGCTCTGGAACTGGTATTCTGTTGGCTGTCACCATCATCTATCAGTACTTCGAGATCTACGAGAAGGAGAGATCCCAAGGAGGGTCCATCTTCTAAATCACATTCTTAGGATAAGCGTAATTTCGGATCATTGTCCTAATTTCCACGATGATTATGATACTGACGCTCTATCTATTTGGGGGGCCAACTGCGTACACTGTTTTTTACACCAACTTCGCAGTTAACATTGTTTGACGATTTTTGTTTTTAGATTGATAGGCATATTAGCTGGTTGTAGAAACCCATCTTGAATAGTTCTTCCGGATTTTCAGAGAAGCACTTGTAACTGACACATTCACAATAGAAGCGTCCTGGCCACACAACCAGTTCGTTTGGTCGTCGGTTGGTGTCTCTCGCCAACGTTAAAGGCGCCTACTTAATTAGCCTCCTAATCCAAGTCGCTAAGCTGTGCGAGAAGCAAGGGCTGAGACGATTCCGCAGGAAATGTCTGTTCTCAGTTTGGTGTGATGTCACACCCTTACCAGTGGAAGTCAGATCACCTACAGACCTGGTTGGCAGGCTGCCCACTAACGTCATCACATGGGGCATGACCATGCAGCCTTGCCTCCATACATACCAGGCCTATGAAGCCTAGCACCGCTCAATTAAATCGTTCATCGCTCGTGCTATCGAGTGATATTATATTCTTCTGAGATTTGCACACCACATGTCATAATTGTTTCTGGGAGCTGATGTGTGTTGTCAATGAAATTAGCATTGCAGCATATCAGTCTACTGCCTTTAAGGGATAATTCAGCGCTGCACAATGTGTCCATGTAACCCCACTAGTCTACTTCCCTAGCAAAGCGATCGTGGCATTTCAAGCTTGGAGTTTAACATATTTTCAGCCAACTCTGGGCTGCTCACTGTCTTCCAATTCCAATTCCCCCTGTGCGATACCCACAAAAACCAGGGATCACACTATGAGTCTATGGCACTAAACAAATTAGACAGTTTAAAGACTTTCCCAGGACATGATGTATGCTGAATTGCTGCTGCTGCTGATGATGGGTTGGTATGGGGGCTATATCGTGACCGTTGAGTATGTGACCGAGCTGGCAGCAAGCTTCACAAGTGATTATTAAACACAAAAAAAACCTTTTTGGAAGGCACAGGGCACCTTAATATGATGCAGCCTACTTGTAAAAAAATCCCAGATTTTTCAGAGGCCTCCTTGATGTACTGATATACCATATTTATATTTTGCTACATCTACATCTATAGAGATCTATTGGTTGGGGCCATATAGATCTATTTGCCGCACCCTATTTATAATGCACACATTTACTCCGCATTTAATTGATTATTATTTATATATGATTTATACTGCACAGGTTTATCTTATTTATTATTATTTATACTGCATATTTTTACTCCGCCGACAGACCGTGAGCAGTCCGACGGCTGATGAATCATGCAGTCAAGCATCGTATAGTCACATGGTAATGAGAACGCCTGGTGGGGCGTGGTATTAAGGGAGCCCTGTCTTACGGCGGTAGGGAACGGGCTGCTACTTAACCTGGACAAAGCTACCATGGCGGTTGACAGCGACCGCGAACACTACAGCACACCGGTAGGGGTTCCAACCCTGCACCTGATTTCATCGAGCTCTACCATTGAGCCATTCATCAAAACGGGATTTGGCACATTGGTAATCGATCATGCAAGCAACCCCCTTCTGGTAGCATGGTAATCAGGGTAATTCAAAGCGCGCGCTTTCGAGCGCTGACTTTTTGACCCCCTCTGCGCTTTAAGCGCAGTTTTTTGCAACCCCCTGTAGGCGCAGCAAGCAATTTTTGCGTTTTTTGCACTACAAAGCGCAGTTTTTTTGTTTTCAAGTGCGCTAAAGCGCTGGCCAATATGGCCATTTGAAGTACCCTGATGGTAATACATCAAGTCGTTGCATTGTGAGCGCTAGTAGCTCCTCCTAATTAAGGGGGCCTGGAGGCGCGTCCCGAATGAAATTAAATTAATTCTGAATTCAATTGATTGTAATTGATTTTAATTCATTGCAGTGTGAGCGCTAGTAGCTCCTCCCAACTATACCCAGGCATTTTGTACGTGGATTCATCCTATCTAAGTCCGTGACCTAGTCTTCCCAATGTCCCAAAACACTTAGGCCAACCTTCTCCCATCAAACACAAACAAGCTCCGGTTAAGGAAGGTTTGGAAAATTGAAGCCCGGGAGTGCTTCGGCATCATATAACAATTATCAAATGATGCTCAGAGCCCCCCCCCCCCCCCCCCCCCTCCCCCCCTGCACGCACGCGCACACACACCCCGAACCTGAGGTTCTGAGCTTGCAACTACTTCTGCGAGCAGCTTCTCAGCAGCTTCTGCGTATCGCCCCCCCCGACTTGGTGACCTCTATTTCAATCAACATCAGCTTGCTACCACTTCTGCAGCTTCTCAGCAGCTTCTGCGTTTCGGGCCCTTGACTTGGTGACCTCTATTTCAATCAACATCAGCTTGCTACCACTTCTGAAGCTTCTCAGCAGCTTCTGCGTATCGGGCCCCCGACTTGGTGACCTCTATTCAAATCAACATCAGCTTGCTACCACTTCTGCGCTTAGCTTCTCGGCAGCTTTCACGTACTGGGGCCCAGGCTTGGTAGCCTCTATTTCAATCGTCGATCCGCCTGCAGGTCTGCTTTCAGATGCTGCTATTGCAGTTGCTGATGCTGATGCAGTTGCTGACGGAGTTGCTGATGCTGTTGCTGACGGAGTTGCCGATGCTGTTGCTGATGCAGTTGCTGATACTGTTGCTACTGCTGCTGCCGATGCTGATGGTGCGGCCGATGCTCGTGAAAGCCCCGAGGTCCGGCCACTTGAATTAAACACGGGCCGGTTCTTGGAGCTGGCCCTGCTCAATGCACTGCCATTGCTGGACACTGGGGGGAGGGGGGAGGCTGCAGCCGAGGTCGGGACAGGGGAGGGGCCCATGCTCGACTTGCTTAGGAGGCCAACGGAGCCTGCGCCACTGGAGCTGCCTCGCCAGGCGTCAGTAGCTGCAAGGTCGGCGAGGTAGGGGTGAGCTAAGCACTGCTCTCCTGTAAAGCGTTGCTTAGGGTCCATGTGGAGAAGGCCAGCCATGAAGTCAAGCTCCACCTCGTTCATCTTGCCCTCGTAGCGCTTGGGCAGCCCGCTGGGCTTCTTGATGTTGAACACGATGCCGGTGTTGTGTGGGTTGGTATCGAACATCTGCTGGTGGTCCGGGGCCATGGGGCCCAGCACTTGTTGCACCTTGTACAGCTGTGGAGGGAAGGAGGGAGGTTCTTAGAGAAGGAGGGTGGTATAGAAGGATGGTGGTAGGGAAGGATGGTGGCCCGGGGCCATGGGGCCCAGCACATGCTGAACCTTGTACAGCTGTGGAGTGAGTGAGTGAGTGAGTGAGTGAGGAAGTGAGGAAGTGAGTGAGTGAGTGAGTGAGTGAGTGAGTGAGGGAGGAAGTGAGTGAGTGAGTGAGTGAGTGAGTGAGGAAGTGAGGAAGTGAGTGAGTGAGTGAGGAAGTGAGTGAGTGAGTGAGTGAGGAAGTGAGGAAGTGAGTGAGTGAGTGAGTGAGTGAGCAAGTGAGTGAGTGAGTGAGTGAGGAAGTGAGTGAGTGAGTGAGTGCGTGAGGGTGGTTCTTAGAGAAGGATGGTGTCCCATACATCAACATGCCCCCCCCCCCCCCCCCCCCCCCCCCCCTTCCTCCATCTCCGGGCCTATCTCTCAAACTTGTTCCTTTACTAAGACAAAGGACAAGGTCCCCAGTTTTTTAGTCGTGAATTCATACATATCATTTGCGATACTGATGTTTGTGATATCTTACACGTCATACACATTATTTGTGAACCTACCTGGTCCAGGCCAGGCATCTCCAGCAAACAAAGGCTCTCCATTCATGAGCTCTCCTAGTACTCAGCCAATAGCCCACATGTCAACAGGGGGACCATGCATTGACTGGTTGTGAACCTACCTGATCTAGGTCAGAGTCTCCAGCAAACATCAGCCCTCCTTCCATGAGCGCTCCCTCACCTCACCACACCCAACCCCACCACCAACCGACCCACAGAGGAGCTGGAGTCTTTAAAAGACAAGATGAGAGCCCACCTTAACTTACCCCCCCCCCCCCCCACACACACACACACCACCCACCACCACACATTCACCTTCCCACTCACTATGTGGGCTCTCGGCGAGGAGAGGGAGGAGCTCATCAACTTAAACTACCCCTAAATCACTTCAACTATCCCCCCCCCCCCCCCCCCCCCCCCCCCCACACACACACACACCACACACACACACACACCACCACCAAAACCATTAGTTTACAGCCGATAGCCCACATGTCAACAGGGGGACCATGCATTGACTGGTTGTGAACCTACCTGGTCTAGGTCAGAGTCTCCAGCAAACAAAGGCTCTCCATCCATGAGCTCTCTTAGGACACGGCCAATAGCCCACATGTCAACAGGGGGACCATGCATTGACTGGTTGTGAACCTACCTGGTCTAGGTCAGAGTCCCCAGCAAACAAAGGCTCTCCATCCATGAGCTCTCCTAGTACACAGCCAATAGCCCACATGTCAACAGGGGGACCATACATTGACTGGATGAGAGGACCCTCGGGGTCCATCCCACTGGGGTGTGGGGGGCCTAGAAGGAGCTCTGGTGCACGATACCACCTTGTGGCCACGTAGTCAGTTAGGGATTCACCTGGGAATGGCACACAAAGGATGCAATAATTTAGGTTTGCGGTTGTTTTTGAGTTGTATACCGGTAATATAGGTTTGAGGCTGATTTTGAGTTGTATACCGGTAATATAGGTTTGAGGCTGATTTTGAGTTGTATAATATAGGTTTGAGGCTGATTTTGAGTTGCATGCCGGTAATTTAGGTTTGAGGCTGTTTTTGAGTTGTATACCGGTAATATAGGTTTGAGGCTGATTTTGAGTTGTATAATATAGGTTTGAGGCTGATTTTGAGTTGCATGCCGGTAATTTAGGTTTGAGGCTGATTTCGAGTTGTATTGAGATGAGAAGACAGTTCCACAAGTTCAATAGCTAAAAAAAATAGCTACAAAATAGCTACAAGAAATAGCTACAAAAAACATTAACACGTAAAAGACGTATACAACGCGGCAATAATATAGGATAAGTTGGTGTGTTAGTGTGTAGTATGTGAGCTCAGGTTTGGAGGTAGGATTGGGACTTCGGGAGGTGAACTCAAGTTTGACTGCTATTCCAGTAAATTCAGAGGCCGAGGCTGAAGCGCAGCCTCCGACCTTGTGGTAGGGTTTACATCCGTTTGGTGTTGGCAAACGGATTTACTTCACCCGGAAATGGCCAACACCAAATCAGCCTTAAGTACCGTGAGAACTTCATATTTGACGCGGATTGAATTTGTCCCACTTGCCCTCGTACATCTTGAGTACTGCCTGCCTGGACAGGGCTGCTCATGCTGATAAAAAATAGCTGCACACATAGCTGACACATTTGCACGCAATGTGATCTACTCAGAATACGATTCCGAGCAGATTGGGATGTGTACAGCTTTGTCCCACACTCTTGTGCCGGAGTAGGGGGTTTAGGGGATTAGGCACCTACGAAGATGCATGACTAAAACCTACCTGGACCATTAATGAAACGAGCAAAACCAAAGTCACACAGCTTCAGTTGTTAGACACCCACGGAGATACATGACTAAAACCTACCTGGACCATTCATGAAGCGAGCAAAACCAAAGTCACACAGCTTTAGACGTCCATTTTCATCAACTAGGATGTTCTCGGGCTTGATATCTCGGAACACAACGTTCTGCGGTGAAGGGGGGAATTACAGGGGATCAGCAGATTTGCTGGGGACCAGATCTTGCAGTGCTTGTTACAGCCATCCAGACACACACACATGCATACACACAGGCACACGCACCCACACACACAGGCACCCACACTCAAAGGCACACACACAGGGACATACACACACATACACACACACAGGTACAACCACAATCACACACAGGCACACGCACAATGACACACCCACCCACCCACCCAACCCACAAGCACAAACCCACGGGCACACACACACAGTGATCTGGTCCCACCTTAGAGTGAATGAATCCGATGGCTGTGCAGAGCTGGTACATAATGAGGCGCACAGCTTCACGGTCCATACCCCCCGGTTGAGCCTCTAGCAGCTCCAGCAAGTTGCAGGGCACAAACTCCATGACAATGAATAAGTGGTCTCGGACATAAAACTCATCAACCAGCTCAACCTGCACACAGTATAGGGTTTAGGGCTTTAGGTTGAAGGGTTCAGGGTTTTAGGGTATTCAGCTCCAGCAAGTTGCAGGGCACAAACTCCATGACATTGAATAAGTGGTCTCGGACATAAAACTCATCAACCAGCTCAACCTGCAAGCAGTTAAGGGTTTAGGGTTTTAGGGCTCAGGGTACGCAGCTCTAGCAAGTTGCAGGACACAAACTCCATGACATTGAATAAGTGGTCTCGGACATCAAACTCATCAACCAGCTCAACCTGCAAGCACTTTAGGGTGTAGGTTTCAGGTTTGAAGGGTTCAGGGTTTTAGGGTACCCAGCTCCAGCAAGTTGCAGGGCACAAACTGCATACATAGTATGCTGTATTACGAGGCGTGAGGTTGAGGGGTCCAGCCTGTTTGCTTTCACTGGGTCCAACCACCAGACGCTGATAAATAAATAGTATGCCTTATTACGAGGCGTGAGGTTGAGGGGTCCAGCCTGTTTGCTTTCACTGGGTCCAACCACCAGATGCTGATAAATAAATAGTATGCCTTATTACGAGGCGTGAGATTGAGGGGTCCAGCCTGTTTGCTTTCACTGGGTCCAACCACCAGACGCTGATAAATAAATAGTATGCCGTATTACGAGGTGTGAGGTTGAGGGGTCCAGCCTGTTTGCTTTCACTGGGTCCAACCACCAGACGCTGATAAATAAATAGTATACCCTTATTACGAGGCGTGAGGTTGAGGGGGTCCAGCCTGTTTGCTTTCACTGGGTCCAACCACCAGACGCTATAAATAAATAGTATGCCTTATTACGAGGCGTGAGGTTGAGGGGTCCAGCCTGTTTGCTTTCACTGGGTCCAACCACCAGACGCTGATCAATAAATAGTAATGCCTTATTACGAGGCGTGAGGTTGAGGGGTCCAGCCTGTTTGCTTTCACTGGGTCCAACCACTAGAAGCTGATAAATAAATAGTATGCCTTATTACGAGGCGTGAGGTTGAGGGGTCCAGCCTGTTTGCTTTCACTGGGTCCAACCACCAGACGCTGATAAATAAATAGTATGCCTTATTACGAGGCGTGAGGTTGAGGGGTCCAGCCTGTTTGCTTTCACTGGGTCCAACCACCAGACGCTGATCAATAAATAGTATGCCTTATTACGAGGCGTGAGGTTGAGGGGTCCAGCCTGTTTGCTTTCACTGGTCCAACCACCAGACGCTGATCAAATAAATAGTATGCCTTATTACGAGGCGTGAGGTTGAGGGGTCCAGCCTGTTTGCTTTCACTGGGTCCAACCACCAGATGCTGATAAATAAATAGTATGCCTTATTACGAGGCGTAAGGTTGAGGGGTCCAGCCTGTTTGCTTTCACTGGGTCCAACCACAAGATGCTAATAGTAGGAACTTACCACATTGGAATGCCGAAGAGTATGCAGCAGCCGAACCTCACGCTTGCTGGCTCAGGGTTTTAGGGTTTAGTTAAACCCTAAAACCCTAAACCCAGATGCTGATAGTAGGAACTTACCACGTTGGAATGCCGGAGAGTATGAAGCAGCTGAACCTCTCGCTTGCTGGTGCGCTTCACGTCATCCGCGTCAGGATCATCATCCTCAATCTTGAACTCCTTGATCGCCACATATCGGTCGGTGCCCTGAATTTTGCACTTTGTGACCATGCCATAGGCTCCCTCGCCCACTAAGTGCTGTACCTCGTATTTCTGGCCCAGAATGCGCATGCCGTTTTGAATAGTGTCGTTGATGGTGTTGGAATGAGCCCCTCGAGATAGGGACTCTCTGAGATGTTGCATTGGAGAGATGCCCTGTGAGGGGTGGTCAGGTTTGGATTTTAAGAAACCACACAGAGGATTTTGCGTTGCGCATGCCGTTTTTAATGGTGTCATTGATGGTGTTTGTGTGAGCCCCTCAAGATTTTGACTCTCTTGAGATGTTGCATTGGAGAGATGCCCTGTGAGGGGAGGTCAGGTTTGGATTTGAAGACATCACACATAGGATTTTGAGACAACAGTGTCCACGTTGCTGTCGTCGATGTCCACGTACTCAGCAGCAGCGACATCATCAGACTATATATCATTAGGGAACGGCAAGTTGATATCATTTGATATCATATGATGCCGGCAGTCTGACTAGGCTTAAGTAATCATTTATGTACAATATCATATCCCTATATTCCACTGCCATCAAGCACAAGCCAACAAGAGACCCCAAACTCCCTCTCCACTATTGTGTACTACACCCAACCAAGCCCAAACCAACCAAAGGTAATGATAACGCCTGATGGGGCGTGGTGTCAAGGGAGCCCGTCGTACGCGGGTGGGGAGCGGTCTCCTACCTCAACTGGACAAGCTACCATCGCGGTTGACGACGACCTGCAACGCCAAGAGCGACCGAAGGGGGAGTCCAAACCAACCAAGCCCCACCAGCACTCACATATGGGGAGACGGAAACCAGCCCAGTGTCCACGTCGCTGTCGTCGATGTCCACGTACTCAGCATCATCGACATCGTCAGAATCTATATCACTGCCATCATGAACCAGCTCAATAGATTCATAGTCGTCTTCCCCACCCTTGCCGTCAGGTCGTTCGCAGCCCTCCAGGCCAGCGTGTTGGTACGAGTATCGGACGGGGGCCGAGTATGAGTGGTGGCCAATGACAGGTTCCGGGAATTCTGAGTCCCCGAGGACCGTCCAGGGCTTGGGCCCCTCCTCGGACTCTCTGGCGGTCGGGTTCAGGGGGCTGGGAGGGGGCAAGCCCGGCTGCGTGGGGGGCCGTGAGCTGCCATGCGAGGGAGCGGCTGAACGGTTGGAGGTGACCTTAGATCCAGGTGTTGTTACGCGCTCCGGTAGGGAGCCGATGATGCTTTCCAAGATGGTATCCACCTCCATGCTGGATTGCCATGACAGCCCTGCTCGGCTGCTAGCTTGACCTGACAGCCTTGCTTGGCTGGGTGCTTGACCTGACAGCCCTGCTTGGCTGGATGCTTGACCTGACAGCCCTGCTTGGCTGGATGCTTGACCTGACAGCCCTGCTTGGCTGGATGCTTGACCTGATAGCCCTGTTTGGCTGGGCGCGGTACCGGGCTTGGAGCCACGTTCAGTGATTGGTAGGAGGATATCGCTCAGATCATCATAGCTCTTGCTTGTATCCATGGCCCCGGCGAATGGCGTGGCATCAGGAGGCTCACCTGTGACTGTGTTTGGTGGTGTTTGTGGAGTGTGTGTTTGTTTTGCAGTGTTTGTGGAGCAATTGACTCGGTGTGTGTTTGGGTCAGTGTGTATTAGTGTGTGTGTGTGGATATGGGAAAGTGTGGGGATGGTGGTGGCTTCAGGAGGCTCACCTGTAGCTGTGTTTGGTGGTGCTTGTGGAGTTGTTGTTTGTTTTGCAGTGTTTGTGGAGGAGTTGACCGTGTGTGTGTTAGTGTGTGTGTGCGGATGAGGGGAAGTGTGGGGTTGGTGGTGACTTCAGGAGCCTCATTTGTGGCTGTGTTTGGTGGAGTTTGTTTTGCAGTGTATGTGGAGGAGTTGAATCAATGAGAGTGTCAGTGCGTGTTAGTGTGTGTGTGTGCGGATGAGGGGAAGTGTGGGGTTGGTGGTGGCTTCAGGAGCCTTATCTGTGGCTGTGTTTGGTGGTGTTTGTTTTGCAGTGTATGTGGAGGAGTTGAATCAATGTGTGTGTAAGTGTGTGTGTGTGTGCAGATGAGGGGAAGTGTGGGGTTGGTGGTGGCTTCAGGAGCCTTATCTGTGGCTGTGTTTGGTGGTGTTTGTTATGCAGTGTATGTGGAGGAGTTGAATCAATGAGTGTGTCAGTGCGTGTTAGTGTGTGTGTGTGCGGATGAGGGGAAGTGTGGGGTTGGTGGTGGCTTCAGGAGCCGTATCTGTGGCTGTGTTTGGTGGTGTTTGTTTTGCAGTGTATGTGGAGGAGTTGAATCAATGTGTGTGTAAGTGTGTGTGTGTGTGGATGAGGGGAAGTGTGGGGTTGGTGGTGGCTTCAGGAGCCTTATCTGTGGCTGTGTTTGGTGGTGTTTGTTATGCAGTGTTTGTGGAGGAGTTGAATCAGTGTGTGTGTAAGTGTGTGTGTGTGTGCGGATGAGGGGAAGTGTGGGGTTCGACAGTGGCTTCTGGAGACTCACATGTGGCTGAGTTTGGTGGTGTTTGTTATGCAGTGTTTGTGGAGGAGTTGAATCAGAGTGTGTGTAAGTGTGTGTGTGTGTGGATGAGGGGAAGTGTGGGGTTGGTGGTGGCTTCAGGAGCCTTATCTGTGGCTGTGTTTGGTGGTGTTTGTTATGCAGTGTTTGTGGAGGAGTTGAATCAGTGTGTGTGTAAGTGTGTGTGTGTGTGCGGATGAGGGGAAGTGTGGGGTTCGACAGTGGCTTCTGGAGACTCACATGTGGCTGTATTTGGTGGTGTATGTTTTGCAGTATTTGTGGAGAAGTTGAATCAGTGTGTGTGTGTGCGGATGAGGGGAAGTGTGGGGTTTGGTGGTGTATGTTTTTCAGTATTTGTGGAGAAGTTGAATCAGTGTGTGTGTGTGGATGAGGGGAAGTGCGGGGTTTGGTGGTGTTTGTTTTGCAGTATTTGTGGAGGAGTTGAATCAGTGTGTGTTTAAGTGTGTGTGTGTGTGTGTGTGCGGATGAGGGAAAGTGTGGGGGTTGGTAGTGGCATAAGGAGCATCACCTGTGGCTGTTGCCGAGCTCTCTTCTTCTGGTGATTGTTTTTCGCTCAGTACATCTTCCAGGTTCAGGACAAGGTTGGAGGGTAGGAGGGACTTGGACTCAGACACATGAACCAATGACAGCTCAGTAGCTGTAGAAGCTACGGCAGGGTCTTGGGCCGGAGACGGGGCCCCAAGTGACCCTTGAGCGTCCGTAGTTGGCGTGGTCTGGGCCTCCTGTACAGCTGACTGAAGAGCCGGGTGTGCGAGTGGCTTGTGCTGATGACCTGGCGGTGGCAAAGCAGGAGTAGGACCACGCCGTGCGTACATCGGCGTTCGGATGGCCCCTTGTACTGTCCCCATGTTGGCACGCTGTTGTGCCAGGCTGGCATGCATCGCCAGCTGAGGCAGTGGAACCGGAATCGGTTTCGGAGCCATTTGTCCAGGTTGTCTCTGCTGTCCTCTGCTCTGGCCTCTGCTGGCACCCCTCATGTTGTCAGAGGTGGGGAGGTGCAAGGTGCACGGTGTGACAGGCCGTGGGTCGTTTGGCTCAGCCACTAGCTTGGGTAGCAAGTCTTGCGGGCGCAGGATGCGCAAAGGGCCCGCCTTATCCTGCTGAGTGAACTTAGACTGCAGGAGGCAAGGGGGGCAAGGGGGATGGGTGTGTGTGTGGGGGTGGATAAGTGTGTGTGGGGGTGGATGGGTGTGTGTGGGGGTGGATGGGTGTGTGTGGGGGGGGGGATGGGTGTGTGTGGGGGGGGATGGGTGTGTGTGGGGGGGATGGGTGTGTGTGGGGGGGGGATGGGTGTGTGGGGGGGGATGGGTGTGTGTGGGGGGGGGATGGGTGTAAAGGGGGCAAGGGAGGGCCAGCAAAGATCAGCAACAGATGCAGTACGATCTATCTCGTCTCACAATCTCATGCATTACGATCTCATCTCACGATCTCATCCTTTCGTAACTGTGTGTACGTTGTTACAGTCCAGGGGTAGCCAATTAGGCTAAAACCCTAAAACCTACACCCTAAAGCCTGAAGGGACTTGCCCAACCATGATATCAGGAGGGTCTAAAAAAAATGAACTGAAGCCAACTAATCGTTTTAGCGACAGGGGCCCTGAGTTCGTGCTACATAGATAATTTGATTTTACAATGAGAGAGCGAGAGGGAGAGCAAGACCAAGAGCGACAGTAAGAGCAAGAGGGAGAGCAAGAGCAAGAGGGAGAGCAAGAGCAAGAGCAAGAGCAAGAGGGAGAGTAAGAGCAAGAGCAAGAGCAAGAGGGAGAGCAAGAGCAAGAGTGCAGGGTACCATGCCCTGAGACTTAATTAGTGAGAAGTATTTTGACTGCTACGGGCCATGGAAATAATAGCAACAGGGACTAACAGCAGGAAAACATGAGCCAGGGAGCTAAACAAACAAAAAACGCCTGGAGGGGCGTGGTGTTAAGGGGACCCCCCCATCGGCCGCAGCTGGGGAATGAGATGAGCCTGGGAGCTAAGAAGTATAACTTTGATATGATGTAAGCCCGTCCATCGCATACTTACAAGGCGGTTCCCTTAATACCCATTGGGCACGTCCTTAGAGGTCATTCTGTGGCAATTCTTGGATGTTCAAATTTTCATTTTTTTTAAAACTTGGTTATGGCGGCTTTCCCCAGCTGCGGCGTACGGGAGGGTCCCCTTAACACCACGCCCTTCCAGGCGTTTATTTTTATTTTTATAACTTTGATTGCTACCAGCTAAAGAGTGTTAGCATATATGAGTAGGGAACGGCAACTAATATTAGTGCTTGAAAAACTAATATTAATACAGTGTCACAATAATATTAATACAGTGTCACAATAATATTAATACAGTGTCACAATAATATTAATACAGTGTCACAAGAATATTAGTTTTTCAAATACATTTTAAATTCTGATGAGACGGCGCGTCCGACTAATATTATATAATATTATTAATATAATATGTTCACTAATATTATATAACATAGCCGATCCCTATATATGAGCAACAGCAGCAGTACAGCGGGAAGGTTCCCTTAACTTCACGCCTTGTTACAAGGCTAACGTTTTTCAATTTTCAACAGCAACAGTAATAGCAGGTCAGCATGTGTATGTGTGTATGTATTTTAAAGTCCAGGGGTAGGTCAAATAGGCTCAAGGGACCTGCCCAACCGTGACAGGAAGGGCTAAAGAGAAGCTTTTAAATTGTCCAATCCACTTAGTGTGCCCCCTGGTTTCCATCCCTGGACAAGTCTTTAAACTGTCTAATCTGCTTAGTGTGCTCCCTGATTCCCGTTGGTATTGCACGGGGGGGACTTGGCATTAGAAGACGGTGAGCAGCCCGGAGGTAGCTGAAAAATATGTAGCACTTCCCTTCCTATACGGTTGGGCAAGTCCCTTTAGCCTATTTGGCCTACCCCTGGACTGTAACATACATACATACATACATACATACATACATACAACAATTCAAATCCAAGATTAATACCTTGTGCACTGCCTTCACTTGGTTAGGTCCAAAATGGGACTGGACTCCCTCCACCACACCGGCAAGATCTGCACCAGTGCGCGTGGCATTCACCTGCGGAGTGTGCAATTGGTACCTTGCTGCTGTTCCTGCTGTCATGGGTGGCGCTTCAGGGAAAGCATTGCTGACAGTGCTGTGCGCTCCATGGGCTGGCGCGGTCTCCGGTGCAGCATCCCACACTTCTATCCCTGGTGCCCCTCCCACGCCCTCTGCTTGACCTGGCGCTGTGCCAGGGGGGTCGGTCACGGCGGGAGCGGTACCTGGGGATCCTACCCCTGCCTGGCTGTGAGGCGAGTCAGTGGCTGCTGCACTGGGCAGGGCCGGCATCGACTGCCCAAGGCGGGAGGGGGATACCATCGTGGGCATCATGGATCCAGTGGTGTGCGATGGGTGGACATGTGTAGGAGCAGTGTAGGTGGCTGCGCGCTCCTGGGGGGTGACGCCAGGCATGAACAGGAGACCTGAGCCTGTCTGGATATGTGTAGGGGCAGTGTAGGTGGCTGCACGCTCCTGGGGGAATGCCCCAGGCATGAAGAGTATTCCTGACCCGATCTGCAGGCCTACTACTTGAGTCTTTTGCAGTTTCCCGCCCTGGCCGATGGTCAGCGTCGTGGGGGCGCAGATGGCTGTGATCAGTGGCGGGGCAGCATCGTAGCGCATCACTGGGTGGTGGTTTTTCTCCAAGGGCTGGGACAGCGTTGCAGGTGACTCATTCCAGTAGGCCTTGGGCGTCGTTTTCACACCTAGTGAGAGGAAATGGTATAATAAATTAAGAGCACTTGGTGGTGGTTTTTTCCAAGGGCTGGGGCAGCGTTGCGGGTGATTCGTTCGGTAGGCCTTGGGCGTCGTTTTCACACCTGGGGGTGGAAATCAAATAATTAAATTATAAGCATTGGTTGGAGGTTCTGTTCCAAGGGCTGGGACAGTGTTGCTGGTGACT
Source organism: Chlamydomonas sp. ICE-L (assembly GCA_013435795.1). Lineage (NCBI taxonomy): Eukaryota > Viridiplantae > Chlorophyta > Chlorophyceae > Chlamydomonadales > Chlamydomonadaceae > Chlamydomonas > Chlamydomonas sp. ICE-L. The sequence goes on along the minus strand of JACBWV010000610.1, from coordinate 10,855,431 downwards.
CGTTCCAGTAGGCCATGGGCGTCGTTCACACCTAGGGAGAGGAAATTGTAGAATGAAATTAGAAGCACTGGGTGGTGGTTCTGTTCCAAGGGCTGCGACAGCGTTGCGGATGACTCGTTCAAGTAGCCCTTGGGCGTCATTTTCACACCTAGGGAGAGGAAATCATACAATAAAATTAAAAGTAGAAATTAATAATTGTACCTGAGTTGGTTCATAAAGACTCTAGCATGAGGCTGGTCACGAATCCTGATTCCTTTGAAGGATGGAAATATCTTATGGAATTGATTACAAATGCAATAAAAATCGCACAATTAAATGATCAACCCTTTTGTGAAGATGACAACATGATAATCGTATAATTAAATTATAATTGTAGCACCAACTCAGGGCCCCCTGCAGTAAAACGATTGTTTGGGGTTCAGTTAAGCAGTTATTTTTCCATTTTAGCCCCTCTTATCATGGTCGGGCAGTTATCTTTAATAGCCTATTTGGCCGACCCGTGGACTGTAACAACATAAATTTAGATGAACAAACCATACGGAGACAGGAAAAGTACTCAGATGAACAAACAACAGGAAGACAGGAAAACTGTGTAGATGAACAAACAACAGGAAGACAGGAAAACTGTGTAGATGAACAAACAACAGGAAGACAGGAAAAGTACTCAGATGAACAAACAATACGAAGACAGGAAAACTATGTAGATGAACAAACAACAGGAAGACAGGAAAACTGTGTAGATGAACAAACAACAGGAAGACAGGAAAACTGTGTAGATGAACAAACAACAGGTAGACAGGAAAACACACCCACCTGGAGAAAGGGACGTGTAGTTATACATCATTGGCGGTTTCTGGGGGGTCCTGGGGCCAGGCATCTGAGGCGTCCGGGCCTTGGACTTGGCCAGCGCAACGGCTTCTTGCACAGCCCCTTGGCCTATAATTAGGGAAAGGCTAAGTTAGTTCATATGAGTGAATGGATAATATTAGAGAAAGCTAGTTAATATTATACTGACGAGCCGTCTCACCAGAATTTTGAATTTATTATAAAAACCAATATTATTGTGGCACTGTAATTATATTAGTTAATATTAGTTTTTCAAACGCCAATATTAGTTGCCGTTCCCAACCTATGATAGGGGTCGGCAAATCATATGATGCTGACCAAAGACGAGTATGATATCATATGATATCATACAAATATCATATGATTTAATATCATATGATATGTTGCCGTAGGCCAAAGTTACCGAGTCAGACCGCCGGCATCGTATGATATCATATGATGACATGATATCATATGATGACATGATATCATATGATGACATGATATCATATGATATCATATTGCCTATCCCTACCTATGATGGGGTACGCGACTGTATACCCTGCCGCCAGCTGGTGGTGTACCATGGCTGATTGAGCTGCGCCCTGGTGCTGGATCTTGGATGGGCTGTGGACGCGGGGCAAGGCAGGGGGCGCTTTGTAGACGCCCCCTTGCATGCTTCCAGTGTGTGTCTGAGGCGTGGCGTGGTTTCCAAACGGTGCGCTGTTCTGAGGCTTGCTACCGTTGCTGTTCAGCGATGCTCTGCCCCCTGTTTCGTCTAGGAAGCCAGAACCAGACTGAGCGGTGGAGCGATGCGACGACCGAGTCAGCTGCTGCGACAGGAAGAGCTTGTGCGGGGCATGCTCCTTGGAGGTATTGACCTGGGCACCAATGACGATGGTCATTCCACCTGAGAGCGATGCTCCCATTGGGGAGGAGTTTCGAACCTCTCTCTGCGAGCACATCCAAGGGCATGGAGATAGGAGGTGGGTTTGGTGGTTGGTCCCAGCGCAAGCGACTAGCTGACACTCTCCCTTGTGGTACCCCTACCCTCCCTACCCACCATCCCACCCCATCCCTACCCCATCCCATCTAATCCCCACCCCATCCCATCTCATCCCCACCCCATCCCATCACATCCCCACCCCATCACATCTCACCTCCCTGCGTTGTACGCCCCATTGCTAACGCTTATACAGGAAGAGGAATAAAAGAAAAACTATGTTTGCACCCGGTTCCTTTTTACCAGCAGCGCCTCTGAGCGAGGATGAGGTCATTGTGCTGCGAAGTTTCCCTGCACCGCTTCTCTTGTGGTACCCCCCACCCACTCTGTGGCATCCCCCTGAATTGTGTGCCCTATTGATTGGGCTGACACGGGCACAACGAAGAAAAGGCTGTGTATGCAACAGGTTCCCTCTCACCAGCAGCGCCTCGGAGGATGAGGGCATGGTGCTACGATGGTTCCCCCCACCACTTCCCTTGTGGTGCCCCCCCTGCGTTGCACGCCCCATTGGTGATGCTCAAACAGGCACAAACAAAAAATAAAAGCTGTGTTAGCACCCGGTTCTCTCTTACCAGCAGCGCATCTGAGGATGAGGGCATGGTGCTACGAAGTTTCCCTCCACCACTTCCCTTGTGGTGGCCCCCCGCATTGTACGCTCCGTTGGTTGGGCTGACATGGGGAAACATGCGCCCCTCTGCCTGCATGGCATTGTTCGCAGCCACCACAGTGGCCCTGTTGCAATACACGCCCTTAGACTTGTGGGCCGGCAGAGCATTGTTGAAGGGGGAGGTGGGGGCGGAATCAAACTTTGAGTTGGGAGCTCGAGGGGGATCATCCTGTTCAGAGCCATCCGCTAGAAGAGACCCGAGGCCAGTACTTCCATTGGCCCAGGCCTGGCCCTACACAGAACAGGATCAAGAATGCTGTGATAAGTTTTTTTTTGGATAAGGGTATTGTTTTGAGTGCTGATGTTACTGCTAACTAGAAGCGACCCGAGGCCAGTGCTTCCATTGGACCAGGCCTGGCCCTGCACAGAACAGGATCAAGAATGTTGTGATAAGTTTTTTTCTTTGATAAGGGTATTGTTTTGAGTGCTGATGTTACTGCTAACTACAAGCGACCCGAGGCCAGTGCTTCCATTGGACCAGGCCTGGCCCTACATAGAACAGGATCAAGAATGTTGTGATAAGTTTTTTTTTGATAAGGGTATTGTTCTAGTGCTGATGTTACTGCTAACTATAAGCGACCCGAGGCCAGTGCTTCCATTGGACCAGGCCTGGCCCTACATAGAACAGGATCAATAATGTTGTGATAAGTTTTTTTTGATAAGGGTATTGTTCTAGTGCTGATGTTACTGCTAACTAGAAGCGACCCGAGGCTGGTGCTGGCATTGGCCCAGGCCTGACTCTAAACAGCACAGGCATAATAATGTTTTGATAAGGGTTGGATAAGGGTAATGTTTACAGATGTCTATCAAGTATGATGGCATGGTGTAGCTTGACATCATGCAACCATCTTAATCAGTTGTTTCCCCTCTTAACCTTTTCTCCAGCCAAACTGACTAAACCAGCTGGTTGACACCATGATATGCTTCCAGAAGCCTAGCATTCGCATAGGCACTACTTCATCTTCTGGTGTCGTCCGAGGCCGCCCTCCGGATCCTTAAGACACACCAATTTGGCGTACTGCTTTCTTTCAATGTGTCATTCACAAGGGGTGCATATGCATGCGCATGTGCACTTGTATTCTCATATGCCTTTCCTCTCACTTGCTTGCTGTGGCTCAATTATATCATGCATACATGCATCCTGGCGCCATCTGACCTGATGAGTCGTTGGGGGGCGAAATCCCGCTTGCTTAGAATCTGCCCCGGCAACATCCCAGTACAGTAGTTTCCCCTGGCCCGGGATGCCTTCCAAGGATTGGCTGCGAGCAGGCGATACAATTTGGGTTGTGTTAGTACGCATACACTTTCCCGGTTAATGCGAGCTCTCATACATCAATGATGGGCAGCGCGTTACCTCTGATTTCCATCTACGTGTCCCTTAGCTATGAACGGAAGCTTCTTATTCCGCTCCGGGCTTTGGTGCCTGCGGCAGTTGGGAGCGGCAAGTTATAGGTTGGGGTTGACATGGCAACAAAGGTCCTGCCTGCTAACCAGCTAAGCCATTCTAAGAGCACTTTCAGTAAGAAAGGTGCAAGCATAATCATGCAGCCTAGAGACGCTCGTCGGGGTACGCACCTAGCTTGGACTTGGCTCATGGTACTCATGCTGCCGAGCAGTGCATTTCCATCGTGAGACTAAAGAATGCCTTAATGAAGGCTGATAAGCGCTAAGTTAATGATGCACTACGACGGAAGCATCTCAGTACTCCTCAAGAGAGGCATCGCACGTCTGCCATGCGCATATGATTAGCGTATATACATCTATGTCCTGTTATAAATCGACGGGGCCGTGAAATAAAAATACACGGGTGGAGCTGTATGGTGCGCGCAAAATCTTCCGCTAGAAGCTCACGAAAGCGAAAGAGCCCGGGGTCACCGTACTGCCTGGAGTTGTTATTTCCGGTGTCGCGTCCCAATTTTATGAAAAATCGAAATCCACGGAGACAATAGAGACAAGGATAAATATAGCGACTCACTCTTGTAACACTTGCATAAGCGCTGGTATTCTGATCAGAAAGAAAGAAAGGCTCCAAGCGCAAGCGGCCGAGGGCCCTCGCGAGGGATTCCGAGAGCACTCAAAGCAGGCCAGCGGAGTACTGCTGTCGTACGTGGCACGTGGACAAGATTCATAACCTCACTCACATCACTCTAGTCACCAGAGGGGCTAGTCACTTTCGAACCGAGTCGGTAGCAGACCAAGACAGCCCCTGAAGACAGCCAAGTTTGGCTCGGAGATCAGTCAAAGCAGTTTACCTGTAGCTACCGAAATTAAGCCGGCTAATTGCAGCAGCATATACGAGTCCATGTTCCGCAGCTGAGATGATGAAGGTGCGAATAATACTACCGGTCCATAGTATGAGTCGTAGTAGACAGAAGTTTGAATGTCCAGTCGATTTACCGCCCACTGATATGCGGCAGGGTGGACACGCTCATACTACCCGCCCAAACGCTCCAGCGGAGCTTAAGGCACGGTACGCAGACGATGATGCCGAGGAAATGAGGGTGAAGAAAGAGGTGAAGGCAGTTAATGTGGCTCTTCGGGCGAGCAAGAGGCGTCATACAATAGAAAGGAGCGACGTGCAGACCGAAAGGGACAACGGACATAGCTTCAAGGCCTTAGCATCCCATCAGGGTAGTCTCAGGAGTGGCGAGGTTAACTCATCTGCTGAGGTTGGTAATCAGGTGGCACCCATCAACCCCCAGCGACTGGACACTGTGTCAGTTGTCCGGGCCCTTCTCTTCTCCACTGGCTCTGGCTGTGCAGATGCATTGGGCCTGCAGACAGGTCACAAGCCAAGCCAGCTGCCACATGCTTGGAAGACCAGGTATGATCGACAGAACAACCTTGGGAGAGGGGCAAAGCAGTGAAAGCATGACACTGCAACGCTATGGATGACGTTCTTATGGCAGAGTCTAAGGGGTAATCCACACACTATCTCTTCTCCATAGCACGCAATAAGTGTGGGTTAACTCTCCAAACATATGAGAGACGATCTATCATGGGAGGAATCAAGCAAATACAAGTGCAATTCTGTAAATGGGAGGGTGACACAACACATTACAAGTGCTATTCTGGTGATGGGAGGGGGACACAACACATAATTGCAATATGCGCTTGGGTGAATATGTAGATGTGCATTGCATGGGTGCATATGCAGATATGCATTGCATGGGTGCATATGGAGATAAACATTGCATGTGTACATATGGCGATATGAATTGCATGGGTCCTTATGGAGATATGCAATGCGTTGGTGCATATGTAGATATACATTGCATGGGTGCATATAGAGATACAGTATGCATTGCAATCATGCATGTGGAGATAAACATTGGATGGGTGCATATGGAGACATGCAATGCGTTGATGCATATGTAGATATACATTGCATGGGTGCATATAGAGATACAGTATGCATTGCATGCATGCATGTGGAGATAAACATTGCATGGGTGCATATGGAGATATGCAATGCGTTGATGCATATGTAGATATACATTGCATGGGTGCATATAGAGATACATGATACATTGCTTGTGTGCACATGGCGATATGCATTGCATGGGTACATATGGCGATATGCAATGCATGGGTGCATATGTAGATATACATTGCATGAGTACATATTAAGGTATGCAATGCATGGGTGCATATGGAGATTTGCAATGCATTGGTACATATGTAGATATACTTTGCATGGGTGCATAAAGAGATACAGTATGCATTGCATGTGTGCATGTGGAGATAAACATTGCATGGGTCCATATGGAGATATGCATTGCATGGGTGCACATGGAGATATGCATCGAAAGGGTGTATATGGACATTAGGTACGCATTGCATAGGAGCATACAGAGATATACATTGCTGCGAGGTATGCATGGTAGTGATGTCCCCATAGTGGTAGATTTGGATTTTGATTGGCTACATGGTATTTCAGCCTTCAGACTGCCCACCATCTGCAGAGGGAATACACATGGGTTGTGCAAAATACTACTAGACTATACTCCAAGTACTGAATGTAGTCACACAGGTTTAGGCAGTTCCAAGACATGTCCAGGTCGCAGTGGCAGAGGTAGAATTGAAGAGATATGGTTGGAGAGATAGTGGTGGTTGGCCCCAGTGCAAGCAAACAGGCTGGTCCCCTCAACCTCAGGCCTCGGAATGCGTCTTATCTATTTATTTATTTTTATTAGAGAGGGTTGGAGAGATGGAAATGAGGTTTGTCATTGTTTGTACTATTGCTCATATGTTCTTCTGGGTTGATGTTGAACATGGCTATGTGGCTTCAGCCATATGACTGCTCTCTGTCTATGGCAATAACAGCAAAACAGCATTCAAAGCATTATTCTTGTGATTATGTTCAGTTTCTCCGCACAATCAATCAATCTCCTAAGTTGGTATATCAAACGTTCTCAGTCATTCATCTAGAGACCTATGGAAGATATGACGGTCCAGCAATACTCAAACACAATGTGTTTTGTGTTATTAATCATTCATATAATTGCTGTTAACATTACTATGACCAGCCTCTTTAGCCTAGCAGGCTTCCCCTGGCCTACATACTACTAACATGACATGACCATGGACATACATATATGATCGTCTGCATGTGATGTGAAACTTGGAATTGAAATTGGTTAGATGGCTCCGGCCTTGAAGTCTGCTCGCCGTCTTCGGCAGTAACACAATCAATTAAAATCAAACATGCATATCAAAATATATTTGATCCAATATCTTCATACAATCATTGATAAGCAAAGGCAACTTCTCACGATCTTCCTCTGGATTGTACATCATCATAAAAGACTACAAAAGCTATACAACTATAAAACTCTGTCCCTGAAGGAGGCCTAAAACCACAAAGCTAGAAAGAACCACCTTTCAGATTTGAAACAAAATCCCTGTCATCATGTCTTGTAGGAGCTTCAAGAAATCCATGGAGAGCATCTGGATTGCACATCATGACCCCTAAAAAATTGCCCCCCGCCCCCCCCCCTTAAGAGTGGCAGTGCTTCGCGCCGCGCTTCTCGCTGCAGATGGTGGCTACTCAACTTTCCTGAAATCAGGAAAATGGTTGCTACACAAACTTGCTTACAGAAATCTAAAATACAGAACACTGCATCATGTCATGTAGGAGCTTCAAGAAACCTATGGAAAGCAGTTGCATAGTGGAGCTCAAGCGACGGTTAAACCTGAACGTCACCATACAGGTACGTGAGCGCATGGGGATGTCACATGGGTCACGATACAAGTGTGTGAGTGCATGGGGATGTCACATGGGTCACATGTCACAGTACAGGTGCTTGGGCGTATGGGGATGTCACATGGGTCACATTTCACACTACAAGTGTGTGAGTACATGGGGATGTCACATGGGTCACATGGCACAATACAGGTGCTTGGGCGTATGGGGATGTCACATGGGTCACATTTCACACTACAAGTGTGTGAGTACATGGGGATGTCACATGGGTCACATGTCACACTACAGGTGCTTGGGCGTATGGGGATGTCACATGGGTCACATGTCACACTACAGGTGCGTGAGCGCATGGGGATGTCACATGGGTCACATGTCAAACTACAGGTGCGTGAGCGCATGGGGGATGTCACATGGGTCACATGTCACACTTCAGGTGCGTGAGCGCATGGGGATGTCACATGGGTCACATGTCACACTACAGGTGTGTGAGCGCATGGGGATGTCACATGGGTCACTGATAAGAGGATTATGATCACAGGTGTGTGTGTGCACATGTGTGTGTTCACGTGTGTGTGTAAATGTGTGTGCACACAGACTGCTGCTTACCCCTCCCCCCCCCCCCCCCCTCCCCCCCCCACACACACAATTCTGGTGCGTGAGCGCATGTGGATGTCACAGGACAAGTCAATGGTCCCGAAATCATATCGACCGATCCACGGCTTTAGCTCCACATCTAGTTCCGTCCCCCTCCAAGATGAATGTCACTAAATCCAATAAACCCCCCATGATTGAACTTAATTTCATGGCTCCAGCCTAGAAGGCTGCTTGCCGTTTTAAGCAGTAACACATTCAATTAAAATCAAAGTATTATTATCAAAGTACACTTGATCCAATCCCCACATACAGATCCAATTCCAGGACAAGTCAATGGTCCCAGAGTCATATCGATTGTTCCACGGCTCTAGCTCCACATCATCTTTCGTCCCCCTGGAGGAGGAGCATCAGTTTCCCCCCAACACAAAGCACATCCTTCAACTGGGCGAGACCAGGGGCATCCATCGCTATCTCCAGATCGTGTTTAAGGGCCATGCCTTGACAGACAGCCAAGGTGAGGCCAAGAGTGTGGTGAGGTGAGGTGGTGAGGTGAGACCAAGTGATTGTAGTGAGGTGAGGACAAGTGAGTGTAGTGAGCGTAGTGAGGTGAGGACAAGTGAGTGTGGTTCAGCAGTGCTGGAAAGCTGATTATGTTAGCGTCCAGGTGCACTAGGTTACGAGAGGTTTGACTAGATAGCCCGCTAGGGGAGCGGCCTAGAAGCTGTTGCTGATAGCTGAACAGAAAAGCTATGAGTGCAACGGGTTGGACAATGTTGGCTTGAAGATTCACATGTCCAGCCCAGTATTTCATGGATCATTGGTTTGCGCCATAGTCTGTCAGGCTATTTGAACTTTCAATTGTTCCTAATCCCATTTCATTGCATTGCAGGGATCCGTGGACCCAACACCACCCTCCATCACCATCATCATCATCATCATCATCATCCTCGTTACCATCATCATCATCATCATCATCATCATCATCCTCGTCATTATCATCATCATCATCATCACCATTTTCATCACCATCATCACCGCCATCATCGTCATCCTCGCCACCGTCATCATCACCATCACCATCATCACCATCATCACCATCATCCTCGTCATCATCATCACCGCCATCATCACCATCATCACGGCCATCATCATCATCATCACTGCCATCATCACCATCATCACGGTCATCACCATCATTACCATCATCACCGCCATCATCCTTGTCACCATCATCATCATCATAATTGCAGGCTATCATGCAGTCAACCACTTGTGGATCGTCTCTGACAGTGTTGATGGAGCAACGAGTTTGGGAGGCGCTAAACAGCCGATTCCAGAAAATGTAGCTGCAGCAGGAAAGCCATCCACATATGTGCCAGTCAGGCCAAAGCCACAAGCTACCCCAGCACGCTACTCCACCAGCATAGACAGTCACCAGGGGAACTGCTCGTCCCCTGACAAGTCTGAAGGGGAGGGCTCAACAGGTAAGGGGAAGCTGGTCAGCACTCAGCTGGCCAACACACAGCTGGCCAACACTCAGCTAGTCAGCACTCAGCTGGTCAGCAATTCTGTTCCTAAACCACCTAAACCACGTAAACCCAGGACCATGTAAACCCTAAACCATAAAAACCCTTAACCATCTAAACCCTAATCTTCCTAAACCCTATACCACGTAAAACCTAGACCACCTACACCTACCTTCAAAAGTGCTGAACAGCTAAGTGCTGACCAAGTTCCCCCTCCCGGCTCAACAGGGGGTGGCAACAATGTAGACAGCTACTGCTCCTCTCAAGATGACCAATACGACGCCAACCAGCCTCTGGGCCAGCTGCCATCATTGGCCAACATTAGCCACCTTGGTAAGGGGTCAGGGGGGGCAGGACCTAGCATCAGTACAGCCACAGGTGCAAACAGTGCATGTCTGCTTGGCTCTCCAATGGGCTCCGAAACCACAGCCATGTCCAACTGCCGCATGGCACTGCCCTCTTCTGCCTTATTGAAATCCAGCAAAGCCCGGAGGGGCACCAGGGATGCATCTCTATCAGGGGGAGGCTCTGGCACCGCCCAGGATCAGTGCCTGTCAAGTCTTGTGTCCAGCATGCTCATGTCTCCCCCTGTATCTGGCAGGCCTGCAGCCCAGTATCAGCCCACCGATTCTGGCACTCATGCTGGCACTCATACTGGTATCTACCCTGGCACCCGTGCTAGTATTCATGCTGGCACCCACCCTGGCACCCATGCTAGTACCCATGCTGGCACCTATGCTAGTATTCATGCTGGCACCCATGCTGGCACCTATGCTAGCATTCATGCTGGCACCCACCCTGACACCCATGCTGGCACGGATGCCGAGGGCTTTACAGGAGACCAGCTAGCCTCAGGCCCCCCTTCCAGCCAGGCCAGCTTCTCCGAGCTCACCGGGAGGACTGAATCCATGCCCACCATGCCTGCCACAGCTTCGGCCAAGCCCATCCTGCACTCCGGTTCTGGTCCAGTAAAGGACAGCTCATCTATTTCGCTGGTAGCCATGGCCGCAAACTCATCTGCCACTCCCAAGCGAGCATCCTTCTCAGGGAAGGGGGCCACGCCGATTCCGCTCGCCAGAGCGGAGGGTAGTCTGATGGCCTTGCGTCCTGCTGCCATCACACCCTCTGCCATGCCACTCTCTCGCCCCTCTATTGACAAGGCCCCTGCAACTGACAGGCTCGTCCCATCTGACCGGCTAGTCCCCGCTGCCCAGGGAACGGGGGACGCATCAAGCTGCACCCCTGGCCGCCCTCAAACAGGCTTTGCTCTCACCGACACTGCACTTGCTTCCCTCGGATCCCTAGCAGCAGTTAATCTCTCCACAGACAGACAGAGTGCGCCCTCCTCCTTGGCTGCACTGGCGGCAGCAGCTGGCTCCACTCCCAGCAGGAAGCCTGGCTTCGGCTCGGGCTTGCTGCCCTCCGCTGCCAAACTAAACGCTGCCCGCACCCCTTCGGTGAATGCCCCCTCCTCACGCCTGCAACCAGTCCCCATGTCGCCTCACGCCCCTCGTCGAATGTCCAGCAACGGAGGAGCTGCACCGCTACCAGTCGCCCCCCTTGGACGGCAGAAAGAGCAAGCTTCAAAAGTCGAGACCCAGAGGCCCTCCTCTGCAGATCCATCAGCTCAAGCACCTACCGCACAGCACAACCTCACACATACCGCAACACACACACCTGCTGCACAACACAACCTCACACCGACCGCAACTCACACATATGCCGATCTCCAGGGGCCAACCTCAGCTGCGCAGGAATTGTATAGCCCCCCTAGCAGGCCTACTTATACTACTCCCTCAGCTCCCCCTCCTCCCCCCTCCCCTCCGCCTGGCTTCCCAGGTGTGTCCAGGCTGATTGCCTTAGTGGGCACTCCTCCCCCACCAGGACCCCCCCCATCACTAGCAGTCAATGCTGTGACGCCCCCTTTCCCAGGCCCGCCACCTCCTCCAGCGTACTCCCCTGGCCCTAAAATGGCTCTTTCTGGTGCACCACCCCCTCCTTGCCCCCCTCCTTCACTCTTCTCTCCAGGCCCCAACGTGACAGGGTCAGGCCCTGCATCCCCCCCGCCCCCTCCAGGACCCCCACCTCCCCCAGCATTCTCTCCAGGCCCGAAGATTGCCGGATCTGGTCCCCCACCCCCTCCAGGCCCCCCTCCTCCTCCCGCATTCTCTCCAGGCCCGAAGATGGCTGGATTCGGTCCCCCCCCTCCTCCTCCCGCCTTCTCTCCAGGCCCGAAGATGGGTGGATCTGGTCCCCCTCCACCCCCAGGCCCTCCACCTCCCCCAGCCTTCAACATGGGTCCCAAGTTGGCCAGGGCAGGCCCTCCTCCTCCTCCAGGCCCCCCTCCTCCTCCCGCATTCTCTCCAGGCCCGAAGATGGGTGGATCTGGTCCCCCTCCACCCCCAGGCCCTCCACCACCACCAGCCTTCAACATGGGTCCCAAGTTGGCCAGGGCAGACCCTCCTCCTCCTCCAGGCCCCCCTCCTCCCCCCGCCTTCTCTCCAGGCCCGAAGATGGCTGGATGTGGTCCCCCTCCTCCCCCAGGCCCTCCTCCACCCCCCGCCTTCTTTCCAGGCCCGAAGATGGCTGGATCTGGCCCCCCGCCCCCTCCAGGCCCCCCTCCTCCCCCCGCCTTCTTTCCAGGCCCAAAGATGGCTGGATCTGGTCCCCCTCCTCCCCCAGGCCCTCCCCCTCCCCCAGTATTTGGAGCACCACGTGCAAGATCAGGCCCCCCACCCCCTCCTGGCCCTCCACCCCCTCCAGCCTTTGGGGGCGGTCCAAAGACCCCAGGGTCTGGACCCAATCCCCCGCCCGCCCCTCCACCGCCTCCAGCCTTTGGTCGAGGACCCCCTGGTCCACCACCGCCTCCACCCATCCCCGGTGCACCTGCTTTGGGTGCTGCCCTGGTTCCAGACGCTGCACCAGCTAACCGCCCTAGCAAGCCGACTGTCAAGCTCCACTGGCAGAAATTACCTGTAAACCAGGCCAAGAACACGGTCTGGTCTAAGCTAGCAGCGATGCCCACTGGTGGGATGGACTTCAAGATGCTCGAGGAAGAGTTTGCCATGGCTGAGAAGAAGAAGGAGGGCGCAGGTGGAGGCGCGGGGAACACCGTAATCAAGAATGCGCCACGTGTGATGCTGTTGCCTGTGCAACGCTCCAACAACCTCGGAGTTCTGTTGGCAAACATCAAGATGCCAGCTGCTCGGGTAGGTGTATGTATATACTAATATGCATGGTTTGGGCTACCATCACTCACCTCACACATGGTGTAGGCTGCTAGGAACCACCACCACAACCACCATCACTCACCTCACACATGGTGTAGGCTGCTAGGAACCACCACCACAACCACCATCACTCACCTCACACATGGTGTAGGCTGCTAGGAACCACCACCACAACCACCATCACTCACCTCACACATGGTGTAGGCTGCTAGGAACCACCACCACAACCACCATCAGTCACCTCACACATGGTGTAGGCTGCTAGGAACCACCACCACACCACATCACTCACCTCACACATTGTAGGCTGCTACGGAACCACCCACAACCCACCATCACTCACCTCACACATGGTGTAGGCTCTAGAGAAACCACCACCACAACCACCATCACTCACCTCACACCATGGTTGTAGGCTTGCTAGGAACCACCACCACAACCACCATCACTCACCTCACACATGGTGTAGGCTGCTAGGAACCACCACCACAACCACCATCAGTCACCTCCCACATGGTGTGCTACTAGGACCCCCACCACAACCACCATCACTCACTCACACATGGTGTTGTTGTTAGGCTGCTGGGAACCACCACCCACAAACCACCATCACTACCTCACACATGGTGTAGCCTGGCTCGGAACCACCACCACAACCACCATCACTCACCTCACACATGGTGTAGGCTGCTAGGAACCACCACCACAACCACCATCACTCACCTCAAACATGGTGTAGGATGCTTGGAAATATGTTGTCAGAGGTGCTGGTGTATGAGGTGTTGGTGTGGGTGATGGTGGTGGTGGGGTTGTTGTGGTTGTGGGGTGGTGGTGGTGGCGGTGGTTGGATGGTGGGGGTGGTTGTGAACGTATATACATGGTTTGGGTAGTGATTGTTTGGCTTGAGTTCCTTGACCCACGCTACATACCTGGTGCATGGGTAGCCCTGTCTATGCCTAGGGATCAGCAATATGATATCATGCCATCATATGATATCATATGATGCCGGCGGTCTGACTAGGTAACTTTGGCCTGGGGCACCATATCATATGATATTAAATCATATGATTTTTGTATGATATCATATGATACCATACTCGACTTTAGTCAACATCATATGATTTGCCGTTCCCTATCTATGCCAGATGTCTCGACTGGTACATGTCTGTTCTGCTCTCTTCTCTCCTCTTTTCTTCTCCTCCTTTTTGTTTTATTTTGAAAGGATTTTCACCCAAGGAAGTGGGACCTGTACACAAAACATATAACTGTTATGTCTACGTTCTGCTCTCTTCCCTGCTCTGATCTGCTATGTTTGCTGTGTTCGCTCTCTGCTCTTATCTGCTCTCTGCTGTGCTCTGATCTGCTAGGTTCCCTCTGTTCTGCTCACCCCCCCTTGACCCAATAGATTTTACTTTCCGCTACCTATCCCGATCGCTATCTCAGACCCTGTTTTGGCCAAAATATTCCCTACCCAAGGCCAAAATCGTGATCCCAGAACCCAAATCGACACAATTCACTCTACTAAAGCTACCAGGACGCTGTCCCTGGAGGAATCCTAGAGCCATGAAGCTACCAGGTGAACCCCTTTCTGAACTGAATACAAATCCCTGCTTGACCCATGCTAAACCCTAAACCCATACTAAACCCTAAACCCAGGTGCGTGAATCTCTGGAGCAGCTGGTCACCAATGGGAAGTGCCCCCTCAGCGATGAGCACCTGGACTCACTGTCCAAGAGCCTGCCCACCACAGATGAACGGAAGCTTTTGGCTACCTTCAAGGGGGACCCTATGGAGCTGAGTAAGTGCTTGCTATGGAGCTTGCTATGGTGCTTGCTTGCTACGGAAGTGCTTGCTATGGAGCTCAGTAACTTGCAAGTTCCAAGGCTTTAATCGTTTCCCTCCTACACATGGTGTAACCATTTTTGTGTAAGAAAAAAGTCATAATAACGCCTGGTGGGGCGTGGTATTAAGGCAGCCCCGTCTTACAGCGGTAGGGAACGGGCTGCTACTTTACCTGGACAAAGCTACCATGGCGGTTGACAGCAACCCCTAGACACTAAAGCGCTAGGATAACACCAAAGGGGGGACCCTGGTCCCTGGGATGGGGCTGCTTTAGTCATGGGTAGCTCCTTGAGGCAATGGAAAGACCTTGTGTGTTTTGTATGCAAAGTGGAGCAGGGTACTTCCATTGACCAAATTGGCAAGCGCTTTAGCGCACTTGAAAACATAATAACTGCGCTAGGTAGTGCAAAAAGCGCAAAAATTGCTTGCTGCGCCCACAGGGGGGTGAAAAAACTGCGCGAAACGCGCAGTGGGGTTCAAAAAGGCAGCGCGCCAAAGCGTGCGCTTGGAAGTAACCTGAAGTGGAGATGTCAATGCTCCATGTGTTTGCATGTGGTAAAATACTGAAGACTTTGTGTGTGCTTATATGCAAGGGGTTGTTGTCAATACTCCATGTGTTCCATGTGCTTGCATGTCATACAGCACTCATGACATGTGTTCCATCAGTCAAGGCGTTGTGTGTGGTTGTGTTGGAGGTGGTGACGTCAACATTTAATGTGTGTTCATGCGCTTGCATGTGTTACAACACCCAATGCTTTGTGTGTGCTTGTTTGCAAGGTGGTGAGGTCAATATTTGATGTGTTTCATGTGCTTGCATGTGTAACAACACCCAATGCTTTGTGTGTGCAAGGTGGTGAGGTCAATATTTGATGTGTTTCATGTGCTTGCATGTGTAACAACACCCAATGCTTTGTGTGTGCTTGTGTGCAAGGTGGCGAGGTCAATATCTCATGTGTTTCAAAAGTCTGCATGTGTTACAGCACTCGTCGCTTTGTGTGTGCTTGTGCGCAAGGTGGCGAGGTCAATATCTCATGTGTTTCATGAGTCTGCATGTGTTACAGCACTCGTCGCTTTGGGTGTGCTTGTGCGCAAGGTGTCGAGGTCAATATCTCATGTGTTTCATGAGTCTGCATGTGTTACAGCACTCGTCGCTTTGGGTGTGCTTGTGCGCAAGGTGGCGAGGTCAATATCTCATGTGTTTCATGAGTCTGCATGTGTTACAGCACTCGTCGCTTTGGGTGTGCTTGTGAGCAAGGTGGCGAGGTCAATATCTCATGTGCTTCATGAGTCTGCATGTGATACAGCACTCGTCGCTTTGGGTGTGCTTGTGCGCAAGGTGGCGAGGTCATTATTTCATATGTTTCATGAGTCTGCATGTGTTACAGCACTCGTCGCTTTGGGTGTGCTTGTGCGCAAGGTGGCGAGGTCATTATTCTATATGTTTCATGTGTTTGCATGTGTTACAGCACTCGTCGCTTTGGGTGTGCTTGTGCGCAAGGTGGCGAGGTCAATATCTCATGTGTTTCATGAGTCTGCATGTGTTACAGCACTCGTCGCTTTGGGTGTGCTTGTGCGCAAGGTGGCGAGGTCAATATCTCATGTGTTTCATGAGTCTGCATGTGTTACAGCACTCGTCGCTTTGGGAGTGCTTGTGCGCAAGGTGGCGAGGTCATTATTTCATATGTTTCATGTGTTTGCATGTGTTACAGCACTCGTCGCTTTGGGTATGCTTGTGCGCAAGGTGGCGAGGTCAATATCTCATGTGTTTCATGAGTCTGCATGTGTTTCAGCACTCGTCGCTTTGGGTGTGCTTGTGCGCAAGGTGTCGAGGTCAATATCTCATGTGTTTCATGAGTCTGCATGTGTTACAGCACTCGTCGCTTTGTGTGTGCTTGTGCGCAAGGTGTCGAGGTCAATATCTCATGTGTTTCATGAGTCCGCATGTGTTACAGCACTCGTCGCTTTGGGTGTGCTTGTGCGCAAGGTGGCGAGGTCAATATCTCATGTGTTTCATGAGTCTGCATGTGTTACAGCACTCGTCGCTTTGGGTGTGCTTGTGCGCAAGGTGGCGAGGTCAATATCTCATGTGTTTCATGAGTCTGCATGTGTTACAGCACTCGTCGCTTTGGGTGTGCTTGTGCGCAAGGTGGCGAGGTCAATATCTCATGTGTTTCATGAGTCTGCATGTGTTACAGCACTCGTCGCTTTGGGTGTGCTTGTGAGCAAGGTGGCGAGGTCAATATCTCATGTGCTTCATGAGTCTGCATGTGTTACAGCACTCGTCGCTTTGGGTGTGCTTGTGCGCAAGGTGGCGAGGTCATTATTTCATATGTTTCATGTGTTTGCATGTGTTACAGCACTCGTCGCTTTGGGTGTGCTTGTGCGCAAGGTGGCGAGGTCAATATCTCATGTGTTTCATGAGTCTGCATGTGTTACAGCACTCGTCGCTTTGGGTGTGCTTGTGCGCAAGGTGGCGAGGTCAATATCTCATGTGTTTCATGAGTCTGCATGTGTTACAGCACTCGTCGCTTTGGGTGTGCTTGTGCGCAAGGTGGCGAGGTCAATATCTCATGTTTTTCATGAGTCTGCATGTGTTACAGCACTTGTCGCTTTGGGTGTGCTTGTGCGCAAGGTGGCGAGGTCAACATCTCATGTGCTTCATGAGTCTGCATGTGTTACAGCACTCGTCGCTTTGGGTGTGCTTGTGCGCAAGGTGGCGAGGTCAATATCTCATGTGTTTCATGAGTCTGCATGTGTTACAGCACTCGTCGCTTTGGGTGTGCTTGTGCGCAAGGTGGCGAGGTCAATATCTCATGTGTTTCATGAGTCTGCATGTGTTTCAGCACTCGTCGCTTTGGGTATGCTTGTGCGCAAGGTGGCGAGGTCAATATCTCATGTGTTTCATGAGTCTGCATGTTTTACAGCACTCGTCGCTTTGGGTGTGCTTGTGCGCAAGGTGGCGAGGTCAATATTTCATATCTTTCATGAGTCTGCATGTGTTGCAACACTGGTAGCTTTGGGTTTGCTTCTTTGCATGGTGGCGAGTTCAATATTCTTGTGTTTCATGAGTCTGCATGTTTCGCTGTGGTCGTGTGTGTGGCCATGCTTATTTTGTTTTCAGGATAGTTGCCAAAGGAGGCTTGCATACAAGGGCACACTATCAACACAAGAACATCATGTCATGCCATACCACAATACCACTCAGCATGAGGTTATCACGTACAACATCTCAGTTATAACCTAACTTAATAACTAACTATACAACTAAGCTAAGCCCTCCCAGCCCCGCCCGATCCTGCCCCGCCCAACCAAGCCCGATCCTATCTGACCCAAATTAACACAACCATTGACCATGGACTGCAGGCAATGCACACGGACACCAGACCAGGCCATAAGTAGCAAAAACACACCCGCCCACTCATCAAAACCACCCTCCCACCCACCCACCATCCCAAAACCATACCCGCCCACCCACCCGCCTACCCACCAAAACCAAAATCATAACCGCCCACCCATCCACCATCCCAAAACCACACCCATAACACTACACCCACCCACCAAAACAAGAACCACCCGCCCACCCACTCACCCACCATCCCAAAACCACACCCACCATCCCGCCCACCAAAACCAGAACCACCCGCCCACCCACCATCCCCAAAACACACCCACCACACCTACCCAATCCATGATAGGTAAGCCTGAGCGTCTGCTGCTACATCTCATGTCGATCCTATCTGACCCCAATAAACACAACCATTGACCTTCGACTGCAGGCAATGCACACGAACACCTGCCCACCCGATACCCAACCACACCCACCCGCTCACCCACCTAAACCGCGCACCCGCCCACCCACCACAACCACCCTCCTACCCACCCACCATCCCCAAACCACACCCACCACACCCACTTAATACATGATAGGTGAGTCTGAGCATCTGCTGCTGGAGCTTATGTCGATCCTATCTGACCCCAATAAACACAACCATTGACCTTCGACTGCAGGCAATGCACTCGAACACCTGCCCACCCAATACCCAACCACACCCAAAACCACACCCACCCGCTCACCCACCTAAACCGCCCACCCACCACAACCACCACAACCACCCTCCACACACCCGCCTACCCACCCACCATCCCAAAACCACACCCACCACACCCAATCCATGATAGGTGAGCCTGAGCGTCTTCTGCCGGATCTCATGTCGATCCTATCTAACCCCAATAAACACAACCATTGACCTTCGACTGCAGGCGATGCACACGGACACCAAACAAAGCCATGAAGTAACTAACCCATTCACACCTTCCCACCCCATACCAACCACACCCACACCCCAAAACACACCCACCCGCATACCCACCTAAAAAGCCCGCCCGCAAACCCACCAAAACCACCCACAAAACCACCCACCATCCCAGAACAACACCCACCACACCCACCAAATCCATGATAGGTGAGCCTGAGCGTCTGCTGCTGGAGCTTATGTCAATCCCAGCACTGCGTGAGCGAATGGAGTGCTGCAAACTTGTCCGCTCCTTCCAACCGCGCATGGAGTCTCTCATGGAGAATGCAAAATGCTTGAGTGGTGCTTGCCAGGTGGGGGTGCTGTTCTGATGGCCTGGGGGTCCTGTTCTGAGTGGTGCTTGCCAGGTGGGGGTGCTGTTCTGATGGCCTGGGGGTCCTGTTCTGAGTGGTGCTTGCCAGGTGGGGGTGCTGTTCTGATGGCCTGGGGGTCCTGTTCTGAGTGGTGCTTGCCAGGTGGGGGTCCTGTTCTGATGGCCTGGGGGTGCTGTTCTGAGTGGTGCTTGCCAGGTGGGGGTCCTGTTCTGATGGCCTGGGGGTCCTGTTCTGAGTGGTGCTTGCCAGGTGGGGGTCCTGTTCTGATGGCCTGGGGGTCCTGTTCTGAGTGGTGCTTGCCAGGTGGGGGTCCTGTTCTGATGGCCTGGGGGTCCTGTTCTGAGTGGTGCTTGCCAGTGGGGGTCCTGTTCTGATGGCCTGGGGGTCCTGTTCTGAGTGGTGCTTGCCAGGTGGGGGTCCTGTTCTGATGGCCTGGGGGTCCTGTTCTGAGTGGTGCTTGCCAGGTGGGGGTCCTGTTCTGATGGCCTGGGGGTCTGTTCTGAGTGGTGCTTGCCAGGTGGGGGTCCTGTTCTGATGGCCTGGGGGTCCTGTTCTGAGTGGTGCTTGCCAGGTGGGGGTGCTGTTCTGATGGCCTGGGGGTCCTGTTCTGAGTGGGGCTTGCCAGGTGGGGGTGCTGTTCTGATGGCCTGGGGGTCCTGTTCTGATGGTGCTGCAGGTGGGGGTCCTGTTCTGATGGCCTGGGGGTCCTGTTCTGAGTGGTGCTTGCCAGGTGGGGGTCCTGTGCTGAACATGGATTCAGCCATTGATGATTGCGATGATTGAACATGGATCCGGCCATTGATGATGGTGATGATGATGATTGAACATTAATTTCATGATCAATTTAAAAATTATACCCGATTATACATATATGATATATATATGATACATATTATAAATATTATGATTGAACATTAATTTCGTGATTAATTTAATTTCATGATGATGATGACAATGATGATTGAACATTTATCTCACCCCGCCCATGTTCACCCATCTGTCCCTCTACAGGAGGTGTATTCGACTGACCTGCTCATGCTCACCCTCAAAATCGCACTAAGGGTACAGGACCTCCACCCGGATGACTACTAGCCCAAGGAGCAGATTTCCTTCACCCTTAGCCCCTCTGCTTTCACCCTCACCCTCACCCCTCTCCATTCACCCCTCTTCTCCTGTTATGGTGCTTCAGGGAGTTACAGCGCCAACGCCCGGGGGACTACCAGCGCAAGGAGCAGACACCCTTCACCCCTAACCCCTCTGCTTTCACCCTCACACTCACCCCTCTCCATTCACCCCGCCCATGCTCATCTGTCTGTCCCTCCACAGGAGGTGTGCTCGACTGACCTGCTCATGCTCATCCTCAAGATCGCCCTGGAAATCGGAAACTTTCTGAACGCGGGAGGTCACCAGGGCTCCGCCATTGGCTTCCAACTTGAAACACTACTGAAGCTGAAGGACGTGAGGTCCACCCGAAACAGGGCAGTCACCCTCTTGCATTACCTAGCCAGGTAAATGAAAAAAAAGTAATGAGAACGCCTGGTGGGGCGTCTTGCGGCGGTTGAGAACGGGCTCTTACTTTTCGTGGATAAAACTACCATGGCGGTTGACAGCGACCGCAAACAGTAAAGCGCATCCGTACGGATTCGAACCCCGTACCTTATTGTTTCGACATGCTCTACCATTGAGCCAGTCGTCAAAACGGGATGTAAATGAAATATAGTTGACCGCGCTGTAGGGTGTGCGTGTGACTTGGGAGTAGGGAAGCCTGTTAGCGCTGGTGATACGTTCGGTAACATAGGACGCAAGCGCTTGAGTGAATCGGCGGTTGGTGTTGTCCCTTTGTCTAGAGAGTTGCAAGGGAGTGGTGGTGGCCGGATGACAACCTGCTCCCTTTAGCCTATTGGGCCTACCCCCTGGACATACATACATACATACATACAGCTCAAAGAGCTGATACCCCTCTCCCCTCTCCATTCCCTTCTTCTCCCTGTATGCTGCCATAGGGAGTTACAGCGCCAACGACCGGATGACTACCAACGCAAGGGGCAGATACCCTTCTCCCCTCGCTCCTCTTCATTCAACCTCACCCTCACCTCTCTCCATTTACCCCTCTTCTCCTGTTATGGTGCCTCAGGGATTTACAGCGCCAGCGTATGGAGGACTACCAGCTCAAGGAGCTGATACCCGTCACTCCTAACCCCTCACCCCCGCCCCTCTTCATTCACCCCTCTTCTCCCTTAATGCTGCCTCAGGGAGTTACAGCGCCAACGTCCGGAGGACTACCAGCTCAAAGAGCTGATACCCTTCTCCCGCACTGCTGCCAAACTGAGCATGCCCAACATCAGGGAGGAGGTGAAGGAGCTGAAGATGCAGTTGGGTCAGCTGCTCAAGCTGCTAGACTCTGGGGAGCTAGGCAGTGCTCTTGAGACAGACGAAGGAATGACATTCAAGGTGTGTGTTTGTGTGGCAGGGGGGGGGGGGGGGGGGGGGGGGGGGGGTACAGCTGCACTTGGGTCAGCCGGTAGACCCTGGGGAGCTAGGCAGTTCTCTTGAGACAGACGAAGGAATGACCTTCAATGGGTGTGTGGGTGTGTGTGGGTGTGGGGGGGGAGGGGGGCTAAAGATGCAGTTAGATCAGCCGCTAGACTCTGGGAGCTAGATTGTGCCCTGGAGACAGACAAAGGAAAGACCTTCAAGGTGGGGCAGGGGTTGGGGGGCACTGTTTCCTTTTGGGGCTGTGCATGGCAGCATCCTTCAATCCCCCAAAACCACCTTATAATCCACCTTATCCACCATCTGCTCATGCTCATCTCTCTGCCCCTCTACATTACATTGTAATCAACAGGCCATTGTTGGCCCAAGACAAGCCTGCTCCACAACATCAGGGAGGGGGCTTCCAACAAATCCTCAGAAAAAGAAAGGCAATATTGCAGCAAGCAAGCATTATTATCAGCACCAATTCCATATGATATATATTGATAACCCATCCCCGTAATGAATGGCTCAATGGTAGACAACATGAATGATATAGGTTCCGGGTTCGAATCCCCACGGGTGCGCTTTAGTGTTCGCGGTCGCTGTCAACCACCATGGTAGCTTTGTCCAGGTAAAGTAGCAGCCCGTTCCCTACCGCCGTAAGACGGGGCTCCCTTAATACCCCACCAGGCCCCACCAGATACCCCACCAGACCCCACCAGATACCCCACCAGGCCCCACCAGATACCCCACCAGGCCCCACCAGATACCCCACCAGACCCCACCAGGCCCCACCAGATACCCCACCAGGCCCAACCAGGCAATATCATTACTATTGATGATCCACCTTCTAATCCGCTCTACCAATCTCTGCGCAGGTCTTCCTATCAGACTTCCATGCTAACGCGTCGTCTGAGCTTGAGGCAGCCGAAGCTGCGCTGTCTCAATCCGAGCGCTCCTTCCAAGCGGTGGCAGTTTACTTAAGTGGCAGTGGCAACAAGTTGGAGGTCACAGGTCTGTTTGAGCTTTTGCGTAACTTCGCAGATGATCTGGAGAGAGCACATAAAGACAATGCAGTCATCGATGCCAAGGTGGGTCAAATCATGCGTATATATATGAGTAGGGACCGGCATATCATGTGATGTTGACCAAAGGCGAGTATGATATCATGCAAATTGCATCATATGATATTGTATATAATTGGTAAGTTTGGCCTAGTCAGACTGCCGGCATCATATGATGACGTGTTATCATATTTCCGTTCCATATACATGAGTACATAGCATTTAGCAACATAAGTAAATATAATACATGAGTATATAGCGTATAGTAACATTACATCTCAAATTATCTGATGAATGATATAACCTCAGGTTCCATGGCGTGTCTAGAACTTGCCTCGGGTCTGAATGATAGTACCTCCGCTTCAAGCTGAGTATACCCTGAGTAACATCACATTTCAGATTATAGTGGCCCAGGTTACATGACGTTTCTGGGACTTGAAATAGAACTTGCCTGAGGCCTGAATGAGAATACCTCAGCTTCAAGTTGAGAATACCCTGAGGAACATTTCAGATTATACATTTCAGATTATATATTCAGATTATACATTTCAGATTATATTATATATTTTTATATTATATATTCAGATTATACATTTCAGATTATACATTTCAGATTATAGTGCTAGGTTACATGACGTGTCTCGTACTTGAACTAGAACTCGGCTACATGACTCCAGCCTTCAAGGCTGCTTGCCTTCTTCGGCACTAACCTCAACCTCAACCTACTACAGGCTGAGAAGGCCAAGTTGCGAGAAGCCAAGGCAGCAAATGCCCGCTCCAGACGGGGAGTCGGGGCCAGCACAGCATTCAAAAACAATCTGCGGCAGAGCGTGATGCGACAGAGCATGATGCGGCAGAGCGTGATGCGACCCAGCCCCAAGCAGCAATCCCATCCAGCACCGCCGCAGCCCCAGGGCCCCATCCACCAGAAGGACAACGTCATGATGCACATTCGGGCCTACGCCCACCTGAGGCCAGAGGACAGACGCACACTGCTGACCGACCACGGCGCACGCGAACGCCTGCGCGCTAACAACATCACCACGCGCCAGAGCGTGGCCGTGGCATCTTCCGGCGGGCAGCAGCATTCACACGCAATCATGCGTTCGAGCACCATGGTCTCCTCAGCCTCCAAGGATAGCATCCTATCCTCCTCCTTCGCTTCCACCTCCCTCCTAGACTCCTCCGACACACTCACAAGCCGCCTGGTGGCCTCCTCTAGACTCCCACCCCGGTCTCGCTTCGCAGACTCCCACCCTCAAGGAGCTGGTGGGGAGTCTGAGAACTTCCCAACCAGCCCAAGGCCGTCATCCAGCCACCTTTCCAACACCCAGTCGTCTCTAGCCTCTGCCTTCCCGACCAGCCCAAGGCCGTCATCTCCCCTCGGCATGAGGAAGAGCGTCCGCCAGCCTTCCGCAAAGGCGCTACGAAGCAGCGTCCGCTCAGTGCTTGCAAGCGGGGACTTCAGCACCAAGGACCTCATGCGTCTCAGGTGTGTTAGTGTGTCTGCATATGTGTGTGTGTGTATGGCTTCAGGCTTGCTCTAAGGCGCTGCGAAGCAGCGTCCGCTCCGTGCTAGCAAGCGGGGACTTCAGCACCAAGGACCTCATGCGTCTCAGGTGTGTTTGTGTGTGTGTCTCAGGTGTGTAATCATTCGTCTCCTCTCCTCTCCTCTCCTCTCCTCTCCTCTCCTCTCCTCTCCTCTCCTCTCCTCTCCTCTCCTCTCCTCTCCCCTCCTCTCTCCTCTCCCCTCCCCTCTCCTCTCCCCTCCCCTCTCCTCTCCTCTCCTCTCCACTCCACTCCACTCCTCTCTCCTCTCCTCTCCTCTCCTCTCCTCTCCTCTCCTCTTGCTGTTGATTCCTCTGTTCAAACATTTAAACTTAGATCCCTATTACTCACTGCCCAGAAAGAAGCCTTGATTTGTTACCCACCCACCCACCCACCCATCCCGTTCCCCACCACCACCCCAACTACCCCTCACCCCACCCCCTCATGCGGCTCAGTGGGGCTGGTGACAGCTTCAAGACTATGATGAGAGCCTCCCACGCATACGTGCCAGGAATCGCCGCGATCGATGAGTCGGAGGCTGTGGAGGGTGAAGGAGAGGGCATTGAAGAAAGCAACCACGGCATTGTGCCCATCGTTGAGGAGGAGAATGCTTCCTCTATGGATGGTCCTCTGTGAGTTTCTACTCTTGACTAAATAATTAAATAGTAACCTCATGTTGCCCCCTGTCGTTCTGTCTATCCACCCTCTGCCCTCTCCCTATGCTGCTGCATTCCCCAGGAGCAGTGTGATGCCTTGCAGACGCAGCACGGGCTGTTCTGCCCTTCCTCCTCACATATATAAACCTCATGTCCTTCAACCTCATGTTGCCCCCTGTCGTTCTGCCTATCCACCCTCTGAGCTGTGCCGACGCTGCTGCCTTCCCCAGGAGCAGTGTGATTCCCTCAAGGTGCTGCACTGGCCGATCTGCCCTTCCTCCTCACATACTTCAATCTCATGTTGTCCCCTGTCTTTCTGCCTATCCACTCTCTGCGCTGTCCCTACGCTGCTGCCTTCCCCAGGAGCAGTGTGATGCCCTCAAGGTGCCCTTAGGCCAACCTGCCCTTCCTCCTCACATACTTCAACCCAATGCCTTCAACCTCATGTTGTCCCCTGTCTTTCTGTCAATCCACTCTCTGAGCTGTGCCTACGCTGCTGCCTTCCCCAGGAGCAGTGTAATGCCCTGCAGGCGCCGCACAGGCCGACCTGCCCTGCGGCTGGACCTGGATGAACTAGAGGACCCCCAAGTACCCGACCCTAACGATGCAAGCACTCCCTCCAACATGCGAAGCAGCTTCATCTTCCGCGTGGGTCCCGGAAGTGGGAGGAGGTCTAGAGCCCCCTCGTGCTTGCTGCATAGTAGCATCAAGACTCCCATGTCCACCCGTCTGTCGTCGGTAAGACGCTCGAACCTAGTGCAGGCTGCCCCCACCTCTAAAGGGGGTTCCATTCTGGACAAGATAAGGCTGCGACCCAAGGTAGTGCTTGAGAAGGTTTGGGATAATATCGAGGAACATGAGCAGGCTGGGGCAGAGAATAGCAGGCAAGAGAGCCACCTGAACGTACCTGAAGCCAACCAAGATAGGTCGGACGTGGGAGAGGGGAGCGGATATTTTCAGGCGCATGCGGAGATTGGTGAACAAGCGCGTGGGGAGGAGAGCTTGAGGGGTGGATTTGCAGACGCCGACGCGCCTGATAGATTGAGGGGTAGATTTGCAGATGCCAACGCTTCTGATGGATTGAGGGGTGGATTTACAAATGCCAACGCGCCTGGTGGGTTGAGGGGTGGATTTGCAGATGCAGGCACGCCTGGTGGATTGAGGGGTGGGTATGCAGATGCCAACGCTTCTGATGGATTGAGGGGTGGATTTGCAGATGCCAACCCTCCTGATGGATTGGATAACACCGATGGCTTCCAGGATGCGCCGAAGCCTCGCTACACCATGTCTCCGCTGATCACCAGGGGTGACACTCCGCTCTCCCCATCCTACTCCTACGAGGCTTCTGTCCCGACAACAGGCGAGGAGGCAGCCCCCCAGGCTCTCTTAAGTTCTGCTGCTGATCATGCTGCACAGGGCGGAGCATACACACCCTCTGCGTTTACTCACTATGAGCTTGAAGGCAGCACCACCCACGGGGCTCCGCAGGTGTTGCTGGCCTCAGAGCTGGACAGGGCTCCGCAGGTGTTGCCGGCCTCAGAGCTGGATGGGGCTCTGCAGGTGTTGCAGGTCTCGGAGCTAGACGGGGCTCTGCAGGTGTTGCAGGTCTCAGAGCTAGACGGGGCTCTGCAGGTGTTGCAGGTCTCGGAGCTGGACGGGGCTCTGCAGGTGTTGCCGGCCTCGAACGATGCAGAGCTGGAGCTGTGGCCCTGTGTAGACAGCACGGGCTGTTCGGGTGAGAGCCCGGCTGCTTCTGTTACTTTCCGCCAGGCCATTGCTTTGGTATCTGCCTTGCCTACAATCCATGATGGTGTCGCCAGGTCCATGGCCTCGCTGAACAGGTGCGCGAGGGTATGTGTGAGGGTGGGGTTGAGTCGAGTCAGGTGAGCTGAGGGTGGGGTTAAGGGTGAGGGTGGGGTAAAGTCAAGGGAAGCGTGAGCTGAGGGTTGGGTTAAGTCAAGTGAGCGTGGATGATTGTGTGTGAGTGTGGGGTGCATGGAAACAGAAACTCATTCCAATGAGCAGGCTGGTCGCCTTTGACAGCATGTAGGGTGAAAGTGTGTGTGTGTGGGGGGGGGGGGGCGGGGGGTAGGAGCTTAGCGCTAAAAGTTTCCGTAATTAGAGGAATTTAGTTAAAGCCTGAAATAGCCTGAAACAAGAAATGACAACTGTCAAAAGCCTGCAGGAGCCAGGAAATAGACTCACATTATATATACCAAAGCAGTCAAGGGGCTATGAACCCAGATGTGTAATGATATGGCGATGTCCGTTCCCTCCTGCATCTATGAGCTACTTCATCATGAATTCATGGTAGTCAGATCATACCCAATGGCCACAAAAGTTGAAAGATTGCATAGCAACACTCTCCTGAACACGTGGCAACTTTTCTTGGGTGTTAAGGCCTATTTTGGCTCAATAAATTGTAAACTACTAGGGCTAATTCAGCTGTTGGCCATATTAAGGCTAATTTGGTCCGCGATTAGCCCTAACCTTTGAAGCCTAACAATATAGCACTTCACAGCAACGCGCATGCCTCGCTCAATAAGTGTGTGAGGGAGAGGGAGAGGTTAGTGGGTGGGGGGGAGGTTTGTGATGGGGGAGAGATTAGTGGTGAGGGAAGGTGAGGGAGAATTAGTTTTGGGGGAGGATGGGGGAGAGGTTAGTGTTGGGCAGGTGAGGGTAGGTCAATAGCTTGGATGAATGTGTGTGAGGGTGGGGTGCATGGAAACAGAAATTCTTGCGAATGATCAGGCTGCCTGCATTTGACTTGGGAAAACAATACGAACATGCACATCGCAGCACACTAGTACACTACAATAACAAAATGCACTTGCACATCACATGCACATCACAGCACACCAACAAACATGCAAGTTCTATGTGTGCTCAATCTGCGCCGCCCCAGCCCCTGCGCTCAAATTCAATGTGTTATTTGGATAATATCGTATGATATCATACTTGCTTTGGTCAACATCATATGATATGCTAGTCCCTACCCATATCTAGGGATTGGCAATATGATATCATGTCATCATATGATATCATATGATGCCGGCAGTCTGACTAGGTAAATTTGGCCTGGGGCACCCTATCATATGATATTAAATCATATGATTTGTGTATGATATCATATGATATCATACTCGTCTTTGGTCAACATCATATGATTTGCCGTTCCCTACCCATATCCCCTCGACCCCCCTATCCCACGCTACCACCTACCTCCTAACTAGGGAACGGCAACTAATATTAGTGTTTGAAAAACTAATATTAACTAATATTATTTTAGTGCCAAAATAATATTAATTTTTCAAATAAATTTGAAATTCTGGTGAGATGGATCGTCCGACTAATATTATATCATATTATTTATTCACTAATATTATATAACATAGCCAACCCCTACTCCTAACAGGACGTTGAAGCAAGGAAGGGACTGTGATGACTGCTTACCTGCGAGGGTGGACGAGGCGGGCGCAAAAAACGATGTGGGGCAATGTGGGAGTGAGCAAGCTCCCACAGAAGCAGCAAGCAATTGCTCCACTCATGCAGCTGCCTGCTATGACGAAAATCACCTGCCCAACAGGGAGACTACTGCCGGGACAGAGAGCAGTGCTGGTGCTGATGTGAAGGCCTTGCATGGTGCTAGCTCATCCATTGATGCGGCAGCCAAGCAAGCCGCCGCAGGAGCTCGAACCTCGCATGCTGCTAGCTCATCCATAGATGTGGGGGCAAAGCAAGCTGGAGGTGCTCAGACCTCGCATGCTGCTAGCTCCTCCATTGATCTGGAAGCTCGGCACGTGGCCACAGATGCTCGGACCTCGCATGCTGCTAGCTCCTCCATTGATGTGGAGGCAAAGCAAGCTGCAGCATGTGCTCAGAGTGCTGTCTTCGAGGCTATTCACAACATCAACCTGATGAGGAGCACCCTCTTCCTCTCCCGGGCCAGTGTGGGAAGCCCTCGTGAGCTCTCTCAGGCCTACCAGCAACCCCAGATAGCCCTGCATGAGGAATATAACGCAGACACTAGCACCAGCCCTAGCACCAGCCAGGAAGAGAGGGGAACTGTCGGCAGAGCTGATGCCTTGACTGATCTTGCTCATCCCAATGAAGAGCAGACACTTGGGAAGGAGATCATGCATACTGTGGCCATGGCTGTTATTCAGTCTCCCTGTATTGAGGCCCAGTGCAGAGAGTTTAGTCCAAACAAGACCCACTCTCTCAGCAGCAGGGCAAAGCAGGGGGGCGATGGCAAGCAAGCTGGTAGCCCTAGCCGGATGCCTGTGACGCCACCTCCTCCGTGCATGCGTCTCATGATGTCTGCAACGATGGTGTCGACCTCCTGGTCCCCAGTGCCCACAGCTGGAGTGACACATGGCTATGGAGGGGCCGCCTGTGCTGATGACTGCGGTGGCGATGTAGACTCTCATCAGGACAGAGCTGTACACACGCTCCCTCGGACTGCATGCCTGGAGCTCCTCCCTGACCAACAACGATCAGGATGCCAATACGCATTGGGACATGTGCACGAGGAGGCTGTGGAATCGTCTGCGGCATGGGGGGGAGAGCAGCAACCTGGTTGGACACAACCAGGTCAGTCCCCAGCGCAGCTGCAGGCGCATCCCAAGGAGCTTCCACAATCCCTCGACCTGGAACAGGTAACAATTGGCCCCTAAACCCAATACATCATATCTCCCCCGCTACTGCGAATTTCAGCACCTTTTTTTTATATCAGGGGTATGGGTTCCTTCTAGCTGTCCAACAAATTCTTAGGGCTGGAATTTTTCTTTTGACCCCCCCCCCACACACACACCCAATGGCCAGTAGCAGTCCCAAAACCCAATACATCATATCTCCCCCTCTACCAGGAACCGCTGCTGAAGCATCTGGCGCCATCCCCCTACGGATTGGCCAACTCCTCCAGTGACGAGCTACTGGGTGACCAGCCATCTCCCTACCGGGTGACAAACTACTCCGCGATCTGTGCAGCCATGACCTCAGAGCCTAACGCCACATGCGCGGCTCTTAGCAGCAGTTTTTGTGGGAGCACGTCCTCTGCTCCTGCTGCTGTCGAGGAGCCGAGGGAGAGGGGTGATGCGTTAGGCGCAGCTCTTCACGCCAACGTTGACGCACAGGCCTGTGAGGGAGTGGTGAAGGAACAAAAATGTCAGGTAGAGACGGGGGCAGCAACAGAACTGTCGGGAACTGAACTGCCGGGCGGGGGCAGGGGCAGGGACACCACCCTCCAGGCCGCTTCAAGTCCAACCCAACGAGGCCTGCAGACAACAGCGATGAGGCTGGGCTCCATGGAAGCGTACTATGCCGGAGGGCTTTTGGCGGAAGATGCTGCCGCTGCTACTGATGCTGGCTCTGTTGATAGGCCCCTGGATCGCAACGACTACTCTTGGTCGGTGCGAAGCAGTGCTGTCTCCGGTTCTGGTGCTTTCCTTGAAAAGCTACTTAACAATGAGCCGGGAGAGATATTGACAGAAGAAGCTGCTGCTGCTGCTATTGCTGGCTCTGTGGACAGATCCCTGGATCGCAACGACTACTCTTGGTCGGTGCAGAGCAGTGCTGTCTCTGGATCCGGTGCTTTCCTAGGAAAGCAGCTCGCCAATGAGCCAGGAGGGATATTGGCAGAAGCTGCTACTGCTGCTGGCTCGGTGGATAGGTCCCTGGATCGCAACGACTACTCTTGGTCAGTGCGAAGCAGTGCTGTCTCCGGCTCTGGTGCTTTTCAAGAAAAGCTCGTTGACAGTGAGCCGGGCCTAGGCCCAGAGGAAAAATGGCGGAGGACCCGCAGCCTTCCCCCAAGGCCCCCGTCAATGATATCAAGCATGACCACACCCAAACATGGGGCTGTAGGTGATGGAAGCTCTCACAGAACCCCAATGGAAATCGCACCCTTTATCAGTGAGGTGAGTTTGGGAAAACTTGTTTGCGGCAAACTTGAACTTGGTTACATGGCTCAAGCCTGTATGGCTGCTAGCTGTCTTCGGCAGTGTCACAATCAATAAAAAGCAAAGCATTAAGTGAATGACAGGGATGATCTGGACTGAATGACTGGAGTGATCTGTACAGAATGACAGGGGTGATCTGAACAGAACGGCAGGGATGATCTGAGCTGAATGACAGGGGTGATCTGAACTGAATGACAGGGGTGATCTGAACTGAATGACAGGGTGATCTGAACAGAATGACAGGGGTGATCTGAACTGAATGACTGGGGTGGTCTGAACTGAATGACAGGGACAATCTGAACAGAATGACAGGGACAATCTGAACTGAATGACAGGGGTGATCTGAACTGAATGACAGGGACGATCTGAACAGAATGACAGGGACAATCTGAACTGAATAACAGGGGTGATCTAAACTGAATGACAGGGTGATCTGAACAGAATGACAGGGGTGATCTGAACTGAATGACAGGGGTGATCTGAACTGAATGACAGGGGTGGTCTGAACTGAATGACAGGGGTGATCTGAACAGAATGGCAGGGTGGCAGGGACAAAACATACATACATACAGCCATATAGCCATGCATATATACACACATACTTCATTCTACTATTGCACATGCAGGGTGGAGCCAATATGCAAGCAAGCATCTGCTTATCATCCCATCCACTTGACTTCAATTCCTGGAGCTCCTCCTCCTCCCTCGAGGTTCCAGGGTCAATGGCTGACTTGGACAGGGTGGCTGCAGATCACCGTAAGCAAGGGGTTGTCATGTTATATATGTTATAACCCCTAATATATGTTATTCTGACTTGGACAGGGTGGCTACAGATCACCGTAAGCAAGGGGTTTTCATGTTACATATGTTATAACCCCTAATATATGTTATTCTGACTTGGACAGGGCGGCTACAGATCACCGTAAGCAAGGGGTTATCATGTTACATACGTTATAACCCCTAATATATGTTATTCTGACTTGGACAGGGCGGCTGCAGATCACCGTAAGCAAGGGGTTATCATGTTATGTATGTAATCACCCATTTGTAGGATAACATGATAACCCCTTGCTTATAAATGTTACAACCCCATTGTATGATAACAGGAAAGCCCCTTGCTTATATATGTTATAACCCCTTGTATATGTTATCCTGACTTTGACAGGGTGGCTGCTGATCACCGTAAGCAAGGGGTTGTTATTATCCCTAAACTCTGTTTCTAGTAAAGATTGTTGGCCCCAATTAGCTGCAGTAATACATTGAGCAAAATATGTATATATATAAACAAATGAGAAGAGAATAGGGGTGGGGGTGGGGGGCAGATAAGGTCCACAGAATTTCACCAGATTTGGGGAACAACCACTTACACCCTCTTCCAACTGCTTTCAACCACTTACACCCTCTTCCAACCACTTTCAGAATTTCATTTTCAGATTTCGGAAACAACCACTTACACCCTCTTATAACCGCTCCCACATCCCGATACCCGTACACCAACCCTACCTGACTTTTTATGGCGTTTCGCATCCTCCTGATTCTTATCAAAATATGCTTCATCCACTCTCTATTCCAGGCACATGCAATGCATTCCTCTGAGATTACCCTGGTGGACAGTGTTCGATGGTCAGTCCCCCCCCCCCCCCCCCCCCACACACACACACACACACACACACACACACTAACACCTACCTACCCCCACCTCCCCATCCACCACCGCGCACCTCATAAAGATCCAATCTGTGCTCCAGGCACATGCAACACATTCCTCAGAGATTGCCCTCATGGACAGTGTTTGATGGTCAGCCCCCCCCCCCCCCCCCCCCCCAAACACACACACACGCACACACACAGACCTACCCCCACCTCCCCACCCACCACTGCGCATCTCATAAAGATCCAATCTCTGCTCCAGGCAGATGCAACACATTCCTCAGAGATTACCCTCATGGACAGTGTTTGATGGTCAGCCCCCCACCCCACACCTACCTACCCCCCCACACACACCAGCGCACACCTCATAAAGATCTAATCTCTGTTCCAGGCACTCCAGTCCTGCGCACCCTTTGAGGCACTGCACTGGGGCACCCTTACCTATCGCTGCAGACCACCATTGCCAACCCCAACCAACCAGCACTGTAACACCCTTACCTATCGCTGCAGACCACCATAACCACCACCAACCAACCCCAACCAATATCTGTTACAGGTACTCCAGTTATGCGCCACCCTTTGAGGCACAGCACTGGGGCATCCTTACCTGTCGCTGCAGCCCGGGATGCACGCATGCACTCATCCATGTGCGAGCTGGTGACCCCTTTGAGAGAAATAAACAGTACATGGGGCAGCATGGTCAGCATGGGGCCGCTGAGACGTGGACTGATGAAGGAGGAGAGTGTGAGGCAGTACAGATCAGAAGGTGGGTGGCCTCTTCTTTTGTTCCTGGTGGTGGTGGTGGTGATGGTGGCTAAAATATCATGATGATGGTATCTTGATGATCATGATCATGATGATCTGATTACAATAACTCCAAACCACAAAATATTCCACACTCATCGCCGTGTACCCTCCTGCCTCTGCCTAAGGTGGTGACAGTGGCAGTGACAGCACCAAGGCAGTGATTTTTTTAAAATCTAGAAGAGGTTTTTTTTCTAGCTCTATGGTTTTAGGCATCCTCCAGGGACATTTATAGCCAATGCGTTCTTATAGCTTTTTAGGGACATTTAGGGCCAAATGTTTTTTGTATAGCGGAAATTTGGGCCAAAACGGGTTCAACTGTAGCGATCGCTATATATAGCGGGAAAGAAATCACTGCACCAAGGACTACGTGGCCCCCTAACCTCGAAACGTGTTGGCTTCGTTATCTCATAACCTTCCTTATCGCTAAGCCTCGACACATACCACACTCATTGCCATTTACCCTCCTGCCTCTGCCTCAGGTGGCGCGAGTACCAGGAGCTCTCATAGCACCATGGACTACGTGGGTCCCTAACCTCAAAACGCATTGGCCTCGTTATCTCATAACCTTCCTTATCGCTTAGCCTCAAAACATACAACACTCATGGCCATGTACCCTCCTGCCTCTGCCTCAGGTGATGCGAGTGGCAAGAGTTCTCACAGCACCAACGCATGGATTATCTGTTTTCAAATCTGAAAGTGGTTTTTTCTAGCTCTATGGTTTGGGGCCTAATCCAGGGAAAGCGCTCTTATAGCTTTTTAAGGACATTACGGGCCAAAATATTTGTGTAGAGAGGAAATTTGGGCCAAAACGATTTCAAAGGTAGCGATCGCTATATATAGCGGGAAAGAAATCACTGCACCAAGGACTACGTGGCCCCCTAACCTTGAAACACATTGGCCTCATTATCTCATAACCTTTCATATCGCTAAGCCTCAAAACACACTACACTCATTGCCATTTACCCTCCTGCCTCTGCCTCAGGTGGCGCGAGTGCCAGGAGCTCTCATAGCACCAAGGACTACGTGGGTCCCCTCGTCCACGGCATGCGTTGGCCTCGTTATCTCATAACCTTCCATTACTCCAAGCCTCAAAACATACCACACCCATCGCCATGTACTCTCCTGCCTACCACACTGATCGCCATGTACCCTCCTGCCTCTGCATCAGGTGGCGCTAGTGCCGGGAGCTCTCATAGCACCAAAGACTACGTGGGTCCCCTCGTCCACGGCATGCGTGTGAACCGGCACGACGCAATGTTCAGGTCCCACATCAGTAGCTGGGGAGAGACCCCTGCCCGGGGGGGGGTGCTACCCCTTCAGCTGGCCCACCATTTCGGCGCCCGCACTCGTCCTGTGGGCCTGTCCCCTGTGAATGAGGAGGCCATGATGGAGGTGCGAGAGCCTTTTTTTAGTTATGAAAATCATTTCACCCCAGGAGGTGGGTCTCCTACACAAACCAGCAAGATTAGCTTGAACTTGAACGTCCTGTGGGCCTTTCCCCTGTGAATGAGGAGGCTATAATGGAGGTGCGGCAGCTTTTTTTTAGTTGTGAAAATGATTTTACCCCAGGAGGTGGGTCTCCTACACAAACCAACAAGATTAGCTTGAACTTGAACGTCCTGTGGGCCTTTCCCCCGTGAATGAGGAGGCTATAATGGAGGTGTGACAGCTTTTTTTAGTTGTGAAAATGATTTTACCCCAGGAGGTGGGTCTCCTACACAAACCAGCAAGATTAGCTTGAACTTGAACGTCCTATGGGCCTGTCCCCTGTGAATGAGGAGGCTATAATGGAGGTGTGACAGCTTTTTTTAGTTGTGAAAATGATTTTACCCCAGGAGGTGGGTCTCCTACACAAACCAGCAAGATTAGCTTGAACTTGAACGTCCTATGGGCCTTTCCCCTGTGAATGAGGAGGCTATAATGGAGGTGTGACAGCTTTTTTTAGTTGTGAAAATGATTTTACCCCAGGAGGTGGGTCTCCTACACAAACCAGCAAGATTAGCTTGAACTTGAACGTCCTGTGGGCCTTTCCCCTGTGAATGAGGAGGCTATGATGGAGGTGTGACAGCTTTTTCGCAGATGGCGAACAGCCTAAAGGCTGATAAACCATGTAATCAAATCACCCCTGAAATCCTGAATCTGATAGGGGACAGGTTGTACGGGCTATGATGGAGGTACGACAACTGTTTTTTGCAGATGGCGAACGGCCTAAAGGCAGTGCGAAGTTTCCATGAGTAGGAGGGCGTGGGTATCGTTGCGCAGCTTGAGGCGTGAGCCTGAGTGAAACGTTACCTAGTGCAGATCTTGGTGGTAGTAGCAAATATTCAAATGAGAACTTTGAAGACTGAAGTGGAGAAAGGTTCCATTACAAACTTGATGGACTGTGTAGTCAAATCACCCCTAAAATCCTGAATCTGAAAGGGGACAGGTTTACAGTTTGATGGAGAGATGTCCGAGAGCTTTATTCGTAGTTGTGAAAGGAATTTCACCCCAGGAGGTGGGTCTCCTGACACAAACCAGCGACATTGGCTTGAATTGCCGCGCTGCGTTTTTGAGCCCCTCTACGTATTTCGCGCAGTTTTTTCAACCCCCTGTGGGCGCAGCGCGCAGTTTTTCCGCTTTTTGCACTAAAAAGGGCTGACCACTTTGACATTTGTGCGCTTAAGCGCTGACCAATTTGGCAAGAAGTAGTACCCTGTCTCCAACACAAGCCAGCGGCATTAGCTTGAACTTGAACTTGGTTGCATGGCTCCAGCCAGCAATTTGGCTGCTCGCCATCTTCGGCCGCAACAATAATTGCCTGGAAATGTAATTGTAATCATTGTCATCAAAATGATCAACATACTAGGTATAGGAGTGCTGTCTGTTGACTACATCTATACCTTCCGCCTGATGATGCCTATTTGACAAAACTAGGCGCTGCTCTATGTTACCATTTGTCTCTTTCTCCCGCCTGGTCTTTTATTTGTTACCCCCCACCCTTCTCACACACACCACACACCATCACAAACACGCATAGTTGCAAACTAGTCGCTGCTTTATGTAACCGTTTGTCTCTTTCTCTCGTCTCCTCTTACTGTTGCTTTCTCTTCTCGGAAATTTGTACCAAGAACCCTAGAGCTTACTGCTTGAAAAAATACTTTTATCTGTTTCCCCCAACCCAACCCCATCACCACCACCACCTTCCAACCATCCCAGCATCACCACACACCCCACACACCCCAGGCCAAAGACTGATGCATCTGCACCTTCCAACCACCCCATCACGCACACACACAGGCGCGAGAGGGCTGTCTGGTGACCAAGTCTCAAGACGTTTACTCGCCACTACCACCACCTTCCAACACCCCATCACACACACAGGTGCGAGAGGGATGTCTGGTGACCAAGTCTCAAGACGTGTACCCAACACTGTCCTCGAGTCAGTACTTTGCCCTGGAGGAGAGCTTGCGTGAGTCAAGCAAGCGCCGCACAACGGGCGACTTGGATGAGGTGTTGGCCAGGAGGAGCTCCGCCAAGCTGGGACTGCCAGGGGAAGAGGTGTGAATGTGTGGTGGTGGTGGTGATTTATATGTTGATATGTTTACAAATGTCTGGGAGCAACCAAATAGACGTAAGGTTGATGGTAGGAATGACGGTGTTCATGAGCGTAATGGTGATCAGGCTGGGCGTGAGCACTTCAAATTTGGGTTGGATTGGATTGTGAGTTTGGTTGGATTGGATTGTGGGTTGAGTTGGGTTGGATTGGATTGTGGGTTGAGTTGGGTTGGCTTGGATTGTGGGTTGAGTTGGGTTGGATTGGATTGTGGGTTGGATTGGTTTGTGGGTTGAGTTGGGTTGGATTGGATTGTGGGTTGAGTTGGATTGGATTGTGGGTTGAGTTGGGTTGGATTGGATTGTGGGTTGAGTTGGGTTGGCTTGGTGTTTGAGTGCAGTTTGGAAGATTTAAATTTGAGTTCAGTTTGCAAGATGGTGTAGACTGCAGTCCCGGAGTAGCTGAAATGAATAAAGGGACTCAACCACAACAGCACAAAGCATACATTATTACAATGGAACATAGCATTATTTCCCGGCTACGAGCAGCAGCTTCTAGACAGCTCCTTTATTTGGCCACGAGACTATGCACATCCGTAACTGTATCCACACCTGTCCAACTGTATCCCCACCTGTCCAACCGTATCCCCACCTGTCCAACCGTATCCCCACCTGTCCAACCGTATCCCCACCTGTCCAACCGTATCCCCACCTGTCCAACTGTATCCCCACCTGTCCAACCGTATCCACACCTGTCCAAACGAATCCCCACCTGTCCAAACGAATCCCCACCTGTCCAACCGTATCCCCACCTGTCCAAACGTATCCCCACCTGCCCAACCGTATCCCCACCTGTCCAAACGTATCCCCACCTGCCCAACCGTATCCCCACCTGCCCAACAGGTTTTATTTGAAGAAGCCAGCTCCCCCAGCGAGAAAGGGGATGAAACCCCGTCTCAACAGCCTGCACAGATCTCCGGCCTTGAGGCAGACAAACTGTCATCCTTCTCGTCTGATTCCACCATGAGCACGATGGCGGGCAGGTCATGTTGACAGGCTGGCAGGCCTTGAGGCAGACAAACCACCATGAGTACGATGCAAGCATCATTCACTGCGCCTCTCCTTAGAGGACGGCAGCTTGTTGACAGGCTGGCAGGCTATGTTGACAGGCTGGCAGGCTTCGGATGCAAGCATCATCCACTGCGCCTCTCCTTGGAAAAAGGCAGCTTGTTGACAGGCTGGCAGGCTTTGGATGCAAGCATCGTCCACTGCACCTCTCCTTGGAGAAAGGCTGCTTGTTGACAGGCTGGCAGGCTTCGGATGCAAGCATCATCCACTGCGCCTCTCCTTGGAGGAAGGCTGCTTGTTGACAGGCTGGCAGGCTTCGGATGTAAGCATTGTCCACTGCCCCTCTCCTTGGATGAAGGCTGCTTGTTGACAGGCTGGCAGGCTTCGGATGCAAGCATCATCCACTGCGCCTCTCCTTGGAGGAAGGCTGCTTGTTGACAGGCTGGCAGGCTATGTTGACAGGCTGGCAGGCTTCAGATGCAAGCTTCATCCACTGCACCTCTCCTTAGAGGACGGCTGCCTACAAACTAGAAAATGTTTGATGCTAGAGCTTGCACGATGCCTTTTCTGTTTAGCCCTTTCTGTCATGCTTGGGCAGGTCCCTTTAGCCTATGTGGCTAACACTGAACTGTAACATAGTGTGATGTAATTATTTAGCTAACCCTGGGGTGTAACATACTGTGATATATTTGTATAAATTGAACTTCTTAGTTGCTATTTTGCGCCATTGCCCTGTTGTACTTTCTGTGTAAACCTCAAATATGATTTGCTCCTCTCCCCATTCCAATTACGCCTGGGTCTCCACTCTCCAGTTTGGCTTGTCCACACGCGGAATCAGTTTGGCTAGGGTTCGGGTTGACGGGGATGGGCGGGTCTTCCTGATCCGACCCTCGACCGTCGGATCAGCGGGACCCCACGGCAGTTGAAGGGTCCGTTGCGTCCTGAGACGCCACGTGGGGAGGGTCGTTGGTTGCTGCGTCGCAGGACGCGGGCGAGTGGTGGGCGGGTAGTCTCGTTGGCCCGCTGATGCTCGAAATGGGACTGCACCACGGCATAGGAATTGGGAGCAGCGCATCATCTCTCGGCGCGCATGCATGCGCTGCGGAAGATCCGACTCGTGTCGGTATGGTGGGCAGGCAGGCTTATGTTGACAGGCTGGCAGGCTTCGATTGAGTCGAGTGGGCTGCAAACCTGTCAGCATGCTGGTCGGCCTGGCTCGCAGCGAGCGCGATCGGACGACAGCATTGCAAGCCGACTGTGCTGTACTGTTAGCTATAGATTGATGAATCGTTGAATTCAATTTTCATCGTAGCACGAACTCTGGGCCCCCGTCGGTAAATCGATTGTTTGGGGGAAATTGGGGGGGCAAGAACTTGCTGTAGGTAGTGCAACCGGGGCGCCCCCCCCCCACACCCACCCACCCACCCACCCACTGGAATCCAGTACAGAAGTGTCGGGGCAGGGTTTCGAGATTCCGAGACCACTTGGTACAACCTGGTACCTCTGGGTGTATCAGTAGTCATTAGATGAACGACAATGCCCGGATTTATTTCGGCAAGAAACTGGACAACCGCGGGAAGACTTAGCAACGTGGCTCCTGCAAGAAGATCGATATTACTTGGGCTAACGTGCCTGGCACCTTTTTGGTATTCGAGAAAAACCATGGCGTGGACCTGTCACGGATCTAGCAACGACGAAATGATCAACAAGGTAAAAATCTGGCTCCCCACTTATGACGACCAAAAGCTCCACTCATGTGAAGAATCCTCTCCACTTCAGCAGGTCAGGACGAACATCATTCGGTCAGCTACTGTTGAAAATGCTATGAGGAAGGTGGACAGGGGTGTTTTCACTCCCTCCACTGTCAGGTATGCTTGGATATCCTCTTTGAAATTGAACTTGAACTTGGTTACCGAACTTAGCTTCAGCCAGCAATTTGGCTGCTCGCAGTCTTCGAACCACTTCGGTCAATGATATTAATGATGACAAGAATGCTTGCTTGTTGCAATATTGCCTATTTTTTCTTCAGGATTAGTTGGAAGACCCCTCCCGGGTGTTGTGGAGCGGGCTGGGTTCTTGGATCAACAAATGGCCTGTCGTATAATTGTTACAATTATAGAAGAATTGTTACAATCACAGAAGAAACAGCGCACTTGAAAACAATTAAACTGCGCTTTGTAGAGCAAAAAGCGCAAAAATTGCTTGCTGCGCCCACAGGAGGTTGCAAATTACTGCACGAAACGCGCATTAGGGCTCAAAAAGGCAGCGCGCCAGCGTGCAAAAGCGTGCCCTTGGAAGTACCCTGGATGACGGTCCTTAATAACACTTGAATTTGGTTGCACAAATAACGCGTTGTCATTCTCATATTACAACTACTAGCAACCAAATCTGGTTCCACTTTCAGTTTCCCACAGAGCATTTTCCTGTCTTCATATACCACTCTCAAACTAGTGTATTTGCCACCTACTGAATGAAAATCCAGCGGCATTAGAGCATGATACAGGCTATAATTTTGGGATCATAATTTATGTTAGGCCTTTCGTGAAAAGGTAATGATAACGCCTGGTGGCGCGTGGTGTTAAAGGAGCCCGTCGTACGCGGGTGGGGAGCGGTCTTCTACCTCAACTGGTCAAGCTACCATCGCGGTAGACAACGACCTGCAACGCCAAGAGCGACGGAA
Organism: Chlamydomonas sp. ICE-L; assembly: GCA_013435795.1. NCBI lineage: Eukaryota > Viridiplantae > Chlorophyta > Chlorophyceae > Chlamydomonadales > Chlamydomonadaceae > Chlamydomonas > Chlamydomonas sp. ICE-L. Next base: position 10,814,469 of record JACBWV010000610.1, on the reverse strand, counting down.
GGGCGGATCGACCCCCCGACTCTTCATCCTCAAAGTGATTTGGTTTACCACTAGACCAATGTATATCCCTGAAAGGGGCTCTTTCGTGAACATAACTTGTAAGGTCCGAGTATCATAAAGACACAGCTCTTATGTCACCAATTCAACCAGTCACACCAGGGTACTTCAGGAGGACCCCCAGCTCATCTGCCTGAGACACAACCAACTGTATAGCCTGCGTCCTGCGACGCAACGGACCCTTCCTTCTGATCAACGGACCCTCTCCACTTTGCATCCTGCGACGCAACGGACCCTACGACGTTGTGTCTGCGACGGAGGACGCAGCGTCCTGAACAACCCTGTTTCACGTGATCGTGGTACAACCGCTTTCTGCAATATTGCAAAAGTGGTATTCAGTAGTAATAGAAATGTAAAAATAAGTTTTGTTTGCCCTAAAACAGCCTAAAAGCTATAAAATGCTAGAAAAGCTATAAAACTATAAAACTGCTGTCCTTGGAGGAGGCCTAAAACCTTAAAGCTAGAAAAAAACCACTTTCAGAAGAAAAAAAGCCCTGTGTAGTCTCATAGTGCCCTGTGCCCTGTGCCCCCATAGTGCCCTGTGTAGCCTCATGGTTACACTATCCAATGTGACAGCAGACCCGCTAATAGCCATTGAGGCCAAAATCCCTCTTGTAAAAAACTAAATACAGCCAGGCCTGTAGGAGCTGGCTGCCCATAAAAATATGTACGCCATATTATGAGGCGTGAGGTTGAGGGGACCAGGGTACTACTTCTTTCCAAATTGGTCAGCGCTTAAAGCGCACAAACGTCAAATTGGCCAGCGCTTGTTAGTGCAAAAAGCGCAAAAACTGTGCACCTCGCCCTCAGGGGGTTGAAAAACTGCGCGGACCGCGCAGAGGGGCTCAAAAAGGCTACGCGGCACCGCGCTGCCGCGCGCGCTTAGTAGTGCCCTGGAGGGGACCACCCTGTTTGCTTTCACTTAGTCCAACCACCACTATGCAGATAACCCCTTCTATCAGTCCTATTAGTTCATTTTATCAATCATTTATGTTTAACCCCTCCTGATAACAAGGTTTAGCAAGTTCCTTAAGCCTATTTGGCTACCCCTGGAATGTAGAAATTGCTTGCACTGGGGCCAACCACCAATCTGACTGTCCCACATCATTGTGCAGCTTATAAATAAATAAATAAATAAATGTATACATGAATAAAAAGTACGTCTTATTGTGAGATGTGAGGTTGAGGGGGCAAGCCCGTTTGCTTGCACTGAGGCCAACCACCGGATAGGGTAATAGAGCACTTTATTCCATACTTTCTATCTGTTTGCTTGTCTATCTGTGTGTTGTGGTTTGCTTGCACTGGGGGCAACCACCAATCTGACTGTGCTTTTAGAAGTGCGGGTACTGTTTACAAGTGTTAACCGATTATCAACCACCAATCTGACTGTGCTTTTAAAAGTGCGGTTACTGTTTACAAGTGTTAACCGATTATCCACCACCAATCTGACTGTGCTTTTAAAAGTGTGGTTACTGTTTACAAGTGTTAACCGATTATCAACCACCAATCTGACTGTGCTTTTAAAAGTGTGGTTACTGTTTACAAGTGTTAACCGATTATCAACCACCAATCTGACTGTGCTTTTTAAAGTGCGGTTCCTGTTTACAAGTGTTAACCGATTATCAACCACCAATCTGACTGTGCTTTTTAAAGTGCGGTTACTGTTTACAAGTGTTAACCGATTATCAACCACCACTGCAAATTAGTCTGTGGATTACCACCCACCACTGCAATTGGTCACTGGAGCCAACCACCAGTCTGACTGTCCCACATCATTGTGCAGCGCCTACAAGGATTCCCCGCAACCCATCGGTCATAATGCAACTATCTCAGGTAAGCTTTCCTTTCCTTTTTTACAAGAGGGATTTCTGCCTCATCTGAGAACTTGTGTTTGACATATGCCTAGGGACCATGGTCAAGAATAGAAGATGTGCGCGTTTCATAAGTAGGCGTGGGAATATGATGATGATCAGGAGGAGGAGGAGGAGGGATGAATATCTATATATATGATGGGCATGTTGCAGGAGTAGAACAGCTTAGTCGGGTACATGACTAATGAGTAGGGAGCGGCATATCATTTGATGTTGACCAAAGGCGAGTATGATATCATACAACCTGCATTATGTGATATTTATATGTAAATTGTAACTTTAGCCTAGTCAGACTGCCGGCATCATATGATACCAAACGATATCATTTTGCCGTTCCCTACATATGCCTGTGTGGTTCCGGGGAAGTTATCCTGCCCCAATTTGTTGGAAGACCCCTCCCGGTTGTTGTTGAGTAGGCTTGTCTTGGGCCAACAGAGGCCTGTCGATAGCAGTGAAATTTAAATGCTTGTGACTAATTCTTATGTGCCCTGTATCAATTCATTCGTAGAGAAAACCGTTTGCTTGGGTGTTAAGATGACTCGGTTATTTCTGCTATCCATTGCAACTTGTCTCCAGCAGTGCTTCTCTTATCGCCTTAGAGCAGCAGCTTCTAGGTAGCTCCCTGGGCCAGCCACTGCACCTCTCCTTGGAGGACAGCTGCTTGTAGGCAGGCTGGCAGGCTATGTTGACAGGCTGGCTAGCTCTCCTTGGAGGACAGCTGCTTGTTGACAGGCTGGTAGGCTATGTTGACAGGCTGGCAGGCTATGTTGACAGCCTGGCAAGCTCTCCTTGGAGGACAGCTGCTTTCAAGCTAGAGCTTACTCCTCGGTTCTTTCTGTTCTCCATTGCAACTTGTTTCCATCAGTGCTTCTCATTTTTCCTTCGAGCAGCAGCTTCTAGGTAGCTCCCTGGGCCAGCCATTGGGCAAAGACCACAGATTTCAGTAGTGCTAGTCATTTGGCAAAGGCCACAGATTTCAGAAGTGCTAGTCATTGGGCGAAGGCCACAGATTTCAGAAGTGCTAGTCATTGGGCGAAGGCCACAGATTTCAGAAGTGCTAGTCATTGGGCGAAGGCCACAGATTTCAGTAGTGCTAGAAATCTGAATATGCCAGCTCCCAGGTGCACTAGGCAGGTTTAATGATGTGATGCGAAGCTCAGGGAATGGGTTGGGAGGCAGTGTAGTGGATTTCACCCCAAAATATAATTTGATCAAAACCGGCCAGCAGCACCCTACGTCCATTGCATTATTGTACTGAGCGGGAGGGTGGTTGCAAGAGTGGAAAGGTGATCACATCATGAAACAAGCCTATCTGCTATGCCCAAGCCAGCCCCCAGGTGCACTAGGCAGATTCAGGTTTGGCTGAATAGTCAGGCAGGGGAGCTACCTAGAAGCTGCTGCTGGTAGCTGAGGAGACAAGCTATGGTTTCCAGGTATGCAGAGGTAGTGTATGAGTGGGTAACATGTTCCTTAGGGATTTGTTTGCCCGATATATATAGCGATCGCTAGTTTTGACCCCGTTTTAGAGAAATTATCGCTATAAAAATGAAAAAAGAAAAAAAGTTTGTTTGCCCCCAATGGCCCCAAAAAGCTATAAAAAGCTATAGAAAGCACTAAAACGCTGTCTCTGGAGGAGACCTAAAACCATAAAGCTAGGGGGAAAATCACTGATGTTCCTTCATGCCAATCATGCTGGTTTGTATCGGGAGGCCCACCTCCTGGGGTGAAAATCTTTTCATAACTAAAAATTAAATGGCTCGAGCAGTTGCATGTGCACATAACAAAACTTTGGTTATTGCGTGACGTACGCCTTATTTTTAAACGGACTTGCTCACTACAAATTCCACTTTCTTTCCCCAAATTGTGCAGCACCTCACATGCACGCCCACTGCCTGGAGCTGCTCGTTGATTATCTGAAGCCTGGATGTGTTGCACTGGATGTGTAAGTTCCGTCGGTAATGCTAGACTGATCTAGCTGATTTGTACTCTGTATAGCATTGGCTCAGTCTGAAGCTAAGTAGTCATAAACTTGCGAATCGGAGGGTCTTAGCCCAAGCTCATCACCCGCCTTCATACTTTGTGAAAAAACATAACATAACGTGCCATTGAGGTCTGGGGGCTGAGGTTTGGGGGTCTGGGGGCCGGGGCCGGGGCTTGGGCTTGGGCTTGGGCTTGGGCTTGGGCTTAGCCCAAGCTCACCCACCTTCATAATTTGTCAAAATAACGTGCCATTGTTAATCTCCTTCGTCATCTTGACATGCATTAGACACACATGATTCGCAATGGGTGAAGGCACATGGGACACATGAAGAGGGACCGGCATATTATATGACGACCAAAGGCGAGTATGATATCATATGATATCATACAAGCTGCATCATATGATATTGTATATAAATGGTAACTTTGTATTGTATTGTATTGTATTGCACTGTGCTGTGCTGTGCTGTGCTGTGCTGTGCTGTGCTGTGCTGTGCTGTGCTGTGCTGTGCTGTGCTGTGCTGTGCTGTGCTGTGCTGTGCTGTGCTGTGCTGTGCTGTGCTGTGCTGTGCTGTGCTGTGCTGTGCTGTGCTGTGCTGTGCTGTGCTGTGCTGTGCTGTGCTGTGCTGTGCTGTGCTGTGCTGTGCTGTGCTGTGCTGTGCTGTGCTGTGCTGTGCTGTGCTGTGCTGTGCTGTGCTGTGCTGTGCTGTGCTGTGCTGTGCTGTGCTGTGCTGTGCTGTGCTGTGCTGTGCTGTGCTGTGCTGTGCTGTGCTGTGCTGTGCTGTGCTGTGCTGTGCTGTGTTGTGTTGTGTTGTGTTGTGTTGTGTTGTGTTGTGTTGTGTTGTGTTGTGTTGTGTTGTGTTGCATTGCATTGCATTGCATTGTATTGTATTGTATTGTATTGTATTGTATTGTATTGTATTGTATTGTATTGTATTGTATTGTATTGTATTGTATTGTATTGTATTGTATTGTATTGTATTGTATTGTACTGTACTGTAATGTACAGTATATAAATGGTAACTGTAGCCTAGTGAGCCTGCCAATATCATATGAAATCATATTGCTGTTCTCTACATCTGAATAGAAGACATATGGTAGACTTGATTCACCTGATTTTCCAGCTATTCATTTTTTTCCTTAGCAGAATCAGGAACTTGAAGAAGTCAGCATTATCTCCACCTGTAGTTGGTCAATGAATAATACTGCAGGATTTGAGTCTGTCCCTGCTTCTAGTTCTACTTGTTAGCATGCTGATCCAGGTGGGAGGCCAGACATTGTCAGGTGGAGAGTTTGGCTGGGGCGGCACATCTGTTTAAAGATAAACCTGGGACCGGAGGCTAATGAGTAGGGGTCGGCTATGTTATATAAAATTAGTGAATAAATGATATTATATAATATTATATAATATTATTCGGACGAGCCGTCTCACCAGATTTTCGAATTTATTTGAAAAACTATTATTATTGTGACACTATAATAATATTAGTTAATATTAGTTTTTCAAACACTAATATTAGTTGCCGTTCCCTACTTATGAGGCCTATGCTCTACCGCTGCACTACGTGCCAGTATTTAAGGACAGCCCCAGTGGGTCAGGCGTGTTAGGGTGTGGGTCGGCAGCTCCCATCGACCTAAGGGTACCTACTCCCTCATTACAAGTAGGAGTGACTTCGGTCACTCTTGGCGTTGCCGGTCGTCGTCAACCGCGATGGTAGCTTGTCCAGTTGAGGTAGGAGACCGATCCCCACCCGCGTACAACGGGCTCCCTTAACACCACGCCCCATCAGGCGTTATCATTACCATAGGAGTGACTCCGCCGATGGCATCTAATCCTTTGAGTCTAGGGCTAGCATAGGGATACACACCCTTCAAGGCAAAAATCCATATTGCAAAAAAATCTGTAGTCAGATTCTCACCCTCCTAATCTCACCCTAATGGCCCACCCTCCTAATCTGGCTTACCCTCCTAATCTCACCCTAATGGCCCACCCTCCTAATCTCATCCTAATGGCCCACCCTCCTAATCTGGCTTACCCTCCTAATCTCACCCTAATGGCCCACCCTCCTAATCTCACCCTAATGGCCCACCCTCCTAATCTGGCTTACCCTCCTAATCTCACCCTAATAGCCCACCCTCCTAATCTGGCTTACCCTCCTAATGGCCCACCCTCCTAATCTGGCTTACCCTCCTAATGGCCCACCCTCCTAATCTGGCTTACCCTCCTATGACCCACCCGTTGAGGTAGTAATTCTTCTTGTAAAAAAAACTGTAGTCAGATCCTCACCCTCCTAATCTTGTTGTATGCAGTGGGAGTGGAACAGGATACCTCACCGCAGTCATGGCCTACATGGTCTGTGATGGGGATAAGCATGGCAGGTGCGTTCTATAACTTTGGGGGGAGGGGGGGGGGGGGGGGGGGAAGATAATGATTTTTGGCGGAGCCCCCAGATTCGCCCCGTTGTCCGTTTGGCCGACCGACTGGCCGAGTGCAAAATTGAATCCTGGCACGTCAGCCAGCTGTCTCATAACTAACTGGCTTTGGTCAGCTCCATCGTTGCCACCTGTCGTTCCGTTGCCAACACACTCTGCTAATTTTCCGCGTCGCTTGCGACGCTGCATAGGACTTGCCACCTCGAAGGGTGGGTCTCCCTGCACTAGTCCTGTTCTCCGATAAGCATGGCAGGTGTGTTCTATAACTTTGGGGGGAGTGGGGGTGGGGAGGGGGATAAGGATTTTCGCCCCAAAGGGTGGGTCTCCCTGCACCGTCCTGCTCTCCGATGGGGATAAGCATGGCAGGTGTGTTCTATAACTTCAGGGGAGGGGGAGGGGGGGATAAGGATTTTTTCCTCAAAGAGTGGGTCTCCCTGCACCGTCCTGCTCTCCGATGGGGATAAGCATGGCAGGTGTGTTCTATAACTTCAGAAGAGGGGGAAGGGGAGTGGGGGATAATGATTTCTCCTCAAAGTGTGGGTCTCCCTGGAAGCTTCAGGCTTGACCCAATGGCTGGGTAATGGAGCTGGATGGAAGCTACTAGCCCCAAAACGAAACAATGGTTAGCTCTTGCTCTCTCCTAAGCAGATCATCCTTGGGGTAGGTGACATGCAATGCAGCTGGAAGCTTCAGGCTTGACTTAAGGGCTGTCTAATGGAGCTGGATGGAAACTACTAGCCAAAAAACGAAACAATGGTTAGCTCTTGTACTCTTTAAGGCGTCTCGCGCTTGGGGTAGGTGACATGCAATGCAGCTGGAAACTTCAGGCTTGTCCCGATGGCTGTCTAATGGAGCTGGATGGAAGCTGCAACGTGTAGCCCAAACAAGAAACAGTTATTTTTCCTTGCATGCATTGGGGTACCTGCAATGCAGCTGAAAGCTTCGGGCTTGACCCAATGGCTAGCTTATGAAGCTTGGTGGAAGCTGCTACGCGTAGCCCAAACAAGAAACAATGAATGCCACTGTAGCGATTGACCAAGTACAACTAATCCAAGCACAAATACAAGCACAATTAATCCTCTTTCACCACCACCAACATCCACCAACAACATCCTGACCGACTAGAAACAGAAAATGCCACGATATCGATTGACCAAGTACGACTAATCCAAGTACAAGTACAATTAATCCTCTTTCACCACCACCAACATCCACACAAAAAAGAAAATTGAATGCTGGTGATTGCCACGTTTTGTTTTTGTTTCTTAATTGTGAAAGGTATTTCACCCCAGGAGGTGGGTCTCCCGACACAAACCAGCGACACCGAGGATTCAGTTTGAGTGGCATTGCCACTCCTACAAAAGAGTTAGGCGCACTTAGGGTCGGTGGCAGATACAACCAAGTATGACTAATCCAAGTACAAGTATGACTAATCCAAGTACAAGTATGACCAATCCAAGTACAAGTATGACTAATCCAAGTACAAGTGTGACTAATCCAAGTACAAGTATGACTAATCCAAGTACAAGTATGACTAATCCAAGTACAAGTATGACTAATCCAAGTACAAGTATGACTAATCCAAGTACAAGTATGACTAATCCAAGTACAAGTATGACCAATCCAAGTACAAGTATGACCAATCCAAGTACAAGTATGACTAATCCAAGCACAAGTATGACTAATCCAAGTACAAGTATGACCAATCCAAGTACAAGCACCACCAATCCTCTATCACCACCAACAACATCCACACAAAAAAGCCTGGCGATCGATTACAACCCATTAAAAAACATTAAAAAACATGACCAATGACCATTGACCTTGATTGTCTTGGGCCAACAATGGCCTGTCAATGACAATTTAATAAGATGTCGTGAGATGCAATGTGATGTGATGTCATGTCATGTCATGCAACGTAATGTGCAAATTGACCGTTGACATATGCAGGGCTGTCGGAGTTGAGCACATAGCCGAGCTTGTATCTCTGCACCAAACTCCACACCCATGCCACTGTCTCCTTCCAGTCCATTGTCGTGTGCAGAAGACACATGGAACAGCCCCAAACCCTCCCCCAGGGGGATGATAGCCCCCCCCCCCCCCCCCCTATTGGTGGTTGGCCCCAGTGAAAGCAAACAGGCTGGCCCCCTCACCCTCACGCCTCGTAACAAGGCATACTGTTTATTTATTTATACCATTGACCTATGCAGGGCTGTTGGAGTTGAGCACATAGCGGAGCTTGTATCCAATTCCGTAACTCAAGCGGAAAAAATAAGCTGGGCCAAGGAAATGATGGAAGATGGCCGATTAATACTGGTCACGGTGAGGAATGACACATTTTTGTTTTAGTTGTGAAAGGAATTTCACCCCGTAAGGTGGGTCTCCCGACACAAACCAGCGACACCGAGCGAGGATTCGGTCTGAATGGCGTTGCCACTCCTACAAAAGAGTAGGCGCACTTATGCCGACTGAAGTTGTAATGATTAGGGAACGGCACATCATATGATGACCAAAGGCGAGTATGATATCATATGATATCATACAAACTGCACCATACGATATTTGTATATAAATGGTAACTTTCGCCTAGTCACATTACATTACATTACATTACATTACATTACATGTTAAAGTCTACTTGACACCGCGAGGGTGTATGAGACTCTGTGCTTTAAACAAAAAGAAAAAGCACCCACAAAGCAAAAAACCCCATTACATCAGGGGTGTGTCGAGGACAAACAAACCAAACTCCCAACCACCGTTTTGGTGGCGTAGGTATTAAACCCCTTAGAGCCGGACCCAGATCTCAACCACTTACAGTGGCGGAGGTAAGAAGCTAACAAATGAGAAGTCACAAGAAGAAGAAAAAAAGGGATGATAAATTACGGTGCCACTAAGCAGTCCAGGGCTTCCTGTCTTGCTCTTCTACAAGTAGAAAGATAGTCGGCTAGGTTGCTCCAAAAAGACTTAGTGCCATTTCCATTCATAAAGGTTCTGAATGTGGAATCGCAGAATTCCACATTCCATACGGTTAAGTTGGTATCCTCATGGACATGCCTATAAATATCTGTAAACAGCTTCTGGTAGCGGAGGCGAATATCATTATAAAAAGGGCACTCAAACAATATGCATTTCATCCTCAGGTTTTTGGAACCCACACATTTGACAGTGTCTCATTGAGCGAGGGATGTGTGCTCTATCCACCACCCTCATTCTTTCTGTGTTCAGCCAATGGGAACCCATTCTAAACTGTGCTATAGAACGAATCTGATCCTGCTTATGTAAGGCGGATGTAAAGGGAATCAAGCCATTCTCATCATTGCTGTTGGCTGCGAACCATTTTTGGTATCGGAGGCGTTTAAAGCCAACCCTTCTCTCATCAGGGATGTCTCTAACTGCATTGGTGTCACTTGGGTACTTAAACCTCCATGACTCAAAAACTTCAGACATAATACCTTCGACATCGACAGCCTCCAAAATGTTGATGTTTTTACTGGATCCTAGCTTGTGGAGAGCACAACGCAAGTCATGAACCCAGCCAGTGTTGGAGTCAAAAGATTCCTCAAGAGCCATTCTAATGAGATCCTCAGGTTCTTTATGTATGGTCTTGTTCCAGAAGCGCAAAGCTTGTTTAAGCCAAGCAAAACACAACGGGGTTCTACCCAGCTCTTCCATGATAATATTAGATGTAGTAGATTGGCAAACACCCAACATTTGTTTAAGTATACCTCTATGCCATTTCTCACAAGCATGGTCATTTGAGATAAGTGTGTTGTTCAGAATAGAAGGAGCCCACACCTCACAGCCAAAATTCAGGATAGGTTGTACAAGAGAATCAAACAGGTGGGTGAGAATATCAATATTGTATATCTCCATAGTATGGCATCGCCTACGGAGCATGTGGTGTGCCTTTTGGGCCTTAGTGAGCATCCTAGAAAAAGCAGCTTTTGCACGATTGCTTGAGTCACCATCCACAAAGAGGGATCCCAAGTAGATAAAAGATAACTTTGTAGAAAGTTGTGCTCCATCATAGACAAATTTGTAATCAGGATCCATGCGGGCCTCATCACAGAATTGCTTGTTGAAAACGACAATCTCAGTTTTCTTTATATTCACAGCCATCTTAGTAGCCTCACAGAAATCTCTCAGACAGTCAAGCATCGCTTGCATATCTGCCGGGGATTCTGCCATTATAGCTAGGTCATCAGCATAAAGTAACAGTTGCAGAATCTTTCCCCTAAGCTCAGCCCCTACATTTGGGAGCTTGGATTGGAGGAACGATTCAATTCTATCAATGAACAGACCGAATAGGAGTATGTGTTTTTACAGAAGGATGTATGTGTTTTTACAGTACAGGGGAGGACTACAGTTAACATGGTCGCATTACCCTTTGTTTTGGTGCACATCTGTACTGTCAATTTACTACACTTCACAAGACTCATTGTTTGTCTGTCTTTTAACAGTCCAGGGGTGGACGATAGCTAACATTGTTGCATTACCCTTTGTTTTGGTGCATGACGGAATGACACTCTATGAGTGGAGAGAGAGAGAAGAAGTAAAGATACTCGGGCAATGTTACACATGGAGACGCGAATATGTCCGCCTCCAGGCATCAACTCTCTGATGAGGTTACGGGTTTGGGACTGCGGCTATGTGTGCGCGGACACGCCACAGTCAGTGAGACTGACCTACCAGTCAGCTAGTTCCGACAGTGCACATCTGTACTCTTACTGTCAAATGGCTACACTTCTCAAGACTCATCGCATGTATGTATTTTTACAGTCCAGGCAGGAGGTGCCCAGCTACTGTTGCCGATCGATTTTCCTGAGAATGAGGCTATTATGGCATGATTCATGGCTATGTTTTGAGCTCATTTTCAGGTCGTTCTGAGCATCTCATTTTGGGGGGGGGGGGGGGGGGGGGGGGGGGGGGGGGAGGGGGGGGCATCCCTCCTCAGGTTTTTTGCTGTCTGTTTACTCAAAGCTCCAAATGACATTCTGAGACCACCATTCACTGGCACCAGTTAAGACCCAGGGGGGGGGGGGGGGGGGGGGGGGGGTATGGGTGGGTGTATCAGTGGGTGAATGGGTGGACAATGTGGGTGGGTATGGGTGGTATGAATGGGTGGATGGGTGGATGAATGGGTGGTATGGATAGGTATGGATGGGTGGGTGGGTGAATTGGTGAGTATATTGACTTTCAAACAATCTCTTTTGGGGGATTATGAGGATGCCATTGTGTGCACCATAGTGTAAGACCCAGAATCCATATATAAGTTCAAATCATGCCTCTTATTTCTACGTGTGTGTGTGTGTGGGTGTGTGGGGGGGGGGGGGGCATTAGGGGTCAACACCTTGTTTTTGTACTCCTGGTCCAGGGGTAGCAAAATAGGCTACTTGCCCAACCCCTAAAAACAGGAATAGGTACCAAACATACCTTGACAACAGAAATAGGTACCAAAAATAGATACTTGCCCAACCTTCAAAACAGGAAAGACAGTTTAAACAGCAATCACTAGTGAACCGATCCCCAACAAATCGTAAACAACGGGGAGCCAGAGTTGGTGCTATGCAGATAGATTAGCATTACGTTCATTGTCACATTTCTTGATAGAAAATCTTGTGGTCCAGGGGTATCAAAATAGGCCAAAGGTAGTTGCCCAACCTTGGAAACAGGAAAGGAAGTTTAGACAATAAGCACTATTGAACTGAACCCGACAAATAGTAAACGACGGGGGCCCGGAGTTCGTGCTATGCAGATAACTTAACATTACGTTCATTGCGGTTTCATTGTCACATTTCTTAATAAATGTAACAAGATGTTTCCGTTCTCTGAATGAGTTCATTAACATTCTCATATTACATTCATTGACAACTAAATCATGCTCCATTCCTAATTTCTAAAAAAGCATTCCTCTCATCAAAGTGCAAAAGACATTCCATCAAAAAGTGCATTTCATCCTCTACTACTCTCATATCCGCAACCGCCATATCACAGCATGTACAAATTATATTAAAGCGGGATATACCCCGGCCCCATCAGTCAGATTCAAAATTGAAGTTATACCCACGAAGACTTAATCGAGTAATGTATTTCATATCTTCCGTATCTTCAGCAAGTTGGTAAAACAAGATATAATACAAGCCTGGATACAAGATATAGTATGCAAGATATACAAGATATAATATACGCCTGGATACAAGATATAATATACGCCTGGATACAAGATATAATATGCAAGATATACAAGATATAATATACGCCTGGAGGGGCATATATATACAAGATATACAAGATATAATATACGCCTGGATACAAGATATAATATGCAAGATATACAAGATAGAATATACACCTGGAGGGGCATATATATACAAGATATACAAGATATAATATACGCCTGGATACAAGATATAATATGCAAGATATACAAGATATAATATACGCCTGGAGGGGCATATATATACAAGATATACAAGATATAATACAAGCCTGGATACAAGATATAGTATGCAAGATATACAAGATATAATATACGCCTGGAGGGGCATATATATACAAGATATACAAGATATAATATACGCCTGGATACAAGATATAATATGCAAGATATACAAGATATAATATACGCCTGGAGGGGCATATATATACAAGATATACAAGATATAATATACGCCTGGATACAAGATATAACACACGCCTGGAGGGGTGTGGTGTTAAGGGGATCCTCCCATACGCCGCACCTGGGGAAATTCACCATGGCAGACATAGTAAGTGTCACCCTCCAGGCGGTAGGGACTCCTTCATGCGACGTGTGGCAACCCAAGAAGGTTATCAACTAATGATAGAGTGTAGATCAGTCTGTGGAAAGCTGTATGTATTATTCAGCAAGTTCAGGGATATTTTTTCAGGAATATATTCCGATCGGAATACGAGACCCCGTTTTGGCCAAATTTGCCGGAATAAGTGACCTAAAAATGTTATTTTACTGAAATCGACTAGAAATGACCCAAATCGACCAAAATCGGAATAAGGATCCTGTTTTGGGGGGGGGGAAGGGAGGGGGGAAATAAAAGGACTAAGATTTCCTCTTTTTTATTTGAAAAAGATATCCCTGAGCAAGTTGGTATACAAGGATCTCCTATGTATTGCATCAACAGGCATAATCCAAGTTGCATAGGTAATAGCTTTAACAGTATTCCCTTGTTAGTCATTTAACCTCATGAGATTTGGCTCAGAAATCAACGACCAATCAATATATGTCAAGCTAAAAATAGCACCCCCAATGTATCAATCTTGACAGCAGAGGTTTGGTCATCACTGACAGTAACAAAATCTGAGATGTGTTTTATAACACCTAATCTCTGAATACAGTATATCCGATTAAACAATGTGCCCAACATTGTTTTAATATTCAGTAGCCATGCTGAGCCATGGGAACATTAAAATATATGCTCCACCACTTCTCCCATTCTTACCATTTAAGAGAATCCCGAAGTACACGAGACTCAGTAAAGATTATTGTATTCCATTTTGTTTGCAGAGCATGGCTATTGTGGACAAGCTGCCAGATGGTGAGCTGGAAGTTTCAGAGTCCATGGGTGTGAGGTATGTTCCTCTCACAGATACCTCTCACCAACTCGGCTGCCACTTCTGATTGATTGTCGTGAAACCACCCGCCGTCCTCCGGCAGCGGGGCTCAAACTCCGGTCGCCGAAGCCTTAACGACCGGGTCTGGACCATACCGCCCTCCAGACTGGGCAGAAAAGCCCTTTCTATAACCATGGGTGTGAGGTATGTCCCACTGACAGATGCCTCTCACCAACTCGGCTGCCACTTCTGATTAATCAATGGTGTTGGAGAGCTGCAAAAAATGCATTTGGAATATTTCCTGGCGCTTCTGTCAAAGAGTTGAGTTGACAGCAATTCGTTTGTTTATATTTATTATTATATGTTTATATGCCTTGTGTATTCCTACGGCAGTCTGCACTTTTTCAGGTTGTTGAACCGATGTTCAGGGTGTTAGACACCTGTTCAACAACTACATGTTTAACCAATGATGTGCATAAATTGGTGTTCACATAAACACCCTGACCACCTGTTCAACACCCTGAGCAGGGTGGAGGCTGCCGTAGGGTATGAAGCAGGGTACTACATGTTGTCAAATTGGTCAGCACTTAAAGCGCACAACGTCAAATTGGTCATCGCTTTGCAGTGCAAAAAGCGCAAAAATTGTGCGCTGCGCCCACATCGGGTTGAAAAAACTGCGCAAAACGTGCAGTGGGGCTCAAAAAGCGTGCGCGAAATCGTGCTGCCGCGTGCACTTTGTAGTACCCTGGTATGAAGCTAGGGTTTGTCTTCTTATATGTGCACCTCACATCAGTCAGCGAATCCTAGTTAAAACCCTTGGCACCTCGCTCATCCCCCCAAATAACCCCAATTGCCTACAACATCATGAAATAGCCTGAAATAGCATGGAATAGACAAACATAGCCTAAGAATAGCCATACAACAGTTGCAATGCGGTACCCCCCCCCCCCCCCCCCCCCCCCCCCCCCCCCCCCCCCCCCTCCCACCACCACCACACACACACCACCTCCACCACCACCCCATTCTCCCAATAAGTAAGAATTTATAAGTCGTCCATCCTAATGATTCAATGGAGGGTACGTTATAAGAGTGAGGAGAAAAGTAATGATAACGCCTGGTGGGGTGATATTAAGGGAGCCCCGTCTTCCGGCAGTAGGGAACGGGCTCATCTCTCGCTACTTTACTGCTACTTTACCTCGATAAAGCTACTATGGCGGTTGACAGCGACCGCGAGCACTAACGCTGAGGTTGGAATCCTATATATAATAGTCCGTTGTCCGTGACGGGTTTAGCCCCTTTTGGCTTAGCCAGTTGGGGCTTTGGTTCCATATCTTGCTGACCTGTCGCCACACCATCGTCGGTACGACGGGCTCAAATGCTAGTGTTATTAAAATTGCGTTGTCTCAGTTTACAGGTATGTCAAATGCGTAGTTCTAAAATACTTTGTTAACATTATTAGCCCCTTTCAGTGATATACAATGAACTAGTGGTAGACCAGATCGCTTCGGGATGAAGAGTCGGGGGTTCGACTCCCACTTCGGTCGCTCTTGGCGTTGCAGGTCAACCGCGATGGTAGCTTTTCCAGTTGAGGTAGGAGACCGCTCTCCACCCTTGTACGACGGGCTCCCTTAACACCACGCCCCACCAGGCGTTATCATTACTCTGTTGACACCGTTTTCATTTCATCATTATCGAATGATCCACATGTTTGCTCGCTATGCTCCCTTATTTGTCATTTTGTTGAATCGTGAGTTCTTGTGTTTCTTCCCCAGCCACGCGCCGAGGGAGGAAAACACAAGGAGCGAGGGTATAGTTTCTTCCTCAGACTGGCGTTTTCCCGTTGCTTTCAAACTATCTGCGTGTCCTAGTCACAGAGTCAATGTCCTGACTATGGACTGATCAACCCCACCAGGCTGCTGGTGTGTTGTTTGTTTGCTATGCTGGTTTTTGAGTTGCCTTGTTACCTGCTGAAATAGGTTGTAGCTGTTAGCAGCATAGTCCAGAATGGACTAATGGAGAATTCGTGTGCCACTGGTACAATCGTAGTACCGTATAGATAGTGGTACAATCGCTGTACCGTATTGAAAGTGTTAAGTCCAGGCAAAGATTCCCATTACTGTATTTTTTAGTTGTGGCAGGAATTTAATCCCTAGGAGGTGGGTCTCCCGACACAAACCAGAGACGCCAAGGATTCAGTTCGAATGGCGTTGCCACACCTACAAAAGTACAAAAGAGTACTGATCCCTGAGGTCAAGACTGTGGTCAAGAATGAAATACTAAAAAAGGAATGATAACGCCTTGTAGGGCGTGGTATTAAGGGACCCCCGTCTTACATAGGTAGGAAACGAGCTGCTACTTTACCTGGACAAAGCTACCATGGCGGTTGACAGCGACCTCGAATACTAAAGCGCACCCGTTGTTATTTGAACACCGCACCTTCACAATTGTAACGAGCTCTACCGATGATATACTATATATGAGAGGGATTAGCAACTACGGTAGGAAGATGCCTAGCTCGAAAGTATCAAATGAGTCTCCCCTGCAGGTTTGTTCAGGACGCTGCGTCCTGAGTCGCAGACACAACGTTGGAGGGTCCGTCGCGTCCTGAGACGCAAGGTGGGGAGGGTCCTTTGCGCCGCAGGACATTGACTATGGGCCGGCTATGGATCGGTTGCGGGTTGGTTGAGTCTCAGGACGCAGGCTGTAAAATTGGTTGCGTCTCGGGACGCTGAGGTGGGGGTCCTCCTGAACAACCCTGCTCCCCTGTGTGATAGAAAGGGCTTTGAAGCATCCCATGCAACTCATCAGTGCTTTTTATTTTTAAGCCCTTCCTACACGGTTGGGCATGTCCCTGAAGCCTATTCTACCCCTGGACTGTAACCTACATACATCTTCTACCGCCCCCAGTCAAGTGGTTGGGTACATACATATGAAGTGCTGTGGGGGCTGCTAAGGCATCTACATCTGAGCAGCCGGACGATCGATGGTCTAGTCAGGTTTTCCCATGCAATGTTACTCTGCCCTGTTTTCGGGTCATACTATGTTGCCTAGGCACAATAGAGGGTCAAGCTTGCCCGGCCCCAACATCCCATTCTAAATATTTAGGCTAAGTGTGAGAGGGGGTGGCAATTACAGTAGCAAAATACCTGGCTCCAAAGCAACGCATGTCTGTTTGTTAAAGTCCAGGGGTAGCCAAATAGGCTAAAGGAGCAACCTAGAACAATTGAGATGAAATAGGCTAATAGGCCCAAATAGGCTAATAGGCCCAACCAAGAACAATTGAGATGAAATCAAGATAAACAAGAGGGGCTAATTGAAACAACCATTATATGAACTGGTCCTCAAATAATCATAAACACGAAGAATACGACGGAGGAACTAAGTTCTATTGCTATTTACATGATCTATTAATGCGTTTCTCGTCACATTTCACTTTAATTTGTATCCGAGATTTCCAGCATTCAAAATATTCAGGGTTCACTATCATCTTCATATTTGGTGGTTGCCCCCAGTGCAAGCAAACGGGCTGGCCCCTTCAACCTCACGCCTCTAAATAAGGCGTATTATGTCTGTATTTGTTTATTTATTTATCCTAATTTTACGGTACTTCCTGCGCCTACGGTATAACTACTAACAGATATGTTCGATTATATTCCCAACTTCTCACATAATACAATTATACATTCCGATAGAGTAAGGGGCTTACCAAAATTAAATGCAGCTCATCCTCGACAACTCCTCCACCATTCATCAACACACCGGTATCACAATATCTGCACAATCTGTTTGATCGGGTCACCCCACGATTCTATCAGCATGTATAGCGGTGCTCTCACGCGTTTTATGACTTGGTGACTACTTATGTACTCCCTTAGAACTATCGGCTCTCCTGAGCCAGCTTCCCGTGGGACTGAGTCATCTTGAGATGACTCAGTGGCAGCTTCCTGTCACCTACGTCTCCGGTCTGATCTGTACCCTGTTAGGTTCCTGTCTACCGCCTCCTTTCACCACAGGTGCCCCTTTATGGGTCTCCTGTGTCTGTAACGTTATCCTTGTCTCCGTGTATAGATTGGTGCGTCTGTTCCGCTGCTTTAATCTACTGTCCACTCTACCGGAGTGATTTCAAGCTGATAGGTTACTGGGCTCCTCATCACTACCACTGCTTTGATAATGCAACTTCCGCGAGGGCCTCCTGCCGGCCTTGTGAAACTTACCAAACTAAATGGTGTTTCATGGGCTCGTGGGATCCGCAGTGTCATTGTGAGCAATGGATGCGACCGAATCCTCCCGACGGGGGTGCAGGTTCCTCTAGATTGGCTAGACGACTGCGCGCCAGCGGCCTCTGCTGCCGGAGAGGAGGATCCTTCCGCCATCGTGGAAGTAACCCCCCCCGGTCATTCCTCCATCTTCTCTTCCTTTTCCTCCCCTGCCGTCTGTCGCCTCCTCCCGTCTGTCGTAGATGACTGTGACGTGCAGACTCAAGTCGGCGACTAGCCTGGACATCGGTGGAGATACCCCGTCTTCATCTGCTCGCGTCCCTGACGTCGCTAACCTTTCTCCGGTGTTTGAGGCTCTGCCTGCATACCGGAGTTTGCCAAGCCGACCAAGCTCCCTGCAGATGTCTACGTCGTCTGTGCCCCCCCTTTGCTCTGCCCAGCCGACTGTTGGCTACTGGCATGAGCTTGCGCTCTAGTGGCTCTGTGCTACCTTCTGGAGAATTTTTTCAATCAAGCTGGCGGATCGCCGGCACTGCCGTAGGGTTCGCCAGAGGAGGACGACCTACGCCTGGAGATTCTGGAGGTGGTAGGAAGCAGGGGGGTATGGTCAGCACCACTCGGGTGCTGCTCCCTCTACCCCCCAACCGGGTGAGTCGAGCGATAGAGGGGGGGACTTGGGATTGACTGATAATCGACGGCGGGATATTAGGACCTTTACATGCCTCGGATCTGCTCTTCGCATCCTAGCGATAAATTTTCGAATTCTGCCCTTGCGATTTGCGATTTTCTGCCATTGGTGCGATCTTCTGCACCAGGTGCGACTTGCTGCACTTTCATCCTCGTCTCCTTTTTCCCATACCTCAAATCTCGCCTTCGCCCTAACGCTTCCCCACCTTCTGTGATCCCAGGTCTCGCAGCGCCGGACTTCGCCCATGCTACAGGCCGAAGTGGACGCCGTCCTGGCCCTACACCAGCGGCCGTGGAGGATCTTTGGCATGATATCTTGGTGGATATTTTTCTCTCTTAGGCTCCTTGTGACCCCTGGGTGCGTTCCGTGGTTCGACACAGGTTGCTAACTTTGTTTTCCTGTGCCCCTGGTTCCCCCCTTAGGTGTATGCCTTAGCTACGTGAGTTTGGGTTTCAAGTGTTTGAGTTCTGATAGGGCTAAGGATTTTTTAGTTAAGTGGTATAGAGGCGTGGTTAGAATCGGTTGGGCTGTGCATGCATTATTGATGGTATACATTGCTCAGCAGAGTGCGAGTGTGTTATCTACGTAACCGGCTGCCCGATCAGGGTGACAAGACTCTATACGAGTTGTTCTTTGGGGTTCTACCTGATGTATCGTTATTGCGCGTGTTCGGGTGCCCATGCTATGTTACCTTAGTGAATGGGAAGAAGCGCAATAAGCTTGACGAAAGGGCGTTATCTGGTAGACTGGTTGGGTATTCTCTGGTGAGTAAGGGTTATTTTGTTTGGGTTCCGAAGTTGCGCCAGGTGGTAGAGAGTCGTGATGTGCTCTTCTATGAACAGTTTAGCTATAACTGTATCCCTGGGCTCTTTCCCTATGATGGATCTCAGTATTTTTTCTCGCACCCCTGCCGCTATCATCGGTAACGGGCTTGATACTACTGACAATGTCCTGGGCCCTTTACCAACCCCGATTGTTGACCGCTTTACTGGTCATGGGATGACGATGCGTCCCAGGCCAGGTAATGATGGTGCTGTATCGCGTGCGGCGGCATTGGGCCAGGGGGAGTCTGATGTTCCTTCAAGCTCTAATTTATTCGAATCGCAGGGGGTCGCCGGGCCTTCCTCTGCGCCACGTTTCGTCGGTGAAGTCGTAGGATTAGGACAGCCTCGGGTCATAGTGGAACCTAGTACAGGTCCACTGCCCACTAGTCGCCACCCCCCGTCCACCTATTCGGATAGCTCGCGGGAGTTGTTGATCACTTCACCCCCTGCTATACCTGGTGGTTTATACCGGACCAGGCATTGCGACGATGTGGCCGTCACA
This sequence comes from Chlamydomonas sp. ICE-L, assembly GCA_013435795.1. Taxonomy (NCBI): domain Eukaryota; kingdom Viridiplantae; phylum Chlorophyta; class Chlorophyceae; order Chlamydomonadales; family Chlamydomonadaceae; genus Chlamydomonas; species Chlamydomonas sp. ICE-L. The sequence goes on along the minus strand of JACBWV010000610.1, from coordinate 10,794,307 downwards.
GATGATGTGAGTGATGACCTCGAACACTGGTCCGGGTCAGATACTGCGTATGGCTGGGGTGTTCCAGTGTACCCAGGCTTCGACGATTTAGAGGCAAAGGAGGCCGGCCTTGTTCAACCACGCATGAGTGCTGCGCTGGGGGCTATATTACCGGTTACTGCTGATACTGCTGATATCCCCGCTGCCCATGTACAAGTACACTGCTTGTACGTGGGGGCTTTTATTTCTACCTCTACTGAACTCTCTTATAAAGCTGCAATGTTACCTACCAACCCTGACAGAGATCTCTGGCTGCAGGCTATGAAGGATGAGATGGCCTCCCTCCATGCTCATGGCACTTGGGTCCTCACTCCACAGCCTCCTAGGCAGAGGATTCTATCTGGCAGATGGTTATTTGTCAAGAAACATGGGGCTGATGGTTCTTTGCGTTTTAAAGCTCGTTTTGTAGTTCGTGGTTTTCTGCAACGTCCTGGGCTGGACTACCATGATGTATATGCCCCCGTCTCCTCTAAAGCAGGTCTTCGTGTGCTCCTTGCTGCCATCACTCATAGGAAGATGTTTGTGAGGCAGCTGGACATCAAGACTGCATTCTTGAATGCCACGCTGGAACCTGGTCTGGACCTGTTCTGTTACCAGCCTGAGGGCTTTCATGAACTTGGTCCTGACAATGTTCCCCTTGTGTGCAAGCTGATTCAATCTCTTTATGGTTTGAAGCAGGCACCCAGGGCTTGGAGCAAAGATGTAAAGCAGGTTTTGGTTGCCCACGGTTTTACCATGTGCAAAGCTGAACCTGCTCTGTATTTCAGGAGGGATTCTACTGGTGGGTGGAGCTATGTCCTGACCTATGTGGATGACTTCATCTGTGCTTTTAGTGAGCTGCATAGGTATGCCTTGCTGATCGAGGCTATGGAAGCAGCTGGGTGGGAAGTCAAGGAAATGGGTGTACCTGTCCAGTTCCTTTCATTGGACATGACTTGTACACTTGATTCTGACGGCAGGTGTGTTAAGATCAACCTCTCCCAGCACTCCTACATTGTTGAGCTAGTGGAGCAGTTTGGTCTCACTGCTGCTACCAAACCCAAGTTTTCAGTTCCCATGGCCAAGTGCACTGTCACTGATCCTCCTGGAGAACCTCTGGCCTCTAATAGCCAGTACCTCTCTCTTGTGGGGGCTTTGCTGTACCTGGCTACCTGCACAAGGCCTGATATTTCTTTTGCTGTGAGCTACCTGTCCAGGTTTTCTGCTCAACCCACTGCCCCCCTGTGGGCTGCAGCCAAGCGCTTGCTTTTGTATTTGAGAGAACATTCCCATCTGGGCCTCACTTACACTCACAGCCCTGGTTTCTCTTTTACTGTCTTTAGTGACTCATCCTTTGCTGATGATGGGTCTGACAGGAGATCTCAGACTGGCTATGCTGTGCTTGCTGGGGGCTGCCTTGTGAACTGGATGAGCAAAAGGCAACTCACTGTTGCTGTTAGCTCCAGTGAGGCTGAGTATCAGGCCCTGTCTTAGACTGCCCGGGAGGTGCAATGGTTGAAAAAGTTGAGAATTGATCTAGGGCTGCCTTGTGACCTGGTCACCATTCAGGGTGACAACTTGGGGTCCTTGAGCTGGGCCAATGACTGTCAGCTGCTCCCTCGCAACAAGCACATTGATGTCATCCATCACTATATCCAGGAGCTGGTGGAGGATGGCCAGGTGGATGTTGCCTATGTTAACACTAAGGACAACTGTGCTGACCCCTTCACCAAGCCCCTTGATCCTATGGTGTTCTGGCGTTTCATTCGCATGTTTGGAATGACTGCTTCTCCTTAAACCAATTTTTTTTGGTTACATGTATTCTAGAATTTTGGTTACATGTATTCTGGAATTTTTGGTTACATTTTAGGGTTTCTTTGGTTACATTTAGAGTTTCTTTAAGTTATCATTGATTGGCATTAGGTTCCTATTCCCGGATCGGGTTTTCTATACCGTTGTTACCCGACTTTGATATTTAGTTGTCCTCTTATATCCACTTGGCAAATTTTGGTTCTTTGCCTTGCTTCATACCTTCCCTTACACCCTTCGGGTTTCATTTGAAGTTTCTCTCGAATTTTTTTTCTTTCGGAGTTCTTTGATTTTTTTTTTTTTTTTTTTTTAATTTGTTACATATAGTTCTATGTCACCAGTGCCATAGGTGGAGTAGTACTATTGTATGTCACCTGTGTCATAGGTGGAGTATCAGCATGTATAGCGGTGCTCTCACGCGTTTTATGACTTGGTGACTACTTATGTACTCCCTTAGAACTATCGGCTCTCCTGAGCCAGCTTCCCGTGGGACTGAGTCATCTTGAGATGACTCAGTGGCAGCTTCCTGTCACCTACGTCTCCGGTCTGATCTGTACCCTGTTAGGTTCCTGTCTACCGCCTCCTTTCACCACAGGTGCCCCTTTATGGGTCTCCTGTGTCTGTAACGTTATCCTTGTCTCCGTGTATAGATTGGTGCGTCTGTTCCGCTGCTTTAATCTACTGTCCACTCTACCGGAGTGATTTCAAGCTGATAGATTCCATCTGCCAGATTCAAGATTCAGATGACGAGCACGTTAAAGAACGGTAACAAAACATTTAATGTCCTTGAAAACGAACCCCATATCCTACTAAAAAATGACGCAAACTTGTTTCAATCCTCGAATCCTCGATTTTTTTTTTTGTTCAGGTAGCGAGGAAATGATGTTTTTATTTTTGGGCATTGGATTCAAATATTGAAATATTGATGGGGCCAGGCTGAAGGTCAATCCATTTTTTTATGTACCTACTAAAAAAACACGCGAACGTTTTTATTCCTCGATTTTTCGTTTTTGGAGGATAAATTCTGAAGGCCGCGAGCATACATATATATGTAGTTTGAAAGGTTGAAGTCCTGACTGATAAATAATTCATCCTACCGCACGCGTACCGTACCCACTCCAGCATGCTGGGTCTGCAGCGCCCTTCAGCCTTGTCGGGCACTCTGTGTCGGGCCATGGGTGTCGGGCCCAATGTCGGCCATAGCTGTCGGTGGCATGAAGTCGAAGCGGGTTCGATAGGGTGGGGGGGCGATGAAAAGCAGACCATGCCCTTTTTTTCAAGCTGTCATCGTAACTGTCATACCTACCCAGATCTACCCATGGCATGAACATGAAGTATCTGCCTCGCGTTTGTCGACCCCACCCCCTAGCATCTTCTCCTTAGGTCCCCTGACCCTCTTCGTGATCCCTAGTCATGAGCAAGCTCTTCGCCTTCATTCTCCTCGTGGGCTCCGTCTCGGCTAGCATTGAGACCTCCGACGTGGTCACTATGTGTGGAATTCTGGATAATTCTGGAGAAATTAGCGAGACAACTTCCGATCCGCCGCTTCTACCTACAGAATGGCTATGCCGGGGGGAGTGATGAGGTCCAAATTACTCAACGATGCAGCTCCTTCAACATGTCCAGCAATCGCCTCTGTCTTCAGCCTATCACCGCCGAGACCGCGGCAGGAGGTGGGTGACTCTTGCAACTTACATCCCTGTTCCGGACATGTTTGATGATTCGCCGGTGCTCTTGATTGTGTCCTCCAATGGTTGATCGCATCGATGCGCCATCTCGATGCGATCAATTCTTGTTCCGATTCTTGAAATCCCAATTCGCTCATCCGTGGCACTGCAGGTGTGGTTTTCCATGACACCAGGGGGCAGGACTTCAATTTGTGGAGTGGAGATTCGCCGCCAATCCCAGCGAACTAGATTCACAGCCAATCCCAGCGCAGGAGTAGTACCCGGCACAAGGACTGTGGCCACTCCAATCTTGACTGAGGTACCAATATACTACACCCTGTGCCAGTTGTTGAAATTGCGTGGATTCCTGGGGAATTGTTTGGAATTGGGACAGACCTAATGTTTGGTTAATGGGATGAGCCTCTAGGGTTTTATTTGGTTCAAGGATCAATTTGTCAAGATGGTATGCACATGGGGGTGTTATTGGTATGCATATGACCAGCAGCTTCCCCTCATCTGCATGGGCAAACAGGGGCCAAGGCAGGGGTGCAAGGGAGTCCCAATTCAGTGCAATCTGGAGATTCATCACACACTCTACACATTATGCATCCATGTATTACTATGTCCTTAATTGTAATTCGTTGTATTGTTTTGTATGTAGTCAAAACCCTTCATTCCTTTCTTTTCTCATCTTCACTCGCCATGTCACATTTCCTTCTGTTACCGTACCTCACGCCGCCTGTCGCCTCTGTATACCTTTGAGACTGAACATTCTAATCAGAAATGCATTTCATCTTCGGCCACTCTTCGACCGTCAACCACCATTTCGCACCACCTGCAAATTCTGCCAGAATGAGACGTACGCCTTCTTGATTCAACATTTCAGTTGTGACCTCTTCTATTAATCCGTGAGACCAGCATTGTTTGCTGCTATCTCTGAATGCCATTAAAACATTGTCTACCAAGGCTGTTTTCGCCAGTGGGGGAAATCTGTCTGAGTTGCAATCTGAGCGTAGCAATCTGAAACGTTGTTAACATGTATTCAACCCCTCCATGCGTGCAGTTTCTGCACTGAAGATATTGTGTACACCATCATGTACAGAGACGATGACAAGGCTTATGCCTACAAGTCTTGCAAGGCATATATTGTAGGCAAGACTTATCCCTACAAGTCTTGCCTGAGCTTGGATGTTGAGGACCTCCAATTGCCTGAGCTTGCCTCCAATTCCTACATTGTGCGCAATTTACTGGTGCCTCACGCACATGTTGAGACACATGTACTGTAGTACAAAGTTATAATTCGGGTTATCTGTGCGATACCCACAAAAAACCAACAAGTACATCAACGTATTCAGTTGTTCCTTTCTTGACCATACATTCATATTACCACATTGATTGTTTTACTTGTCCTGGGGTCCTAATGCAGATTTCTGATTATTAGATTTAGGACTTAATTTCCCCCCCCCCACCATTTTCAGGGGTACTCAGCATTTCTGTGCGATACCCACGGAAATCCAACAGTAATTTGAATAAACATACTAATCCTGCTGTGTTCTAGGCCTCACGCAGATTTCTGATTGTACGTAAAAAAACTAGATTGTTCCATTCAATGTTGAGAAACTGAACCAGCGTTTCCATACACTGGATTTCCGTGCGATACCCACAGATATCCAACTATTACGATGTGACAAACTCAGCGTGTTTAGATGACTGATGCAGTTTGAAAATCGTGGTCAGCATATCAACTTGAATATTTGTGAGATACCCACGAAAAAACAACATTTAACTGAAATCTGTAACCACGATTTCCAAGTCTGACTGAAATTTCAAGATAATGTGAAGTTTAAAATCGATAATTCATATTTTCAAGTTTGTCTGGATTTTTCTGCTATTGTACCTACATCCGAAATAAGTACAGAAGTAGGGAATTACATACAAGATTTGACATTTTCGTAAGCGGATAGAGAGGGATTCGAGCAATCGAGCATCGCCATATCCTACTAATATATAACGGGTTTGATAAGTTATTGCTATTCAAATAAGGTTTCAACTTTTAAAAGTAACTAACTGTAAAACTAATTAAGACTAAGAAAATAGTAAATAATTAGAAATTTAGAAAACGTTGAATTCGAGGATTCGGGCAATTGAGCATCGCCATATCCTACTAATATATAACAGGTTTGATAAGAATTATAATATACTGTCTATTAATCTTTGCCAATTGCGAAAATCTGGAAATCGAGTGTGCAAATTATAATATACTTACATATATTCAACCTCTTCATTCATGCAGGTCCTGCAGTGAAGATATTGTGCGCACCATCATGTACAGCGACGATGACAAGACTTATGCGTACAAGTCTTCTCACAAGGCTTTCATGAACACTGGACGCTACTTCCATGATGCTGATGCACTACAAGATGACGACAATGACAACCATGAACTGGAGTGCGAAGCCATTGTGGAGGATCTTCATATGCACAACAACCTTGAGGGCAATGGCAACCCTGCTGGTGCCAACAACCTAGAGGATGACATTCTGGGAACCGTCAACATGGAGGCGGTCACCAAGAATCCTGTCACGCCTGTTCGTGGACTAGGTATGCAAGCATCTGAATTCCGTGCTGATCGCTTCGCAAGGCTCAAGCAAGGACTCCAACCCGCGAAATTGATATATGATGACCCAGGCATTCCACTACCACTTCCACCTTCTGTCATTGCATCTAGGGAGAAAGCACTAGTTGAACTCAGGGCAGATATGTCTAGTGATGCTTCTCGTGGCCGCGTCACTAACCATCCTATGTAGGACCTGTTAAACACACAAAATGTGTGCTAACCCTCTGAATATATTAAAAATCTAGCATTCAGAATGTAGCATGCCTGAATTGCTGCAAATCCTATGCCTTGCCATTTATACCTGATGCGCTAATTGCTGAATTGTATGCCTTGCAGCCTAACCTTGGAAACCTGGGTCAACCTGAGGTTGGATGTCTATGACCTCCAAATGTCTGGGCTTGCTTCTAGTCCTACATTGTCAGCAATGTATTGATGCCACAGCACATATTGAGTCGAATGTACAAACTTCTAACTCAGGTTACCTGTGCGATTCCCACAAGAAACAAAGAATACGTCAACGTATTCATTTGTTCCTAGAGTTTACCGAGATTTCGATTATTAGCATCAGGATTTCTGACTATTAGCATCATATTCAGATTATTTTTCACTATTGAAAAGGTATTCTGCATTTCTGTGCGATACCCACGGAAACCCAACAGTAATTTGAATTAACCTACTAAGCCTGCTGTCTTTGAGACCTCACTCAGATGTATGATTATGCGTAAAATCTAGATTATACCGTTCCCAGTTGAGAATCTTAACCACATCTGCCATACTCTGGATTTTTGTGCGATACCCACGAATATCCAAGTATCTTCCAGTAATGCCATTTGAAAATCGTGGTATGCATTTCAACTTGAATATTTGTGCAATACCCACACAAAAAAACTGTATTGAAATGTGTAACCACGATTTCCAAGTTTGACTGAAATTTCAAGAAAATGTTAACTTTGAAATCGATAATGAAAATTTTCAAGTTTGTCTGAATTTTTATACTACTGTACTTACATCCGAAGTAAGTACAGAAGTAAGGAATTACTTACAAAATTTGATATTTTCGTAAGCGAAGTCAATTTCATTACAATTTGGATTTTTTGATCTCCAATTTAGATATCTGGATTTCTTTGCGATACCCACAGAAAACCATTGGTTGACTGAACAGTCATAGTTACCACACATAATATCAATTGGGCACATGTTTCGCTAGTTTACATGATAAGTTTTTTTTTTTGAAAAATGGGGTGGCCCGCGCCATTATTTTTTGTAGGATAAGGATAGAGACGGATTCGAGCAATGGAGCATCGCCATATCCTACTAATATATGCATAGAGGAAGTAAAAAGCATACCAGGCTATGAACACATTATAAGGGATGAGTTTACGTAATCGAGTGTTACTATAACCTTTAGTTAGGGAAACGATCCCAGATACCGGAACTACTTTTAAGGGTTAAGGGTTTATACACGTGCAGACAGTGCGAGACCATGTCCATTTTATACTTTCTTATCACACTGCGGTCTAGCCTGGCCAATGTTTAAATGGCAACCCTTTGGCTAGCATTTTCAAGCTTTGAAGGGGGTGTACTGCACTGTATTGCAGTGCCCCTCGCAACAATGTTAGCAGGCGGCCCAAGTTCAGGGCGCTCCATGTTTTGGCCCGAGCGCCAGACCAAACCTGAATTGGCGGAACCAGAGAATCTCTGGGCGGAACCCATCCGAACCCATCCGCCAAAATTTCCGCCGACATACCAGGGGCATACCCGGAATAGATCACAAGCCGGGGTCGGACTGGAGTGCCGATCTCGCTCCACCACCTAGCCTGGCCTTACGCATGAAGGTTTCTGAGAAGACACAATTAAAGTCGAGCCCGAATACTCTTGCTATGACGCAGTATGGAAGATGAAAATCGCCGTAGGTGTCGGTAGGGCAGCGGTAGGGTTACGTAAAAGTGCGAGAGTTGACGAAACGTATTATCTGTGCTTTTGCAATTGCCGGTGCTTCTGCGAGAGATGGCAAGCAGCCCATACTACCAGGTTCAAGTTAAAGCATTCGCACATGTCGAGAAGCAGGGAACACAAAGATTACATGCAGGGTCGGCGGTTGGACTGTCGCTGTCGTCCGCCATCAAAAGATGCATGGAATCTTATCCCGAGGAATTTGCGAAGCTAACTGTCCCGCTAGCCAAAGAAGCAGCAGTTCGAGAATCTTCCGGTTGCGGTAGCAGAGCCGTACAAATTAGCAGCAGCAGCAGCAGCAGCAGCAGCAGCAGCAGCAGCAGCAGAAGAGCTTCTGTGGAACGAACCGAAGAGGACACTTCGAGTCGCGGAAAAGGGCTTTGGATTTGTATTAGCCCAAACAACTGATAGCCGAATCTTGCTTGCATGGGCGCTCAATGGAGAAGGTAGAGCGCGCACTTGTTTTGAGGAGAATGAGGAGATCTTGTCCCCCCTCCCACCTGTATGACCTGATCTCGTAGACCTAGATCATGCAAACCCACTCATGAGACTCGCAAACCTAGGCAGCCATCCATCGGTGTCCATGGAACCTGTTAGGCTGGTCATGCATCACATGCTTGTTGCTGCCCGAGATAACCAATTACACAGCACATTAGCATGCCCTTGGCGCATGCATGCGCGCATGGCGGATGGCTCGGGAGGGCGCAGCCGGGCGCAACGTGGGCCCACGCGGATTGGTTTCGGCGCCCTCAGTGGCTTCTGCCAGGCTGTCTCGTCCAGGGCTTACGTCTGTGGGGTTTGACCCGGTCTCCGAGAAGCTTACTGACTTGCGAGTTTGTATAATCGAGTGCTGCACAGGAATATTTCGGGGTCTGGCGGCTACTGCCTACTCTACCGACCTCATTGCCAGTTTAGCATCCTCCTCTAGCCATCCTTCTGGCCGTGCTACACCATCTCTTGGCAACTCCTACTTATAGAGCTTCCGCATAACTAGTCTAGTCATAGCCTTGATCTACCCAACTTTCATAGTTATCAGCGAGAAATTCAGAATACCTGTAATGGTGAGCTTGGAGACGACTGTTCGCCAAGCATTGATTTATCTCCCTTACTGAACGATCTGACTCCTCGCGCCTATGCAGACAAACCCTGACGAAAGCGACGCCCCGACTGTTGTGTCTGAAGAGATTGGATTGTTAAATATGTCTGAAGAGGCAGCGGTTCCCAAAGCTCCTAGAGAAAAGAATCCCAAGGCTCCCAAGGAGAAGAAGGAGAAACCTCCTCAAGGTAAGCAGCACGCGTAGAGTTGCGTGGGCTGATGAGTGTTTGGCTGGCGTTGTTTGCAAATCCCAATGTAATAAGCTAGTGGAGTATTCGAAGCTTCTAAGTCTCCGGTCGCCACCTGTCTTGCTGACATTCAGTTCTGGTTTAGCCTGGCTGCTTGTTGACTGCAGTCTGGAAGGCAGAGTAAGCAGTGGCTGATCTGCATGATCTGGGAATGGCGAGCTGCTCGCCCAGCTCTGACTTACTGTGAGCAAACCTCGGGTGATGTAGCTCGGGTTAAGCTGTGCTCCGACTGAAGATCTAGAGTCCTGAACTCCGAATTCCCCCTCAGCTGACACTCTGCACCTCGAATTGTGGTACCCAGTTGGGCTAAGTCTACCTACAGTTGCTCAGGAACTTGTTCTCAACCTCCAACTCTCTCCAACTTCACATACCTCCCATTCTTATTCGGGAGACAGGCCGACCCAGGTCTCCAGGTCTCCACCTCATGCCTGTTGCTTCATTACAGTCCTTTAATATCCTGAGGTCTCAGACGCTGTGTCTGAGACACATAACACAGGATCTGCAAAATTTTCATAGCAGCTTGATGCTCTCTTGTTACCTACCTGTGGAGACCTTACACAACTTCTGTGCACGTGTCACTAGGTGAAGGCAAGAAGAAGGAGTCCAAGCTAGGCCTGTCAGCATCTAAGACTGAGGCATTTTCTGATTGGTACTCAGAGATTGTAATTGCCTCCGAGCTACTCAGCTACTACGACGTGTCTGGATGCTACATCCTCCGCCCGTGGGCCTTTGCCATGTGGGAAAGCGTACAGGTGTGTAGGGGTGAAGTCAAGGGGCATAGTGCCAATGGGCCTTGGACATGTGGACTCACATCCACCCCTATCCACACGACACACAGCAAGACCGCCTATTCTTACAATTCATGTGACATTGCCTATCCACAGGACTCACATTTACCCCTATCCACACGGCACACAGTTAGGCCATCTATTCATAACTCATGTTAGACAACCTATCCACGTGACTCATGGATAGCTTCATGAACGTGAGGATCAAGGCCATGGGAGTACATAACGCATACTTCCCCTTGTTCAACACAGAGGATGCTCCCAACACCCTATCCACCCTGTCCACCCATCCATCCTGTCCACCCCATGTTCAACACCCCATCCACCCTGTCCACCCCATCCATCCTGTCCACCCCATGTTCAACACCCCATCCACCCTGTCCACCCCATCCATCCTGTCCACCCCATGTTTAACTCCCCATCCACCCTGTTCCCCCCATCCATCCTATCCACCCCATCCAACCTATCCACGTGACTCATGCAGACCTTCATTAACGTGAGGATCAAGGCTATGGGAGTACAGAACGCAAACCTCCCCTTGTTCATCACGGAGAATGCTTTCAACACCCCATCCACCCTGTCCACCCCATCCAACCTATCCTCGTGACTCATGCAGACCTTCATTTACGTGAGGATCAAGGCAATGGGAGTACAGAACGCAAACCTCCCCTTGTTCATCACAGAGGATGCTCTCAACACCCTATCCACCCTGTCCACCCCATCCAACCTATCCACCCCATCCAACCTATCCACCCCGTCCAACCTATCCACCCCATCCAACCTATCCACCCCATCCAACCTATTCACCCCATCCACCTATCCACCCCCATCCCAACCTATCCACCCCATCCAACCTATCCACCCCATCCAACCTATCCACCCCATCCAACCTATCCACCCCATCCAACCTATCCACCCCATCCAACCTATCCACCCCATCCATCCTATCCACCCCATCCATCCTATCCGCATGACTCATGCAGACCTTCATTGATGTGAGGATCAAGGCTATGGGAGTACAGAACGCATACTTCCCCTTGTTCATCACAGAGGATGCTCTCAACACTGAGAAGGACCATGTGGAGGGCTTCGCTGCTGAGGTGGCCTGGGTCACCAAGTGTGGCAACTCTGAACTGGAGAAGCCTGTTGCCATTCGTCCAACTTCCGAGACGGTGCGAATGCTGTCAGAATGTGATGATGGCGGTGGTGATGATAGTGGTACTGGTGGCAATGAGTATGGGTATGATGGAGGTGGTGAGAATGGAAGTGGTGGTGATGAGTATGGGTATGCGGGTGGTGGTGATGAGTATGGGTATGATGGAAATGGTGATAATACAAGTGGTGGTGATGAGTATGGGTATGATGGTGGCGGTGATAATGGTAGTGGTGGTGATGAGTATGGGTAGGGTGGTGGTGGTGATTGCTCCTGGGGTGGCCTGGGTCACCAAGTGTGGCAACTCTGAAATGGAGAAGGCTGTTGCGATTCATCCCACATCCGTGACAGGGAGCCATGTTTCTTTAAAGTAGGGAGCGGCAACATGATATCATGTCATCATATGATATTACATGATGCTGGCAGTCTGACTAGGCTACAGCTACCATTTATATACAATATCATATGATGCAGTCTGTATGCTATCATATGATATCATACCCGCCTGTGGTCAACATCATATGATGTGTCGGTCCGTACTTCAAAGAGTTTGTAGGTGCTTGCATGCACGCAGTGGCTGTGTCCTTGCTAAAGCCGAAGCCTTTTCCATGCTTGAATGCACGCAGTGCCTGAGTCCCTTCTGAAAGTAGCCACTCTCCATATGCATACAAGCTGCACCTAACCCACAGGATTTCACCATCCCAATGATTTCTCGTGCAGGTTATGTACCCTTACTACGCCCAGTGGATCCGCAGTCACCGCGACTTGCCTATGAAGCTGAACCAGTGGACCAACGTTGTGCGATGGGAGTTCAAGCATCCCACCCCTTTCATTCGCAGCAGAGAATTCCTTTGGCAGGTACTAAAGGGCTCATGTGCACACTACAATAAGGATAATAATATGTATAGGGCTGCATAGGGATAATGATAATTAGGAAAAGGGATAATTATAATATAAAAAAGGGATTTCCCCCCTGCTGTATTTCCCCCGCGATCGCTTCTTTTGACCCTAGTTGGCCCAAATTGCTACTATGTAAAAAATAAAACAGTTGTGGCCCTAAATGGCCTTATACAGCTATAAAAGCTATACATACGCTGTCCCTGGAGGAGGCTGAAAACCATAAAGCTAGAAAAAAACCACATTCAGATTTGAAAAAATAGATAGTTATTGATCAGTACCTAAATCCCGAAGGGAAGGAAGTACCTAAGAGAGATTGGCTAGAATAATAAAGAAAAAAAGAAAAAAAGACCTGATCAGTACCGATATCCCTTAAGGAAGGAGGAGAAATTGGGGATCAGAGAAATTGGGGATAAATTCATTCCAAGTAGAGCATCAGGGTACTACATTTTGCCGATCGGGGTTGCGTGGAAAACGAAGAGGGGGGTCTTCAAGTGACGTGCTAGCAGTGCCTGTCTTGTAACTCTTGGTCTCCAGGCTTGGCAGGTTTCTTTTTGTTAACGTTAATTACGTAGATGGTCTCCAAAAGGTTACGTGCTGTCGTGAAAAACACATGATTTGAAGTACCCTGCAGAGCATGTTGGAATGCAATTTCCTGGTACTAAGGCATGGCTTTTCTTTTCAACCAAGAGCAGCAGTTTCTTGGTTGCTATGTGACCAAACCTGGCCCTCCGCAAAATCACTCTCCTCCTGTTCTCACCAAACCTGGCCCTCAACAAAATCAGCCTCCTCATGCACAGTGACCAAACCTGGCCCTCCACAAAATCACCCTCATGTTGCACTGACCAAACCTGGCCCTCGTGTTCTGTAGGAGGGCCACACAGCCTTTGCTACGAAGGAGGAGGCAGAGAAGGAGGTCCTTGAAATCCTCGATATCTATAGGTGCGTTTTGAATGCTCTAGGTCGTGTATGGAAGTGCCAGCCACAAAGACAACGTTATGAATGCTCTAGGTCGTGTATGGAAGTGCCAGCCACAAGGACAACGTTATGAATGCTCTAGGTCGTGTATGGAAGTGTCAGCCACAAGGACAACGTTATGAATGCTCTAGGTCGTGTATGTTATGCTCTAGGTCGTGTATGTTATGCTCTAGGTCGTGTATGGAAGTGTCAGCCACAAGGACAACGTTATGAATGCTCTAGGTCGTGTATGGAAGTGTCAGCCACAAGGACAACGTTATGAATGCCCTAGGTCGTGTATGTTATGCTCTAGGTCGTGTATGGAAGTGTCAGCCACAAGGACAACGTTATGAATGCTCTAGGTCGTGTATGGAAGTGTCAGCCACAAGGACAACGTTATGAATGCTCTAGGTCGTGTATGGAAGTGTCAGTCACAAGGAAAACGTTTGAAAGCCATAGGACGTTTATGGGAGTTGCAGCCACAAGAAAAACGCTTTGAATGCTCTAGGTTGTGTATGGAAATGTCAGCCACATGGGAAACGTCTTGAGCGCTCTAGGTCGTGTTTGGAAGTGTCAGCCACATGGAAAACGTTTGAGTTCTCTGGGTCGTGTATGGAAGTGTCAGCTTTAAGGGGAATTGGAATGCTTAAGGACGTTTAAGTAAGTTGCAGCCATCATCAGGTAAGTCATGCAATGAGCCAGTGACACACGCGCACACACACGTACGCATTAGGCAGAGGGAGGAAGAGAGGTTGGCAGCAGCAGGGAATCTGCCACCATAGGGTGAGTCATGGAACGAGCCAGTGACACACGCACATGCGCAAACACAATAACATGCACACACAAATGCTTTAGGGAAAACTTGGAAGAAAACTTAGGAAAATGTTTTGGGTACCCTCAAGCTGCCTGGTAAATAAAATAAATAAATGGTAAGCCTTATTACTGGGAGTGAGTTTGAGGGGCCAGCCCGTTTGCCTGGAAGTACTTGATTGATTGGGGTTTATGTTAAGTCTGGAAGTACAGCGCTGGCTTTCAGAGGTAACTGTTGATTGATTTTGTTGTAAGTTTCATCTGGACGCACAGAGTAATGATTCATTGATTGACATATTGCTTGTCTGGCCATTGTACTGGCAGGGGTTAATGTTGATTGATTGGGTTGTATGTTTCATCTCAACGCACAGAGTAATGATTCATTGATTGACCTTTTGTTTGTCTGGCCGTTGTGCTGGCAGGAGTTATTCTTGATTGCTTGTGTTGTATGTTTCATCTGGACGCACGTAGTAATGATTCATTGATTGATATTTTGTTTGTCTGGCCGTTGTGCTGGCAGGAGTAGCTGTTGGTTGCTTGCGTTATATGTTCCACCTGGAAGCAACGCTACGTAGTACCTGTTGATTGATCTTCTGTTTGTCTGGTCATTGTGCTTGCAGGGGTGTGTACGAGGACTTGTTGGCTGTCCCTGTCATTCCTGGAAAGAAGTCTGCCAAGGAGCAGTTCGCTGGTGCATACTTCACCACTACTGTTGAGGTGAGCATCCTAGGGCTAGGCTGGGGTGGTGGGGCTCTGCCATGTCTGCGTAGGGGGGGGGGGGGGGGGGGGGGCACTGCCATGGCTATATGCACGGGGGGGGGGGGGGGGGGGGCATGTCTGTGTAGGGGGGGCGGAGCACTGCCATGGCTGTATGCATGGGGGTGGTGAGGCTCTGCTATGGCTGTGTAGGGGTGGTGGAGCACTGCCATGGCTGTATGCATGGGGGGGGTGACTCTTCCTTGTCTGTGGGGAAAACATTTGATACATTTAAAAATAGGACGCCTCATTATGAGCTTCCGAGCCGACCTGACAAAGCAGATAATCTGTTACACTACATTAACACTACATTAAGATTAGTAAATAATTAACTAAATGGACTGAAGTGGATAAAATAAAGATCGAACGCCAACCAAGCAGTCAACCATCCAACCAGTCCCCACCAACCCCTTCCCTTACCAACCCCTACCCCCACCTATCCCCACCAACCCCTTCCCCCACCATTCCCCCCTTCCGCCACCCCTAACCCGGCCAACCCCTACCCCCGCCAACCCCTACCCCCGCCAACCCCTTACCCCACTAACCCCTACCCCCACCAACCCCTACCCCCACCAACCCCTACCCCCACCAACCCCATCCAACCCCACCCCATCCAACCCCATCCAACCCCACCCCATCCAACCCCATCCCATCCAACCCCATCCAACCCCACCCCATCCAACCCCACCCCATCCAACCCCACCCTATCCCATCCAACCCCATCCTACCCCCCCCATCCTTGCCTCCAAATCAGGCCTACATCCCTGAGACCGGCAAGGGCATCCAGGGAGCCACCTCCCACTGCCTGGGCCAAAACTTCTCCAAAATGTTCGGCATCGAGTTCGAGACCATAGAGAAGACCAAGGCGTTTGTGTGGCAGAACTCTTGGGGTATGACCACCCGCACCATTGGCGTCATGATCATGACCCATGCAGACAACAAGGGCCTGGTCCTCCCTCCTCGCGTAGCACCGAAGCAGATTGTCATCATCCCCATCCCCAAGGCTAGCACCCCTGAGGACGTCCAAAAGGCCATGCTTGACCAGACTGACGAGATGAAGAGAAGCCTAGAGAAGATTGGTGTGCGAGTGGTGACTGACTACCGCGACAATTACACACCTGGCTGGAAGTACAACCACTGGGAGCTCAAGGGCCTGCCCATCCGATGCGAGCTGGGACCCAAGGTGCGAGGGGCTGTGATTGACTGGTATGACAGGCCTGGGGGGGGGGGGGGGGGGGGGGCTGGCCTGAATAGCACAAATGGGTTAACTGGGGGGTTAAAACCCTAGAAACCAATGCAACGGACCCGCTACCAACCCATAACCGACCCAAAGCCTGCCCCAGCCCATCTGATTTGAGCTGGGAACCAAGGCACTAGGTAGGCGGGCTTGGGATGGCTGACTTTTTAGTTGTGAAAGTAATTTCACCCCAGGAGGTGACTGTCAGTGCTGGTCGGGATACCGAAGGTATGTTGGCTGGGGTGATAAAAATGCACCGTCCTTGAAGATACTACCCCCCCCCCTTCCCCACCCACCCCATGGGTAGCCCTCTAATAGAATTGGTGGCCCTTGTCAAGCATCTTCAGCTGTTTTATTCTTAATACTAAGATGCTAATTGTCTCCTGTCCATCTGGTGCGAGCTGGGATCTAAGGTACTGTGGCGGATTTGGGCTGGCTGGCTGGCTGGCTGACTGAGGTGTTGGTCGGAATACCTCGGAATTATGGATTAGCTGGGCATGTGGGCAGTGTGGTCGCCTCCTGCTAGTAACCAAGAGCCCTAATACTGAGCACCCCAGATCTTGATGATCATCCATCAGCGCTTACCAAACCTTCTGGATGGTCTTGAAGCATCACTGCACCAGGGTACTACATTTGGTCATTTTTTGTTGCTTCAAAAGCGCAACTGCCTCCTTTTTTGGGTGCGCTTTTGACTCAACTGACGAAAATCTGCGCGCTGCACCCAGAAGGGGTTAACAAATTGCTTAATCAGGCAGTCGGGCTCCAAAATCTTGTGCGCTAGCGCGCGTCATGTAGTATCCAGCACTGCACCATAGATGCAGTTGCAGGGAAACGCAACAGACAAAAATACATACATACATTCCAAAGCATGTTTAGGAATAATCAAGCAAGTGAAGACAAAGCAACACATACATGGATAGGATATTGATCAACACACATTTGTGGTGGTGTTTTTAACACAAAGGCTACCCCCACCTGTACCCACCCACCCACCCACCATCTGTACCCCCATCCCCTCCAACCACATCCCCCCATTGCTTATAGGTGGTTGTAACACCTCTACCCCCACGATAACCCCTACGTTCACCAACCATAGCCCCCCACCCACCCACCCTGTACCTCGACCCCCCACCCCCATCACCCCCACCCCAACCAACCAACCACACTAAGGCTACCACACATTCCCTTCACCATAGGATATGGAGAACAGCTGTGTAGTACTGGTGCGACGTGACACTGGCGTCAAGGAGATTGTCCAGTGGACCGACGTGTGCACCCGTGTACCCGTCCTGCTGGAGGAGATCCAGGCAGACATGCTGACGTCTGCCAAGGCAAGGCTGGACGCGGCGAAGGACACAGTCACCACCTGGGAGCAGTTCATGGTCTCCCTAGACAACAAGCGCTGTTGCTTGGCGCCCTGGTGCGATGAGCCGGAGGTGGAGGATGACGTGAAGAAGCGATCAGCCACTGCTGATGCCATGGGTGCCAAGACTTTGTGTATCCCTTTTGTGCAGCCAGACCTGCCCGAGGGCACCTTGTGCTTTGCCAGTGGTAAGCCTGCTAAGAACTGGGCCCTGTGGGGACGCTCTTACTAAGAAGTCGGGGGCAGATGTCAAGCTTGGTGCCATGAGCCAGAGGTGGAGGGTGGTGTGAAGAAGCGATCAGCCACTGCTGATGCCATGGGTTCCAAGACTCTGGGCATCCCTTTTGTGCAGCCAGACCTGCCAGAGGGCACCTTGTGCTTTGCCAGTGGGAAGCCGGCTAAGAACTGGGCCCTGTGGGGACGCTCTTACTAAGCACTGGACAAGTCATATGCAGCGTCACAAGCGGCGTGGAAAAATATGCAGAGTGTGTTGGCAACGGGAGCCAGTTAGTTATGAGGCAGTTGGCTGACGTGTCAGGCTTCAATTTTTCGGTCGGTCGGTCAGTTGGACGGACGCACAGACAGACAAATGGGTAACCCTGGAGGCTCCGGTCCCCCAGAAGGGGGGGCTCCTCCAAAAACGATCTTGAAGAATCCTGCAGATAAAGAGTAGCATGGGGTTGGTTTCTGGCTGTGAACTGACTTTTTAGCCACCCTGGAAAGCCCTGGGCCCTAAGGGAGCCAAGCCACCCTAGCAAGCACTGGGCACTGTGGGGACGCTCTCACTAAACACTTGAAATCAATCTTGAAAATTCTTGCAGATGCAGTGTAGCATGGGTCTGGTTTCCACTGTTTCCTTTTTTGGCTACGCACGGCAGCTTCCAGCCAGCTCCATCGGCCAGTCACTGGGACAATCGCATAGCTTGAAGCTGCGTTGAAGTGCCCGCCTTGTCATGGTTAAAACACACTAGCTAGCTTTGGGTTTAACCCCAGGACGTGGAAAGGGAGCTGCCTAGAAGCTGCTGTGGTAGCAACATAAAGAAACAGTGCTGTTTTCCGGCTGAGGACGGGCTTCTAGGCCTCTCAGGCAAACCCACTAAGAAGTGGGCCCTGTGAGGGACTAACTAAGCAGTCGGAAAGCCTACAGGCGAAGAGTAGCATGGGAGAGCTGATTTAGCCAGTCATGGTCGCTTGTGCGACTCATTGACTGCTGTCCATCCGCACTTGTGAACCAGGGTCGCTCAGGGGGACCCCGAGATCTGCATCTTGAAACGACACTATTTCCAAGATCTACGCCCGAGGCGCAATGGACCCCTCAAAATCTGAGATGCAAGATGCAGCGTTTTTAACAGGCCTGATGTGAATGTGTTACGTGATACGTGTTACGACGATTGACTGCTGTCCATACGCACTTGTGAACTCGGGTTGGTCATGACGCTGAGTCCTTCGTCGACATGAGGGGAATTATGGGAATGGAACCCACGACCTCTTGCAAGCCCGTCATGTAGCACGAATCACGAGCCAACCCCGCTGGTTGCAACCAGGGTTGTTCAGGACGCTGTGTCCTCCGTCGCAGACACAGTGTCCGTTGTGTCGTATGTCGCAACGTGGGGAGGGTCCTTTGACCAGAAGGAAGGGTCGCAGGACGCTGGCTATAAAATTGGTTGCGTCTCAGGCAGCAGAGCTGGGGGTCTTCCTGAAGTACCCTGATGTGAGCCAGGGTTATTCAGGAAGACCCCAAGATCTTCATCTTGAGACACCCCAGTGCCTAAATCTGACACGTTTTGAACAACCTGATGTGAACTTGCAGATACGTGTAAGGACGATTGACTCGCCATCTTCCTAGATTAGCTAATGCCCCACAAAGAGTAGGTGGTCGTACATATTGTCAGCACTCCTAGCATACCTCCTTTCTTCGTGCCAGGTGACCAGACACCTTCTACATTATTTATTATATTACGGCATTAATACATACTTGCTTAGAGGGCAGGGAGGGGCTGACAGGCAGTGATCATGAATGCATGGTTGTAAGGTTTTATGGAGAATCTAGTGGGTGGACCCATGAATCGTCTTACACAGTTACCCGCCCTCAACATGCTTGATACCTCACTTTCACAGTATCCCGTTTCGACGAATGGCTCAATTGTAGAGCTCGTTGCAATCAAAAGGCGTGGGGTTCAAATCCCTATGTGTGCGCTTTACTGTTCGCAATCGCTCTCAGCCGCTGTGGTAGCACTGTCCAGGTGAAGTAGCAGCTTGTTCCCTTAATACTACGCCCCACCAGGCGTCATCAATACTTCTGAAGGAGTCAAAAATCAACTGGTTCCAAAACACACCCAACCTCTCTTATACGCAACGGACATTCCAAAATCCACGTCTGTGGTGCAAGACGCGGGGGCTAGAACAACCCTGGAAGCCTGGGACAAACCTTGAATCCCTATCCGTTCGTCTCTTGCTCCCTCTTATGCGAGTCGGGCTGTCGGCATGCATACTGTGGATTGACGCACCTGCCAATGTTTTGATGCCTTCGATTCTCGAAGGGATCGACCGGTCGGGTGGCTTGGCTCACCTGATAAAAATGCAAGCTCCAATGCTTCACGAACTGGATGATGTTTTCTCTCCCATACAAAAACTGAAACCCTCTGATGTAACTCGGTTGCATTGCTTCAGCCAGCAATTTGGCTGCTCGTTATGTACTAATGTACCTGTAAGAAATGTACCTGATGTGCCGGTAAGAAAGACTTAGGACTATACCATGGTCAGTATTTTTTAGAGACCGTAATACCGTATTAATCCCTCCAGGCTCTGCTCGTACAGGCATTGGAGAGGGGGTTTGGAATTATTACACCCTTAAATCCTTTTTTTGAGGACCCCGTTTTTAAATTTCAAAAACCCTTTTACTGGGGCGATGGCGAGTGTCAGCAGGGACCACTCCCCAATGCGGAGTTTAACTTAGGGGCGATGGCTTGAGCTATAGCTGGCAAATACGTAGCGACTAGCTCAAATTCAAATGTGAAGAGGAAGCACTGAAGCACGAGAAGAATAGCGTTTAACAGACGGAAGATGGATTGCGCAGAATTGATGCGACTCGGCAATTCGAGTCAGCTGTCTACTGGGAGCAATCTGGGTCTGGCCGCAGGCAAATACGGGTCCCATGCGCGTGCCGCAAGCGAATAGTTAAGAAAAATGATCATCAGACTGCGGAAAAGGGAAAGGAGCAGGTCCATGGCGAAGAGGGAGGCTGGGAGCTTCGAAAGTAGATGAGTAGATGAGCTACTCGTAGCGGAATAAGCTACATAACATTGGACAAGGATTTTGCGAAGGATCTTGGCCGCTGCGATGCTGGTAACTCTAGTCATGCGCACTTCAAGTATGAGCCAAATGTTTGGGTGCGGAGGTGGCCGGAATCGTCCAAACAGCTCCCAGGGAGACGGAGGAGACAGACAGAGAGACACTTGCCTTGGGTGGGAATTGCCTTGGGGGGTCTCAAGCGACAAGTTCTAAGAGCGTGTCGCAAGCGACACGGAACATCGCTTTTGCAGTCACCGGCAGGGAGTTTCGGAAGTAGTGGAGAAAGTAGGTACTCGTAACCGAATAGAGCTACAAACATTGAACAACTTTTGCGAAGGATTTTGACCGCTGCGATGCTGACAACTCCAGTCATGCGCACTCCAACTATGAGCGGAAATGGTGGGTGCGGAGGTAGTCGGAATCGTTCAAACGCCTGGACAGCTGTCGGACAGACGGACAGATAGATGGAGAGACGGACAGACGGCGGAGAGAGACACGGGGGGAACTTGGGGCTTCAGCCCCGGGACCCCTGGGGGGTCCAGAGGGGGCTAGGGGTGCTCAAAAGTAATAAGGCTTCTATAATTATATTTCACACCCCTAGCAGATTGATTAAATAAGCATACCACGCCATGATACTTGTCTATGGCTCATGTGCTGCGTTCGTAGGGCTCTGGTTGAATGCACATATATGCCTCTCTTTTGCTAGGGGGGACCACCAACTTTTCTGCCATTTTCATGTGGCATAAAAGTTGTTATCCAATCGTTTTTTATACTTCTGCAAGATTTGTTTAACCCACCCCTTCAGTTCCACAGTCTATTGCTATGAAAGGCGTTATGGTCCGAGGCCCAAACATTTTAAAAGCTTGGCCCTGCAGATGTTACAGCACCTACCCCCTCCCACACACACACAATTTGTGACAAGTCACACACAATGACACCACCAACCAGAAAGTGGTAAGGCACAACTGAGCAACACACGGGAGAATAACCTACCCCCACCTATCATGAAAAAACAGAGGCCAAGAAAAAACAAACAGGTCCTGTTTTTTCCCCAGATTTAAAAGTTGTAAACCCTAAAAACTAACACAACCCCTAGTTTACAGCTCACTCACATTCATGCCAGCATCCACCCAGGCACCCACCCAAGCTAGATATAGGGTTCCCCTATCCAACCTGGAAGCTCTTACCCTGGGGTCTAAGTGAATAGGAGATGGGAGCAGTCCAAGCCCATACAATTGTGGTTTAGTTACTTATGCTCGCGTGGCTGGTTACTTTTGAGCACCCCTAGAGCTAAAGCGAAAACCCTGCATGCAACTGCTATCGCGAACCCCGCTGCACTTTTTGGGTGGTGGCTTCCACGGGCAAGAGATTACTTGCGCATGCAGGCGTAAGAAGAGTGAGATGAGTGAGATCTGACACTCGGGACACATGAGCATTTTTTTTGTCTTGGCAGACCCTTAGGGTGCCCGCGACATATCTAGCCTGTCCCATAGATGCCCACTTATTATTTTGTCGTCGCTCCCATAGCTGCAAAGCCTGCGTTGTCATCTGGGCACATCTTAAGTACCTACAGTGCCTGCAGTTCATTCCACTCAGGTGAGTTGCATGCAACATGGTTGCGAATTCGTGATCTGCGATGCTGTACTGCAATGCGAGGAATGCGCAAAGTTGCCATCTAGCTCTAGCACTCATTCTGTTCGCCTGCCCCACGGCTTCGCCATATACTTATCGTCCCCACTGCCCATGCTGGCCAATCTGGTTCACTCTCATGCGTTCGCTCCCAAACGATCGCACCACATTGACCAGCTGTCTCATGACCGCATGCGTCTATTACACTTTCCCACATGCGCTGCATGCTCGCTGCTTAGCGAGACCCAGGATTTCTTCTGCACTGGCCCACAAAATCCTTCTCACCTGTCTTGCTGCCTCTCCCAGAGGACACCCACCCACCTTTTGATCTGACGCCAGCATGGGAGGCTTTCGAGTTCTAAGCCTGGTCAGGCCTTTCCTGGCCGCCCTGCCCGATGTTCCTCATGCGGAGCGTCGCGTTCCTTTCAAGGAAAAACTGCTCTACACCGTAGTCACCCTATTTATTTTTCTTGTCTGCTCGCAACTGCCGCTCTACGGCATTCAGACAAACAGCAGCTCAGACCCCTTCTACTGGGCACGTGTCATTATGGCCTCCAACAGGGGAACCTGCATGGAGTTGGGAATTTCTCCGATTGTGACTGCCGGCATGGTCATGCAATTGCTAGCTGGCTCTAAGATTATTGAGATTGACAACAATGTCAAGTCAGACAGGGATCTGTTGGCTGGAGCCCAGAAGCTGCTGGCTGTCCTGATCACCTTTGGAGAAGCTGTGGCCTATGTTGTGTCTGGTATGTACGGAGACGTGCGTGAGATTGGTGCTCTCAACTCCATCCTCATCGTAGCCCAGCTGTGCTTTGCCGGTGTCATCCTCATTTGCCTTGATGAGCTCATGCAGAGGGGCTATGGCCTTGGTTCTGGTATCTCCCTCTTCATTGCCACTAACATTTGCGAGTCAGTAGTCTGGAAGGCCTTCTCCCCCTTCACTATCACCTCTGCCCGAGGCTCTGAGTTTGAGGGTGCCATCATTGCCCTCTTCCATCTCCTCCTAACCCGTGGTGACAAGATGAGTGCGCTGAAGCAGGCTTTCTACCGCCAAAACCTGCCGAATGTGATCAGCCTGATGTCCACTGTCGCTGTGTTCTTCACTGTCATTTACTTCCAGGTAAGGAGTTTATTCTTATGAAATGAATTCAATTTCACCCCATTAGGTGGGCCTCCCGACTCAAACCAGGTGCACCGAGGATTCAGATTGAATGGTGTTGCCATTCCTACAAAAGGGTGATGTAGTCAACTGAAAATGAATAAATAGTACGCTTTGTTACGAGGCGTGGGGTTGTGGGGGCCAGCCCGTTTGCTTGCTTTGCGGCCAACAACGAACGTGTAGTCAGCTAGTAATGTACCCGGTTTGTGCTCAGACTGATTATGCAGTTAATTAGTCATGAACTTTAATTGTGCTGTGAATTGTACTTCATCGCATAATCATCCAGCTACAGCGTATGCAGTTAATTTTTATGTTTTTTTTTAATTTCGTGTCTTGTGTGTATTCATGTGAGAATGAATTATGAGAACGGTAGGGTGTCTCAGGTCCACATGCATGCCCACACATTCGTGGAACCATGCTGTGTCTGGAGGTGATTTTTGGGGTGGGGTGGGGAGGGTGGGGGGGCACAGGTGTTTTCTGTTCTGTAATCCGGCACACAGCACACACACACAGCGCAGGTGTGGCCAACAGCTGCATGTTCAGCATTCTGTTGGAAACATATAAAACGGTCATTGGATCTTGGCAGTAGTATGACCTCACTCATGATTCATCCATCTCCATCTCTAAGGAGCATTTCCTTACGCCACATGTGCGGGTAGGCAAATTAGTTGAGTCAGACTTCCTTGCCCCCGTAACTTCTCCCCATACCCCAAGCCATCCACGATTAACCCTGATCATGCCTGAACGCATCAGCACCAAGGGTGACAGAATTTACGGTTCCATTTTTTGATGGTGGCACACACACACTGGCCCAGATGTTGGCCGTAGCTGCCCCACTTCTAAGCTGAATAAATTTTGACAAGAGCCTAGCCTTCAAACCTATTCTAATGTCTTGACTTATGAAACACGAACCTCTTCGTGAACTTGAACTTAGTTACAGTGTTTTTATTACCGCCCTCAGTTTCAGATTTCTGTAGTCCAGGTTGAGTAGCTACTTGGGCTACTCATCCCTCATTTCAGGAAAGTTGCGTAGCCATCTCCTGGTCGAGCGCGAAGCCTGGGGGGTTCGGGGCATCGCTTCTCGATATCGGGGTGTCCGGGCGGTGTAGCATTCGACACAATGGCGACGCGTCATCGGGAAAAAAACTGCTTAGTTACATGGCTTCTCCTGCGTGTAAGGCTGCTTGCCGTCTTTGGCGGTACCAGAATCAACTCATATATAAGCATTATTTCCAAAATATACCTGATCCAATCTCATCATGCAACCATTGGTAAACAATTGCAGCTTCACACGACCTTCCACCTCTTCTCTTCCCCCTTACTGTTATGGGGAACGGCAATGTGATATTATATGATGCCGGCAGCCAGACTAGGCTAAAGTTACCATTTATATTCAATATCATACTAGCCTTCAGTCTACATCAAATGATATGCCGCTCCCTATTCATTAGTCATGTACCGGACCAAGCTGTTCTACTTTTCCAAAAGGCCCATCATATTTATAGATATCCATCCATCCCTCATCATCATCATCATATTCCCACACCTGTACTTCAAATAATATTATATATACTACAGAAGGGGGGGGCAGAGAGACAGGTTTTGGACGGCATGTTCAATATGGTGTCCGATTCAGATGTGAGTTGGAATTGTGGAAGTTTCATACAAAACGAGGGGGAAAATAAAGTTGAAGAAAAGTCCCCCCCCCCCCCCCCCTCCCAAAACCCGATTACCTCACCCTACCCCCCCTAAAATGGGGGTCATTCGAAAGATCTTTCGTAAGGTTGCTCAAACGTGATTTATCGTTAAGTTAAGTTCAGATTTGGGCCGCTTTGGTTGAAAAACACTTTTGTACAACTTTATTTTTGGCTTCAATAAAAAAAGTTTGAGGATTAGCTCTATCCAAAGCGAAGATGCGGTACGGCAGCTTTTTTCTGGCCCCCCCCCCCTTGATATACTAATACTATATTCCCATGCCATAACTTAAAATGATATCACCTACGTATATATTTCCACACCTTTACTTATGCAATGGCACCTCTTCTATTCACTGCAGGGCTTCCGTGTGGATCTGCCTGTCCGCAACAAGAGGTCTCGCGGACAGCAGGGATCTTACCCCATCAAGTTGTTCTACACCTCCAACATGCCCATCATCCTTCAGTCCGCCCTAGTCTCCAACCTGTACTTCATCTCACAGCTCCTGTTCAAGCGGTACAGTGGCAACATGCTGGTGCAGCTCCTTGGCCGCTGGCAGGCATCTGAGTTTGGCGCAAACCTAGTCCCTGTGGGTGGTCTGGTCTACTACATCTCTCCCCCCACCAGCTTGCTTGCGGTTGCAGCCAACCCCTTGCACGCCGTCTTCTACACCGTCTTTGTTCTCTCGGCCTGCGCACTCTTTTCCAAGACCTGGATTGAGGTGTCTGGATCCTCTGCCTCTGACGTTGCGAGGCAGCTGAAGGATCAGCAGATGTTCATCCAGGGTCACCGTGATACCCAGGCCTCACTGAAGAAGGAGCTCAACCGCTACATCCCCATTGCTGCTGCCTTCGGTGGCATGTGCATAGGTGCCCTCACCATCGCAGCTGACTTTCTGGGCGCTATCGGCTCTGGAACTGGTATTCTGTTGGCTGTCACCATCATCTATCAGTACTTCGAGATCTACGAGAAGGAGAGATCCCAAGGAGGGTCCATCTTCTAAATCACATTCTTAGGATAAGCGTAATTTCGGATCATTGTCCTAATTTCCACGATGATTATGATACTGACGCTCTATCTATTTGGGGGGCCAACTGCGTACACTGTTTTTGACACCAACTTCACAGTTAACATTGTTTGACGATTTTTGTTTTTAGATTGATAGGCATATTAGCTGGTTGTAGGAACCTATCTTGAATAGTTCTTCCGGATTTTCAGAGAAGCACTTGTAACTGACACATTCACAATAGAAGCGTCCTGGCCACACAACCAGTTCGTTTGGTCGTCGGTTGGTATCTCTCGCCAACCCTAAGTGCGCCTACTTTGCATATTGTAGGAGTGGCACCACCATTCGAACTGAATCCTCCGTGTCGCTGGTTTGTGTCAGGAGACCCACCTCCTGGGGTGAAAGTCCTTTCACAACTTAAAAAAAAAAAGGAACTTCAGGAGGACCCCTAGCTCTGCTGCCTGAGACGCAACCAATTGCAAGCCTGCGACGCAACGAACACTTCCTTCTGGTCAACGGACCCTCCCCACGTTGCGTCCTGAGAAGCAACGGACCCTTCGCCAATACGGTGACAAGGAAGGACGCAGCGTCCTGAACAACCTGCACTCAAAGGAAAATGTGAAACTATTCAGAGTAAGTTTATGAAAAGGGCTCTTGGCGTTAGAGAGAACACCTCTACCGATTTGGTCCTCAATGAACTCGATAGGTCACCTACATGGGCTCAATGGTTACATTACATTACATGTTAAAGTCTACTTGACACCGCGAGGGTGTATGAGACTCTGTGCTTTAAACAAAAAGAAAAAGCACCCACAAAGCAAAAAAACACATTACATCAGGGGTGTGTCGAGGACAAACTAACCAAACTCCCAACCACCGTTTTGGAGGCGTAGGTTGAGACAATGTATTGGCTTTGGGAATACAATCGTTGACCTTAAGGACGATGATTTGTGAAAAGAGCCTTGGTAGAGAGTATTCTAATGGCAACCTGTGATAGCAATAAACAGACTGCTGGTCTGATGGATTACTAAGACGCATTCAGGGATTAGGTATTTAGGTGTTGTAGAACATTTATTTGATATTATTCAAGATAATCAGACTTCACTGAGCAAGATTTGCTCGGGAGAATTGATGAGGGCATCACCAAAATAAAAGACATCGACTAGCAATCCCTGAGTTTAGTGAAACCCATGAATCTTGGTGAGTTGGTGATTACCAAGGGATCGGTAATACCACTAATACGTATGCAAATTGGATGATGTCAGAGCATAGGAACCATAGTTCAACGTACACTAACTTATTAAACAATAGGGATGATATTGAATGCATAGCAAGACTACGCCTTCGAGCTCACAACTTCAATGTCGAATTATAAAGGAGTATCTCTCGTTCTGGTAGAATTTTCAGGTGCTGACTGCTGAGTCCCTCCCGCCAGGAGGGTGACACTTACTATGTCTGCCATAGTGACTTTTTCCCAGCTGCGGCGTACGGGAGGGTCCCCTTAACACCACGCCCCTCCAGGCGTTATCTTTTTTCCAGGTGCTGAGATATGATGTTTGAAGGTAGAAAAGTAGTCGAAGATGAAATGCATTTCATATTAGAATGTCCTTTATATATACGCTGAGGAAAGAAACATATTTTCGAGAAAATGAAAATTGTACCTGAATTGGTGGATAAAAACTCCAGTATGAAGCTGGTCATGAATCCTGATTCCTTTGAAGCATACCGTATAAATACTCAATACAATTTATTAAAAATACGATAATTATCGCACAATTAAATTATCATCCCAGATGAGATGATGATTGGATAATATTGTAGAATTAAATTATCACTGTAGCACGAACTCAGGGCCCCCGTCGGTAAAAATATTGTTTGGGGTTCAGTTTTTCAGTGCTATTTCTTTTTAAGCCCATCGTATACGGTTGGGCAAGTCCCTTCAGCCTATTTGACCTACCCCTGGACTGTAACATACTTAAATACATACTAGGTAATCTAGGTATTGAGACCACGCCTCTCCAAGCGTTATCCTGTATATGTGCCCAAGGGAACTTCAGGAGGACCCCCAGCTCTGCTACCTGAGACGCGACCAATTTACAGCCTGCGTCCTGCGAAGCAACAGACCCTTCATTCTGGTTCACGGACCCTCCCAATTCTTGTTAAATGATCAACGAATTCACACATCAAGGAAGGGTAATTTTTTTGTTGTGAAAGAACTATTACCCCAGGAGGCGGGCCTCCCGACATAAACCAGCAACATCGGGGATTGATTGGATAGGGTGGGCTAACAAACTTGAGGCTGCCCACTGTCTCCAGGCAGAGTGAACAAAGGTGGTAGTTAAACAATACTAAAAACAAAACAAACTTCACTAAACAACGGGTTTTCGAATTTGAAATGTTACATGTTATTCAGCTCTGTGCTCACCAATTCCCAGCCCCCCTCAGCGAAACCGGGGAGCACACCAAGCGGATTTGAGTACGGATATAGTTACACGGATGTACACAGTTTCGAAATGTCCCGACCCTTCCAGCAATGTGATATAATTTAGGTATCCATCAGGACACCCCTTATGGAGGTGGGGCCCGCTTAGTATGCTTACTGGTTTCCTTGGGGGGTGTCCTGAAGGATCCTTGTGCAGCCTATAGCTGGCTGAAAAACCATGTAACAATCCACTCTAGATAGCCAAAAGCTATCAACAACGATGTTGTGAATCAAGGGAGCAAAAATGCTTGATCGGTATGAGTTCAAACCATGTCACATTCCCTGGTTTCCGTGGCTATCGCACAGCGGGGAGGTATTGTAATCTGCAGACGGTTAGCTGGCGGTGAGCTGCCGGCGTATAGAACCTTGAACCACTTCTTCTTCTTTAAGGAAAAAAATGAATGTGAAGCTATGGAGTGCAAGGTGGAGATTGACCACCGCACATGCGTATTCAATCATGGGAGTATCCCACCACCACCCACAGAGCCATGGCAATCCCTCACGACCCAATATCCATCATACCTTCAACTCTATTTGTTTGGCTGTTGAAGCATGGGAGGGTATGTCTACACCAGAGTGGATCATGTGGCCCCCCAGCTTTGCGTCCTGAGACGCAACCAATTGCATAGCCTGCGTCCTAAGACACAAGCGACCCGCAGCCAAACCATAGCCTGCGACACAACCAAACCACTGAAGCTGCGCCTGCAACGCAACATACCCTCCCCACGTTACGTCTAGGGACGCAACGGACCCTTCGACGTCTGAAGGGAATATCTACATCTTAGATGTCGAGGTCAGTTGTAAGGGTGAGATCACGTCTTAATAGGAAGGTCCAGGGCGGATACGAGGACGTCAGGACGAGCGAACGTTTGGATTTTGGATGTTGGGGGTGGTGTCAAACTTGGTGGTCTGTGGTGGTGGTGGTTGAGCTTGGTCTAACGTCTTAATACTGGACGTTCAGGAAACATATGAGGAGCAAACGTGTAAATGCGAGTATACGTGTAAATGCAAGTATAGTTTCCTTGTCTTCAAAATCCTTACCAGCTGTCATGGCATTACGTAGGCAGATACCGTAGTGAGACAAAAATTTAACGTTTCTAAAATTTGACGTTTTTCTTTGGTGGCGACGCAAAGGAGCTGACGTGGGGTTCCGCAGGATAGATGAGGTCGCACAGTGTGCTAGATGGGGCGAGGATAGATGAGGTCGCACAGTGTGCTAGATTGGGGTTCCGCAGGAATAGGTGAGGTCGCACAGTGTGCTAGATTGGGGGAAACTGTCCCGCAGATTCGTCTGTCCTGGGTTGGAGGGGTGCCCAGTTCGCGTCGTCGCCGAAGAAAAACGTCAAATTTAAAAACGTCAAATTTTCGTGTCAGTACAGTACCCAGGTATGTGGCGCAGAAGTGTTTAAACTACCCCAGTTGACCCCCCCCCCCCTAAACCCTGAACCCCAACATCTGTTTTACTAATGCTTGTCTTCTTGTGCAAGACACCACACGCCTCCACTTGCTACCCTCGGTTGAGGAGCGGGCCAAGGAGCCAGCTACCTCATACACCTTCTTTGGTACCCTCAGTTGAGGTGCGGGCCGAGGAGCCAGCTACCTCACTGCTCTACCCTCCACTTGCTACCCTCGGTTGAGGAGCGGGCCGAGGAGCCAGCTACCTCATACACCTTCTTTGGTACCCTCAGTTGAGGTGCGGGCCGAGGAGCCAGCTACCTCACTACTCCACCCTCCACTTGCTACCCTCGGTTGAGGAGCGGGCCGAGGAGCCAGCTACCTCATACACCTTATTTGGTACCCTCAGTTGAGGTGCGGGCCGAGGAGCCAGCTACCTCACTGCTCCACCCTCCACTTGCTACCCTCGGTTGAGGTGCGGGCTGAAGAGCCAGCTAACTCATCCACCTTAAGATACCAAGCCGCCATCCTGGGGGAGTTCTCCATCAAGTCTCCGTAGGTTGGGGCCTTCTTGATGGCCGACAGCACACCGTACATCGCCAGATCTGCCAAATTAGGAACGTCTCCACCCAGGAAATTGCGTGTGGGGCCAATGGCATCCATGTACTCCTCAGCAGCGGCATACAGGGCCTCACGCAAGTCCCCCACCACACCGTACTTGGCAGGCATTCGCTTGCCCACCTGAATGTGGACACAGATAGGGTTGAATAAATTAAATAAGTAAATAAATAGTACGCCTTGTTACGAGGCAAGTCCCCCACCACACCGTACTTGGCAGACATTCGCTTGCCCACCTGAATGTGGACACAGATAGGGTTGAAGAAATTAAATAAGTAAATAAGTAAATAAACACATAATACGCCTTGTTACGAGGCAAGTCCCCTCCACACCGAAATTTGTAGGCATTCGCTCCCCCACCTGAATGTGGATACAGACAGGGTGGAACAATTTAAATATATGAATAAATAGTACGCCTTGTTGCGAGGCAAGTCCCCCTCCACACCATACTTCGCAGGCATTTGCCTGCTAATCTGAACAAGGGCACACAGTTGTTTTTGTTGTTTGTCTGTTTTTATAATAAATTCTTTAAAAAATTGCGAAGGTCAAATCAAGCATTAGCTTGCCCACCTTAAAATGGACACACAGATGTTTTTAGTTCCTCCGTTTTTATTATGAAAACACGACTTCAAAAATTACCAAGGTCAATTCAAGTATTCGCTTGCCCACCTGCACATTGACACATAGTTTTTCCACACTCCTTTTATATAAATAGACGACTTCAAAAAATACGTAGGTAAATTCAAGCATTGGCTTGCCCACATAAATGTGGACAGAGTTGTCTTCTGTTTTCCGTTTTTATAAATAAACTATTTCAAAAAGAGAACATTTGCGATAGCGAGGGCGAGTGAATTCACTAAGTCATGTACCCAAGTGAATTTTAAGTTGACTGGATTGTTTCTGTCAACACCCCAGCTTCAGAAAATGAGCAAAGAGGAAGCTTTGCGTATGGGCTTTGCAATTGCGTAAATCCGCTTTTCTTAGCAGGGACGCCGTAGGGAGAGGTGAGGGAGCATGTGTGTGTTTTGTTGGTGCTGGTGGGAAGGAGAGGAGGGTCGAGACGGGGGGGTTGAGGGAAGAGGGAGAGATGGGGGGGGAGGGACTGGGGAGGAGGGAAGTGTTCATATTAATTAATGGGGGCGGCAGGCAAGCATGGGGTAGAGGGGGAGGGAGGGAGGAGATGGACCGAGAGTGGTGATGGTGTGTGTAGTGGTGGTGGTGGGGGATCATGCGAAAATCCGTGCTTTGTGTGTTCGATGTGTAAGGGGTGGGGTGGGGTGGGGGGCCATCGTTTATGGTGGTTACATCCCGACAGCCACACGGGCAATGTACTAATACATAAATACAAACATAGTTCTCCTTGATCCGAGGCACAAGGTTGAGGGGGCCAGCCGATTGCTTTCACTGGGGGCAACCACCAAATGTAGACACATACAGGGTAAATGTAATATCCAGTGCGCCGAAACGCTATCTCAACAAATGAGCAAGGGTGGGCACATGCACCACACTTGCACCACACATGAAGAGTATTCCCCACCCCGCCCCCGCCCAACCTTCACAGACCCATCCCACCCTTTTTCAGCCCTCCCCCTCCCATCCCGTCCAACCCCTTGTCATCCCCTTCCTACCCGTCCCGTCCCATCACAAGCCCCCCTATACACGCAGCCCACTACCCATGCACCCCCCAGGTGCCTCAAGCTATCCCTAGGCACCCACTTACCACATGATGCCACCCCAAGAGATCCTCCCCTTCCCACTCCACCCACTCCAACCCAGCACACCTCATCCTACCTAACCATCCCAGCTTCAGCCCCACACAACAGCCCACAACCCATCCCAGCCTGGCCGAGCCCAAGCCCCCCAGGTCCTTCTAGCTACCTCCAAGCACTTACTTGCCCCATGATGACAGCCCCAGAGATCCTCCCCACCCCACTCCACCCACCCCAACCCAGCACACCACATCCTACCCAGCAAAAGCCCTACACACGCAGCCCACACCCCAACCCAGCACACCACATCCTACCCAACCTTCCCCCCCCCAAGCCCTTCCAAGCACTTACTTGCCACATGATGACAGCCCCAGAGATCCTAGCCAGCTCTCGTGTGCCCCAGCTCCAGTTGGTCTTCTCAGTGATGTACTTGAAGGTGTCCCACGATTCCCTGAGATAAGGTCACACAGGTTGCTTGTCATGTTATGTTATGTCTGACGCCCCACCTATAAAACTCTCAAGAGAATTCTATTCGATCGACCTATGACCGTCTATTTCCTATGTTGTCATTTTACCGTGTTTTGTCTTCATGTTTTTTGGACCTCTGGCTATGTTTTTGTGTTTTGTTTCGATATTTCCTAGTATTAAATTCTATATGTGTGCCCGCTCAGTTCGCGCTCTCAGCTCACTCGCCCATGGATGTCTTGACGGGTCCCACGATTCCCTGAGATGTATATTCCTCCGACTTTATTTTTAGAATATGGTGACTGTGGGTCGTTGACGAGGGGGCGGCAGGAAAACCAAGACCGCCATGTTCGGCAGGCAAATGTTTTTCCTTCACTTGACCCTGACCCCCCACCCCCCACCTAAGGTCGCCAATTGTGTGGTCTTATTTCTGTTTCTCGACTGTCTGTGTTGTTTCAAACTATCTCGTGCGTTCTCTTGCGCCGATCAAAACCAAGCTGGTTACGACCACCATTTGTTGTTTTGCCCCCACCCCATCGGGTTTGCCCTCTGTGGTGACCCCTATGTTTGTTTCTTTCATAGCGACCGGTCCCCCCGCCGATGATCGTTATTGTTCGAAAGGCCGCCCCTATGGGTTTGTGCCTGGTTTGTGTATTTTGAGTGACACAGTGAAGCCTAACGGTATTCTGTGTGCCAGTGACACTGGCCAACCGAGCAAGATTATTATTGTTTGGTTTGGTTTACACGCTGACTATTGTATTATAAGTGGCCCTGCTCCAAGTTGGTCTTCTAGTGGGACTCCTCAATGGTGGCACACGAGGACCTTGAGAAACTGTGCTACAAGTTGCCTCGTCATCGCCCAATGATGAAAAGGGTTTCATTTTTTTACTACAGATTATCTCATGATGGGGATTTCTTTTGCGGAAC
Organism: Chlamydomonas sp. ICE-L; assembly: GCA_013435795.1. NCBI lineage: Eukaryota > Viridiplantae > Chlorophyta > Chlorophyceae > Chlamydomonadales > Chlamydomonadaceae > Chlamydomonas > Chlamydomonas sp. ICE-L. Next base: position 10,760,559 of record JACBWV010000610.1, on the reverse strand, counting down.
CCCGCTCACTATCACTCATTACTGACAGGGGATTTTTTTCCTCGCGCGACTCCTTTTTGTGTGCCCCCCCCCCGCCCCCCCCGCAGACCCCCCCCATACCCATCTACACCCCCCCCCTTTGTTCCTTTTGTGTGATTAACTCTTGTTTTCTCCCGTCGACCCAACGAAAAAAAAAACGAAGCCTTGCCAAAATGTCTCACAACTAAACTGGCTTCGATCGCTCCAGTCACCGTGACACTTTGTCGTTACGTTGCCAGCACACTCTTGCCTATTTCTCATCCAGCATCGATTGCGACGCTGCCCTACCCAGACCTTGTTTTCCAGCTTTCTGTAGGCCCAGTTGTGCAACAGATCAAACGCAAGCCTGATTTCAGGAGTGTGGCGTAGTGCCGTAGCACGGTACAGTGCGGAGCTCCAGGGGGGGGCAGTCCGGCGCACTGGGGTCGTATCGAGTCGCTCAATTTGCGACGCGTAGCGCAGAAAAAAATTGACTATTTAAAGCTGAGTTAGGTACACTTAAATGTATTTATGTATGTATGCATGTATGTAACAGTCCAGGGGTAGCCTACTAAGCTAAAGGAACTTGCCCGATATCGACCCAAAACATGTTGAATATTAACGGGAGGGGATAGGATAATAAGAACTACACTAGTGATGAAAAATACTGAGAAACGCCTGGTGGGCCTGGTATATTGGGACCCTGTCTTCCAGCGGTAGAGACGGGCGGTACTTTCCACCCCTGGGACAGTCACGCTACCTATCTGGCGGTTTTTTTTTTTTCGTTGACAGCGACAATGGCGGTGGAAGTGTTGGACAGCGGACTGATTACCGTAACACAGCACCCACCCTTCCACCTTGTTACTCAAAGCGCCGGTAAGCGGATGAATGCTATACATGTATTCTCCGATAATAATCATGTGTCCTAATGCTCCACGGAAAAACCGGCGTACATCTCGCCACGGTTAAACCATGATTCTTCACTCCCCACATTATGTCCCCTTCCCAATCCCGCCTCGTCACGAATGGCTCAAAGGCCAGCAGAGATCTCCTTGCATCGAAGTCCCAACCGGTGCCCCGCGCTCTATCGGACCTTCCCTCATTCGGGTTTTCGCCGATATGCAGTGTTCACGAGGCGCTGTCATACGCAACATTGGGCGCATTGGTACAGGTTCAATTCCCCATTGCTTGAGTCCGTTACGACAGTGCAACATACGCCTTCTCCTTTTTTCTTACCCTTCCCCCCCCTTCCCCCCCTTCTCTTTCTTCTCTTTCTACTTTCTCCACCTAGGAAGGGGAGATTCCTTAATACCACGACCGAAATGAGTCTTTCCCGTCTGTATTATAATATATTTTGCATCGTCTTTTATTCGTCATATTACTACTCTTTATTTTATCTCTTGTACCTACATTGTATAAATCCTAGGCCCCCCGCTTTTGGAAAAAATTTATTTTTCTAATACTCTGTATATTTCTTCTCGTTACGTAACTGTGGGAATGCGTCGGCAGGGCTGGTGTCTGCAGCTGGAACCCTGCTTTTTTCCGCCCCCCCCCCCTCCCTCCTTTTCTTTCATCTCTCCCCTCCTTTTTTTTCCTTTTTGTTTCCTCCCCCCCCCTTCCCTTCCGGCCCCCCGTCCCCTCTCTTTCTTTCCCCTCCCCCCCCCCCCCCTTATCTCCCCCCCCTTGCCCTTCCCCCCCCTTGTGTTTGCCGCCCCCTTTCCTTTTTTGTGTTCGTTGGTCGCCTTTTTTTTCTCTTTCCTTCTCTTTTTTCGTGTCCGCTTCCTTTCCTCCTTGTGTTCCCCTTTGTCGGGTGCGGGGGGTGGCGGGGGGCCGGGTTTCTCCTTCCATCTACCCCCCCCCCAATCACGTAACCGGTTTTCAAGTCCGTCTCTTAGCCTCTATTTTGGCCCCTACACTGGTCTTTTACGTTAGCCCTAAGTGCTTTTTTCTTCCCTCCCTCTCGCCTCAACCACTCCCTTCCACCCACTAGGTGATCTTCGCTTCTATCCTCTCACTCCACACACACATCCGTCCCGATGTGGGCCGGCTACTTCACTGAAGCTATTCTTGTTACCATACAGCACGTCTCAGTCCACTTTTGCACTTGATCTCCTCCTCACTATTCACACACTCCCTTTTTGGACCGCGCCCAACACAAATTCAATTGCTAAATCTCGTTACTTGTTTGCTGCCCTTTGTTCTCAAAGAAGAGCACGAGGGCGAGCAAAAGGTTAGACCACCATCCGCACCCACGCACCCCGCCACAACCTTTGGTGACGGCGGGGATCCAAAGCGACGAGATCTCCAGCCAAGAGCGGACGTTGCAAGAAACCCTAGTGACACCGGTTGATTCCCGTCCCACCTCATCAGGCAGCAATCGCACCTGCTCCTTGTCTTGTTGTTGTATCGTCTTTCGAGCAATTTGCGTGTTCGCTGGTTTTAGTCCTGCCGTGTTGGTTTTAGGCCTGCCTCTTAGCGGTTTTTTTTCATCACCTTAAAGCTTATCAAGCTTTTTTCGAGGCTTTAGGTTTCATAAGCGGGACCGAGTGGGCCCACACCGGGGTGCTCTAGGTACGCCGATTAAGCTGTATAACGCCAGGGGAAAATATATAGTATAAGTGCTCTGGGCCGATTTCCGCTTTTGAAGAACACCAAACACGTTTTGTGTCTGCTTGATCAAGCTGTGCTTCCTATTCACCGGGATACCAACCCAACCACTATTTCTTTCGGAGTAATGTTACTAACACCCGACTCAGCCACAGCCTAACCTCGGATACGCTCGGTCGCTACCAACCCAAATCACACACAGACTAGTTTCCCACACAACAACCCCCGATAGATGGAACCCCTCCGCCTCCTCTGCCGTCCCTATCCCTATTCACCTTACTCTTTCCAGGCAACGGTCCAACACGCAGCTCAACCCTAGAGATACTGATGGTCTCGTACTACCCCACCTTATCAATCGAACTCCCGATTCGGTTCATCACCCCTTAATCTCACCGCTGCTCATTCCGGCATAGCCTCAACTCAGAACACGACTAGAGATCTACTGCTCGGTGCTACCCACCCCCCAACCCACAAAAATAACCAATTAACAACCACATGGCGGATATTACCTCACTCACATTAAATACATTAAGCACAGGGACTACACATCATGCCAAAAGCATAGAGTACTGTTGGTTGGTACCCCCCCCCTTGGTCTCTATCCCACTCCTCACGATTATACTCCTCCATGGCAGCGCATCACCTCTCAGCACAAGCATAGAGAGATATGTTGGTGATACCCACACCACCCCCCCCTTCCCCCCCGTCTCTACCCTCCTCACCTTCTACTCCTTCCCAGAATGGCCTCCACCTCAGCCAAAGCATCGAGATAATGTTGGATTTGCTACCCCCCACTGTCTTATACCTCCTCACCTTATAATCTTTACCCGGCCATAGCTACACCTCAGCTGCGCCCTAATTATGATGATGGGGCCTGTCAACCCACCACTCCTCATCCGATTTTATTACTGGCACCTTCTTGTAGGTGGACCACTTTAGCTCTGACTTCGTCAAGGGGTTCACCTCGATCACTTTGTACGGTATCTGCAGAAGAAAAGGAGGTGGGTTCGGTGTCGGGTGTGGTGTGTGTGTGGGATGTGGGGAGGGGAGAGGGGGGGGGGGGCTAGGGCTAGTGTGTGATTATGAAAGTGGAATGCAGGACGTGGGATACGTGGTCCGGGGGGTGGTTTGGTATGGGGCGGTGGTATGTGTGTTGATGAAGGGATCTGGAGGGAAGTTTTGGATAGTGTTTGGTGAGGGGTGGGGTTCACCTGGATAACTTTGAGGGATTGTGGGGGGCGGTGGGTAGGTGGGTATATGTGTGTAGGTGGGTAGGTATGGGGGGGAGGGGGGGGTGGGTGGGTGGGTGTGGGGGGGGTTCACCGTGATCATTGTACGGGATCTGGAAGAGGAGGTGGGTATATGTGTGTGGGTGTTGTGTGTGTGTGTGTGTGTGGTGGGGGGGGGGGGGGGGGGGGTTAACCTTGATACTTTCTACTGGATATGGAAGAAGGGTGAGGTACGTGTCATGTGTGTTTGGGGGTGTGGGTGGTGTGTGTGTCGGGTGTGTGTGGGGCGGGGGTCAGATCAATCAATATGTAAGGATATGGAGGACGAAGGGGGGGATGGTGGTGTATGTGATGGACGGGAGGGAGGGGGGGGTCAACCCAATCTACACCAAGCACTGCCACCCCTGCCATCAGCACCTCACCACATAGAAGTTCAAATGAAGCCCCCCCCTTGACCTTCCAGCAGACAGGGAGCAGACTCATACTGGTAGAAGAGAGTGACTTATGTAGAGGCAGACCCTTCGCCCCATTCCCCACACCCACGCCAACATGACCCATTCCATCCACCAAGCACTGCCCCCCCTGCCCATCAGCACCTCACCTCGTAGAAGTCCATGACAGCCTTGACCTTGACGCAGACGGGCAGACTCATACTGGTTAGAGCGTCGTGCACTACGTCAGACGGCAGACCTTTCGCCCCATTCCCCCAACCCGACAAAATGAACCATTCACCCTCACCTACCAAGCAACTACCCTGCCCCCTCTGCCCATCAGCACCTCACTCGCCTAGCAAGTCCAGACAGAAAAAACCCGTGACCTGCAGAAGAGGGGCCAGACCTCATACTGGTAGAGAGTAGTGCACTTATGTCAGAAGGCAGACCCTTCGCCCCATTCCCCACACCCACGCCAACATGACCCATCCATCCACCAAGCACTGCCCCCCCTGCCCATCAGCACCTCACCTCGTAGAAGTCCATGACAGCCTTGACCTTGCAGCAGAAGGGGCAGACCTCATACTGGTAGAGAGTAGTGCACTTATGTCAGAAGGCAGACCCTTCGCCCCATCCCAACACAAAGCCCCTTCTTGTCTCTGCCAACTGACCCATCCATCCACCAAGCACTGCCCCCCTGCCCATCAGCACCTCACCTCGTAGAAGGCATGACCAGCTTGACCTTGCGCAGAAGGGGCGACTCACATGGTTAGCGAAGGTAATTTGCTGAGGTCCGAAGGCGACCCTTGTCCCATTCTCCCCACCCCACCACCAAACCCAATCATCTACCAAGCACGGACCCCCCTGCCCATCAGCACCTCACCACATAGAAGTCCTTGACAGCCTTGACCTTTGCAAGGAAGGACCGCAGAGCCAGAACTCCTACTACTGGTAGCCGGTGGGTGTGGAGTAATGCACTTATGTCAGAAGGCAGACCCTTCGCCCATTCCCCACCCCCCACACCCACTCAACACACCATGACCCATCCATCCACCAAGCACTGCCCCCCTGCCCATCAGCAGCTCACCTCATTATTTCTTGTCACAGTCCAACTTTGACAGCCTTGATCCTCTGCAAGGAATTTTTTGTTTGCTGGGCAAACCCTCATATCCCCCGGTTAGCGAGTAATGCAACTTATGTAGACATGGCAGACCCATCGGCCTCATTCCTTCACATCCAACGCCCAACACGGTCTCGTGGCCCCACAGACATCCACCAAGCAGACCTTGCCCCTCTCCCCCTGCCCCTCAGCATCCCACCTCATAGCAAGTCCATGCACAGCATTGACCTTGCACGCGACGGGGTACAGACCTCATGACGGGTTACCCGATGAGTAAAGTCTTTCGGCATGGCCCTTCAGATATAATCTGTGGGAAAGATACGGCATCCAAACTCTCTCTGGTGGTGGTAGTGGCCGTGGCCACAAGATCCATGAGGAAAGTCGAGGTGTTGTCAGGACGCAGGCCCTTTGAATCCCCCGCTTTCTGTTCCTGGGACAGCCTACGGCTCACCGGCATTCGGGGCTGTTGGCAAACACAGCCATGCAGGAAAGCTAGCGCGTTTGTTCAGAACGCAGTACCTGATATAATCTATTTATCTTTGCGACCATGAAGTATATCTGATGTCTTATGATAACTCTATTATCGACCAATTTCGTATGATATTATTATCTACCCATTTTCGCATGATATTATTTATTCTCTATTTCGTCTCTTCTTCTGCTATCTATCTTTGTATGATTATCGAGATCCATGTAACTTTGACTGCTACCACCTTATTCTATTTACTTTTCGTATATGATAATATTATTACGGTCGTCTTCCAATCATCCCTACCCGGACGGGTTGTATATATGTCAGAATTACTATTATAAACCTCTACAACAACTTTAACGTATGCCATTCACGAACCCCAAACCCCGGCTGTACCGCTTGTATACTGCCACCAACCGACACCACTCACCCGACGAACAACATTCCTACCTACCATTCACACCAACTAGTGGCAACGAACTGACTAGCCTCCATAACCGTGATTTGGACGCAAACACAACAGCCCCTTGAACAACGCATGCAAACCACACATATAAGATTGCAGGCTGCGACGCACCCCACGCCCTCACAACCACCCAAAAGTCCAACAACAGCTACACCCACACTCAAACGATTGATTGCGCTTCGCCATAGATACACCAACCAACAAAACAATTGCAGCCCCCTGGAGTAGCTGCCTTGGACTGATCCATAGCTACAAGGCAATCCAGCCATGCGATTCCAAGCATTTCAATGCCCTCTACACACCCACACCCACAACATATGACGCGCGCACACATTTTCAACTACAAACCCCCACAACCGATGTAATCTGACCCCCCCTAACAGAAGACCCACCCCCCAAAGCCAGTGTATTCGATGGCGTCCGCCTTAGGCACGCCCCCGGTGGTCTTTCTGGTCCCCGACCCCAGCAAACAGACCCGAAGGACCCGACCAAGCAGCCCAAAAAAGGCACATCTCACCTGTAGCACACAAAATGAATACCTTGCACAATCCCCCAAAAATCAATCGACTTGATTGGTCTCTTTTTTCTGCACAAATTCTTAACAACAAAGCTCAAACTTTCATTGTAGCTGTGCATACCACAGTACAGGTCTCTACGTTCAAGCATGTTATGAGCTGGTACCCTCTGTCCAGCCCCAGAACCATGACACAATTCCCAAGCCTCCCATCTCTAGCCCACCATCAGTAGGGAAACAGCAAATGATACCCCTTATGATATTGATATCTGTTATTCCATATGATATTAATATGATGCGGCACCCCGGTCCCGACTAGGTACACTTTGGCCTGGTGGCAGCAGATCATATGATATTATTTAAATATGATTTTTGCAGATATAATATGATTAATACTTGCCTTTGCGCTCAAACCTCAATGATTGGCCGGTCCCTAGCATAAACGTAGGGAAGGGCAGCCCGTTGTTACATATGTGCCGGCCCCCAGTTTTTTGATCCCTAGGTATTTTCTTAGTCGAAATTGCATTGGTTTCGTCGACGACACCCTCGCCCGGTTTTGTTTGGCCCCCCTACGCCAATTGGATGATTGTGTTCATTTTTTTCCGTTCTTTGTCTCGGTTTACGCCTTGTGTGGTGCCGCCTTCTATTTGAACCAGCCAGTCCCTCCCGACCCTCCCTAGACTCAAATTCACACGCACCACCATTTATGCCCTAACGTTCCACCTTAGTCACCCAGTCCCGCTACATACGTATCATAAAAGAACACAAAACCTCTCACAACTATATTTATGGGGATCTCGTTTGGGCTTGCCGGAGTGCCCCTCAAGCTTTGCACTCCCCTTTTCACCTTGTTCTGCTGTGCCTCCGTTTGTGTAACGGACACTTTTTTGTCTTTCTCCACTTTGTATTCAACCCCCACACCCACCCCTTGCCAGGCCTCCTCTGCCGCCCCCGCTAAACCCACCCCCAGCCCCACTAACCCCCCAGCTCGCGGTATTTTACCATCTACACTCCCCACTTCCATCCTACACCCCCACTTTTCCCCACAGTTGCAGCCCCCCCTACCCCACACCACCACCCTTAAGTTTTTCTTTCCATTCCCTCAACCAGTCCTGCAGTTGCAACTCCAATCCAACCTCACACCCAACCGTGCATGTCAAACCACCCACCCACAATTCTCACCAATTTTCACCATTGCATGCAATCACATCCAAACTTCACACCACAGTTGGCCTATCCGGACACACGTCCCCACACACCTTTATCCACCCGTCGATGCCAAACCACCACCCATATTCCCCCCAACACCACACACAAAATAAGGGGCAGCAACACCCCCACCCCCTCTCGCACCCCAACAGTCGCATTGCCACACATGTCCAACCTCACACCTACGTTGCATGCAAACACCACCTACCCACCGACTCCCCACACACCAACCAGTCCCCTCCTGCTCCTAGTCACCATTGCCCACACCATTAACCAATTCCCACACACACCCACAGTTGCATGCAAACTAACACCACACCGCCGCCACCCACGGCAATCTCCCAATCACATCCAACCTCACCCCCACGTTCCCGCACAACACACCAACTTGCACTTATCCGTTCCATCTAAGTCTCGTCTGATCTCCACTCTTATTACACCGTGCTATGCACCATACACCAACAACCACAAACACACAGTGCCACACTCCGCAACCGCCCCCAACGCCGGGGGCAGCTGCCTCGGCTTGTGCACTTGCTCCCTGGCTGAGGGTGGCATATCCAGCCATAGAACCCCACACTCACTGCTTGTATATGAACCTATTTCTGGCCAGGCCGACCAACCTCCACGGCTACTCCATCCTGCTAGACGCTCCGGGGATGTGCGAAAAGCCCAAGGGTGTGGCTGTGGGGGTGTTGGGTGTGGGTTTGTCAGGTTGTGGGTGTGCAGGTATGGGCGTGGAATATGGATGGGGGCCCCTGTGGCTGTTGGGGGGAGGCGGGGAAAGAAGATTGAGTAGATCACACGAGTTGGGGATGGGTGCTGCGATCGGGGGAGGCGTTATTGTTGTTGGTGTTGTGGTGGGGGGATTGGGTGCCGTGGGTGTGTAACTTGGGGTGTCACAGGAGGTAGCCGGCTCTGTGGGTGGGCCTGAGTGGCTTGGGGGAGGGGGGGGAGAAGGGGGCTGGACATGCGGGGTGGTAGAGCCCATCTCCACCCCTCACATGATTGATCAGCATTGTGAAGCATCCGACTGAAGCGCAACACCCCTCAACAGGCTTCCACCCCGCCCGCGGCTAGCGAACGGGTTCGGCGCAAGCGGCCCATTGCGCCACAAGGGTTCGAAAGTTGAAAGTGCGGGCAACGAGGCATGCTTGACCATTGCCCAGATCAGGAAGCTTCTGGATCGACCGATCAAAAGAGAACATACCCGAACGATGCTGTTGCTAGTTTGAGCGAGTGCTGGATGGACGTTTGCTGCGATGTCAGTCGCAGCGCCATGACCGCCTGCCGCATGGCCGGAAGCGCCATCAGATCAGTGTAGTTTTATTTCTGTTTGCAAGGAAGCGGAGCATATGGCGAGAAGCGGTATGTGATGTCCAAGGCGTGGCCCCTAAGTTCTTTCTGGTAGTCCTGGGACCGTGTTATTACCATGGCCAAAGGAGTACGCAGAAGTGGAGGAGAGTGTTGGTAGAACGCCCCACAGACGCTAGGGGGGGGGGCAGAGAGCGAGAGAGAGACGAGAAGTATAGGAGAGACCGAGAGAAGACGGCGATGGACTCGTGAGCAGGCGACGACCCGAGATTCCGACGTTAGAGAGATGAGCTTCGCGCGAGTGAAGTTGCTGACGAGAGAGAATGAGATTATGTGAGCAGAGAGGGAGATGATTTGGTCGATTGTGCAGAGTCCAACGACGGAGCCCACATCCCTCGCCCATGAGACCTTCCCCACTTCTGCTCCGACCCTGCCCCAGCGCATGAGTCTTAGTCTTTTCTCCTCGGGACGTCCGAAGGCTGAGATGACGATCGTGAGGGAGGAGGGAGAGGAGGACGGTTGAGGAGAGAGAGAGAGAGAGAGGAGACTGTCCACGCCACCTACATCAAACTTTTGCCCCCCCACAATTCAACCCTTCACTCAATTCCGAATCCGTTTCCCACTCCACCAACCCTCTTTTCAAAGCCGCTGCTAATCCCCCAGAACGAATCCCCATCCTCTCCCACTTCCGCTGCCTGCGCGCCCATGGCCGATTCGAATTGCGAGGCCGCAGGGCCAGCACCGACAGATCCCGACAATTTGTATTCCGCACTCCAAGTGCCGCACACAGCTTCGCAGGACGATCTCAAACGTGCTTACCGGAAGCTTGCTCTGAAGTGCCACCCTGTAAGGAACTCTTCACTGCCAGCCTGTCGCATGAGTTCAGCATGGATGGGGCTCCATCACTCGCTGAGTGTCTGTCTGTGTCTGTGTCTGTGTCTGTGTCTGTGTCTGTGTCTGTGTCTGTGTCTGTGTCTGTGTCTGTGTCTGTGTCTGTGTCTGTGTCTGTGTCTGTGTCTGTCTGTGTGTTAGGTTGAGCCTTAGCGTGTATGCATGTGTGTATTTGTGTGTATTTGGTGTGTGTTGGGGTCAGGTTTGGGTTGGTTTGGTGCATGAGTTCATGTTAGGAAGCTTTTGCTCTGAAGGTGCCACCCTGTAAGCAACTCTTCGCTGCCAGCCTGATGCATGAGTTCAGTCTGGATGGGGCTCCATCACTCACTGGGTGTCTGTCTTCCTGTGTCTGTGTCTGTTTCTGTGTCTGTGTCTGTCTGTGTGTTAGTTTGAGCCTTTGCGTGTATTTGTGTGTGTATTGGGTGTGTGTTGAGGTCAGGTTTGGGTTGGGTTGTTGCATGAGTTCATGTTAGGAAGCTGTCTGTGTTAGTGTCTGTGTGTCTGTGTTTGTGTCTGTGTCTGTATCTGTGTCTGTGTCAGTGTCTGTGTGTTTGTGTCTGTATCTGTGTCAGTCTGTTTGTGTGTGTATTTGGTGTGTGTTGGGGTCAGGTTTGGGTTGGGTTGGTGCATGCATTCATTTCAGGAAGCTTGCTCTGAAGTGCCACCCTGTAAGCAACTCTTCACTGCCAGCCTGTCACGTGAGTTCAGCATGGATGGGGCTCCATCACTCACTGGTTGTCTGTCTCTCTGTGTTTGTGTCTGTGTTAGTGTCTGTGCTCGTGTCTGTGTTTGTGTCTGTGCTCGTGTCTGTGTTAGTGTCTGTGTATGTGTCTGTGTTTGTGTCTGTGCCTGTGTTTATGTCTGTTTGTGTCTGTGTTTGTGTCTGTTTGTGTCTGTGCTCGTGTCTGTGTATGTGTCTGTGTTTGTGTCTGTGTTTGTGTCTGTGCTCGTGTCTGTGTCTGTGTCTGTGTTTGTGTCTGTGTTTGTGTCTGTGCTCGTGTCTGTGTATGTGTCTGTGTTTGTGTCTGTGTTTGTGTCTGTGCTCGTGTCTGTGTCTGTGTCTGTGTTTGCGTCTGTGTTTGTGTCTGTGCTCGTGTCTGTGTATGTGTCTGTGTCTGTGTCTGTGTTTGTGTCTGTGTTTGTGTCTGTGCTCGTGTCTGTGTCTGTGTCTGTGTTTGTGTATGTGTTTGTGTCTGTGCTCGTGTCTGTGTATGTGTCTGTGTTTGTGTCTGTGTTTGTGTCTGTGCTCGTGTCTGTGTATGTGTCTGTGTTTGTGTCTGTGTTTGTGTCTGTGTTTGTGTTTGTGTCTGTGCCAGTGCCTGTGTCTGTGTCTGTGTCTGTGTTTGTGTCTGTGTCTGTGTTTGTCTTCAGTGTTCACAGTAGTCACTTGTTTCTTTGTGCGACGCGTAGCCATTCTGTCACTGCATGGCAACGCATGGGTCCGGCTAATCTAGTCAGAAATGCCCCCCCAAACCTCCCGGGCTCCGCGCTTTGTACTCCACGGGCTTCGTGGGGCAGAGCGCCACACTGGGGTCGCACCGAGTCTATAAATTTGAGACTCGTCGCACAAAAAAGTAGTGTTTTCTGTTATCCACACGAGCGCTAGTACTACTCATAAATATCCTCATGTAAATATACATTTATATATCATACAAATACGTATCTCATATACATGTGTATCTTAATAATGATGTAATATATACATATAATATATATATATATATCAAAAAGGATATATATCATAATATCAAAGGATAATATATATATCAAAGGATATATATATATATATCAAAGGATAACATATGTATCAAAGGATATATATATATATATATATATCAAAGGATAATATATATATATCAAACGATATATATCATAATATCAAATATGTCTCTCACATAAATACAAACCGTTCGCATACGACTCATCATGACAAGAACCCGACAGCCCAGTGGAGAAGAGTGCTTCAAATCCATCAGCATAGCTTTCAGTGTTCACAGTGGTTACATGTTACTTAATGATGGCATATTATATATATATATATATATATATCAAACATGTATGTATCTCTTACATACCTCATCATGACAAGAACCCCGACAACCCAGAAGCCCAGGAGCGCTTCAAATCCATCAGCGTAGCTTTCAGTGTTCACAGTGGTTACATGTTACTTACTGATGGCATAATATATATATATATATATAAAACACGTATGTATCTCTTACACACCTAATCAGGACAAGAACCCGGACAACCCAGAAGCGCAAGAGCGCTTCAAATCCATCAGCGTAGCTTTCAGCATCCTCAGTGATCAACACAAACGCAAGTACTACGATACACACGGCACATCAGAAGGAGTGGACACAAGCCCTCAGGACTTCATGGGCATGTTTCAAGAAATGTTCCTGGACATGTTAGGGGGAATTTCTATCAAGGTACGTCAGGGGCTGGGGTTGGTGGTGGTGGTGGTGTCGTTGGTGGTGGTGGTGGGGTGTGTGGGGGGGATGGTGGTGGTGGTGTCGTTGGTGGTGGTGGTGGGGTGTGTGGGGGGGGGGATGGTGGTGGTGGTGTGCGTTAGTGTTGGTGTTGGTGGTGTTGGGCATGTTTCAAGAAATGTTCCTGGATATGCTAGGGGGAGTCTCCATCAAGGTGCGTGCTGGTTGGTTGACGTTGACGTTGGTGGTGGTGGTTGGTGGTGGGGGGGATGGTGGTGGTGGTGCGCGTTGGTGTTGGTGTTGGTGTTGGTGGCCCTGTTCCCTTTGGCCCTGTTCGGGGGCGTGGGTCCCTCCCCGGTCCGTGGTTCTGACGTTGTGTCGTTGGTTTGTGGGGTGGCTGTGGCGTTAGTGGTGGTGGTGTGCGTTGGTGGTGGTGGTGTTGGACGGTTTGGTGGACATAGCTGTGATTGGTGTTTGTGGGGCTGGTGGGTGTTGGTGTTGGTTGTGTTGGTGGTGGTGTTGTGTTGGTGAGTGGGGGTGTGGTGTGTGGTGGGTGTACTTGGTGGTGGTGTTCCTGTGTGGTGTGTGTGGTGGTGTGGTGTGTGTGTTGGTGTGTGTGGTGTGTGTTGTGTGTGTGGGGGGGGGGGGGTGGGGGGGGAGGGGGGGGGGGGGGGGGGGGGGTGGGGGGGGGGGGTGGTGTGGGTATGTGGGGGGTTGGGGGGGGTGTGGGGGGGGGTTGGGGGGGTGGGGGGGGGGATGTGGGTGGGGGGGGAGGGGGGTGGGTGTGGGTGGGGGGAGGGGGTGGTGTTGAAAGGGGGGGGGGGGGGGGGGGGGGGGGGGAGGGGGGTGGGGGGGGGGGGGGGGGGGGGGGGTGATTGTGGGGGGTGGGGGGGGTGGGGGTGGGGGGGGGGGTGTGGGGTGGGGGTGGGTGGGTGGGGGGGGGGGGGGGGGGGGGTTTGTGGGGGGGGTGTGGGGGTGGTGGGGGGGGGGGGGGGGTGTGGTGGTTGGTGTGGGGGGGGGGGGGGGGTGGTGGTTGGTGGGTGGTGGGGGGGGGGGGTTGTGGGGGGTGTGGGGGGTTGGTGTAGGGGTTGTATGGGTGGTGGGGGTGGGGTTTGGGGTGTGTGGTTGTAGTGTGTTGGGTGTCTGGTGTGGGGGGGGGTGGGGGGGGGGGTGTGGGGGGGTATGGTGGTTGTTGGGGGGGGGGGGGGGGGGGTGGGAGGGGCTAAGTGGTGATGTTATGGGGGGCTATAGTGAAGGTGATGTTGGGCCGTATTGTGTGAGTGGCGGTCGGCGTGGTGGGTTGATGGGCGGAGAGGGACTTTCGCGCATCCATTCAGTATGCATCACACACACAGTCACGTGAGTGTGTTTCAGTCCAGGGGTAACTAAATAGTGAATTAGGTAAACCCCCAGCCCTGGTTCTCCCACCCCCAACCCCTTACGAAATTATACCCTTACCCTTACCCTCCCCCACCCCACCCCACCCCTCTCCACTTCACCCCACTCCACCACACCACACCACACAACACTCCACCCTACACAACACCAACCCAACCCAACCCAACCCAACCCAACCCAACCCCACCTACCCAATGCCCACCAACCCAACCAACCCACCCAACCCACCCACCTCAATACCCAACCCAACCCACCCCAACCCAACCAACCCACGCCAACCCACCGCACCCCAACCCTAACCCAACCCTAGACCCACCCAACCCACCCACTCATCTCAACCCCACCCCCCCACTCCACCGCACCCCACTACCACGCCACACTCCACGCCACCCCACCTACCCCACCCACCCCACCCCACCCCCACCCTACCTTAACCCACCCCCCTACCCGACCCCTACCCCCACAACACAACACAACACAACACACACAACACAACACAACACACACAACACCCTAACGCACCCCACTCCACCCACCCAAACCACCCCACCCCACCCACCCCACACCCCACCCACCCCACTCCACCTACCCTACTCTACCCCACCAAGGAAATGCTGGAGGGTATGTCACCACGCGAACTGCGCTCCATGCCTCCCTTTCCGTTCCCAAAGGAGTTGTTCCCAGCTGGTGAGTTACTTCACTGTTTCATTTTGGGGGTTAATGGGTTTACCGCAAGCCCTAAACCCTAAACCCTAGACCCTAAACCCTAAACCCTAAACCCTGCCCGTTCCCAAAGGAGTTGTTCCCAGCTGGCGAGTTGCACCTCTGTTTTATTTTTGGGGTTTAGGGTTTACCCTAAACCCTAAACCCTTCCCGTTCTTAAAGGAGTTGTTCCCAGCTGGTGAGTTACACCACTGTTTCAGTTTTGGGATTTAGGGTTTACTGTAAACCCTAGACCCTAGACCCTAGACCCTGCCCGTTCCCAAAGGAGTTGTTCCCCGCTGGTGAGTTACACCACTGTTTCAGTTTTGGGATTTAGGGTTTATCGTAAACCCTAGACCCTAAACCCTAGACCCTGCCCGTTCCCAAAGGAGTTGTTCCCCGCTGGTGAGTTACACCACTGTTTCAGTTTTGGGATTTAGGGTTTACCGTAAACCCTAGACCCTAAACCCTAGACCCTGCCCGTTCCCAAAGGAGTTGTTCCCCGCTGGTGAGTTACACCACTGTTTCAGTTTTGGGATTTAGGGTTTACCGTAAACCCTAGATCCTAAACCCTAGACCCTGCCCGTTCCCAAAGGAGTTGTTCCCCGCTGGTGAGTTACACCACTGTTTCAGTTTTGGGATTTAGGGTTTACCGTAAACCCTAGACCCTAAACCCTAGACCCTGCCCGTTCCCAAAAGAGTTGTTCCCCGCTGGTGAGTTACACCACTGTTTCATGTTTAGCGGAGCCCCCCCTTCTGGGAGGCGGGAGCCCCCAGGGTTACCCATTTGTCTGTCCAACCGATCAAAAAATTGAAGCCTGATACGTCAGCCAACTGTCTCATAACTAACTGGCTTTGGTCAGCTCCATCGTTGCCACCTGTCGTTCCGTTGCCAACACACTCCGCCAATTTCCCGTGTCGCTTGCAACGCTGCATAGGACTTGTTGGGCTAAGTTGTATGGTCACCAAGTACTTGATGTCTAGTTGGTGGTATGATCTAATGACTACCTTGACACTAAGCGTACCGTAAACCCTAAACCCTAAACCCTAAACCCTAAACACTTCCCGTTCCGAAAGGAGTTGTTCCCAGATGGTGAGTTACACCACTCTTTCATTGTTGGGCCAAGCGTAGCAGCTTCCACCCAGCTTCATTAGCCAGCGACTGAGTCAAGCTAAAAATCCACTCACAAGCTTCTGCAGTGGTTTGAGGATTGCCAGACAAATCCATGCAGCTACCGCACCGTCCCAGAATGAGGCTTGGGTCGCCACTTGCGGCTACCGAAATGGCCTCCAGATTCCTGAAACAAGTCCTATGCAGCGTCGCCAGCGACGTGGAAAATTGGCGGAGTGTGTTGGCTACGGAACGAAAGGTGGCAACGATGGAGCTGACCGAAGCGAGTTAGTTGCGCGACCGTTGGCTGACATGTCGGGCTTCAAGTTTTTCGGTCGGACAGACGGACAAATGGGTAACCCTGGGGGCTCCCGCCCCCTTCAAGAGGGGGCTCCGCCAAAAAATCCAATCACTACCTGCATGCATTTTTCTGGCAATCCTCAAACCACTTCACCTGGACAAGTATTTAACATGTCTAATCCGCTTAGTTTCCTCCCTGGCTTCTGTGGGTGCTGCACACTCTGCCCTATATCGTGCAAAAATAAAGGAACCGTGAACTGGCTAAAGGGGCTGGCTAGAAGCTACTGCATAAACCATCTTCCCTGAACCCTAACCTACTGCCTGGAATGTATTGCCTATACTCTAGCCTAACAGCAGGCTTGCCGCTTGGTTTCCTCCCTGGCTTCTGTGGGTATCGGAGGGGGGGACTTGGAATTGGAAGACGGTGAGCAGCCCAGAGTTGACTGAAAAGCCATGTAAAAATTAAAATTAAAATATTGCTTCCCAAGGCAATTTGTCTGGAAATCTCTTATTGTTTCGGACTGTATCAAACGGAGTTTGAGCTTTCAAATTTCTACAGGTGAAAAAAGAGAAAAGGGGCGTAGCTGCACCAATCGTAAAAAAAAACTGAGAAAACACTTGGATTACACCAGAGCTTTTTTGGGCGGAGCTCCCCCTTCTGGGGGGCGGGAGCCTTCAGAGTCACCTCGTTGTCTGTTTGTCGTGTTGTCTGTTTGTCGGCTCGTAACCCTGGCCCTTAGTGCCCCCTGGCCCTGTCGTAAACCCTGGCTTCGGTCCGCTGCACTCGATGGTGCCACCTGTCGCCTGATAGCCGACACTCTCCGCCAAATGTCCGCGTCGCTTGCGACGCCTCTAGGACTTCTTCTGTTCAGAAAAGGGGGCCTCGAGTAGCTTTCAGGGATTTGGTTCTCTCCAAGGGTGGGATCCAGGTAGTGATTTAGGTAGGGCAGTGCCAAGGGGGCTTCAGGGTTAGGTTGTTGGGGTAGCGGAATGTTTGGTCAAAACAGGGTCCCAGGTAGCGATCGCTTTAGGTAGCAGGGGGGGGGGGGGGGGGGGGGGGGGGGGAATCCCTGTAGTACACTGTGAGTACACTAGTGTCTGTCTGTCTGTCTGTCTGTCTGTCTGTCTGTCTGTCTGTCTGTCTGTCTGTCTGTCTGTCTGTCGTTGTATCTGTCTGTCTGTCTGGACGTTTTTCTGCTTGCCTGCATGTTTACTTGCTTGCTTTCTGGCCTTCTTGCTTGCCTCCTTTTTTACTTCTGCTTGTTTCTCATCCACCCCTGAATTGCAGCCACCCCCATCCGGTAGGGGGAAGCTGGTCTACACTTATTTTCCTAAACCATAAACCCACCTAATCATAAACCACCTCAATATGAACACCTAATCTTACCCCCCCCTAAACCATAAACCACCTATACCTAAACAACCTAAACCCTTAAACCCTAACCCACCTAAACCTAAGCCACCTAGATCCAAGTGCTGACCAGCTTCCCCCTACCCACTCCCTGGCAGGCACTTTTCCCCCTGGTTTGAGGTTTTCCAAAACTGGAATTATGGGCATGCCTCCTTCCGTTGAAGAGATGCTGCTAAATGGAGAGGGAGCAGGACTCGGGGCTATGTTTGGGGATATGGATATGGGTATGGATATGGATGCTGCACCACACCGACTAGCGGGGGGCCCTAGGACAGATTCACAGGTAAGGGGGAGGTTTTCCTACATTGTTATTATGGGAATGTCTCTTTATGTTTAAGAGATGCTGCTCAATGGATAGGGAGCAGGATTTAGGGCTATGTTTGGGGAGATGGATACAGATGTGGATGCTGTGCCACACCGACCAGCTGGGGGCTTTAGGACAGAACCACAGGTAAGGAGGAGGTTTGTCAAGTCTGGTATTATTGTAATGTCTCTTTATGTTTAAGAGATGCTGCTTAATGGAGAGGGAGCAGGACTCGGGGCCATGTTTAGGGATATGGTTGTAGGTATGGATATGGATATGGATGCTGCGCCACACCGACCAGCTGGGGGATTTAGGACAGAACCACAGGTAAGGGCCAGGCCCTGGTTGGGGATTTGGATGCTGTCGGGAGATGGATGGTGTGAAGAATGGATGGTGTAGGTACATGGATGATGTAGGTATCTGTAGGGAACAGCAGTTTGATATCATATGATGCCGGCAGTCTGACTGGGTAAAAGCTACCATGTATGTACAATATCATATGATGCACGTTGTTTGATATCATATGATATCATACTCGCCTTTGGTCAAGATTATATGATATGCCGGTCCCTTCAAATTAGCAAATTGAGTTTGAGCTTTCAAAATTTCACAAGTGGAATAAGGGGAATTAGGGCGCTGCTGCACCAATCGTCCTAAATGTTTTTTTACTGGGAGTACACCGGTCGCCTTTGGTCAAAATCATATTACATGACATGACATGACATGAAATGACATGTTAAAGTCTACTTGGCACCGCGAGGGTGTATGAGACTCTGTGCTTTAAACAAAAAGAAAAAGCACCCACAAAGCAAAACAAACATTACATCAGGGGTGTATATGATATGCCGGCCCCTAGGCATATGCCACCCACCACGACGGCCACATCACTGTCCAACACAACGACTGCCATATAAGTAGGGAACGGCAATATGATATGATATCATGATATCTTGTGAGGCCGGCAGTCTGACTCATTAGTCATGCACCCGTCCAAGCTGTTCTACTCCTCCAACATGCCCATCATATATATAGATATCCATCCCTCATCATCATCATCATCATCATCATATTACCACGCCTGAACTTATGAAATGCGCACATCTTCTATTCTTGAACTTGGTCCCTAGGTAAGATCAAGATATTTGGAAGAAGGGATTACACCAATAAAAATGTCCATCCGTCCGTTAGTCCGTTAGTCCGTCTGTTAGTCACAAAACAACATTTTCAGGTTTAATGAAAAACATAACAAAACTTGAACATTCTATATTTGAGAACAATTATAAGACTTATTTATACCAGACAAATTCTCACGAGAGCACACATGATATGCCAATCCCTAGGCATACGCTAAACACAAGTTCTCAGATGAGGCGTAAATCCTTCTTGTAAAAAGAGAAAAGGGAAGCTTACTTGAGATAGTTGCATTATGACCGATGGGTTGCGGGGAATCCTTGTAGGCGCTGCACAATGATGTAGGGCAGTCAGATTGGTGGTTGGCCCCAGTGCAAGCAATTGTTACATTCCAGGGGTAACCAAATATGTTTAGGGGCGGCAAATATATCTATATTGCCCCAACACATAGATCTATATAGATCGATATATAGCAAAATATATATATATGGTATATCGGTACCTCAAGAAGGCCTCTGAAAATCTGGGATTTCTTTTGCATATAGTCTGCATCATATTAAGGTGCCTTGTGCCAAAAACAATATAGGATTTATTCTTAGTTTTTATATGTTGAATAATTGAAATAATAAAATATATAGTTTATTTTTAGTTTTTATATGTTAAAATATAGGATTTAGTTTTAGTTTTTATGTGTTTAAAATATAGGATTTATTTTAGTTTTTATAAGGGACTTGTGCAACCTTGATATCAGGAGGGGTTAAACAGAAAATCACTGATGAGCTTAACTAATATTACTAATAGAAGGAGTTATCTGTAAAGCTTACCTGAGATAGTTGCGTTATGACTTATGACCGATCGCCTTTGGTCAAGATCGTATGATTTGCCAAGATCACATGATTTATCAAGATCATAAGATTTATTAATTATCAAGATCATATAATTTATTAAGATCATATGATTTATAAAGATCATATGATTTATTAAGATCATATGATTTGCCGGTCCCTAGATACACAGATGCTGTTGGTGTTGGTGTTGGGGTGGGTTGGGTGGGGTTGAGGAGGCTTGGCTTGGCTTGCGCTGGGGTGGGGTGGGGTGAGGTTGGGGTGGCTTGGCTTGGCTTGAGTCGGTTTGTGTTGGTATGCTAACGCAGCTGCCGCTCAAGAGTATGTAATGATGGAGAGGGTGAGGAAGGCTGAGAGGTCATGTAATGATGGAGAGGGTGAGGAAGGCTGAGAGGTCTGCAGAGCGGCAAGCTCTGAAGGTAAGGGTTGGAACTTGGTCCCTAGGTACACAGATGCTGTACCATACCCATCAATGGTTCAGTTCATCAATACTGGTGCTTTTTCTTTTTGTTTAAAGCACAGAGTCTCATACACCCTCGCGGTGTCAACTGGACTTTAACATGTAATGTAATGTAATACTTTTTCTGTGTAAGCCCTTTCTGTCAGGGTTGGGCAAGTCCCTTTGGCCTACCCCTGGCCTGTAACATACATACATACATACATACATACATACATACATACATACATACATACATACATATGTCCCTATGTATACGGATGCTGTACCACACCCATCAAGTGGGTTCTCCATCACATAGTCCCTGCTGCTAAGCACCATTTCACCTCCACACCTATTCCAAGGAGGAAAATATCATCGATACAGACGACCACACAATACAACAAAAAACAACATATCCTAACCTAACCCAGCTCAATGTAGCACAACACAACACAACACAGCTCAACACAACCCAGCCCAACACAACACAACATCGATACGGACGACAAGTTCGACTCATATGCGGATGCTGTACCACACCCATCAAGTGGGTTCTCTATCATATCAGTCCCTGCTGCTAAGCACCATTTCACCTCCCCCCATCTTCCTAGGGGGAATGGATCATCAATGCGAACGACCACACAACACAACACAACACAAAACAACCTATCCTATCATAACCCAGCTCAACATAGCGCAATACAGAACAACGCAACTCAACACGACACAGCTCAACACAACCCAGCCCAGCCCAACACAACACAACACAGCCCAACACAACACAACACAACACAATACAACATCAATACGGACGACAATTTTGACCCATATATGGATGTCATAGATGACAAGATGCTCAGGACTGCACTGGCCCAACCCAAACCAAACCAAACCAACCCAGACCAAACCAAACCAAACCATGCTCTGTCCAGGGGAAGCAGGGCAGGAGCCCCGCTGCTAGGCAACACAACCCAATACAACATCGATACGGACAACGAGTTTGACACAGGATGTCATCGATGACAAGATGCTCAGGACTGCACTGGCCCAAACCAAACCAAACCAAACCAAACCAAACCAAACCAAACCAAACCAAACCAAACCTAACCCAACCAAACCCAACTCAACCCAACCCAAACCAAACCAAACCAAACCAAACCAAACCAAACCAACCTAAACCAAACCAACCCATGCTCTGTCCAGGGGAAGCAGGGCACCCTTCTAGGCACCATTATTCTCCCCCCTCTTCTGAGGAGGAATGGACCACCGACGACTTCGACTCAGACATGGATGACTTCGATGACGAGATGCTCCGGGCTGCGCTGGCCCAACCGGACCCAACCAAAACAAAACAAAACAAAACAAAACAAAACTAACCAAAACTAACCCAACCCAACCCAACTCAACCCAACCAAACTAAACCCAACCCAACCAAACCAAACCAAACCAAACCAAACCAAACCAAAACTAACCCAACCCAATTTAACCCAACCCAACCCAACCCAACCTAACCAAACCAAACCAAACCAAACCCAAACCAAACCAAACCCAAACCTAACCAAACCAAACCAAACCAAACCAAACCAAACCTAACGCAACCCAACCCAACCCAACCCATGCTCTGTCCAGGGGAAGCAGGGCAAGAGCCCCGCTTCTAGGCACCATTATTCTCCCCCCTCTACTGAGGAGGAATGGACCACCGACGCCGCCGACGACTTCGACTCGGACATGGATGACTTCGATGATGAGATGCTCAGGACTGCACTGGCCCAACCCAACCCAACCCAACCAAACTAAACCCAACCAAACCCAACCAAACCTAACCCAAACCAACCCAACCCGACCCAACCCAACCCAACCAAACCAAACCAAACTCATCCCAACCCAACCCAACCCAACCCAACCCAACCCAACCCAACCCAACCCAACCCAACCCAACCCAACCCAACTCAACCCATGCTTTGTCCTGGGGAAGCAGGGCAGGAGCTCCGCTGCTAGGCACCATTATTCTCCGCCCTCTTCTGAGGAGGAATGGACCACCGACGACGCCGACGACCTCGACTCGGACATGGATGACTTCGATGACGAGATGCTCCGGGCTGCGCTGGCAGCGGCTGCCAGGGGGGGGGAAGGTAGCGACGAGGCCCTAGCTGCTGCTCTGGCATCGGCAGGGATGGGTGGCAGCAGTGGCAAGACCTTCGCAGCAGCTATGGCGTCGGCCGCCAGGGACGCTGGGGCCGACCCCGGTCTTGCCGCGGCCTTGGGTACCTCGGCCATGGGGGGCAGTGGGGATGCCTTCGCCGCTGTGCTAGCTGCAATGGGAGGGGGCGGGGGGGGGAGGGGGGGAGGTAGCGACGAGGGTCTAGCTGCGGCTCTGGCATCGGCAGGGATGGGTGGTAGGGGTAGCGGTTACAGGGGAGGAGGAGGGGGAGGAGGGGTGAAGAGGGGAGGGGGCGATGAGGCCCTAGCATTGGCAGAGATGGGCGGCAGGGGTGGTGGTAACTGGGGAGGGGGAGGGGGAGGCGACAGTGTGGAGGGGCGCATTGGCGCTGGTGGTGGCTGTCGTGGTGTGGCGGCGGATGGTTTGGGTGTAGGTGCACACTCAGGTGCAACGCCGTCAACTGGGTATGACATGCCCAGTGGTGGGCCTAACTCTCGCCATCCGGACAAACTGTCAACAACTGCAGCTAATGTGGCCTCAACCGCCTCAACCGCCTCAACTAGCACAAGTGCCCCAAACACCTCAAGCACCTCAAACACCTCAACCAGCAAGAGCGTCCCAAGCACTTCAACCACCTCAACCACCTCAACCAGCAAGAGCGTCCCAACCACCTCAACCAGTCAGAGTGGTCCAAGCACAGCGCCAACCCGTAGTGGTAGTAGTGAAGCTCCCACACAGTCTACAAATGGTGCCCCCCCACAGTCTACAAAGGGTGACCCTGGTTCTACCCAAGCAGCTCAGCCTTCCGTGGCACGGTCGACCCTAAAAGGGGGGTGGCTAAATTCAAAAGCAGCCTCAAGACAAGCCAGCCCAGGTGGTGCACAAGCCTCTCTGGACCCAGCCCCGAAACCAGCTCCGAAACCAGCTCCGAAACCAGCCCCAAAACCGACCCCGGACTTGCCTATTCAAGCCGCCTCAGCAGGCGGTGAGAGTGCAGGTCTGTCAGCCCCCCCCGTGTCCAAGGCCCCCCTGCCTCCTCTGGACTCCAGCCTTGTCCGAGAATGGATCCAGACGTCTAAGATCAGTGACTTGGGCAAGATGGACTGGCTATTGTCCAAGGACCCCCGGTTGTTGTACTCGCGAGGTACAGGCTTGGGTCACACAGCGCTCCACTGGGCAGCTGCCCGAGGGGAGTTGGGTGGCTTGGCTTGGCTGCTACAAAAAGGGCTCACCATTGACATCCCCAACTTGGAAGGCGCTACCCCCCTGCATGCCGCTGCCAGGAATGGTCAGATGGAAGCTGTCAGGCAGCTGCTCGATGCGGGCAGCAAGCAGGGAGGCAGCTTCCTGGCAGCTGTCCTTGAGGTGAAGGACGAAGAGGGCATGACAGCTATTGATGTGGCGGCGCAGTTTGATCAGAACCAGATTGTGCATTTGCTGAAGACTCAACTAGAGCTGCTTGCTGCCTCTTGCAAATCTGCTGGTGCAGCTTCAGCCACACCCTCAGCTACTCAATCAGCTACAAACTCTCACACATCAGCTGGTGCGGCTTCAGCTACACCCTCAGCTACACAATCAGCTACAATCTCTCACACATCAGCTGGTGCGGCTTCAGCTACACCCTCAGCTACACAGTCAGCTACAATCTCTCACACAATAGCTGGTGCAGCTTCAGGTACACCCTCTCACAAATCATCTGGTGCAGCTTCATCTACAGCCCCAGCTACACCCTCAGCTACATCTTCAGATACGCCCTCTCACAAATCAGCTGGTGCAGCTTCAGCTACACCCTCAGCTACACCCTCAGCTATAAGTTCAGGATCTATTATTGATGATGCGCCTGCCCCTCGTGATATTCCTCCTGCCGCTGTTGTTCCTCTCCCTGCTGCTGCTTCTGCTGTTGCTCCTACTGCTGCTACCGTTCCTAATGAGGCAATATCAAAAAGTACTGTTCCCACTGAGGCAACATCAGGAAGTACTGTTCCCGCTGAGGCAACATCAGGAAGTACTGTTCCCACTGAGGCAACATCAGGAAGTACTGTTCCCACTGAGGCAACATCAAGAAGTACTGCTCCCGTTGAGGCTACAACAGAAGGTACTGTTCCCATTGAGGCAACATCAGGAAGTACTGCTCCCATTGAGGCAACATCAGTGTGTTCAGCTTCCTCAGCTCCTGTCGCTGACAATGGCTCAGTAACTGATCGAATCCAAGCTACCTCCAGCCAGATCCTAGCTGCTACTAAACCGGAACTTAAACAGGACCCCTTGGGAACCTCAGGGTTAGGCCTCCAGGGTGAATGCCCATTGAATGACAAGACGGACAGCCAGGCTGATGGAGGGAAGGCCAGCATCACTGATGCGAAGGTCGTGCCAGGTGCCAGCATCACTGACACGAAGGGTGGGCCAAGTGCCAGCATCACTGATGTGAAGGGTGGGCCAAGTGCCAGCATTACTGACACGAAGGGTAGGCCGAGTACCAGCACCACTGACGCGAAGGGTGGGCCAAGTGCCAGCATTACTGACGCGAAGGGTGGGCCAAGTGCCAGCATCACTGACGCGAATGGTGGGCCAAGTGCCAAGGCAACGAATGCGGTGAACAATGTGGCTGATGAGAAGGCCAAGCGTCGAGCAGCCCTGTTGGCGGCATCAGCAGCAGCCGATGAAGAGGAAGAGCGGCAGGAGGCAGCAAGGTCAGTGGTGGTGCTTGGTGGTGGTGGTGGTGGTGGTGCTTGGTGGTAGTAGTAGTGATGTTGCTTGGTGGTGGTGGTGGTGCTTGGTGGTGGTGGTGGAGGTGGAGGTGGAGCTTGGTGGTGGTAGTAGTAGTGATGGTGCTAGATGGTGGTGGTGGTGCTGAATGCATTGGCTCTACTTGATGCTGTTTTTGATGAGCTAGACATGCTGCCAAACTTGCTTTTGTACCTCTACCTGCTTATGATGCAGCTGCTGCTTCTGCTGCTGCTCTTACTCTGACTCAGTTTACTGCTGCTGCTGCTGCTGCTACTGCTGGTACCGTGACTCAGTTTGCTGCTGCTGCTGCTGCTGGTATTGTGACTCATTGTTCTGCTGCTGTTGCTGTTACTCTAACTCCTTTTCCTGCTGCTTCTGCTGCTGCTACTGCTGCTGCTGCTGCTGCTGCTGGTACTTTGACTCATTTTGCTGCTGCTGCTGCCGTTACTGTGACTCGGTTAGCTGCTGCTGCTGCTGCTGCTGCTGGTACTGTGACTCAGTTTGCTGCTGCTGCTGCTGCTGCTGCTGCTGCTGTTACGGTGACTCAGTTTGCTGCTGCCTCTGCTACGGCTGCAAACTGCGCTCTCAACCCATCGACCACCTCGGCGAAGACGAGCAGCAAGGGAAATACTTGCAGCTCGTCTTCGCCAAGAGCGCAGTAAATTTCCTTCAAACGCTGGGGTACCTTGTGAATGGTTTGAACTGAGCAGTACATTCAAGCAATTCAGGGGATGATTTGGGAGTTGGATTTTCGAAAAATGTTGTACGTCAGACTTAGTATCTCAATTTTTTGCCTGGAATACGAGAATTCTGGGAGAATTCTGGGATATTTGGCCTGAGAACAATGATAAAGTTTGACGGAAGTACGAACACTACTACCTACACCACACTCCTAAGTACCGGTACACACTGTTATCACAAGGCTGTATTGTGCTATTTAGAACAGGCCATGAATAAGAGTAACATGTTCAAGTAGAAACATTCAGTTGCATTAATGGATTGTATTGAAAATTGTCAAATGTGTAACGTTAAGCTATATTCCTCTAGAAGATAAGGTCAAATGTAAAACGTCAAATTAGAATAAACCCCCTCAAAATGACCGTCAAATCTTTCGGAGCGTTAATTTTGCTGACAGTACGGTACATGCCCAGTGGGTAAACAATACCTGAACTCAAACTTCCTTGTTATAGCGCCGCCACTACCACCACCACCACCACCATCACCACCACCAGCCCCACCCCAACTCAAACTTCCTTTTACAATCTGTAGGGAGGCAGCTGCAGAAGCTGCTGCTCTGGACAGTGGCGTGCCCAAGGGACTTGGGCGTGCATGGATGGAGGCAGCCAA
The DNA here is from genome assembly GCA_013435795.1 of Chlamydomonas sp. ICE-L. NCBI lineage: Eukaryota > Viridiplantae > Chlorophyta > Chlorophyceae > Chlamydomonadales > Chlamydomonadaceae > Chlamydomonas > Chlamydomonas sp. ICE-L. The sequence continues at coordinate 10,734,001 of JACBWV010000610.1, read as the reverse complement.
AGATGGAAATGTGGCTGAGCTGACTCGCCTCTTAAAGTCTAACCCAAGGTTGATGGTCTACCAAGTAAGTTTTGTCAGTTGTTTAGCAGCTTCCAGGCAGCTTCTTGGGCCAGCCACTGCGCTACCCCGTACCCTGATTGATGGTCTACCAAGTAAGTTTTTGTCAGTTGTTTAGCAGCTTCCAGGCAGCTTCCTGGGCCAGCCACTGCGCTACCCTGTGCCCTGATTGATGGTCTACCAAGTAAGTTTTTGTCAGTTGTTTAGCAGCTTCCAGGCAGCTTCTTGGGCCAGCCACTGCGCTACCCCGTACCCTGGTTGATGGTCTACCAAGTAAGTTTTTGTCAGTTGTTTAGCAGCTTCCAGGCAGCTTCTTGGGCCAGCCACTGCGCTACCCCGTACCCTGATTGATGGTCTACCAAGTAAGTTTTTGTCAGTTGTTTAGCAGCTTCCAGGCAGCTTCCTGGGCCAGCCACTGCGCTACCCTGTACCCTGATTGATGGTCTACCAAGTAAGTTTTTGTCAGTTGTTTAGCAGCTTCCAGGCAGCTTCTTGGGCCAGCCACTGCGCTACCCCGTACCCTGGTTGATGGTCTACCAAGTAAGTTTTTGTCAGTTGTTTAGCAGCTTCCAGGCAGCATCCTGGGCCAGCCACTGCGCTACCCCGTACCCTGATTGATGGTCTACCAAGTAAGTTTTTGTCAGTTGTTTAGCAGCTTCCAGGCAGCATCCTGGGCCAGCCACTGCGCTACCCCGTACCCCTGATTGATGGTCTACCAAGTGAGTTGTTGGTTCCTCCTCTGCCGAATCAGGAGGTGCCTAGAAGCTGCAAGGAGTAGCCCCAAACAGAAACAGTGGTAGTAAGTGCTGTCCCCCAAGGTTGTCAGTTCCTCTTCTGCCGAATCAGGAGCCGCCTAGAAGCTGCTACGCGTAGCCCCAAACAGAAACAGTGGTAGTAAGTGCTGTGCCCCAAGGTTGTCAGTTCCTCTTCTGCCGAATCAGGAGCCGCCTAGAAGCTGCTACGCGTAGCCCCAAACAGAAACAGTGGTAGTAAGAGCTGTGCCCCGAGGTTGTCAGTTCCTCTTCTGCCGAATCAGGAGCCGCCTAGAAGCTGCTACGCGTAGCCCCAAACAGAACTAGTGGTAGTAAGAGCTGTGCCCCAAGGTTATCAGTTCCTCTTCTGCCAAATCAGGAGCTGCCTAGAAGCTGCTACGCGTAGCCCCAAACAGGAACAGTGGTAGTAAGTGCTGTGCCCCAAGGTTGTGTTCCTCCTAACCTGCCCTCTGCCTAATCAGGGCTTTTGTTTCCAGCTTTGGTTGCAGCTTCCAGGCAGCTTCCTGGGGCAGCCAATGTGCTACCCCCTACACCTGGCTAAGCCCCAAGATTTGGAGTGTTCAGGACAGAGGATACTGTCAGCTTCCAGGCACACTAGGTCGCTTAGCTTTGGCTGACTAACCAATCAGGGGAATCAGTAGCTGCCTAGAAGCTGATGCTGCTGAAAAGAAAAACACTGCCTCCTCAGCAGTTAGCTCGTAGCTCCGTACACTTTCACTGGCAACGTAACCCCAGTGTGACCCCAGTGTAACCCCAGTGTAACCCCAGTGTAACCCACGTTTGACCCCAGTGTAACCCCAGTGTAGACCTAGAGTGACCCCAGTGTACCCCAGTGTAACCCCCGTTTGACCCCAGTGTAACCCCAGTGTAACCCCAGTGTGACCCCAGTGTAGACCCAGTGTGCCAGTGTAACCCCAGTGTACCCAGTGTGACCCCAGTGTAACCCCCGTTCGACCCCAGTGTGACCCCTGTGGACCCTCGGTGTAACCCCAGATTGACTGGAAAACCATGAAAAATTAATATGCTGCTGCTGCTTAGGGACAAGGCACGAACTTCAGCTTCACAGGCCACACTGCCCTGCTCACTATGCACACCCCACGCCCTCCCCCCCCACCCCACCCCACCCCCACCCCAAAAAACAATCCCTCCCCCACCCCCCACCCCCCCACCCCCAAAAAACAATCAACCCCACCCCCACCAAAAACAATCACCCCACCCTCACCCCCCCCCCACCCCCCAAAACAATCACCCCCACCCCCTACCTGCAGGGGCAAGGCACAAACTTCAGCTCCACAGCCTACACTGCCTGCACTGGGCTGCTGCTGCTGCTGCTTTTAGGCACCCCACACATCCAACACACCTTACATGCCCGACACTCACCTCACAAACCCCACACCCTACACATACCCCACCCGCCACCCCACCCCTGCAGGGACGAGGCACGAACTTCAGCTCCACAGCTTACACTGCCCTGCACTGGTCTGCTGCTGCTGCTTTTAGGCATCCCACACTTCCAACACGACCCATACCACCCTCCTGCAGGGGCAAGGCACAAACTTCAGCTTCACAGGCCACACTGCCCTGTACTGGTCTGCTGCTGCTGCTGCTGCTTTTAGGCACCCCACACATCCAACACACCCCACACGCCCGACACTCACCTCACAAACCCCACTTCCACACACACCCCAACCGCCACCCCACCCCTGCAAGGACGAGGCACTAACTTCAGCTCTACAGCTTACACTGCCGTGCACTGGTCTGCTGCTGCTGCTGCTTTTAGGCATCCCACACTTCCAACACGACCCATACCACCCTCCTGCAGGGGCAAGGCACAAACTTCAGCTTCACAGGCCACACTGCCCTGTACTAGTCTGCTGCTGCTGCTGCTGCTTTTAGGCACCCCACACATCCAACACACCCCACAACCTATACGCCCAACACTCACCCCACAAATCCGACACCCCACGCCCCACACGCCCGACTCTCACCCCACAAACCCCACACCCCACAAACCCCATGCAGGGACAAGGCACAAACTTCAGCTTCACAGGCCACACTGCCCTGCACTGGGCTGCTGCCAAAGGTCACCCAAACTGCCTGCGCTGGCTGTTGAGGAGCGGGGCTCAGGTGGAGCAGCTAAACTATGCAGGATGTGCAGCACTCATGAGTGCTTGTAGCAACAATCAGTTGGAGTGTATACGAGTGCTGATGGCTGAGGGCGGTTCAAATTGCTTGGTGAGTTATGAGGGTCCCCCCCTCTCTCCTTTCCTCCCGCCCGCCCGCCCTCCCCTCCCCTCTCTCTCACTCTGGTTAACGGTGTTACACAATTTACTTGCAGTCCAGCCACACAGTAATCAAAAACACCATTTGTTTCATTAGGAATAAGTCATCTAGTCAACCCTATTATTGAGAAAGTACAGTAAGCCAATTAACTAAGATCTATTGAAGGGGGATGGGTGGGTGGGTGGGTGGGTGGGTGGGTGGGGGGGGGGGTCCCTCCGTAACACAAAAACTCATTCCATCTCAAAAGATTGAAACAAATTCCAAAGGCACAGTTCTAGCACAGAAACGAATCTAAATATCTAAGCGTACAAAAACCAATCTAGGCAAATTTAGTCAGAAGGTGCTAGTTTCTATAATTATCATTCTATGTGTCTATGTCTAAGGCATCTTTGATGTCGGCCCTCCAGCTTGTCCTGTCTTGGGCCAGTAGGTACCAATTTGGAGACATGTTGGTGGTTTGGAGATCATCCCGAAGGGTGTGAATGGTGGTCTGTCCTCCTTGCCTCGGTTGACCCTCAGCAAGGGGTGTGTGCGTGGCGAAGAGCATTTGCTTCATGATGCGAGAGTCAGGTCGCCTGGCTATGTGTCCTAGGAACCTCAGTCTATTTTCTCTAATGATGCTGGGAATATCCCTGTGGTTGCATCTTTGTCTAATGTCCTCATTTCTAACTCTGTCTGCTCTGCTAATGTTCAACAACATGCGTAGACACTCATAAAGTTCCTTGTCGAGTCGTTGAATCAGGGGTTCTGAGAGAGCCCATGTCTCGCTCCCGTACAGGAGGGTGGATGGTATGATAGCTTTGAACACCAGATTCTTGATTTTCCTGGTTATGCTGTGGTTTTTCCATACCCTAACTAGAGAAGCGCAAGCCTCCCTTGTCCTAGCGATCCTGCGTTTGACCTCCTCTTGTAGTTCCCCATCTGGTGTGAACAGATTACCTTGGTACATGAATGAGGCAACAAAATCAATGCTGCCCCCATTCAGTGCTATGGGAGTGGGAGTGGGGTGAGAGGGGGAGCTAGACAGAGGTTGGAAGTGCACAGCCTTTGTCTTCTTGTAGTTGATGGAAATACCCCAAGTTCCTAAGGTGGTCTCAAGGCTCTTTCTTGGATGGGGGATCGCCGAGGGAAGGAACCCCCAATATAGGGTTTGGGGTTATGCCATCTGTCCAAGAACTCGGTACATTCTGGGGATTTAAGAGGGAGGTGAGGCCATCTTTGGAGTAGGGCAAGACTAGGTCATCAGCATACAGGAGCAAGGTGATGCAATGGGTCGTAGCTTGGGGGTGGGATCTAGGGTTGGCTGGAGTGTTGAGCAGTCCATTCATGTCTGAGGCTATTGAGAATCCAAGCTGGACATCGTCTAGTGAGAAACTACTTCTAACCAGGTGATCCATGAACAATTTGAAGAGGAGGGGGGAGAGGGCGCATCCTTGCCTCACTCCTGTTTTCATCTCAAACTTTCTGGATCTGTAACCCTGGACAAAGACCTCTCCTGAGCATCCATTGTACATCTCTTTAACTAAGCTAACTAGGTGGGGATCTACCCCTCTGGCAGCCATCAGCGTCCACATTGCCTCCCTGTTGACGCTGCCGAAAGCCTTGCGGTAGTTCACAAAAGCTAGGGCCCGCGCTGCCTTGGATAGTTCAAAGATGCGCCTCATGGTGAAGATCTGGTCAGCGCAGCCCACACTTGCTCGAAAACCACATTGCGCCTCATGCAAAGTTGGCTCGATGGTGGGCTTGAGTCTGTCGATTAGCACATTCGTGTAGACCTTGCTACATACCGACAGCAAGCTGATACCTCTGTAGTTGTCTGTCAGTAGCTTGTCTTCCTCCCCCTTGTAGATATACGTCAGAGTGGTTTCCTTTCATGACTGGGGGCAGCGGCCTGACGCCCATGTCACTGATATGATCCTGTGTAGCCGAGAGGCGACTGCGTGGCCACCCAGCTTCAGAATCTGTGCAGCGACTGCACAGTTTCCTGGTGCTGTGTTCTTCAGCTTTTGAATAGCCTTCATCACCTGCTCTATTGGCGGTGCGCTGGCACCTGAGGGCGGGGGGATAGCTCCTGGTGCACAGGGTTGGGGCGCTTGGGCCTGCTCCTCTTCCTCTCTCACTCTCTCTCCCCCTCCTCTCCGCCGCCGCCTGACTCTCCTCTCTCCTCTGCCCTGCTCTCCTTCTTCTCTCTCCTCGAGGAGATCTCTCCTCGAGTCTCGCTCCGTCTCTCTCCGTCTCTCTCTCCTCTCCACCATCCCCTCCCAGCCTGCCTGCTGCCTCTCTCGCTCTCCCCACACCCTCACGCCCACCCTCCCCTCCCCCACTCCCCTCACTCACTCCACTCCCCTCCCCTCCCCCCCCCCCCCCTCCCTCCCTCACCTCTCTTTTCCTCTCTCTCCCCCCCGCCCACCCACCCACCCACCCGCCGCCCGCCCACATCAGCCCCCCCCCCCCACACACACCACACACGCACACACACGCCACACACACACGCACCACGCACAACACACACGCACACACACACGCACACACACACGCACACACACACACACACACACCTCCCTCCACTGATTAGTATTGTCTGGTAACCATCTGCAAGCATGCCCAGATGGCATGGAGATAAACCCTAAACCATAAACCACATAAACCCTTAACCCTAGACCAGCGGCATAATCAATCCACAACTAAACCACAAAGTAATTTTAAAAATTAGCAAGTATGCTCCAAACATCAGTGGAACTCATAAACAAACAAGTAAGACAAACAGGTAGAGCTATCCAGTGTTTTCCTTTTCAGCTAAAAGCAGCAGCTTCTAGGCAGCTCCCCCGTCTGGCTATTCAGCCAAAGCTAATGCAACCTAGTGTGTCTGGAAGCTGACAGCATCCGCTGTCCAGAACTGTCAAAATCTCGTGGCTTGGCCCAGTGGCTGGCTCAGGGAGCTGCCAAGAAGCTGCTGCTCGTAGCTCAAAAGGAAGGAGCTATCAGACAGGTGTTCTAGGAAGATACTGAACCCACAACTGCAAGCTTTTGCCCCACATCACAGCAAAAACGTACAGAAACATCACAACGTAAACATACATAAACAACACACACACACATATGCACACATACATACACTCACACACAACATGCATAAACAAACCAGTAAGTTACCCAAGAAGCCAACAAAATCATTACATTCAAAATCAATGTACAGCTGTACATGCTATGCAGCTGACCGATGAAATAGGTGACACATCAAAGGACGAGCTTGTTAGGATCGGGCATGAGAGTGCTCTGCCAGACCGACCCGACCCCAGATGGACCTCCTCTTCCTCAGCTTCTCCTCATAATAATAATAATAAGAAAGATGATGATAATAGCAGTAATAATAATAACAATAATCATGTTACCGTAATCATGATAATAAAAAATAAATGAATGAGAATAAAAATAACTATAATAATTATAAATAAGATGAAACTGTGCTTAACTGTGCAGCTGACTGACGAAATGGGTGAGACACCGAGGGACATGCTTGTTAGGACAGGCCATGACAGTGCTCTGAGAGAGATGGACCTCCTTCGCCGTGTGCAAGAGCTTTCTGGTCAAGAGAAAGCTACGTGGACGGCCAGGTCTATGCGTGTTTTGTTGGCTTGGGCAGGTGGGTGGTGGGTGGGCTGGGTGGTTAGGCTGGGTGGGCTGGTGGGTGGTGGGTGCAAGAGCTCACTGGTCAAGACAAATCTCCGTGGACAGCCCCGTCAACGTGTGTTTTGTTGGCTTGGGCAGGTGGGTGGTGGGTGGGCTGGGTGGTTTTGTTAGCTTGGGCAGGTGGGTGGTGGGTTGGGTGGGTGGGCGGGTGGGTGGTTGTGCAAGAGCTCTCTGGTCCAGACAAAGCTTTGTGGACAGCCACGTCTATGCGTGTTTTGTTGGCTTGGGCTGTTGGTGGGTGGGCTGGGTGGGCTGGTGAGTGGTGGGAGTGCTGGGAGTGCTGGTCAATTCAACTGCTGCTTTTAGTCATTCACCCCTATCTCTCGTCCGCTCTTACTGCCAATCTATATTTGCAAACATTTAAATTTAGATCCCTAACCCTCACTGCCCGGAAATAAGCTTTTACTTGTTATCCCACCCCACACACACGCCCCCTCCCCCCCTATAAACAAACACACACGACACACACGACACACACTCACACACACGACACACATGACACACACTCACACACACGACACACACGACACACACTCACACACACGACACACACGACACACACTCACACACACGACACACACGACACACACGACACACACTCACGCACACAACACACACGACACACACTCACACACACGACACACACAACACACACGACACACACTCACACACACTCACACACACGACACACAGGACACACACTCACACACACGACACACACCCCTCTCAACGCAGGCGTCGATTCGACCGGTGTAGTAGAGAAGAGCGAGCTCGTCACCCTATGTGTCAAAATCATTAGTAGGTGAGTCATCTCCTCGTATATGAGAGTGGGGTGTGGGGTCATTAATAGGTGAGTCATCTCATATATGAGGAGTGGGTTTGGGGAGTGGGGAGTAAATAAATAAATAAATAGTGCGCCTTATTACATTACATTGTCATCGACAGGCCATTGTTGGCCCAAGACAAGCCCGCTTAATTACGAGGAGTGAGATTGAGGGGGCAGACTGTTTGATTGCACTAGGGCTAACCGCCAATCGGGGCATGCAACTTACAACCCACGCCGTGATCACCTTCTGAAGGTACCCTTTATTTCATTTATATTTTTATTTCATTTATTTATTTATTTATTTATCTCCATAGGTGCCTAAGTCAGACCATGAGTGATACGGATGGATTGAGCCTATGCCCGTAAGTCCCAAAACAAAGATTTTTTGCTAGTAAGTTGCCCAACCACATCAGTTCAACACACAAATACTCGGATTTGGGTTTTCTCAAATGGTGGGGACCAGGTCAAGTGAAACATGCTAATTTGTTACTATGGGGTTCCCTAAGTCGATACGGGTTTTACGTAGGAAGTGATACGGAGCCTATTGCGACCTAAACAAGCCATTTAAAAAGAACACTGGGTACAAATGTTGTGTAACGTCTTTCCCTACCAGTAGTTATTATGGAAGGTCTTGGAAGGCAGTACACAGGCAGTACAGTTGAGTACGGACCCCCAAAACACTGATTATTTACATTTCGTGGGTGTCCTAAGTCTAGGTCAGAGTTGCACAGCCTCAATTGAAACATTTTGGGCCTCGGTTTTGCTCTATCTCAAGATACAGCGTGCAGAACAACTTTTTCTTTTTTACGAAAATTCAAAATTCAAATATTTTTTGAAAATAAATTCAAAAAACAAACGTGTTTTTTAATTTGTCTTCAAACATCCACATCTGAACTCAGTTTTTGATTTGGGGTAGATAATTGAAAACACACCCTAATCCTGAGCCATGGTGTGGTAGGCCACAGGGAGGTGAAATCTTGAGATGTACAGCTATTTCAGTAGATTCCGAGGCCAAGGCTGAAGCGCAGCCTTTGACCTTGTAAAAGGGGTTCGATAAGCCTTTCGTCCCGAAGTACCTTTCTTCGGAATAGCTCGCGCGGCCTCGTATCTGACACGATCTGGATTTGTATCACTAATTATTGCACATCTGATGTACTGCCACCGGCCTGCCGAACAAGGCTGCTCGTGACCAGATGCGAACGCACAGGAAAAGTACCTGCGCGCATAGCTGACACCGCCGCGAACAATATGAGCCTGACAGAATTCGATTCCGCGCAGTTTGGGCCATGTACGGCTCTGTATCACATTCTTGTATCGACTAAGGGCATTTTTGGACTTCGGCACCTATGGAGATATGTATCTCATACGAGATATGCATTTTTATTTATTTTCTTATTTTATTATTTATGTAATGCCCTCTGCATGTACCCTTTATTTTATTTATGTTTTTATTGTATTATTTATTGGTCACCTTCTGCAGGTACCCTTTATTTTATTTATTTATTGTATTATTTATTTATTACCCTCTGCAGGTACACTTGATTGTATTTATTTATCATGTATTATTTATTTATTTATTTATTTATTTATTTATTTATTTATTTATTTATCACCCTCCGCAGGTACACTTTATTTATTTATTTATTTCATTATGTATTGATCACCCTCTGCAGCAGCTCTGCAGGTACACTTTATTTTGTATATGTATTGTATGATTTATTAATCACCCTCTGCAGTTACGCTTTATTTTATTTGTGTATTTTATTCTTTGTTTATCACACTCTGCAGGTACTTATGATTTTATTTATTTATCATCATCTGCAGGTACACTTTATTGTATTTTTTATTATTATTACTATTATTATTATTTTATCATGTATTATTTATTTATTCGTCACCCTCTGCAGGTACCCTTTATTTTTTTTATTTTTTATTTATCAACCTCTGCAGGTACCCTGCGCGTATCAGTCCTCTCCAGCACCAGACGTCAGCAATGCTTACAACAGCAACTTCATCACCTACCTCTGTCTCAGCTACAGCAGCCTCAGCTACAACAGCCCCTGCAGCAGCCTCGGCTACAAAAGCCCCTGCAGCAGCCTCGGCTACAACAGCCCCTGCAGCAGGTGCTTGCGAAGCCACAGCCTCAGCTACTAGCTACTCCACGGCCACTGCCACAGCCTCTTCCTCAGCTACACCCCAAACCACCTATGACCAGAGTGCTACCCCATCTAAGGACCATAGTCAAGGCAAATTGAGTATGAGCCAGACTGCTTGTGCTGCGGAGCGGAATGCCAATGGGTGCGACAACAACAACGATAACAACAATGACAACAACAAAAACAGCAGCAGCAACAACAACAGGTACAACGACAACAACAACAACAACAACAACAACAACAACAACAACAACAACAACAGCTACAACAAAAACAACGACAACGACAACAGCAACAATGACGACCAGGGCTCAGAGGGAAGGGGTTGCAGCAGTGGGTGGTCGTCGGACGAGGGGGATGGAGAGGGGAGCTCTAGGCTTGGGACTGAAGCTCTAGCACAGGCTGCAAAGGAGAAGGGGAATGCTGCGTTTTCAGCAAGACAGTTTTCGCGCGCCATCTCTTCCTACACTATGGCTATTAGGATAAGCCCCAAACCCAATCCAGTTCTGTTCAGGTACGTGACTCCAGTTTTTTTTTCTCCAACGATAGGAATACATATGTGAGTGTATATATATATATATAGAGAGAGAGAGAGAGAGAGAGAGAGAGAGAGAGAGAGATATACAAGGGGGGGGCAAGGAAAATGCTGCCGTACCGCATCTTCGCTTTGGATAGAGCTTATCCTCAAACTAAAAAATAAAATAAAAAGTTTTTTTTTTTAGCCAAAAATAAAGTTGTACCAAAGTTAGAGGGGTCCAAAGTTTTTTTCAACCAAAGCGGCCCAAATCTTAACTTCGCGATAAATCACGTTTGGGTAACCCCATGGAAGATGTAAGAGCATAACTGGAATGGGCTTTAAAAGATCTTTCGAATGACCCCCGTTTTAGGAGGGGTAGGGTGAGGTAATCGGGTTTTAGGAGGGGGGGGGGGGGGTAAAAAAACTTGTTTTCAACTTTATTTTCCCCCTCGTTTGGCATGAAACTTCCACAATTCCAACTCCCATCTGAATCGGACACCATATTGAACATGCGGTCCAAAACCTGTCTTTCTGCCCCCCCCCCCCTGGATATATATATATATATCGTGAAACGTGACTCCAGTTGTTGTTTTCAACGACACGTCTCCACTGTGTCGCCATTCCGACGTTGGCAATTTTAGGTGGAGCCCCCTCTTCAAGTAGGCGGAGCCCCCAGGTCAGCTCCTTCGGTCAGCTCCAGTCAAGTTGCCACCTTTCGTTCCGTTGCCAACACACTCCGCCAATTTTCCGCGACGCTTGCGACACTGCATAGGACTTGTTTTGTGTGCGACCGGTTGCACACTGTGCGACGCGGTGCGACAATGTGCGACCCACAGGTGTGCGAGTTTAGGGTGAAATGGGTTGCATGACGATGCATGACCACATCAGGCTTCGCGCCCGCCATGCGATGGCTACGCAACCATCCTAAAATCAGGCTTGAGTAGCCCAAGTAGCAACTCAACCTGGCCTACATAAATCTGAAAGAAGACAAAAGCGAGTGACTCATAGCTTTTCTTTTCAGCTACGAGCAGCAAATTCTAGGCAGCTCCCCTGACTGGCTATCCAGCTAAACCTAGCGTAACCTAGTACATCTTGAAGCCGATGCAATCAGCTGTCCAGAACTGCTGAAATATGTGGGTGTAGCACAGTGGCTGGCTCAGGGAGCTACCTAGAAGCTGCTCAAAAGCCGAGAAGAAAAGTCCTGGAGTGACTGCTGCCTAACCTGTTAACCTCTTGCACTAGCGCGCGCTGGTGTGGCCTTGGCCACAACAGCGCGCGCTTACAAGTTTAAACGCAAGCTATTACCTACTTAGTGTTAGGTAGGGGCTTAGGGGCTGTGTTTGTGTCTCTGTATGCGTCTGTGTGTGTCTGTATGTGTGGGCGTGTGCGGCACTGCCTCAGAACTTAGGCTTAGTGGGCATTAGCTTACTTTTACATTTTATAAAAGTGTGTGATCCCTTACAAAGGACTTCTGGTTGAGAACAGGGTACTTTAAAGTGCTCGCGGCAGCACGATTTCGCGCACGCTTTTTGAGCCCCACTGCGCATTTCGCGCAATTTTTCAAGCTCCTGTGGGCGCAGCTCGCAGTTTTATTCATTGCACTACAAAGCGCTGACCAATTTGATGTTTGTGCGCTTTAAGCGCTGACCAATTTGACAAAATGTAGTTCCCTGGTTGAGAATGGCTGATCATTTCGCTGGGGCTTATCAGCACCGAGAGTGATTGAATTTAACAGTTTTGATGGTGACTGGATTTATCAGAACAGATGTTTCTTGATTTTATCAGCTCTGCGGGTGCTTGAATATATCAGCAATAATGGTGCTTGAGTTTATTCAGCTTTGATGACGCTTGGGGGCAGTGCGTCGCATTGCAAATGAGTCCATGAAAAAGAAGCACTAAGATTGTGCTGTTGGTTTCATCTGCTTGTTTGCACTCATTCCCATACCCTTTGGCGTTCGTATCCTGGTTCGGAGAGTGTTGGCAACGGAACGACAGGTGCCAACGGAATCAAAATCATCATAATCATCATAACACATTGAGAAACTTTTACTGTGGCCCGCCCTTTAACACAGCAACCGGGCCGCGGCATCATCACCGTCATAATCACCATCATAATCATAATCATCATTATCATCATCATCATCATCATCATCATCATCATCATCATCATCATCACCATCATCATCATCATCATCATAACACACTGAGAAACTCTAAACCTGTGACCCGCCCTTGACCACAGCAACCATGCCGCGGCTTCATCACCGGCATCATCATCACCATCATCATCATCATCATCATCATCATCATCATCATCATAACACACTCAGAAACTTTAATTGTGGCCCGCCCTTGACCACAGCAACCGTGCTGTGGCGTATTCTTCAATTAGCTACCATGGGAGGGCACTGCACAATGCGGAGTCTGCAATTGCACTGACAACCCGAACCTAACACTGACACTGACAAACCAAACCTGACACTGGCAAACCAAACCTGGCACTGACATACCAAACCTGGCACTGACATACCAAACCTGGCACTGACAAACCAAACCTGGCACTGACAAACCAAACGTGGCACTGACAAACCAAACCTGGCACTGACATACCAAACCTGGCACTGACATACCAAACCTGGCACTGACATACCAAATCTGGCACTGACATACCAAAACTGGCACTGACATACCAAACCTGGCACTGACATACCAAACGTGGCACTGACATACCAAACTTGGCACTGACATACCAAACCTGGCACTGGCATACCAAACCTGGCACTGACATACCAAACCTGGCACTGACATACCAAACCTGGCACTGACATACCAAACCTTGCACTGACATACCAAAGGTGGCACTGACAAACCAAACCTGGCACTGACATACCAAACGTGGCACTGACATACCAAACCTGGCACTGACATACCAAACCTGGCACTGACATACCAAACGTGGCAATGACAAACCAAAGCTGGCACTGACAAACCAAAGCTGGCACTGACATACCAAACGTGGCACTGACAAACCAAACGTGGCACTGACAAACCAAACCTGGCACTTACATACCAAACCTGGCACTAACACACCAAACCTGGCACTGACATACCTAACCTGGCACTGACAAACCAAACTCTAAACCTATGACCCGCTCTTGCACACAGCAACCGAGCCGCGGCGTATTCTTTAATTAGCTACCATGGGAAGGCATTGCAAGATGCGGAGTCTGCAATTGCACTGGATGCAAGGTATGTTTTTTTGATTTAGTAGTAGTAGGAGGAGGAGGAGGAGTAATAGTAAGGTATTATTATCATTATTATTATTATTATTATTATTATTATTACTAGTACGGTAGCCCGTGTGGCCGGTGGCCACACCTACTCTCACGAAGACCCCCCCACCCCCCCAATCATAGTACGGTGCCTGTTTGGCCTTTGGCCACACCTATTTGGGGCTGGTTACATTATGGTTCACACTTGAAGCCCCCACCCATTCACACACCACCACCACCAAACCATTATCCGCCCTTCCCCCCTTCTCTCCCGTTGGCCACACCTGTATTGGGCTGGGTTGCAAAACGGTTTTCTCTGCAGTGCATGCAACTTCAAACATTGACGGACGCATACCCCTTGCGATGGTCTCCCTTGTGCACCCACAAGCACACAAACACCACCGTACCCCCCCACCCCACCCCACCCCACCCAGTTATCTCCACCCCCACCCCCACCCCCACCAAACCATGTACCCCCGCCCACAAACATACTCCCTTACTCTTCCTGACATATTTCCTGACTCCATACCTTCCCTTACCCAAGCCATCCCACCAGCCCCCACCCTCTCCCCACTCTCATCCCTCCCCTCCCTCCTACAAGCACCCACCAGCACACACATACTCCATATCTGCCTCCCTCCACTTCAGCTGTGGGCTTTGCCATAGCTGAAAGGCAAACGGGACGAAGAGCATCGACAACGTTTGCGCATCATCCGACTCCGCTAAAAGCATCGGACCTGCTTCCCTGCCACCTCAGCTGTGATCGATAGTCGACCCCACTGAAAAAGCTGAACCTGCGCAATCGCAAATGTACATAACTAAAGCTTCTTCTTAGCGAGCATGTATTCAGTTCGGCCGAAGAACAATCCTGTTCACCGCAACTGCACCCGAAGTCAACTCGATCTGAGACTTGAAAACATCGCTATATATGGTTCATCCATTCAACTTTGCCGCGTGCTCGCTATAGCACAATGCACAGCGACGACATGTTTATCGATGCAGTGGGAAGAAGTTGCATTCAAGTTGCTGATTTGAGATGTTCGGTCAAGTTAGGGCGAGAATGCTCAGCGAGATTTTTCATTCGGTCAACTTTGATGCGTACTTGCTAAGGCACAATGCGGAGCGACATGTTTCTCAATGCAGTGGAAGAATTTGCAGTCAAGTTTGTGACATGGGATGGATGCGATTCGGACATTTCTGACAGGTCAGCTGACTCACCACGTCACCTCCCGTTGTGCGCAGCGACAGGTCTCTTGACGCAAGGGAAAGGTCTTGCAGAGATTAAGGGGGAAAAGCTTGTAGGAAGACGAACTGTAGCGCTACCGAAATCAGGTGGATGAACTCAGGCGGGAAAAGGAGAAATCGGGCGGGATGCGCAACAGGTAGAATACGCAGGAGGCGAAGGTTGCATAAGGCAGAATTCGCTGGTGGCCAATCAGGCAGAAGTTGAAGCAGGAGGGATTAAAAGCGGGAATTGGCTGAGCGGGAATTGGCTGGGCGGGAAGTCGTTTAAGTCGGTTTCGCGATGACACCACCACGACCACCACGACCACGACAACGACCACGACCACGACCATGATTTCTTTATATATATAGAATATAGATTATTATTATTATTATTATTATTATTATTATTATTATTATCATTGTTATTATTATTATGACTCTACTGGATTCTAAATGTGCCCGTAGATTGACATAAGGGGGACTTCGCTGCTGCATAGTTTGTTGACGTTCGTGAAGTTGCTCGGAGGTCACAAGTTGAGAAAACAAGTCGTAGGCGGCGTCGCAGGCGAAACGGAAATTTGGCAGAGAGTCTAGGCTATGGGAACAACCAGTGGCAACGAATCGAGTTGCGAGTCAGTTAGTTGAAGCAGTTGGCTTCGTGTGGTCGAACGCACAGACTGACAACGGGATGACCCAGGGGGCTCCCGCTCCCCAGAGGGGGGGGCCCTCCAAAAGTATCAAATGCATGCATGTATTCCACAGCCTCTCCTTCCACCCAGTCCCAAAACCAAACCCAGTCCCAAACCCAGTATAACTATTGCTGGCTGGCGTGTTATCAACCACCACCCCATCCTCCTCGCGCCTATGGCACTCTCTTTGCTTCAATCTTGCCTATCCTTACCTCTCTCGGAACCCACTCTTCTACCTTCGCCCGCCTCCTTAACCCTCTTCACCTTCATGCTGTTTCCTACGCTCATCGCATCACCTGCCACGGTCGTGCTTTGAAATCTGCAACTTTTAATTCCCGCACTCCGCCCTCCTCTACTACTACCTTCCGCCCCCTGTAACCCCCTTCCCACCCCCTGGTGTTGTCCGAGGACCCCCTTTGGACTGCTTCCTTAATTCACGCCAACTTGGCGTACGCAGCTACTCCTACCACCCAGTCTTAAACCCAGTCCCAAACCCAGTCCCAAACCCAAATGATCGAATGCATGTATTCCACAGCCTCTCCTTCCACCCAGTCCCACCAGTCCAAAGCACCAATCCCAAGCACCAATCTGCACACCAACCCCAAGCACAAATCCCAAATTCCAATCTGCAACCGGCCGTTTCTCCCCACCTGTCGCAGCAATCCCAAGTATCATGTGCGGAAAGGCGTGGCCTTGGCTGCCATGGGTCAAGCCAGAGAGGCTGTCCAAGCCTACTCAGCTGCATTGAACTTAGATCCCATCCACGTTTCAGCACTAGAGGGCTTGCAGATGGCAAAAGAGGCCTTGAGGCGCACGCACACGTAGACTGGACTACACTGTTTCCCTTAGGGTTGGCAGGAGATATCGACCCACGACCAAACGAACGTGCACCACTGCTCTTTTGAAAGTAATGATAACGCCCGGTAGGGCGTTGTATTAAGGGAGCCCCGACTTAAGGCGGTAGGGAACCGGCAGCTACTTAACCTGGACAAAGCTACCATGGCGATTGACAGTGACCAAGAACACTCACGCGCACCTGTAGGGATTCGAATCCCACCCTTGTTTCGACGTGCTCTACCATTGAGCTAGTCGTCAAAACGGGATTCTACCCCTTTGACTTAATATCAGGAGTTCCTTACATTCTCGCCATGCGTTTTGTATAGCCTATCCGGTTGTTCCCATTCACATTTGTTTGTTTTGCATTTGGGGCTATGTGATTAGGTATTGATAACGCCTGGTGGGGCGTGGTGTTAAGGGAGCCCGTCGTACGCGGGTGGGGAGCGGTCTCCTACCTCAACTGGACAAGCTACCATCGCGGTTGACAACGACCTGCAACGCCAAGAGCGACCGAAGGGGGAGTCGAACCCCCGACTCTTCATCCTCAAGCGATCTGGTCTACCACTAGACCATTGTATATCACTGAAAGGGGCTGCTATGTGATTCATACCTGTGCCCATCTGTGGCTGCTGATATTGGAAGAGATGTATTTGTATGTGTATGTATGTTACAGTCCAGGAGTAGGCCGAGTAGGCCAAATTGACTTGCTCAACCGTGGCAGGAGGGGCTTAAAACGAACAAACACTGATGAATTGAACCCCAAACAACCGTTTTACCGGCGACGGCCCTGAGTTTGCGCTATGATGATATTGAATATATCTGTTTCCATGTTTAAATCATGTGAAGAGGTTCTATATCTTTATATATGGATTCCGGGTGTTTACACTATGGTGCACACAATGGTGTCCTCAGAAATCCGCCGTGCGTAGCATTATTCCTTCCACCTGAACTATGTTCGTCTTGAACTTGAACTTGGTTACATAGCCAGCTAGCAATTTGGCTGCTCGCCGTCGTCGGCAGTACACAAATCATGTTCGGCTCTAGGATTTGTTGATCCTGTCTTAGTGTTGTATAAAATAAAATACGATTTGAGCATAGCACTTTCTCCACCTTACCCCAGTCAACAAGTTTAAGTGTAAATGCTCAAAAACCTCCATGGAGGTTGGAAGCAAGGGATTCGTCTTGGGAATCTTCCATGGAATACAAAAGCTTTAGAACATCAGACACCTCTTTGCTCCAGCATTCTTGGCAGCAGCTTGGCAATTCCTCACTATGTCAGTTTTTTTCAACGCCATTCAAAATGAATCCTCGCTGTCGCTGGTTTGTGTCGAGAGAACCACCTCCTGGGGTGATACCTAGGTGTGTTCAAAAGTATCAGTCGCTTCCGAAATAAAGTAACCTATGGAGCCTGTCTACATATTTCGTCACCCACACTGTGCCATTCTGGAAGTTCGGGGTCCAAACTTACTGCGCTAGGTAAAACCTTTCTCTAATAACCTAGCCAGGTCCAGGGTTGACGTTTTTCCGGGTGATATTTGTGAGGCTCGAAACCTATTTTCACGCTTTAGCGCTTTCCGGACCTCCGCAGCGTGTCTGGGCATGGATGGATACAGATGTTTCTCACATGGTGGGTATACTAGACTCATCTTGCATGCACATGTAACACCCATTCAAATTTGAACTGTCTATTGTGGATCGGGCTCCATGCAATGGGTCAAGTGCTCATATAGGGGCCTACATGCTGGGGCCCATACCCATTTAGGTTAATGTGTTTGCCCACGACACACACCAGCATCAGAGTAGCACAACATGTTTACAAGTCTGATCCCCCAAGTACACCTATGGAGGCAACAATACATTTGGGGCTGGTGTGCCTTGTGTTATATAGCGTACTTGTGACATGCCCCAACACCCGTGTTAATTTGACAGTCCAAAGGGGGGAAATGGTGGGACTGGTTTACATCTCCCTAGTCATTGCTTCACAACACATGATGACACATGCATAATATGAGCCATCATTTTTGTTGTATTCATAATGTCACCCAAGTAGTTTAGGAGGGTGGTCGACATGTGGCAAATGTTAGAAGATGACTAAAACTTTTGGACAAGCCTAACCTTGCACAACTAAAAAAACGTTTGACGTGTCATGGAATCCAAATTTGGGACCAACACATCCCTGCTGAAAGAGCTAAGGACCGGAAGATCACTGTTTCCTTTTGGGGTTACTCTTGGCAGCTTCCCACCAGCTCCAATAGCCAGCCCTTGGGTCACACTCAATTCTTGAAGCTGCATTGGAATGCTTGTCATATCAGCTTTCTGATGCTCTAGCAAGCTCCATGTTTGGCTCAAGGACAGGGTAAGGGGGCTGCCTAGAAGCTGCTACTTGTAAGCAAAAAAATATCCAAAGCATAGCATGAGATCTATATTTCACTTCTAACTCTTCACCAATGTCAGTGACACGCTTAATCCCATATTAGACGGCGAGCTGCATATTCAGCTGCTCTTTTCATACAGCTCTTCTCGTTTAATACCTCACCAAGTTATTAAACTCTGTAACTATCTCGTTAGGTAGTGGCAGGCCACGCCAACCGGTGTGATTTATTCCACCACCGAGTTACTAGAAGCCAATTTGTTTTCAAGGGTTGCCACTCCTCCTTTCAATCCGGGTATTTTTAAATATCCTGGCGTGGATTAATCCCACACTGCTTTAAGCGCATATTGTCCATAAAAGGTGCTAAGACATATTAAAGGGACCAGGAAAAATTAGCACCCGAAATATGTGATGAAGGATGTACTTGGAAACATCGTTGACATGGAAACTAATTTAACTCAAATATTAAAATGGACACACATGAAATCGAGAAATCGGATCTCAGAAGCGTCCAGAATTTGACTGGAAATGTTCAGGATGCTAAAAGGAAGAACTATTTGAATCCCAATTTATGAAGACAGTCCTATCGAATGAGGAAGATATGCAGGACATCAACATGACGGGTACAATTCTGGAAATGTCCAGATCTCGAGAAATCACCCTCGGAAATGCCAGGAAATCAGGAAGCAACTTGAGAAATCAGGAATTAACCTGAAAAAGAGGGAGCATTCATTGTCCATCCTCATGTAAGAAGTGAAACCTTCATCTTCTAGAAACATGGAGGGCGCATTGTGGAAAGAAGGGATGAGGAAGAATTGTGGAAATAAGATAAATTACACTCAGTTAGGCTGCGCTGCGACAGCGTCAGCGCCAAGCGGCAGTACAGGCGAGTACAGGCAAGATCGCCTAATCGCCAAGGCGCGTGGCGCCGAGGGAATCAAGCGAGGGTATTCCATAGCGTGGCGCTCTGCTGCGAGTACAACAAGGTACAACGGCTCTCCTGGGAACTACCCGATTCCCTGGTTCTCTGCTTCTGAAGTAGCAGACAAATTCAGCAGACGACATTGTTAGACCAATCTGGACCAATTTAAAAATATTCGAACTACTAGCTACTCTTCTCCATTTGCTTGCGTCTCAAGTATCCGTCTCACACACGTGCTGTTCATTCGCTTTTCCGCCCTGCGCTAACCACCGAGCGCAACCTGCTCTACTTCTCCTCTCTCGTTACAGTGTTCTGCTTTCCACAGCATGCCCGAAACAAGCCCCAACTAGTTTCGCCAGAAAGGTTCTTCGCCAACATCTGACGACTCAATCACTATGCTTCTTGGAGTCAAATCCAAGCGGCCAATCCAAGATGGACAGGAGTTCGTCTGCCCGATTGAGCAACTTCTGAGAGCTGCCAAAAGGGTGGATAACAATGAAAGCCAGCGCGGGAGACGAGCTCGCCTCACCGAGGATGAAAGGCTGAAGGAAAACGCTCGTAAGCGTGCGGCACATGCTGCCAAGAACGGGAATGAAAGGCAGAAGGAAAGAGATCGTTTGCGTGCGGTTTATGCTGAGGGGAAAGAGGAAGCCAATCGGCTGATGTGTGAGAAACTTGCTGCCATGAATCCAGAAGAAAGGGAGGCTGCCAAGAAGAGTATCACCTTGACTGAGGAAGAAAAGGAGGCAGCAAACCAGGCTAGACATGCTGCCAAGGCTGAGAGGATAGAGGAAGCCAATCGGCTGATGCGTGACAGACTTGCTGCCATGAATCCGGAAGAAAGAGAGGCTGCCAATCAGGCCAGGCGTGCCTGGAGTGTCACCATGACTGAGGAAGAGAAGGAGGCAGCAAATCAGGCTAGACATGCTGCCAAGGCTGCGAGGAAAGAGGAATCCAATCGGTTGAAGCGTGAGAAACTTGCTGCCTTGACTCCGGAAGAAAGGGAGGCTGTCAATCAGGCCAGGCGTGAGAAGACTGTCACTATGACTGAGGAAGAAAAGGTGGCAGCAAATCAGGCTAGACGTGCGGCGTATGCTGCCAAGGCTGAGGAGAGGAAAGAGGAAGCCAATCGGTTGAAGCGTGAGAAACTCGCTGCTATGACTCCGGAAGAAAGGGAGGCTGCCAATCAGGCCAGGCGTGAGAAGAGCGTAACCATGACTGAGGAAGAAAAGGAGGCAGCAAACCAGGCTAGGCGTGCAGCATATGCTGCCAGGGCTAAGAGGAAAGAGGAAACTGATCAGAGGAGGCGTGAGACATTAGCTGCCATGACTACGGAAGAAAATGAGGCACGTGCTGCCAAGGCTAAGAGGAAAGAGGAAGCCGATCAGCGGAAGCGTGAGATATTTGCTGCCATGACTACGGAAGAACAGGAGGCATATACTGCTAGTGCTAAGAGGACAGAGGAAATCAATCAGCTGAAGCGTGAGAGATTTGCTGCCATGACCCCGGAAGAAAAGTTGGCTGTCAATGTGGCCAGGAAAGAGAGGGCTGATGCATGGTATGTGCGATTGATCACCTTGTAGCTTGTAGAATGTGCTGATAAACCATGCAACCAAACAAATCAGGGGTCAACAGCATACGAGGTTAAGAATGCTGATAGTCCATGCAATCAAATAAATGAGTGGTCAACAACATGCGAGGTTAAGAATGCTGATAGACTGTACAATCAAACATATCAGGGGTCAACAACATACGAGATTGAAAATACCGATAGACTAAGCAATCCGACAAATCAAGGTCCAGCGATATCCGAAGGAGTGAATGATGTTGATCCGAGTTTTTTTCTTTTTCAGAAAGGGGGACTTCTGGTAGCGATCAGGGATTTGGTGTCTTTCAAGGTTGGGCTCCAGGTAGCGATTTGGGTAGGCAGCTGAATGGCCGGCCCGAGGGGTTTGGGGGTGGGGCCGAGGTTTCAGTCTCATGGTAGCATAAGGATTGGCCAAAACAGGGTCCCAGGTAGCAATCGCTACTGTTAGCAGAAAAGAAAGTTCTGACCTTGGTCTCATCGATTTCAACAGTAGTGTTTCATTTTGGCGAAGCCCCCCCTTCTGGTGGGCGGGAGCCTCCAGAGTCACCGGTTTGTCCGATGATCTGTTTTTGTTTGTTTGTTTGTGTGTTTGTTTGTTTGTTTTTCATGTTTCAACCCTGGGCCTTACTGGCCCATGGCCCTGTCGTAAAACCTGGCTTCGATCCGCCTCACTCGATTCCGGTGCCTTCTGTCGCTCCAATAGCCAACACTCTTCGCCATTTTTTGCGTCTCTTGAAACGCGCCTAGAACTTGTCTCCCCTAGCTTTCCGTTCTGAGTCGGTTTCTCCCGTCCCTCGGACTTGTGCGGCGGCTGGAGGCATGCGCCTAGCGACCAGTGCTTTGGCGTGGTAGAAGGTGCGCTCTATTGCGAGTCTGGTCAGGTTGCTCATTAGCTGGTTGGCATCCGGGCTAGAGCTGCAGATAGGAGCAGTGGGTGTCTGGGGTGTGGGGTGGGTGTGTGTGGGGGGAGTGTGAGTGTAAGTGGTGTGTGGGTGTGGAGTGTGTGTTTTTGCGTCTCTTGCAACGCGCCTAGAACTTGTCTCCCTTAGCTTTCCGTTCCTTATACATTCAGCTAAATCTATGTAGCCCCTTGAGCATGGCCTGATTAGAACACTGCTTTTCTTTTTGGCTAATTGAGCAGCTTTTAGGCAGCTTCCTGAGCCAGCCACTTGGCTAAGCCTCACAAATTTAGCAGTGCTAGAAAGCTGATTACGTCAGCTTCAAGGTGCGCTAGGTTGCTTTAGGTTTGGCTGATTAGCCAGCCATGGGAGCTGCCTAGAAGCTGTTGCTCGTAGCCGAAAAGAAAAACAGGACTTGTACCGTTTGCTAAGTATATGTCCCCTTTGAACAGCCCCTTTCAGTGATATACAATGGTCTAGTAGTAGACCAGATAGCTTGAGGAGGAAGAGTCGGGGGTTCGACTCCCCCTTCGGTCGCTCTTGGCGTTGCAGGTCGTCGTCAACCGCGATGGTAGCTTGTCCAGTTGAGGTAGGAGACTGCTCCCCACCCGCGTACGACGGGCTCCCTTAACACCACGCCCCACCAGGCGTTATCATTACCCCCTTGAACGTGGCCTGATTTGAAGTACCCTAGTGTCATAGCATATGTATAAATAAAGAGTACGCCTTATTATGAGGCGTGAGGTTGAGGGGTTCAGCCCGTTTGCTTGCCCTGGGGGCAACCACCAAAAACAATACTGGTCATGGATTAAGCAACATACCAGGGTTTTGGGCGGAGCCCACCTTCACCTTGACACTTCAGCCAACGGTCTGGTTAGTAACTCGCTTCCGTTGCCACCTGTCGCTCCATCGCAATCACTCTCCGCCAATTTTGAGCGTCGCAAGCGACGCTGCATAGAACTTGTCTTGAACTTACGTACTTTTATGTTCTGGGGGTGCTGCGCTAATAGTCTTTGGGGGTCAAAACAATCTGCTAGTAGCACCCCCAAGGCTACTAGGAGGACTTTGGAGCTGCATTTGTCAAATTGGTTAGCGCTTTAAAGTGCAAAAAGTGCTGCGCCCACAGGGGGTTTAAAAAACTGCGCTTTATAGTGACAATAGCGCTGCGTCCACAGGGACAAAACTGCGCGAAACGCGCAGTAAGGCTCAAAAAGCGTGCGTGAACTCGCGCTTTGTAGTGACCTGCTTGGAGCTCCTTGGTGCTGCATAGAGACACTAGTTCCTTTTCTTCAAAAATTGCCATGATATCAAGCAAAAATACTGCGCCCCCCAAATTGCCATGATATCAAGCAAAAATACTGCGACCCCCAAATTGCCATGATATCAAGCAAAAGTACTGCGGCCCCCAAATTGCCAAGATATCAAGCAAAAATACTGCGACCCCCAAATTGCGTTGCTATAAACCCCAAATTACTACGAAGCAAAATTGCCTTGCTATAAACCCAAAATTGTTACAAAGCAAAATTGCCTTGCTATAACCCCCTGGGGTGTCCAATATTGCACCCCCCTACGGACCCCCCAGGGTCCCAGGGCTGAAGCCCTATGTTCCCCCCGTGTCTATTTCCACCGTCTCCCCGTGACGCTTCCGTGCCGCCATCTGTCCAGGCGTTTGATCGATCCCGACCACCTCCGCACTCAAACATTTGGGTCATAGTTGGAGTGCGCATGACTAGAGCTATAAACCCCAGGGGTGTCCAATATTGCACCGCCCCTGTGAAGGTTGGCCCCACGAAATTGAATAAATTGTATCAATAAATAATGCAAATTATACAGTTTAAAGACTTGTCCAGGTTCCCCTATTTTTCTTTTGTTTTCATTACATGGTCTACCTGCCAAAAACTAGGGAACGGCAACTAATATTAGTGCTTGAAAAACTAATATTAACTAATATTATTATAATATCACAATAATATTAGTTTTTCAAATATATTCGAAATTCTGGTGAGACGGCCCGTCCGACTAATATGATATAATATTATCTAATATTATTTACTCACTAATATTATATAACGACTCGTCCGACTAATATTATATAATATTGTCTAATATTGTATGTTATTTATTCACTAATATTATATAACATAGCCGACCCCTACCAATAACACACTATAACTTCCTGCTTTTTCAGTCGTGACCGGCGACTTGGAGAAGATGGACTGCCAGTCGTTTTGAAGACAGGCAGACCTCGAACACGCCCACTAAAACCTGTACTTCTGGGGGAAGATGGACTGCCGATCAAGCGCCCGCGTGGCAGACCTAAGAAGAATCCAGATGCGCCAGTAATCCCTAAACCCCCCCCACGCCTGCGTAAAAATGGGCAGCCGAAAATACGCCCGCCTGGCAGACCTAAAAAAGAAGCCAAAGCAGCGGCAGCAGCAGCAGCAGCTGCTGCTCTTCCTCCACGTCCGCCTGGCAGACCTAGAAGAGGACTAGCAGCAGCAGCAGCTGTTGCCCCACTTTTGGGTGAAGGTGCAGCAGCAGCAGCAGCCGTTGTGGTACCACCTTCTGATGGTGCACCAGGAGCGAGCAGCAGGGTGGCCGGATGGCAAACAACAGCAGCAGCAGCAGCCGTTATCAGACGGCGAGCAGTTGCGGCCGTGGTTAGACGGGGACCAGCAGCAGCAGCAGCAGCACGCGCTGTGGTGCCACCTTTGGATGAGGATGCAACAGCAGCAGCTGTTGTTGCCCCGCCTTCAGAGGAAGTTGCACGAGGAGCAGCAGTAGCAGCAGCAGGCGCTGTGGTGCCACCTTCGGGTGACGATGCAGCAGCAGCAGCAGCAGCAGCAGCAGCTGTTGTAGACCCGCCTTCAGAGGAAGTTGCATGGGGAGCAGCAGCAGCCGACGCTGTGGTGCCACCTTTGGATCAAGATGCAGCAGCAGTAGCAGCTGTTGTAGCCCGGCCTTCAGAGGAAGTTGCACGAGGAGCAGCAGCAGCAGCCGTTGTGGCCCTACCTTTGGGTCAAGATGCAGCAGCAACAGCAGCCGTTGTCCCACCTTCAGAGGAAGGTGCACCAGTAGCAGCAGCAGTAGCAGCTGTTGTGGTGGCACCTTTGGTTGATGGTGCATCAGGAGCAACAGCACCTGTTGTGGCCCCACCTTTGGGTCAAGATGCAGCAGCAGCAACTGTTGCGGCCCAACCTGTGGGCCAAGATGCACCACCATTTAGACGTGGGCGTGGCAAACGTCAAGTTGCGGCGTGGCAGGCATCTGTTACAGCAGCAGCAGCTACACCTGTAGATGAAGATGTGTCTGTTACAGCAGCAGCAGCAGCAACAACAGCATCAGAACCACCTGTTGCTGCTCCTCCTCTGAATGAGGACATGCCACCGGCAAAACGTCGGTCTGGTAGATCTTTAACAGCAATGGCAACAGCAGCGTCAGAAGCAACAGCAGCAACGGCAACAGCAACAGCATCACCTGTTGCTGCTCCTCCTCTGAATGAAGACACGCCACCGGCAAAACGTCGGTCTGGTAGATCTTTTACAGCAACAGCAACAGCAGCGTCAGAGGCAACAGCAGCAACAGCAGCAACAGCAACAGCAGCAACACTATCTGTTGCTGCTCCTCCTCTGAATGAAGGCACGCCATCAGCAAAACGTCGGTCTGGTAGATCTTTAACAGCGGCAGCGACAGCAGCATCAGAAGCAACAGCAGCAGTACCCGTTGCTGCTCCTTCTCTGGATGAAGACACACCACCGGCAAAACGCCGGCCTGGTAGATCTTTAACAGCAACAGCAGCAGCAGCGTCAGAAGCAACAGCAGCAGCACCCGTTGCAGGGGGCTCTATGTTGGCCTCAAGAGATGACAGAGAAGAAGGGATGGGTGCTGGGCCCCAGAAGACTGGGCTGCATGAAGAGCCAGGTCCAGCAGACATTCACCCCTCCCCTCTGTGCACGGCTAACTCCGTGCCCACTCTGGGGGTGCTTTCCAGCAGTGAAGGAGTGGATGACAGGGAGGAAGGGGTGGAGTGTGGGCTGCAGGAAGATCAAAGCCCAGCTGAAGTGCCCCCCTCCCCCCTATGCACGGCTAACTCCGTGCCCACGCCGGGGGCGCTTTCCAGCGACGAAGGAATAGATGGCGGAGCCCTTGTATTACCACTAACCAAGGGAACGGGGGTAGGAGAAACAGT
This sequence comes from Chlamydomonas sp. ICE-L, assembly GCA_013435795.1. Lineage (NCBI taxonomy): Eukaryota > Viridiplantae > Chlorophyta > Chlorophyceae > Chlamydomonadales > Chlamydomonadaceae > Chlamydomonas > Chlamydomonas sp. ICE-L. Next base: position 10,707,705 of record JACBWV010000610.1, on the reverse strand, counting down.
TATTAGTTCTCTTGATCCGCCCAGCATTGGGATATCCAGCGGTGTGCACATGGATGCCAGTGGCCCCGCTTGCGCGCCCTTGGGTGGAAATGAAAGGACGGGTGAGGGGAGCCATGGGGCTGAGCTGCAGGAAAGACAAGGTCATTTAGCTGACATCCACGTCTCCCCCACGTGCCCGCCCGCCGCTCAGTCCATGGATGCCATTGGCCCCGCTTACGTGTCCCAAGAAAGAAAAGCAGAACAGTGTGCCGTGTTTCTTGATGCCATCCACACAGCCAGACGGCTAGACAGCCAGGCATCTATTCTCAAGACTGGGCCCTACAAGACCGGACTACATGGAAAGCAAGGTTCGTGTTCAAAGGAAACCCAAGGTCTAGGTTCAGGTCCAAAAGCAGTGCTCCCCTCCCCCTTGAGCAGTATCCTGGACCTGTCTAAAGATGCAGTTGACTTCTTTCTTCATTCTGCGGGGGAAAGCAGAGGCAAGGGCGCAGAGAGCCTGAGTAAAGTGTTGGGTGCAGAGCGCCTGGAGTCTGGGCTACAGGAAGGGCGAGGTCCAAAAGCAGTGTCACCCTCCCCCTTGAGCAAGATCATGCACCTGTTTAAGAAATCCGTTGACTCCTCTCTTCTTTCTGCGGCGGGGGGGCAAAAGGAAGGGTGTAGAGAGCCTGAGCAAAAGAATGAGTGCAAAGAGCCTGGAGCCTGGGCTACAAGAAGAGCGAGGTCAAAACGCAGCCCTCCTCTCCCTCTGAGCAAGCCCATCAACCAGTCTAAACATGCCGTTGGCTCCTCTCTTCATTCTGCGGGGAGGGGGCAAAGGAAAAGGTGCATAGAGCCTGTAGCCTGGGCTACACGAAGAGCGAGGTCCAAACGCAGCCCCCTCCCCCCCCTGAGCAAGATCATCGACCTGTCTGAAGATGCCGTTGACTCCTCTCTTCACTCTGCGGGGGTGAGCAAAGGGAAGGGGGCAAAGAGCATGGAGTCTGGTAGGTCTCCAAAAGGAACAGTAGCAGCAGCACCTGAAGCTGCTCTTCCTATGAATGAAGACACGCCACAGGCAAAACGTCGGTCTGGTAGATCTTTAATAGCAACAGCAGCGTCAGAAGCGAAAGCAGCAGCAGCAGCAGCACCTGAAGCTGCTCCTCCTATGAATGAAGACACGCCACATGCAAAACATCGGTCTGGTAGATCTTTGATAGCAACAGCAGCGTCCGAAGCAACAGCAGCAGCAGCAGCACCTGTTGCTGCTCCTCCACAGGATGAAGACACACCACAGGCAAAACGTTCGTCTGGTAGAACTTTGACAGCAACAGCGTCAGAAGCAACAGCAGCAACGGTAACAGCAACAACAGCAGCAACAACAGCAGCAGCAGCAGCAGCAGCAGGAGCAGCACCAGTTGCTGCTCTTCCTCTGGATGAAGACCCATCACTGGCAAAACGTCGGTCTGGTAGATCTTCAAAAGCGACAGAAGCAGCACCCGATGCAGGGGGCTCTATGTTGTCGGCGAAAGATGACAGGGAAGAAGGGATGGAGTCTGGGCTGCAGGAAGATCAAGGCCCAGCTGAAGTGCCCTCCTCCCCCTCGAGAACGGTCACCGCTGGGTCTAAGGATACCCTCGACTCCGGTTCTGATTCTCAGGACGAGGACGAAGCGATGAGTGTAGGGCCCCTGGAGGTACATGGAAGGAAGTGTCCAGCTGCCACCGCCTTCCTCAACACGCTCCAGCCGCCCCTCCCCCCATGCCCACAGCCCGTCTGCCCCGTCCGCCTTCAGGATCTTTTGTCTTTGTACAAGGGACTACATGCCACCTTCCTTAACACGCTGCCCCGCCCCCCGCCCCAACAGCCCATCATCCCCCTCCACCTCCGCCGCTACCCTACCGCTGCTCCTTCGCCCATGTACAGGGCATCCGATGCGGCCATAGCTGCCCTTGGCCCTACCCGAGAGGCCCTGCGTGTGGTCCATCCTTTTGTGGTCCCTCCTTTTATGGTCCCCCTTGTTGGGCCCCCCCCTGCCCCCTCCCATCTGCCCCCTCCAACTGGCCCCCTCCCACCTGCCCCTTCCCATCTGCCCCCTCCAACTGGCCCCCTCCCACCTGCCCCCTCCCATCCCTCCCATTTGTTCGAGGCTTCTGAAAGGCTCATGGATACCCTTAGCGCTTCTAGTGCCATTGGCGATTTCCTAGGTGGGGATGTGCCGGGCTTGGAGGATATGGCAGCGTATGACGGGCTGAAGGTTATCGAGAAGACCCAGATCTTCACTGACCTTATGGCCAAAAACGGCAGGCTGGAGGCTTGGTACATGCGTGTGGAGGAGGTGGTTGTCTGCGCGGCCCTCCTGGGCCTGAAGTAGCCAAACCTGTGCAATTTCCTAGCTTGAGATGTGCCCGGCTTGGAGGATATGGCAGCGTATGATGGGCTGAAGGTTATCGAGAAGACCCAGATCTTCACCGACCTTATTAATGCGGCAGGATGGAGGCTTGGTACAAGCGCGTGGAGGAGGTAGTTATCTACTAGGCCCTCCTTGGCCTCAAGTAGCCTGCGGCCCTACTCGCGAGGTCTTGGGTGTGGTCCCAACCCAACCCTCCCCTGCCCTCTCCCCTCTTCCCACCCCTGCCCCCTCCCTTCTCCTGCCCTCTCCCCTCTGCCAACTCAACCCTCCCCCCCCACCCCCTTCCCCTTCCCTCTGCCCACCCTTGTCCCCTCCCCTGCCCTCTCCCCTCTCCCCTCTGCCCACCCCTCTCCTCTCCTCCCCTCCTCTCCCCTCCTCTCCTCTCCTCTCCCCTCCTCTCCCCTCCCCTCCCCTCCCCTCCTCTCCCCTCCCCTCCCCTCCCTTCCCCTGCCCTCCCCTCCCTTCCCCTGCCCCCTCCCCTCCCTTGCCCCCTCCCCTGCCCTCTCCCCTCCCCTCCCCTCCCCTCCCCTCTGCCCCCTGCCCTGCCCTCTGCCCCCTCCCTTGCCCTCTCCCCTCTGCCCACCCCACCCCTGCCCACTCCTCTCTGTATTTATGTATACAAGATCATATGATGCAATTTGTATGATATCATATGACATCATATGATATCATACTCGCCTTTGATCGAAATCAAATAATATGCAGCTCCCTAGCTATGCGTAGCCCCCAAAATAAACAGTGCCTGGCACCCCTCAATCAAGCACCACTCACTGTTTTTCTTTTCGGCTGCGATCAGCAGCTTCTAGGCAGCTCCCCTGGCTTGTGAATCAGCCAAAGCTAGAGCAACCTAGTGCACCTTGAAGCTGAAGTAATCAGCTTTCAAGCGCTGCTGAATTTTCGAGGCTTAGCCCAGTGGCTGGCTTAGGAAGCTGCCTAGAAGCTGCTGCTAGTAGCCGAAAAGAAAAATAGTGGCACCACTTCAGCTGATTCCTAATACTTCCTTTCACCTCGCACCCTAGTAAACTAGAAGATGGCAAGCATCTGCTCCTAAGCAGGCCCCCCATCGACCGCCACCCCTGAACCCCATGGGCCGGGAATACCCTCCCATGATGCGCGGCGGGATGCCGATGATGGCCATGTGCCGAGGCTGCTGGCACAGAACTTTCACCTTTCATCCTGGTGAACTGGAAGATGGCAAGATACGGGGAATCAAACCCCCAGGACAGCTAATTTCCTATGAAAGGCTGGTATTGACCACTGCGCCCAGCTCATTCGTGCGTACAGATGTGTGCAGACCAAAAATAATGCATTTGACTTGTCCTATGAGAGGCTGGTATTGATCACCGCGCCCAGCTCATTCGTTCGGATATAGGAATCTGCACCTGCACCTTCAACTGCAACTGCACATGCAACTGCACATGCACATGCAACTGCACATGCAACTGCACATGCACCTTCCCTATCTCATGCAGCTATGGAAGGTGTGGTACATCCAACTGCACCTCCAACTGAAGCTGATCCAGCCAAGGAAGCACCTCATTCGTACGCATAGATATGTGAAGCCCCAAAAAGAAGCAGTGAATGTATGTTCCAATCCAGGGGTAGCCAGATAGGCTAAAGGGACACTCCTAGAAAGAACGAAGAAGCTGCCGGGTCGAATTCCCACGGGTACGATTTAGTGTTAGCGGTCGCTGTCAACCGCCATGGTAGCTTTGTCCAGGTAAAGTAGCAGCCCGTTACCTACCGCCGTAAGACGGGGCTCCCTTAATATCACGCCCCACCAGGCGTAATCATTACCTAAATAGACTTGCCCACCTTGGAACAACCAAGATCAACTCTAGATTACCAGGGGGCATAAAGCAACCTCGTGCACCTAGAAGCTGGCCTACTCGGCTTTCCAACACTTAGTTCATCTTGAGGACACTAATCCTTTTTGGGGCTACATGCAGCAGCTTCTAGACAGCTTCCTTTCCCCGTCCTCGGGCCAAGCCTTAAGCTAGCTAATGCGTCTGAAAGCTGACATGACAGGCATTCCAATGCAGCTTAAAGCTTTGGGCTAGACCCAGTCGCTGGCTAATGGAGCTGGCTGGAAGCTGCCATGGGTAGCCCAAAAAGAGACAGTAATTAAGGATTAACCTGGAGGCTGCTGTAGGGAGCAGCCTAGAAGTGAACTTATTTGTTTTACAGGGTGGGACCAGGAAAGGTCACAAAAATGCAAAACCACGCTCTACGCCGAGTCCTGCAGAATGCTAGCCCTTTCTGTCTTACCATGGCTGATGGAACTGGATAAGTAGGTTCCTAGCTGGCTGCTGGCACTGGGTAATTAGGTTCCTAGCTGGCTACTGGCACTGGATAAGTAGGTTCATAGCTGGCTGCTGGCACTGGGTAATTAGGTTCCTAGCTGGCTGCTGGCACTAGATAAGTAGGTTCCTAGCTGGCTGCTGGCACTGGATAAGTAGGTTCCTAGCTGGCTGCTGGCACTGGATAAGTAGGTTCCTTGCTGGCTGCTGGCACTGGATAAGTAGGTTCCTAGCTGGCTGCTCGCACTATATCAGTAGGTTCCTAGCTCGCTGCTCGCACTGGATAATTAGGTTCCTTGCTGGCTGCTGGCACTCACAGCGGCTGCTGGCACTGTATAAGTAGGTTCCTAGCTGGCTGCTCACACTTACCGCGGCTGCTGGCACTGGATAAGTAGGTTCCTAGCTGGCTGCTCACACTTGCCGCGGCTGCTGGCACTGGGTAAGCAGGTTCCTAGCTGGCTGCCCGCACTGGATAATTAGGTTTCTAGCTGGCTGCTCACACTTACAGCGGCTGCTGGCACAGGATAAGTAGGTTCCTAGCTGGCTGATGGCACTTACCGCGGCTGATGGCACAGGATAAGTAGGTTCCTAGCTGGCTGATGGCACTTACCGCGGCTGATGGCACAGGATAATTAGGTTCCTAGCTGGCTGCTTGCACTGGATAATTAGGTTCCTAGCTGGCTGCTGGCACTGAATAAATATGTTCCAAGCTGGCTGCTCGCGCTGGATAATTAGGTTCCTAGCTGGCTGCTGGCACTTACAGCGGCTGCTGGCACTGGATAAGGAGGTTCCTAGCTGGCTGCTCGCGCTGGATAATTAGGTTCCTAGCTGGCTGCTGGCACTTACAGCGGCTGCTGGCACTGTATAAGTAGGTTCCTAGCTGGCTGCTCGCACTTACAGCGGCTGATGGCACAAGATAAGTAGGTTCCCAGCTGGCTGATGGCACTTACCGCGGCTGATGGCACAGGATAAGTAGGTTCCTAGCTGGCTGATGGCACTTACTGCGGCTGATGGTGCAGGATAATTAGCTTCCTAGCTGGCTGCTTGCGCTGGATAATTAGGTTCCTAGCTGGCTGCTGGTACTTACCGCGGCTGATGGCACAGGATAATTAGGTTCCTAGCTGGCTGCTCGCGCTGGATAATTAGGTTCCTAGCTGGCTGCTGGCACTTACAGCGGCTGCTGGCACTGAATAAGTAGGTTCCTAGCTGGCTGCACGCGCTGGATAAGTAGGTTCCTAGCTGGCTGCTGGCACTTACAGCGACTGCTGGCACTGGATAAGGAGGTTCCTAGCTGGCTGCTCGCACTGGATAATTAGGTTCCTAGCTGGCTGCTGGCACTAACAGCGGCTGTTGGCACTGGATAAGTAGGTTCCTAGCTGGCTGCTGGCACTTACAGCGGCTGCTGGCACTGGATAAGCAGGTTCCTAGCTGGCTGCTGGCACTGGATAAGTAGGTTCCTAGCTGGCTGCTGGCACTGGATAAGTAGGTTCCTAGCTGGCTGCTGGCACTTACAGCGGCTGCTGGTACTGGATAAGTAGGTTCCTAGCTGGCTGCTGGCACTTACAGCGGCTGCTGGCACTGAGTAAGTAGGTTTCTAGACGGGGGGGGGGGGGGGGGGGGGGGCTTTGTGCCTAGTGCTTTTCTAACTTCGACCAGTTTTTTTAGCGTGAGGTACACCAGTGACAGAGACTCTCAGAGCTGTCTCGGCTCACTAAAAAATGTAGAAATTGGGCAGTAAGGAAGGGCAGCTCAATTGGTTGGAGCGTCTGTTTTCAAAACCTAAGTTTCCAGGTTCAAGTTCTGTTCTTTCGATGATGAGCAGGTTCGGCACCTTCACAATGGGGGCACCCCTAAAACTCAGAAGTAACTAGAATTAGTCGGGACTTTGTCAATACTCAATGATAAAGGTAACGATAACGCCTGGTGGGGCGTGGTATTAAGGGACCCCATCGTACCAAGTAGAGAGGTCTTCTACCTCAACTGGACAAGCTACCGGTTGACAACGGCCTGCAACGCTTGGAGCGACTGTAGGAGGAATTATACTCAATGATCTATTTGATATCTGGTGACACCTAGCCCTGTGGGACTGAAGACAAAGTAACAAAATGAGCCAAAAGACAATGCCAAGAACACTATGTCTCTTAGGATTTCTTGTCAGCTACCAGCACCAGCTTCAAGGCAACTTCCCTGGCTCGCTACCCAGCCAAACATATGGCAATCAAGTGCATCTGAAAATTGACTAGATCATCTTTCCAATGCTGATGAAATAGCTTATAGATGTTCATATATAGAAATTAGCATGCCGGCTGGCTCAGGGAGCTGCCTGGAAGCTGCTGCTCGTAGCTTAACAAGAAAAGCTATGCATAAAAAGAAAGATTACAAGTGGCACTTGCCCTAGCAGTGGAAACACCACCGCCATACAGTCGGACTCGAGAAATCACCCACTGTCTTTCTGCAGTGGGACTCGAACTCTCGGCGCCGTGACTTGAACACCGGGGTCTGGACCATACTGCCCTCCAGACTGGGCATGGTGTTTCAGTCTACTCTGGGCTGCTCGCCGTCTTACAATGAACCTTCAAATTTGAATTTGAATTGTTACATGGTATATCAGCCAACTTTGGGCTGCTCACCGTCTTACAGTGCACCTTCAAATTTGAATTGTTACTTGGTTATTCAGCCAACTCTGGGCTGCTCACCGTTTAACAATGCACCTTCAAATTTGAATTTGAATTGTAACATGGCATAATAGCCAACCCTGGGCTGCTCACTGTCTTACAGTGCACCTTCAAATTTGAATTTGAATTGTTACTCGACTATTCAGCCAACTCTTTGCTGAGTTCAGGATGTAGTCACACGAGTGTAGACAGTGGATGTAGGGTGGTGGACTGGTGGAGATGACTATGTTTATGATCTATGTATCGTAAGGCTATTATAACGTGTTTCATCCATGATTGTACTGTTTTCAGTTCAGAAAGTGGGTTACCTGGCAGCTGCACGGGTTCAGGCCTTCTCCATAAGGGCCATTATAACGTGTTTCATCCATGCTTGTTTTGTATAGCTGAACCCGAGCCGAACTGCACTTTTTGTCTGAAAGGATAGGTAGAAGACTCCCCATGAACAGAGCTTGTTTTCAGTTCAGAAAGTGGGTTACCTGGCAGCTTCACGGTTTCAGGCCTTCTCCATAAGGGCCATAAAAACGTGTTTCATCCATGGTTGTATTGTATACCTGAACTGCACTTTTGTCTGATAGGACAAGCCGAATACTCCCTATGAAAAGAGCTTTTTACCGTTCAGAAAGTGGGTTACCTGATAGCTTCACGGGCTAAGGCCTCCTCCAGTGGCAGAGTCCTTATAGCTGTAGTAGGGCCGCCCCGGGGTGTTAGGGGGGCAGTGCCCCATGTATGTATGTTATAGTCCAGGGGTAGGCCAAATATGCTAACGGGACTTGCCCAACCGTATAAAAAGGGCTTAAAAATAAAAAGCACTAATGAACTGAACCCCAAACGATCGTTCAACCGACGGGGGGGTTGAGTTCGTGCTACAGTGATAATTTAAGTCTACAATATAGCCCCATGAGAGCTGGGGGTTTCGGGGGTCTTGGGGAACATTCCCACAGAACAGAAGTCTACATTTTCGCGATGGTAAGGGATTATGATGACTATTTTCTGTTGTTGCGAAGGTTGGAGCCACGTACAAGTGTAAAGTTCGATTGTTCCTGTTGGCAATTTTTTTCTGGCTCATGCGGAAAGAGAACTCCTACATATGTTGCCAGTTACACTAGCTGGCTTCGATTAGCACTGAGTTTGCTAGCCATGAATAGCGCTAGTCGTGCTAGCATTGAAAAGCACTGAGTGGGTGGGCTGTGATTATCATTAAGTGTGCTAGCCATGAAGAGCATTTAATGTAGGGGTGGGCCGACATATAAACGTATATTATACGTTTATACAAGGGGGGGGGGGGGGGGGGGGGGGGGGGGGCAACTTCAAACCAAAATGACCCCATCATCAAACCTTGTAGATATCATTGAGAGGATGAAGAATCCGGTCTTATTTCTTAATTTGGCCCAGTTAGAAAAATCTGGTCCTCTCCAAGTTTCGGGGCCGCCGCGAGGGGGGGGGGGGGGGGGGGGGGGGGGGGGGGGGGGTAAGAAACAAATCTGAAATTTTCAAAAAAATTGGTACTTTTCAGCGCTTTTCAGCACTTTTTTTACGCCCTCAGAATGACATGGGAGTGGAACTAGGGTGTCCCCCTACTAAATACCAGTCCATTTATGCTATTGGGGTTGGGATCCATCCCATATTATGCCCAGGGCAGAGGGGGGGGGGGGGGGGGGGGGGGTCTAGGGCCTCTCTCTCTCCTCCTCTCCTCGCTCTCTCGCTCTCTCGCTCTCTCTCTCTCGCTCTCTTCGCTTCTCGCTCTCCTCTCTTCTCTCTCTCTCTCCTCTCGCTCGCTCGCTCTCGCTCTCTCTGCTCTCCTCTGCGCTCTCCCTCTCCATCTCTCTCTCTCTCTCTCCTCTCTCCTCCTCTCTCTCTCTCTCTCTCTCTCTCGCGCCCATCTCCTCTCCTTCGCTCTCTCTCCTCTACTCTCCCCCTCCCCGGGCCCTCTCCCCTCCTCCTCTCTCTCTTCCTCTCCTCTCGCCCCCCCTATCTCCTTCTCCTCCTCCTCTCCTCCCTCCCTCTCCCTCTCCCTCTCTCCTCCCCTCTCCTCGCTCACTCCCTCCTCGCTCTCCCCCGTCTCCCTCTTCTACTCTTCCTCCTCTCCCTCCTCCTCTCTCCTCCCCTCCTCTCCTCTCCTCCTCTCCTCTCTTCCTCTCCTCCCCCTCTCTCTCTCTCTCTCCCTCTCCTCCTTCCTCCCTCTCTCGTCCCCTCCTCCCCCCTCCCTCTTCTCCCTCTCTCTCCCTTCCCCCTCTCTCTCTCTCCTCTCGTCTCCCTCTCCCCCATCCGCTCTCTCGCTCCTCTCTCTCCTCTCTCCTCCACACTCATCCCTCTCGGTCCGTCCTCCTTCGCTCAGCTCTCCTCTTACTCCATCCCCTCTCTCTCTCTCTCCTCCTCTCTCCTCCTCTCCTCGTCCATCTCTCCTCTCCTCGTCTCTCTCGCTCTCTCCTTCGCTCTCCTCCCGTCTCTCTCTCTTTCCCTCCCCTCTCTCTCTCTCTTCTCTCTCTCTCATCTCCCCCTCTCTCTCTCTCTCTCTCATCTCTCCTCTCTCCTCTCCTCTCTCCTCTCCTCTCGCGTTTTTTTCGTTTCTGCGGTCTTGTGCTATTGATGTTATTCTTTTTACGAGGTGGCCTACGGTGATATAGCGCCTCCGGCTTACGCTATGGGTCCCTTACTGTCACGTCCTGTGAGTAACGGTTTTACCACGGGATTGTAACAATTTCAATTTCAATTTCAATTTGATGTATTCGAGGACCCACCAAGCCAAGGGCACTAACCTGCGGGACAAGTGCGGGTAAGCAATTGTTTGCGGAAACAACGGAAACTTAGAGCACCATCAGAAAACCCTAAACCTTAAACCCTATTCCCTCAAACCTTACCCCCCCCCCCCCCCCCCCCCCCCAAGGCCCCCCCCCAAGGCCCCACCCCCAAACAATGTAAACATTGTGATGATGATTTTCTATGCTCAAAAACATTCCCAATGGTCCGAGACAACCTCAACGGATAGGCCTTTGAAAACCCTGGAAATGAGCATAATTAGACACCATATCACTAAGGATGGTGGTGAGATAGTGGCTTGACAGTGGGTTGGAGCCGGGGGGGGGGGGGGGGGGGGGGAGGGTCTGCAGAAGGGTGCCTCAGCACTTTATTCCCCCCCCCCCCCCCCCCCCTCCTGGTTTTTATAGTATAAATACACCGTTTCCCCCTTCGAATCGACCTTATATACGTCAGCACACATTCCCCGTTCAATCTACACTACTAAAGTTTCGTTGTCCGTCCGTCCGATTTATACCGAATATCCTGACAGGTCACTTTTTCCGAAGCACATTTCGTTAGGCGCTACTTCTCCTCCGCATAAGCGGAGGACTGGATCGGGATGCGAACGACGCTAGGCTTGGAAGGATATCAATTCGCGCATTTCTGATTTGAGATGTCACTCAAACCAGATTTGCCGAATCCCTAACCCCCCTCTCCTCCCCAATGATTCAATAACAACTGCCGGCGACCCAAGATCACGATTAGGGCAAGAGCATGGGAAGTCCAGCGCAGATTGCCCGAAGGAGGGAGGTAGGGGAATGCGAAGCCCCCAAACGCCAGTGCGTGGGAACCCTGTCCACAAAACCTCAACCACCAACTCTGCGAACGTGACAGCTCACCCCAAAAAAAAATTTAAAATATCCTAACCTCAATGGAAACCTGGGACAACAAATCCTACAGGGCAGCCCCCTTCCGGGCAGGAGAGCAAAAGCTCCAAGAAATCTACCTCGGACTCATTCTGAACCACGTTCTTGCTACACCTACAAATCATCCACCCTACTCAATCAAAAAAATTATCCGGCACACACCACAACGACAGCACGAAAATCCTCCTACCACGAACTCTGCCATTCACCTTGTCATTGCCCTTCTTCTCGTCAACTGCCTGAATTTAGCCGCCGCTTCAACAGCCTATCTCCGCACTCCTTTATCTTTCTTCGCACCTAACACCTACCCAGCCACCAGCATGTATTCAATGGGAGCTCAACAAAACAGGGTGCAACAAGGTAAGATCGATAGGAAATCGAACCGCCGCGAGAAACAAGCTGCTCAATCCCGCCTCGCTTCCCCACCTTCCCACCACACCGCTGCATACCTCGTTCCCCTGACTACCACACCGCACTACCTTACAAACTGCAAACATCTCAACAATACACCCATTGGCCATCTTCGAAACCCCATACTCCCTAAGCCTCCCACAGCTACTAATACCGCCCCTCGCGGCGTGGGTGCAAGTCCCCGATACTTTTTTGCCACTCGTGGCATTGTCGGTTCTGACGATTTATACAGCCCCCATGCGTGGGTTGCAAGTCCCGATGTGCCCCTCGTGGCATCATCGTCTCGACGATTAAAACAGGCTCCATGGCGTGGGGCAAGTCCCGATGTGCCCCTCACGGCATTGTCATCCCGACAAAATTAACAACAACGAATGCAGCATTATGCACCAACAACTTTACAATCAACCTTGGAGACAACTGGGTCTTAAACTCTTTCTCCACTTATGCAAAAACTAACGCGAAAAACTCGTACTCCTGCACCCTGATCGCCTATTCCCTTATATCAGTTCTAAGGTGAAGAGAAAGAGAATCTACAACAGCGAAGGGAAGGCGATGCCCACTCCTTCCCTTACAGCCTACATACATCCGCAAAGCAAGGGACATCCAGTTGATATCTGAGAGACTCAAGTCCAACCTTCACCTTCCGTCTCACCTTGGAGAGTCAACATGCCAGCATCTGAATTCCTCTTCGCTGACACGCTCTCCAAATTACAAACTCCTCACGGTGAACAACACCACCGAAACAATGAGGAGTGTTACGAGTAACCTCATGGCATTTATGGACGCGACCCTAGGCACCTTTTGCTGAGGGTCCCTTCTACGCCACAAATCTCTGACCCCTTCCTGTCGGCGCACACCCGTGCATGGACCAGCTTGCGGTGGTCCGGACCATACGCGAATCATCGCGAACAGAACCCAGGACGTCTTTCAAAAAGTGGAGTATCGGTGGGACCCAAGTTATAAAACACCTCATGCCTGGAAAGCCACCAGTTGGTCATCACGCTGTTTGATAACAACGACATGCGTTCCTGGCTGGCCTGGCTATTATAGAAGGACTTTAACAAACTTTGCAGTCATCTTCCACAGCCAACAAGCTGCGAGCCAAGGGGGTTCCCAGGGTCACAACCTCGGGTAACCCCCCAACCAACACATCCTGAACTGCAAAACGCACTTCAGCAATTGTGGAGGGACTCTCTCCTCACCTACCTACCCCTCAATCCTTCAGCAAGATCAATGGGCACAGGCCGGCATGTGCTATCTCCAGGCGGGCTGGACCAAAAACCATCCTGTCTACACACTCGGGCCCCCCCCCCCCCCCCACAGAGTCCTACAGGGAAACCTGTTTCAGCTAACCCTATCGGCAGCAGCCCACACAAACCCAGCCGCGAGATCCAGTGACAGGACGGGTGGATACGCTAAACTAACCTTTGAGGGAGATCCCCTACGTTTCCCAATCCCGCAGCAGGAGGCAGAGACCCACTATTTTTTGACTGAACCTGAGACCAGTCAGATGGCTCTTAAAAGGCCCCACCCGAGCGATCATGAGCCCACACTGGACCACTCCACCATACTCCACACCCCTTTCCCTGAAGAAACTAATTCCCTTCACCGTTGCCACTCCGGTCTGGCGACCCAACCCACACGGCCCCCGGTCTAACATAACTCCCATCACACCAAACATGACCCCCCCCCCCCCCCCCCCCCCCCCCCCCCCCCCCCCCCCCAGCCCCCTGCCAGTCACCAAGCCCTGAGAAGCAGGTCATGGTTTCCCAAGGCCCCGACGAAACCCTCCTGCCGCTACGGCCCCCAGGCAGACGTTTGAGGTAATGTTGATGACCAGTGTCCGGCCCTCAGGCCCTACCACTCAATTCAAAGGGGATACTTTAAAGAATGGGAAGACCGCCACGGCAGGCCCAGGGTCACTGAAGCACGCTTGCACTTTGCAACTCAAGAGGATAGGAACACTTTGAATCCTTGCTCCCCCTCTCTCACTCATATCCCACAACATGCAATTTTCGATATTTCACCCACTCCAAGATTTCCTCCAGATATCTGCCCAACCCCCCCTTCCTCCTCCCTGGTATTCTGACACGAATGAGGCCCAACCTGGTCAGCCTACAAGCTCACATGGAGGGACTTCCAATGAAGAGGTGCCAACCGCCAGCCACCTGGCAAGGGCAACGGTTGACCTCATGAACGGAAGCATGCTGTGACTCCTCTGGTTGACAGCCTCGACAACTCTCCTCTCCTATGGAAGCTGAACCAGGACCAGGCTACTGCCCCACTCAGCTAGCACTTTGTACCACCAGGGAGCTAACCCGCCCTGGAGCGACTGCTTCGAAACATCTTTATGTAGCGTCGTATAATCGCCGCCCTCTCACACGTATCGGTCCGGATCCAGCCCTCCATATACGGTCCGCAGACTCTGCATGTCCTCACAGGCATCACCCCCCCCCCCCCCCCCTCTAACGATGCTGATTACCGGCACCACAGTCAAAGCAACGGCATCCAGTTTACTTCCGTCTGGCTTCAGGCCTCTGACCTGGACCCTACCAAGAAGGACAACATCCCAGGACTGTAGCCCTGGCAGGGCTTACCTCATACAAGGGAGATCGGCCACGACAGCACTGCAACGCCGCTGTCCCCCCCCCCCTTGACCTACCCATTTTTGGGCTGACATGGCGGTAGGGAAGGAGATTCAGAGCCGCATCAACATCGCCTCCCTACCTGCGCGCAGAAAACGTGACTAGTTCTTCCATGCCATCGGCCTCTGGCCAAAGCAAAGCCCTATGCGCCGCCCACCTGCCTTGACCCCATGGCCCACGACTCACGTTTTGAGCTTGACCTTGCTTCACCCAGGGATGGAACTTGCTCCTACCAGGACGGACCTACCACCTGGAGGAAACTGCTCCAGACTATCCCCCCTCCAGGGTAAACCACTCTTATAACAATTTCTCCCCCTGCGAGTTCCGTTTTGACAGCAGCCCAGCTTACATCACTATACTTTTAATTCCACAGGCAGCGCCCTGCCCCAGCAGCTGGACCGAGCAGCCCAGGAGACAGTCAGCTCCCACCAACAGTGGAAGGAGGGATGACACGAAAGACTGTTCTGGACAGAAGCCATAGGGATTTTATGTGCACATATATTGATCCCTGCTTCTTAGTCATAAGAATTCTATAGCACTTTTGATTGTCCCCCTCCTTATGGATAAGTGCTGGCTGGATCAAATAGGGTGCCCGCTCACAAAGATATGACTCAGTACAGAGTACACACACTATGATAAGTCAACGTGAAACAGCTTCCTACTTCTGGAAACCCTTGCAAAGAGAATTTAGCTGTGACAACCTAATAGGAAATCCGTACCAGGACGTTAGAACCTTGACTCATCCTACCTGGGATACAGTCATAGGGAGGTGAACCTACTTCCAGACTTCGTCCAATCCTGTAACAGTCTAGCTATTGGGAACCCACAATAGACTGTCACTGTCAAGTTCATTCTATGAACGCCTTCCTCGGATACAAGGCCCTGGACTACAAAGGGGTTCCGACAGTTCTTCCATAAAACCTCAACACAACGTCACTAACTACATCAAAGAGTGGGATCTAGAACGTTGCTATTTCAACAAACTTTACCGGTAACTCACAAATCCCCCTTTATCAAATCACCACCCTTCTACCTGGCTACAACAGGAAAGGGAATCTTGACTTAGGCTCTCTCACTGCCAGAGGAACCCCACTCACAAACATATACCCTGGCCATCCATCCTCCCCCTACAAACAACTGACGAACACACTGCATACACCACTACTCTGCAGGAGTTATGCCTGGCACCAGCCTAAACAGCAAAAATTTATCTCGGCTTCTCCAGGCACAAGGTTCCCCCCCCCAAGCCGTCCTATCCTCCAACTACACTGTGGTTATGGACACGCTACAACCATTAAGAAATACCAGCGGTAAGTGCCGTCCGGGACAGAACTCTGGGACCCACACACACGGCCCTAGTCTTCACACTCCAAGATGGATAACCAACATCCAAGGGCACATCTACACTCTTACAAAGCATCAACCCTCCTCCTTTCAACAACCTTTTCCACCCACCAGAAATTAACCACCACACCAGGCCCACCCTACTAGGAGACTGTTGACATGATCTCCCTAGGAACACTAAAAAAGTCCCTGAATTCACAAAAGTAGGGACCACATAATCCAAATGACAGCCCTGCAGGAAATCACAGATCAAACTACCAGATCAGGAACTCCTCATCTACCTCTCTTGATCTCATAGACTAACCCTAGAACACCCCATACACACCCCCTCCCCTTCCCCCCCCCCCCCCCCCCCCCCCCCCCCCCCCCCCCCCCTGATCAACGACAGATATAACCTAGATTCCCCCTCTTCTCTTTAAATAAAAAAAGCCACCCACCGAAACTATTTACTAGTCTCTGCGATGAGCGAACCTCCAGATCAAACACAAAACCCCAACCCCCCAATCTCACAAAGAAAATAACCCCATTATACAAACGCTCCACACCGCTACACCACAGATGCACCAAACACACTCTCCCTTCACCTAGCAAAGTTGTCCCTTCCTGACTTCACTAGTTTCGCCAATTGACACCCGAATTTGGGGGCAGAACCCTTCATCATCCAGACCCTGCTCCTTCCGATCACCACCAAACCCCTTCCACGAAAAGAATTAGTCCCATTACTATATCTTCTATTCCCCCCCCCACCTGCTTCAACAACAGCAAAACTGCAAAAATCTATTCACTTAACTTAAATTTTTTGTCACATCCAAATGCCCAGAGCATGTTCCGCATAATGGGAAAACACAGTCTGACATATTTCGCACTCACATGAGCCAGGACATTGCTATTCTCACAGAAAACACAAACACCCCGCCCCCTCACAGACCAACCAAATACAGCATTAATTTAAATGACTGCAATTAGCAAGAAGTATCCCCTCCGCACTCAACCCACTTTCATCACAGCAGCAAACACCACCGCCACGACCACCCCACCTCCGTCCCTCCCACCTCAATTCGACCACAACATTGTTTTCCCCCCCTTTTTTTTGAAACGATCCAGTCGGCACGTCATCACACCCTATCAACACAACGCCTCTACTGGCACCACACACATTCACCCAAATCGAACCACCCAATCACACCTGCACATAGCTGCCCGCCCTAATCTGCCCCCTCCCACTCAGTCAAACTATTAAAACAACACACTAACTCTCCCCCCCCCCTTCCCACCAATCAGGTCCCCGTCCACTACATTCGACACTGCCAACTGATATGTGGTTTATCATGCCAAAAGAGCCCACCCGACATCTCCTAATGAAACAATCCACTACATCACACGCAACTCCCAGAACCCCTCTCCCACTTAGATTGCAGGGGGAGAATTGAAGGCAGCTTACTACCTTATTGACGTAGTAACGCAAACACAGTCCATCCACTGGGAGGACCAGCCTCACTACCGGCATCTTAATAAATATTCAATTCACATCCAACCATCTCCACGTCCCCATACTTATTCAGACAACACCTCCTACAGCAGCATGATAGATGACATCATTCTCATCAACCCTCCACCTGCAACCATGGTGACAGAAACCACACACCAAATGGGAGACACACTTGACCACTTGACCCTGGAACAACAAATTACCTCCTCCCTCTTTCCACCTCCCAACCTGGACATACCACCTCACAATCCAACACCCCAACTGCAACTCCCTCTCAAGCAACTGGACATGGTCAAAGCCAAAGAGGCAATCTCAAATAAATTTCTCCATCAATTTCAACACAGCCACATCAACATAAATAAAGCCTGGACTATAGCATAAACTTTACTGGGAGAAGATAAAACATCTGCACACATCCAATCTATTAGACAAGAACTCACAGCCACCATGCCAGAAAATCTTAACAGCATGGCAGATCATCTCATGATCACTTTACACCAAGCTCTTTCCATCATGACTGACATCTGCCCCATTAAGTCTAGCACACCAGGCAATTTTTTGCCCAGACAAACTGCTAAAACTTACAGACGTCTTAACTACCATATTAAACACATTAAAGCACTTCGAACAGCCTCCACCCACCTTGACCAACAACAATACATGGAGCTCAGAAGCACACCTCATACGGCAGGTACATACTCATCTACCACTAAAATCAAAATACAACAACACCTACAAAACCTACTCCTCCCTGACTACTGCCTCTCTCTAACTGCTGATATTCAACAAAGTATTACAGAACTACGTCACATGCAGGCTGCACTCAAAGAGGAGAGAGCAACTGCTTCCATCAAGAAATTCAGACGCCGCCTTAGCACACAGGCACGACAAACTCACAGGTATATTTTCTCTCCTGAAAACTACACACACACACCCACTGCCCTTCTGGACGCATCCTCGAACACACTTAGCACCAGTACCCAGGGTCTCCTGGAAGTTTTGACCAAACACATGGGTAAACTTATGTCACCTCCCACACCACCCATCTTAGATGATTATACCCGACATGCCACTCCCCCTCCATGGGAAACACACACAGACAAATACCACCTTGAAACTCCAGCCAACTCCATACAAACCACTGCCTCCCCTTACACCTATCTCTCCTCCTCAACCACCTATGATGACTGCATCAGGAAACTCTCCACTAACAAAGCCACAGGCCCAGATGGCATACCTAATGAACTACTTATGTGCCTCCCTCAGGAAATGCACCTCACCATACACAAACTCATGCAGCTAGTATGGATCCTGGGAGAAACACCAGACTGCTGGAAAATCTCCCACACAGTCATGCTCTACAAAAAATCAGATCCTTGCTTACCCCAAAATTACAGGCCAATAGGCCTTAACAATGCTGTAGCCAAACTCTGGACCTCTCTTGTTACCAACACTATTACTACCTCCTCTGAAACCAATCACATCCTCAGTGCCTGCCAAGAGGGTTTCAGAAAAGACAAAAGTACCTATAGACAACTCTTGACCCTACTCCACAACATTGAGGATGCTGCCCTCTTCCACCAGGACCTTTATGCTGCCTACTTTGACTTTAGCTCTGCTTTCAACATGATTGATCACCAAAAACTTCTCTGCATTATGCACAGCTTGGGTTATACCCATGATACTATAGATACAATTAAAGGAATTTACACAAACTCTACTACACATATCCTCCTTAACAATACATCTGGCTCCCCTATCCCCATCACTAGGGGCACTATCCAGGGGGGACACTCTCTCCCCCTTACTCTTCATTATTTTTCTAGAACCCCTACACAGATGGCTCCGTTCTGGAGGACGAGGATACAGAGCAGCATCCCTACCCTCCACAACAGCAGATGAAAACCACACTAGCAGCTTGGGGTATGCTGATGACACTGCCGTCCTAACCGGCAGCTCAGAGGACCTTCGCATCCAATGTGGTAAAGTTCAAACTTTTAGTATCTGGTCGGGCGTTCCTCTTAACGCCACTAAATGTGTGGTTAGTGGCATACTCCACAAATCACACCCCTCACAACCCACTCACAACAACACTCTCAAACAAAGGCTAGAAAAAATTCCTCTAGGTAATTCCTATGCTACCTACCAGCCGCCAGACCAAGCCTATAAATACCTGGGGGTTCACATCTCACTCACCTTAAATTGGAAAACTCAACTTCACTCTTCTATTGAAACCATCCACAACAAAGGCTTGAGTATCCTCACTAAAGCTAAAAATAGGGCAACCCCCACCCAATGTCTACGAATAATCTCACAATGTGTCAGAGCAGCTATTAAATACCCCATGATAGTAGCTCCCTTCTCACTAACCGACATTCATGTCATTGACAGAGCAGTATTAAAAACAGTTAAACTCTGCTGCTCCCTTCCTAGATCCTTTCCGACAAGAGCACTCCACCTCCCTAAAACAGAGGCAGGACTAGGGGTGCCTTCTCTACTCACTGAATGTACTCAGATTACTGCAACAGCCCTCACCCAGTCCGTGAACGACCAAGGTCACCTGGGAATTCTCACCAGGGCTCTTCTTGACAAATCAACCTCCACCATGACCACTCTAGATCCTCTCTCTCTCTCCAGCAAGCAACTTAAATATTTGTCCCTAGCCCGCCAGCTGGAAATTATTAAAAAATCTGACATAATACTTTCTTGGAATGACACAGAAATCCTTGACAAACTTAACATACACTCTCTCCCTCTTCCACCACAGGCAATCCCTGTCTCACTAATGACTCCTTTTCACGACCTGGACATCTACTCATACCACGACCTGGTCACCCCCATGGGAACTCATCTTATCAGCACTACAGACCTCTCTCTTATTACTTCACACAAAATTACTAAACACCACAAACGATCCCTGAACCGCCTAACCGCACACCTCTCCTCCTTCCAAACCGTCACTCCTCCAACTCACTCTGACCCACTCCCCCTCTCCCACAGGCAACTTGCGCCTGGCTACGCAATTTCGCAGAACACGACAGACAACGTTAAATTTCCTGCTCCTATCGAATCCTCCACCCCACTTTACCCAGCGCTACCAACCTCACGCCTCCGTTACTGATGCAGACTACGAGGCGGACCCCACTGGGGACCTGGAAGGAAACCAATGGTGGGCGTGGCCCACGCAGATCGCAGGCAGTCACGCGCACCAAGCATGGGGCTGCCCCAACAGTGACGCCACCTGGTCAGCGCGCCACTACTTGTGCAAATCCTGGATCCGACACTCCTCCTCCTCCAAATTCTACCGCGCATATAAAATAACCTCCACCTCGCACCCTGACAGGATCCGCGAGGCCATGACATTCCCAGCCAGCAGCGCACCTGCACCACCGGCGCGCCTGCTTCACCTTACTTACGGATCTCAGTACAGAGCCCTGCACATTACGAGCTGGCGGGGCAGGCGCTCTTACAACGACGAAAAACTTGCCACCACCACCGTTGTCCACGTCCAATGGGCCCCAACCATCATGCACAACGACCATATCAACTCCTACACACGCATGGGATACAGCATCCACCATTGCACACCTCTCACCCCCACTACCTCCACCATACACTGGAAGCCTCAATCTCACCATGCGGCTCACCTTGTTGAACTGGTAGGACAACCAACATATGACCAATTAACCCACACCTTTAAAACCACTCCTCCGATAACCACACACCTCAATCCCAGGAAGGACACCCACCTCACTAACCTCCAGCAACAGGGCCAATGGGCCACCTCCCCAGGATTTAATGCTGACAACCACAACCTTGTTCACAAACTTCTGAAAATTGACACACACGACAGGCACCCAGACTGGGACATTCAACCACCCTCAGCCTACATTATACAAACAGGCATCCTCACTACTCTGGATGGCCAATCCACACACACACATACCAACGTTTCATATCTTTATAACCCCACAGATCACTGTCTTGGGCACATTCCCAACGACAGGCTCACCTCTCTTAAACAAAACTATGACCACTTTAAAAATCACCACCCAACCAAATGGAACCAACTGACCCAAGGAGTAACATACCACACTGACCTAGCTGCCCTCTTCACCAGATACAGAGCTGCTCCTGCTGCCACTAAAATTCTGTCTCCCTTCCTCTACCAAGCAGCAGCTGCTCTGGGCATTACTCACCATCGTACCTCCAATACTCTTAGCTACGACCAAAGCCTCACCAGCTTCTCTTCTACCAGCCCTGCTGACCAGCTCTTTGGCTCCAACCAAGACCCCTTTCTTACCATCTGGACTGGGGGCTCACTGGTGGACATTCCCAATTCCACCACACAAGCACACCAAGCTCTAAGGTGGGCTCTAGCCAGTGCTGACCATGCTGAAAATACTCTCAGCCCTACTTGCACCCTGATGCTCCTCCCTGATGACCTTGCTGCCCCTTACAAAACTCTCCTCCACCACTCCTGGATCCACTACATAGACTCTAGACCACAGTCTGAATTTTATACTACCTCTGAAATATGGCTTGGCAGCAAATCTCACACCCCACCCTCCACTCAAAAATTACACCTCATCCTTATATGCAACCCTCACAGCCAAGAGACTTACTTTCCTAAACTCCCAGACTTTATTGACCAATGGACATACTACATGCAAAGCCTCTCCTCATCCTGGGAGCCCTCTACTATCACACCACCTTCCACACTTACTTTCACTGACATTGTCATCACCTACCCTCGGAAACTTAAATCTCTTGCCAAAAATCCCTGGCAACCTCTACTCCACCAACACCCTCCCCCCTCTCCTCTTACCATTACCCACCCCTGTTTTTACCTTGCTACCCCCTCCTCTGGCCTCCAGGTCTACACAGATGGTAGCCTAATCAAAGGTAAACCAGGGCATCCTAGCAAAATAGGTGCTGCAGTATATGTCCCGACTGCAGGACAAAGCTACACCATCAACCCTGGGGGAATAGGGGCCACCAAAACTAACAACCGGGCAGAACTGGTAGCCATCCACCAAGCTCTTCTCAACATTGACTATGACAAATCTCTTACCCTTCATACAGACAGCCTCTGCTCTCTTCAACTTATAAAAAAATGATTCATGACCCCACCACAACAACCCGTTCCATTCATACTGAATTACTGCAATCAATTCAAAAACACCTCATTCAACGCATCCTGCATGGCTCACACACCACCCTTTGTAAAGTCCGTTCCCACACAGGTATCCTTGGAAATGACAGAGCAGACACTCTGGCACGCAAGGCAGCTGAGCACCCTACCTCAACTAATTTTACTGATAACACTGGGGAAATCCCCCGCCACAATGTTTACTGGCCTACAGTTCAACCTCCTCGTACACCCATGGGAGATATCCCCCCAAGACTTTTAGCACCTAACCTTACACAAGGTATCACCTCTAACCTACCCACTAGCTGCCACCTTGGTCAACACCCTCTTAAAGGGATTTATGCAACCACCTGGGCTGAAAACACCCCCCACCAACTTCCTCAAGCAAGTTGGACCTCAACCCTTATCCAGCATAAAACTAAATTCCACATCCTTAAAGCCCGCTGGGGTAGACTGTGGAACCGTAAACTTGCATTCCGCTGGAAACTCCCTTATATTACCAGCACTCACCCACCCACGAACTCCCTATGCCCCATCTGCCACACCTGTGAGGACGGAGCGGGCCACATCCTGGCGGGTTGCACACACCGGACTTTCAAGGGGCTCTACATCAAGAGACATGACGCCGCAGTGCGACTCATCCACAAGGCCATCTGCACAGGAGCCCTAGGATCTCGCAGAATGATCATGGACGCTGGCAAGGAAGAGGACCTTCCCAGGGGGGTCCTGGGCAAACGTCTCCCTGACTGGCTACGCCCCCCCACTATTACTGTAGCGGATTGGAAGAGGATGAGACCTGATCTTGCCGTCCTACCTGACATAGATTCTCCTACCTGTATGTCTGATAAAGAACTCTGGGTTCTTGAGCTTGGATACTGCTCTGATACTAATCACGCTACTAAGTTTATTACTAAACATGCCCAACACGTTGAATTAGTCAATGGCCTTCGATCGGCTGGATACCTTGTTCACTATGAAGTTATTACCGTTGGTACAACGGGTACTATTCCTACCTCTTTTTTGACTTCTATGACCACTCTTGGACTTCAGAGATCCTGTGCCCTCAAACTGGCGGACACAGTCCACTCTCACACCATTACTAGTTTCCAGAGTATTTTACAGTGCAGACGCTTTATGGAAACACACCCCGGGTCGATACCCGGGGACTAGCACACAGACCGTCCCCCCTCTCAGGTTTTGTCTTACCAGCTGTATTGTGCCGGTGCTTCCCAACCGGGGTGAAAAACCCCCGTATTAAGCTGCACTGGCATGATGGGGCTACGGTGCCTGTTGTTCAGACACCGGTGGTAATTCTTTTTACTGAGATGGTCCTACGGTGACTATAGCTAGCTCCGGCTTACGCTATGGTGTCCTTAACTTCACGTCCTGTGAGTAACGGTTCTACACGGATGTAACAATTTCAATTTCAAATGTCCGTCCGTCCGGGGCTCAGGGCTTAACTGGCAATGGTTCCGCTTATCTGGCAAGCATATCCTGCTGATCTGGCTCATTTTCGCTTTAGTCCCCTCTGGACCCCCCAGGGTCCCGGAGCTGAAGCCCTAAGTTCCCCTCGTGTTTCTCTCCGCCGTCTGTCTGTCCGTCTCTCCATCTCTCCACCATCTATCCATCTGTCCGACAGATGTTCAGGCGTTTGAACGATTCCGACCACCTCCGCACCCACAATTTTGGCTCATAGTTGGAGTGCGCATGACTAGAGTTATCAGCTTCGCAGCGGTCAAGATCCTTCGCAAAAGTTGTTCAATGTTTGTAGCTACGAGTAGCTACTTTCTCCACTACTTTCGAAACTCCCTGCCGGTGACCGCTAAAGCGATTTTCAGTGTCGCTTGCGACGCGATCTTAGAACTTGTCGCCTCAATCAGGGCCTCAATCGTCGATTGCTGATCTGGCACATGACCACCCCAAACCTCGATTTTCATCACACACGTCAATTTTCAAACACGCACATTTTCAAACTCAGTCCATGACGAAGCTCATTTCACCTACTCTTCCTTGCCTCTGCGCTTAGCGCTATGTCTGTGCTCCGCGACCTGACAATGTCTCGACCCCCACTACAATTGGAGCTCTGCTCCCTCTCCCAAGCAGGTGTTGCCACTCGCAACAGGAACAAAGCTCTAACTGGGTGCGCTTATAGCAGCTAATGCTGTGCACTGGGCGGGAATGCGTGCCCTTCTTCTCTCTGCCTAACAATTTCGCGCTGTATGCAGATTGTTCCCGGACCTCTGACTGACAGCTGCTACCTGCTTTTCCCCCCTATAATTCCAGCGCGGGCATAGCTGATACCTGGTGGGCACCGGTGTGTCTGCTTTGTAGGAACCGAGCGACTCTTGGGTTCATAAGTGGGTGGGATGGGAAGGGTCCGCTCGCGAGATGCTGCGCCCAACATGCTGCCTGGATGCTATTTCCCCGTGCCCTCTCCTTTCGGACAAATCTGAAAGGCATCGCATTGATTCCTACAACGCTGTCCGTTCTGCAGGAATCAAGCTGCTCTTGAGGGGGAGGGGGGGGGGGGGGGGGGGGGGGGGGGGGGGGGGTATACATGCATGTGGATCGTTGGTAATGGTGTTGCATGTACATGGGTGTTGTGGCCATCTGCCACTCAAGCGTCCGTGTGGTGGGGATGATCATGGCAACAGTGCAAGATGACAAGCTACCTAATGTGAATGGGGATGGAAAATGAGTGGGTGGGTGACCCTCCAAAAGTCATTCCATTAGTGGCGGGGGAGGGGGGAGGGAGGGGCCTGCCGTCGGTATGACGGGCACACTGCCCTAATGAGACACTGTCAACTGTGTGGGTTCCAAAAACCTGGGGATGAAATGCATATGTTTGAGCAGTGTTTGAGCTGTGTTTGAGTGCCTTTTTTATTGTATTCGCCTCTGCTACCAGAAGCTGTTTACAGATATTTATAGGCATGTCCATGAGGATACCGACTTAACCGTATGGAATGTGGAATTCTGCGATTCCACATTCAGAACCTTTATGAATGGAAATGGCCTAAGGCCTTATGGAACAACCTAGCCGACTATCTTGCTACGTGTAGAAGAGCAAGACAGGAAGCCCTGCACTGCTTAGTGGCAACGTAATTTATTCTCCTTTTTTTTCTTGTGACTTCTCATGTGTTAGCTTCTTACCTCCGCCACTATTAGTGGTTGAGATCTGGGTCCTGCTCTAGGGGGGTTAATCTTAGTCGTAGATGTTTACACAGTTAAAGACTATAGGAGAAGATATCTAATACGCGCAACAGGCGTAGTCACATAGAGATTAGACGTGTACTGCAAGGTACTGCAATCTCGTGCAGGCCACAGCTAGTCTATGGCCTGGCGGCAGGTAACACGGGACCTGGAGGGAACAGGTACCGGTGCACATTATGCCGACTCAGTATCCGACGCATTATCATTGCTATAAAAATGACAGGCAGGTCAGAGGGCACGGGCGACAATACTACGCGACAATACCTTAAAACCCCAGGAAAAATATTTTCTCAAGAAGTGCCTAATTTTATATACGTTTTATACGTTAATATGCATATACGTCAATACGTGTATACGGCTTATAAAAATAACGTGTGCTTCCCAACCCTAATAATATGCGTTTGCTTTGATTAGCACTGACTGTGCTAGCTTTGGTTAGATCTAAGCGTGATCGCTGTGGTCACCTCATGAGTGTGCTTGCCATGAGTGGCACTGGATGCTTACAGGTCCTGGACTGAGTGTGATGTTATAAATGGATCAGCACAAAGTATGCTTTATGTAACGGATCATCGCACTGTAACTAATCAGCACAGAGTGTGCTTTATGTAACAAATCGGCACAGTGTGCGCTGCGTGCAATGGAACAGCACTGAGTCTGATATACGTAATAGAACAGCTCTGAGTGTGCTTGATGAACTTGATCATCCTGGAGGGTGGTCTCTAAAGATGTGGGACAAATGTAAAAACGGTTGTGTAGTTGTCCTATATGCCCTGAGGTTTGTCTCGGCTAACTACCAATCCGAGGAGTTTTGTGTGGCACGATTGTAGCTTTTTGATCAACACTTAGTGTGCTTGGGATATATAATGGATCAGCACGGAGTGTGCTTGGTTAGTATGTTATTCAAACACTGAAGCTTACGTACCGGTAGTTCTTTCAGTAGCACTGGATGAGTTGTGCCATTAATCAGCGCTGAATTGGCTGGGACTTTATTGGTCAGCACATTGTGCTTCATGCATTTGATTAGCATTGATGGTGCTTTATTTATTGGATTTGATCACCACTGTATGTACTTGATTTAATTGGTCAGCACTAAGTGTGCTTGGTTATTTTATCAGCACTGCTTGTGCTTGATATATCATATACGTTATGGATCAGGACGGAGTGGGCTTGATGTAACTAATCAGCGCTTAGTGCACGCGATGTAACTACTCAGCACTGAGGGTGCTTGAACCACTTAGTTGATTACTTGATTAGCATTAAGTGTCCTTGTTGAACCAACACTCGCAGCCTGTATGGTTCAACAATATCGCATTTCTCGAGTGTGAGACTAGATGATTACCCAGCGGTCGAGGGTTAGTGGACTTCCATTCTTACATTCAGTTCCACACCCAAGACTTAGTACTCACCTAGATTCCACACCCGACCTGGTTCAGTGGGATTCGGACCCCTCCCACACTCGAGAAATACGTTATTGTTGAACCATACAGGCTGCGAGTGTCTTCTGGACATCTAGCTAGATGAAGACACTCGCAGCCTTTATGATTCAACACTCCTTTAGCATTTTAATTAATCAGCACTACGAGGCATTATCGCTGCATATTGAGATGCTCATAGCGCATGCCCTTGGGTGGTATTTAGCTCTTT
Organism: Chlamydomonas sp. ICE-L; assembly: GCA_013435795.1. Lineage (NCBI taxonomy): Eukaryota > Viridiplantae > Chlorophyta > Chlorophyceae > Chlamydomonadales > Chlamydomonadaceae > Chlamydomonas > Chlamydomonas sp. ICE-L. The sequence continues at coordinate 10,680,784 of JACBWV010000610.1, read as the reverse complement.
TCGTTTGGCCTTCCTCTCTTGTGGTTGGTGGGCTTGGTGTTCTGGATTGCTTACTTTTGCATCCCTCCCCTTTCCGCTCTCCTTTACACCTCTAGTTTGTTTCCTTTTTTGGGACTTGACCTAGTTTGTTTTCAGGTTTGTGGGGGTGCATTCAAAACCCTCGTGCTTCCGTGTTATAAAATTGGATGGTCGGCAGGCTGTGCTGCTGTCCAGTCTCGGCAGTGATTTGCTGAGTTTATGTAACGAACCCTCTCTCTGAGTGCTTGTGGTCATTGACCAGCACTCGGTGTGCTTAATTTATTTTATTGACCAACACGCACAGGGGTGAGATCGTTGAGGAGATAAAAAATGCCTGAGTTGTGCAGCCCTTAACCATAGCCCAGATGGCAGCAGTTGCCAACAACGAATGTTCCAGTTCTAGCAGAGAAATGAGTGCGTTGGAGGTGGCCAGTGAGGTCATACATGAGCTGAGGCTAGGATTCATGTCTGGCTAGAGGTTGTGCTATGGCACGGACATCATGGTGGCCATGCAAAGAGCTATGGGGATGAAGGGGGAAAGTTTAGTATTCGGTGCATGGACTGCAGGGACTTGGTCTGGCAGTAGGTTGTACACTTAAGGTTCCTCAAGGATAGCGGAGTAGCAGCTCTGGATTTCTTGTCTCCTGAGGAGCTGAAGCTGCACAAGGGAAATCTTCCAGCGTTTCTGGAAGCTAAGAGGGACCCCTCTAAGTGGGTTTCGTTCAATAGAGGACTCCTGAAGGTGCGGGACAAGGCCCCTCCCTCAGGTGTCTCATCGACTGATGCATGAAGTGGACTAAGGTGCCTTGCATGGAACATCAGAGGACAACTCAGTGTTCTAAGCAGCTGCGGTGCAGCAATGAAAGTGGTGAGAAAACACGACATTTTATTGTTTTCACATACAGGGGTGCGAGGCCAGCTAGACACCCCCCACATTCCAGGTTTCAAATGCCTTTCTTGTGCCCCTCGCCCCAAGTTGAGCAAGGATGGGGGGGTCGCTATCTATGTCCGCACTTGCCTAAATGCTACTTTAGTCCATGAGGCACCTGAATTAGGCATGGCCTGGATTCGCATACATGGTGTGTGCTATACATTGGTGTGTGCTATATCCCACATGCTAACAGCTCATACTACAAACATGGTGACGACCACATTAGTATAGAGGACCACTTCCTCACTCTGGGTTAAATCATTGGGAACTTCCAGGAAAAAGGCAACGTTGTGGTGATGGGTGACTTCAACGCTCGGGTTGGTCTTGGTGTGGACAATGAAGATACCGAGTTAGGAGATGAACCAGTATCCCAAACCAATAGTACAGCCCCCAACCAAACCATTCAACCGAGGTGTAGCATGGACACAGCTCCCCCCAATCGATTGGGGGGGGGGCCTACTCCAGCTATGTGTAGTAACTGGTCTTATCATCCTTAACGGTAGAACAGAAGGTGATATGCAAGGTGCACATACCTTCTTTGCAGATGGCATAGACAAGAAATCTGTCATTGATTATGCGCTAGCCGCCCCTAGTCTTCTCAACACCCCAGGAGTCAAGTTTAGTGTGACTCCCAAGCATGACTGCCCTCTCAGGCCCGGGGGTAAAAAGTTTGACCACATGCCTATCACACTCCACATACCAGATGCTGCTCTTAGGCCTTCTCAAGGTACTATTAGTACACCTGCTGGTAGTAAACCTTCGCCCAAACTGAAATGGAAAGACAACTATGCCCAGATTTATGCGCACACAATTAAGCGTGACCCAGACGTTAACCGATTACTTGACAATGCACTCCATAGCTCATCTATGGAAGATTCAGAGAAGGGGATTGCTAGTGCTATTGAACTAGCCATAAGCAAATGCACACCATGTCACAAACCTGTAGCTAAACGTAAGCACGGGCCCGTGAACGCATGGTATGATGATGAATGCAATCGTGCTAGACAGGCAGCAAGCCAAGCAGAACATCAACATGGCTCTAGCTCTGGCTTGGCTGGTTCTATGCACAAGGAGTACAAGAGGATTCTCAGAAGAAAGAAGAGGAAGTGGCTAGAAACACGCATGGAGAACCTTCATACGAATCTTCGGCATAATCCGAATTTTTTTTGGAAAGACGTGCGTGAGCCTAACAAGGCCACTACGGCAGATATCACAATTCATGATTGGACTGATTATTTTGCAGACCTCTTTGATGTGCAAGTAGGTATTGATCCAAGTCTGGATGCTAGGGACTTTGTCCCTCAAGCTGATGGACCTCAGATAGAGGCCACACCAACGTGGTTATGTCAAGACTTTACCACCCAAGAGGTGTTTTCTGTTCTCCAATCCCTACGGAAAAACTCCTCCCGGTAGATGGTATCCCTGCAGAATGGTACAAATTTGCTTCCCATGAGGCCAACTCCCGATTTGTACAAGCTATGACTAACCTGTTTAATCTCATCTGGAAGACCTCTTACCCTAGCCAATGGGCTGCAGCTGCCTTGGAACCCGTACCCAAATCCAAAGGCAGTGTTTATGACAAGGACAACTATCGAGGTCTTGCGGTGAGCAACTCCATAGGAAAGATCTTCTCCCTTTGCATGCTACGTAGACTAGATGATTGGTCAGAAGAATTCAACCTCAGAGCCGCTGGCCAATATGGATTTAGAAGTGGTAGGGGTACTGCGGATGCATCATTCATTCTTAACCATATTGTAGATAAATATAGAGAGAAGAAAAAACCATTCTTTGTGGCTTTTGTCGATTTCAAGAAGGCTTATGATTGGGTCAACAGAGACTTGCTATGGATTGCTTAGCAAGGCTAGGAGTCAAAGACCCCTATCTTAGTATTCTGAAGTTCATGTATAATCATGTCGTTTTCCAAGTTCGCCTACATGGGGACATTGGATCCTCCTTTCCATCCCTTGTAGGAGTTAAACAAGGAGACCCCCTATCCCCACTCCTATTCGGTCTGTTCATTGATAGAATTGAATCGTTCTTCCAATCCAAGCTCCCAAATGTAGGGGCTGAGCTTAGGGGAAAGATTCTGCAATTTTTACTTTATGCTGATGACCTAGCTATAATGGCAGAATCCCCGGCAGATATGCAAGCGATGCTTAACTGCCTGAGAGATTTCTGCGAGGCTACTAAGATGGCTGTGAATATAAAGAAAACTGAGATTGTCGTTTTCAACAAGCAATTCTGTGATGAGGCCCGTATGGATCCTGATTACAAATTTTTCTATGATGGAGCACAGCTTTCTACAAAGTTATCTTTTATCTACCTGGGATCCCTCTTTGTGGATGGTGACTCAAGCAATCGTGCAAAAGCTGCTTTTTTCTAGGATGCTCGCTAAGGCCCAAAAGGCCCACCACATGCTCCGTAGGCGATGCCATACTATGGATATATACAATATTGATATTCTCACCCACCTGTTTGATTCTCTTGTACAACCTATCCTGAATTTTGGCTGTGAGGTGTGGGCTCCTTCTATTCTGAACAACACACTTATCTCAAATGACCATGCTTGTGAGAAATGGCATAGAGGTATACTTAAACAAATGTTGGGTGTTTGCCAATCTACTACATCTAATATTATCATGGAAGAGCTGGGTAGAACCCCATTGTGTTTTGCTTGGCTTAAACAAGCTTTGCGCTTCTAGAACAAGACCATAGATAAAGAACCTGAGGATCTCATTATAATGGCTCTTGAGGAATCTTTTGATTCCAACACTGGCTGGGTTCATGACTTCCGTTGTGCTCTCCACAAGCTAGGATCCAGTGAAAACCTCGACATTTTGGAGGCTGTCGATGTCGAAGGTATTATGTCTGAAGTTTTTGAGTCATGGAGGTTTAAGTACCCAAGTGACACCAATGCAGCCAGAGACATCCCTGATGAGAGGAGGGTTGGCTTTAAACGCCTCCGATACCAGAAATGGTTCGCAGCCAACAGCAATGATGAGAATGGCTTGATTCCCTTTATATCTGCCTTACATAAGCAGGATCAGATTCGTTCTATAGCACAGTTTAGAATGGGTTCCCATTGGCTGAACACAGAAAGAATGAGGGTGGTGGATAGAGCACACATCCCTCGTTCAATGAGACACTGTCAAATGTGTGGGTTCCAAAAACCTGAGGATGAAATGCATATGTTTGAGTGCCCTTTTTATAATGATATTCGCCTCCGCTACCAGAAGCTGTTTACAGATATTTATAGGCATGTCCATGAGGATACCGACTTAACCGTATGGAATGTGGAATTCTGCGATTCCACATTCAGAACCTTTATGAATGGAAATGGCACTAAGACTTTCTGGAGCAACCTAGCCGACTATCTTTCTACTTGTAGAAGAGCAAGACAGGAAGCCCTGGACTGCTTAGTGGCACCGTAATTTATTATCCCTTTTTTTTCTTTTCTTCTTGTGACTTCTCATTTGTTAGCTTCTTACCTCCGCCACTGTAAGTGGTTGAGATCTGGGTCCGGCTCTAGGGGGTTTAATACCTACGCCACCAAAACGGTGGTTGGGAGCTTGGTTTGTTTGTCCTCGACACACCCCTGATGTAATGGGGTTTTTTGCTTTGTGGGTGCTTTTTCTTTTTGTATAAAGCACAGAGTCTCATACACCCTCGCGGTGTCAAGTAGACTTTAACATGTAATGTAGTGTAATGTAATGTAATGTATTGTAATGTAATGTAATGTAATGTAATGTAATGTAATGTAATGTAATGAAATGTAATGTAATGTAATGTAATGTAATGTAATGTAATGTAATGTAATGTAATGTAATGTAATGTAATGTAAGTGATACTCAGACAGCAATATACGAGAACAGAAGAGTACAAGTAGCGGAGGCTGGTCAGTACTGCAGAGTACTGCGAGGGGGCAATGGGTGTTCTGGTACGCCTATCTGGTCGCACCATACCTACCTCCGTCATGGTTATACCTGGCCAGGTCCACGGCTCTGGACCGCCAGCCAGCTAGCAGGCTAATGCCGTCAGCCAGCTAGGGCGATTTGATTGTAGCTCCGGTGGCCCTGAGGCCACCGGCTCCTATCGCTATTTGTTCTGGCCAGTACGCCATGCTCTTTATCTCACCACTGTAAATACGTACGGTTTACTGTGTCATTACCGACAGTGTCTACGTCCCATCGCCTCCACTAGAAGCCAAGAAACTAAAATGGGCGGCGCCAGGGGGCGGCGCCCCTACTATGTTATTCACCGGTTTTCCCGGTTCACCTAGAGTGACTTAGAGTGCACAAGACTTCCGCCCTAATGCACTATACTGTAGTGCCGCTGCCAGCTATGGCACGGACTCTACAGTCCGGTACCCTGAGGTACCCAGCTATCTTGCTACATTTCCCTAGCGTACTTCGACAGTGCTTATCAAGTGTAATCATTCTATACCTTCACTGCTCCTCCTACGTCTCCGTGCTTCGCACGTAACTCCGGAAATCAAAAGGTTACGGCCCCCTCATCGCTTGATTGGCTTTCGCTGCGGTTCTACGCCGCGCAAAGGACATTTTGTTTGTTGCCTTGCTATAATAGCTACATTCGAAAGGACGAGTAGGATAACTCTCCAACCCCGTGACATTGCCTTCCCCCGTGCGGAACTACCTTTGTGCACGATCATCCGCATCCGGATTGATTTGCTCCCCTGATGTCCTACAGAACTCCCGTAGCCTAGCAGTTCTGACACCTGAGCCAACAAGCTGTCTTCCAGCCCGTGACATTGCCTTCCCCCGTGTGGAACTACCATTGTGCACGATCATCCGCATCCGGATTGATTTGCTCCCCTGAGCCAACAAGCTGTCTTCCAGCCAAGTCTTCAAGACAACAAACCCCCACTGCGCCCCACCCACCCTCCCGTTTTCTCCCCAGTTGGCCTCCATCTCCAACCCGCCCCCACCAGATCCCATTTCCCCCTCATCTCCCGTTGCCTCGCAACCTCCATCTTCCCCAAACTCCTACGCTTTCGCTTTCTCCCCCCCCCCCCCCCCCCCCCCCCTCACCCCCTCTCCGCCGCTCAAATACCACTCTCTGTCAACGCTCCCAACGCCACTCATCCTGCTCCGTGGCCACACCTGACGGATCCTATCCGGCTGAACGCCTGATGGGGGGCACCTCCAGATCGCCGATGGCCACGTTGCTGGATTAATTCCAACTGTCGCCTACCCCTCATCCTTCATCCTGCCTCCTCCAAGGACTGCGTGAAGAATCCCTACCATGGGAGTACTTGACAAGGATTGCTTCATGCAATTTACTGGAATTAAATCTGACTGGGACCCGTGGGAGCACTACATCAACGACAAGCTCGACATGGCTACTGATAGGCTAGGTGACTATAATGAACTCGTTGCTAGAGGGATCTTGTATCATTGCTGAACACTTAGCCCCCCACATCCTAGCCGAGGTAGACCACATGATCTTTTCTATGCCCCAACAAATCCTCCCATACCTTGAAAGAGTGTATGGGACTCCGTCAGGCCACCTACATTGGTTTCAAGATTGCATGCGTGAGATCCCTAATTATGCAACACCTAGCCACCTTGGACCGGGTCTTGTATTATGTTCTGCCGATTCTACTGCCTTCGCACTTGCAATGTGCCAAGTCAAATACGTAGAAGAACGTGCTCGATTACATGTACTTAAATCTAAAGCACCTAGGAAAATGGAGTGGATCGACTACGACTGTGGTGAAGAAATCATTGTAGAGACACTTCCTGCCGTCTTCATAAAAAGGCAAAGAGAACTCATTGCAAACAAATACGCCAGGTCCCCCATGCACCCTGCATTTGATACTGTCCCTCCAGCACCTTTGCGCATCCCTGCTGCCACATCTGCTAGGGACGACAAATCTGTCCACAATGATGATGGGGACAGAGCTGACCACTTGCATGGGGGGAAATTGCTATCACAGGCAGCCGACCTTGCACGTGCTCCCTCACATGCAGCTATCCCTGTACTTGCATCTGATACCATCCCTGCAACATCTTGGTGCATCCTCGCTGCCATCCCCCATAGGAAAGACACACCTGCTCTCCAACTTGCAAGTGCTGATGATGAGTGCAACACTCATGACATGAACCACTTGCATGGGGGGGAATTGCCTGACCATTCTGTCCTCCCTCCTAATGTCTCTGACGACTTGCATGGGGGGGACCTGAACACATATGCTAATGAAAGGACAATGGATCCCACATCCACATCCTGCTCTAGTGATGAGGAACCAACATCCACTGAGCACAGCAACACTACCACCACCTAGCATACTGTACGCCCCACTCCTAACATGATAACTATCATCAGATCACACCACCTTTCACTCACCTCTGCCCTCCAAGGCATTCCCCACTTGTTCTTACCACGCTACCACCACAGGACATGCAAGCGACCATGCATCCTTGTGGGTATCGGATGAAGGACACACTTGTGAAGGGGAACATGGGGAGGTTTATAGCATGGAAAGAAAATGCCCTAATGTACTGACAAAGGGACTGACCTATGCATTACATGCATCTGTGCACCCATGTGATGTGATCCTCCTTGCATGCAGATCCCAAGCATGAGCGACACTCTCGTGTGCTGATTTACATGCATTAAACTGCAACGCTATACAACACTAACGTACTGCCCTTGTGTTGATGCACGGAGGTACTGTTGTACTGAACTGCTATGCACTGATGTGATGTGATCCTCCTTGCATGCAGATCGTAAGCATGAGCGATGCCCTCGTGTGCTGATTTACATGCACTAAACTGCAACGCTGTACAGCACTAATGTACTGCCCATGTGCTGATGCACAGAGGTACTGCTGCACTGAACTGCCCTGCACTGATGTGACGTGACCTAACCTTGCACGCAGATTATGTAGTTACCTTGCAGTGATGCTAGCTAGCAGTCCTAATCTAGGCCCATGTAGTTCCCAAAAATGTGCCTAGTTACCTTGCAGATCTGACAACACCTGGCAGCTTCCTTTCAGCTCCCACAGCGCCTCAAGTTGACCTGCTACTCCTGCAGCCCGCCCATAGTGTTGCCTAGGCGATAATACAACTCCCTGCAGCTACCCAGCAACAATAATGTTGACCTGCAGATTCCTTGTAGCTTCCATGCAGTACCTAGTCAACCTACAGTGCATAGTTACATGCACTACCTGCAACTCCCTAGCAGAGTTTCCCCAACTCAGCTTTGCGACATCCGGGCAGCTCTGTGCTAACCTGCAGCGATTTGCAAATCCCCAGCATCTGTTAAACAATTAGTAATGAACACTCTAGGAATTAATTCATGATCTGCCCCCGTACTGCCCCATGTACTTCCCCACGTGCAGTTCAAGTTTCTACCCTTTCGATGATTTCATGCTGACAACATGATGCCTGCCTCATTCTAATTTAGCTTTTCGGTACTTAGCCTTCACTCCCACATTATGGGGAGGACTAGCGCAGACATCATCAGTTGTATTCCCTGCAGCCCTTGGTAGTATCCCCTGCAGCTCCCCTGCAGCATTCATAGCTATGCTTACGTTGATCTGCAAGGACCCAGCAGGTCCCAACAGCCCCAGCAGTCCCTACCGTCCCTGCATCTTCTTACCCGCTCCTAGTGCCCTTGCAGCGACCCTAGCTACCTCGCAGCCCCCAAGCTGCAGACACCTTGTAGTTACCCTGCAGCATTCCTAGCAACGTTAAATATATATGCGACCATAGACCTGCAGCCACCCGCAGCTTCCTCCTCAGCAATTGAGATTGATCTGCTGCTATACCACAGCACAGTCACATATAGTGATTCATTGACTTTGAGACCTTCCAAGCGCCTCTTTTCCTTTAGTCTTGACCTGAAAGTTTTGTTGTCCAAGTCCTTGACCAAAGCAGACCAGCTCTCAGTCATTCAATTTCTTATGCCCCACAGCTAATTTCAGGAACTCTTGAGCTCAAGAATACCTCATATTGGGGGGAGTGTTATTATCCGACTTTAGTCGGTCCCTGAGTTGTCATGATGCACACCGGTACCTGTTCCCTCCAGGTCCCGAGTTGCCTGCCACCAGGCCACAGACTAGCTGTGGCCTGCACGTGACTGCAGCACCTTGCAGCAAACACCCTAAGTCTACATGATAGCTCTCCAGGACTCTGTCTCCATAGGTTTTACCTAGCTACCGTATTGATTGATTGCTTCATGACTGACTACTTTCTTCATTTCAGTTTAAGTCTGTACCTCCATGGCAGCTCTTCAAGCTGCTAACCTAGATCAGTGATTGAGAGTTCTTTAGATAAGATTACCACCTTCACTGAGCCAGCCCGTTTGCCACAGTCGGTATAATTTTACCATTGACCTCTTGACAAGTCTGATTAAGTTACACGTTATTGTACCTGCACAATAGAATTTAAATTGTCACTCTAGTCTTTTGACTCCTCTAATTCCTGGAATTCTTCAGTATGAAGAATACCAGGAATTGGTGGGGATGTTATTCACCGGTTTTCCTGGTTCACCTAGTGCACTCTAAGTCACCTAGAGTGACTTAGAGTGAACAGGACTCCCGCCCTGATGCACTATACGGTAGTGCTGCTGCCAGCTATGGCACGGACTCTACAGTCCGGTACCCTGAGGTACCGAGCTATCTTGCTACATTTCCCTAGCGCACTTCGACAGTGCTTATCAAGTGTAATCATTCTATACCTTCACTGCTTCTCCTACGTCTCCGTGCTTCGCACGTAACTCCGGAAATCAAAATACTAGGCTGCCAGCTCTGAGGCCGCAGGGACTCAGATCTCGGTACACGAGGTAACACAAAGTATGACAAATAATCATACAATAAAAACCGAAAGGAACCTGTTCCCCCTTGTGAAAAATATCAGACTGCGGTGCTTTGAGTTGGACGTGGAGCATGATGTAGAATGGAGGCCTAGAGAGCAACCTGAGCAACAACTGGCAGACGACCATTCCAAGTTGGTGGACAAATCTGACTAGAGTTTGCAAGAGGACGTGTATGGGGATGTGATGAAGACGGAGGTATTAAGGGGTAGGACGCCAACACTGAGAAACAGTTCTATCTCCTGGACAGAATGTTGGCCAAGAAGGAAGTGTTGCCCAGCATCAGCGCACAGGCCAAGGAGTCTGGATGTATTTGCACATGCAGCAAACATAAGGGCCCCGGGAGCCTACTATTCCAGAGTATGGGGTATGGGTTGCAACCAGGGTACTTCAGGATGACCCCCAGCTCTGCTGCCTGAGACGCAACCAATTATATAGCCTGCGTCATGCGACGCAACGGACCCTTCCTTCTAGCCAACGGACACCCCCTACGTTGCGTCCTGTGACGCAACCTACTCTTCAACGTTGTGTCTGCGACGGAGGACGCAGCGTCCTGAACAACCCTGGTTGCAACTTGCAAGGAGATTGATGTCTTTAACCAGTTGTTGGGTCCGGCTAGAGGCCGAATATCCGGTTGATGCACACCTGGCTTACATCAATGGACCCTTCAACATGATGGCCGAGATCTTGGAAGAGGTCAGAATCCAGAGAGTTGAATGCTGGCATAGTGATAGTGCTTGTGAGGCCCAAGCCCCTAAGGGCCATCCTTCCTGCCCTGCCCAATACGGACACCTAGGAATTGCCCATGAGGAGCGACTTGTGGCAGCCAGGAGCTCTTATCCCTTTGGGGGAGAGGAGGAACAAGGGAGCTGCATATGTTATAGTACAACGAATACGTTGTATCTAGAGTGGCAAAGAGTCCACATGTCTAAGTCCTTTCCGGGCTTTGTGCCGCCTGCAGTGCCAGGGATTTTTTTCCCGTTTTCGAAGCCTCCCTTTCCATAGCTATTCTGGTTCCGGAGCCATCTGGCCAGTCTCTGTTTGTAGCTATTCATAGCTATTTTCAAATTGGCGCCTAAAACATTATAACTTGAAATTTTACTTGCCCAAGGATGGCCGAGCTTAAGTGGATCTAGGTCTGGTCTAGGTTTCCCCCAATTACACACACATTCCATAAGTTCAGATGATTTATCCCCTGAACTACTGGTTCCTCCCTCCAATCTCCACCAGAACCACCCCCTTGCCCTTCTCTTCCCCCCCCACCCTCACCACACACACACCCCCACCCCCACCCTCACACACACCACGACCCAACCACCAACATGCACATACTCCCCTCCTCCAACCAATTTGTCTACCGCCCTTGCGCTTCAATTGCGGCGAGCTTTGATCATGCAGAAAGACAAAGACCTGGTTGCGAATTCAACCTACCTGATTGAACCAAGTTGCGAAGTGTTGATTCCGCGTAGTGCACCGGAACTGCGAAATCAAAAATCTAATCGCCTAGAGCTTCTGCTTTGCGCGCAGTTACCCACTCAGTTGGGTTTTCAAGCTGTCCAATCGAGTCGATCAGCCTACGCAAGTAAACTCGGTGCATGGTCTGCAATACATCTGTTTGGCCATGACCCATAGGGGGAACAGTCTTTCTCTTACCAGGGATTATCCTTGAAATATTCGACATGTGGGAATGTAATATTGTCCTCGAGAAAAATAACGAGGCTGAAGATCGCAATCGACCCCTCTCGTTTAACTGCCAGCCAGGGCAGGGTTTGACCTCTACGGCGAGAGTTACCACGTGTGGGTGTTACTGCACGGGGGGGCGGGTGGGGGCGGGTGGGGGGGGAGGGGCCCCCAGGCCCCCGGGAGGGGGGGAGCCGGGTGGGGGAGCCTGGCCGAGTCTGGCCGAGTCTGGCCCACCGAGTCTGGCCAGAAATTCGGGGAGTTCCAGGCCAGGTCAGCTTCTAGGCGGCCTGGGCCAGGCCAGTTGGGACTCGAGGACCAGATCTAGCTGCATCGCTCAAACCGCTTTCATCGCTAGGCCAATCCCGAAAGCGATAGGTTTCATCGCTAAGAGCGACACATCGCTCAAATAAAAAACCCTGTGCAGTGCAGCACCTAGGCCAGCTATCTAGATCTGTACCGCTGCCATCTCCTTTCTTCTTCAATATAGTCCAAGCTTCCATGCTTGATGGTTATCTTCACTCTATGTGACGAGCATACCGATTAGCGTCTGCAGTCTATTTTTCCACTATAAAAGCATGCAGGGTTCAGGCCCTATAAGTCCTTTGGGAGAAATCGGGATGACCATCCAGGGCCTTTCAGCTAAGATGAGTTGGGCGTGTGACCCTGTGCTGTGCCCAGGACCAATTATGAGGTGTGGCGGAGTCGAAAGTTATGCAAACAAGAGGGCTAGGCAGGAGGGCCTAGCCTTAGTAGACTCGATACCACCTTTCAAAGCCGCGTCACTACAACCCATTCTGACTCAGGAGAGTCGGTGTTGGGGTACAACTTAGAGCATTATCTTCCTTACAACATCAGTTCGTCTGGTTCCAGGAAGTCGTCATATCCTCGAGGTGGCGCGTGTGAGGATAGTTATCCACCAGAACAGGGGCCGACCAACCCGGACCAACCCTGGCCCCTGGCCCTGGCCCTGGTCGTTGAAGCTTGAATCTCCAAGCCTGCTGGTAGGTACCGACTTTTCTCCCTGCACGATGCACGCTGCACTTACAGCAGCAGGATACCCGAGAGGATATTCGAGAAGATATTCGATTCAGGCTGTGTTCGTGCCCGATAGCAAACACTTTCCGCCAATTTCCCGCGTCTCTTGCGACGCCGCCTATAGTATGACTTGTTAGTCACATCACGGTTACATACGTTACTCATCCTGCCACACTCGATCACCCACCATCCATCATCCACCACCCCGCACCCCCTTCATTTCATTTCTTCGTAACGTACTTCCCGTGGTTCTAGTACGACAAATAGCCAGACAAATCGCTCTGTCTGCATCGCTCCGCGACAGCATGTCACCAGACATGTCACATACTTCACACTAGGAACCCTCTGCTTTTCACAATTCGCGAATTTCCCTACCCGATTCGTAGCCTCGATGTTATAGTCTCCCTACCCCCTATGCGTCCGATGCCTGTCATATAACTCCCACTGCAAAGGGGATTCGACCCGCTATGGTGGAGGTGGAACAAGCGCCGAGGATTCTGCTTGTATCCATCCTTTTTCTGCTGCTTTGCTTCAGCCTACCCACGTTCGCTCTGATCTCTGGGACGGAAATATTTCCAGGGAGCGACTTAGATCCCCCGGGGGAGCGAGCAGCCTTGGAAGCGTTGTTCGATGCCACCAATGGTACCGGCTGGCTTGTGCCCGCGTCGATGTTACTGTGGATGCAGCCGAACGTTTCAATTTGCAGGTGAGCTCATAACAATTGACGTGGTTGATACTTGGCGCCAATCTGTCCAGAGCACACATGCTTGCATATGACACTTTTGTCCACTCGTGCCTGCTTGTTTCCTAGCGATATCCCTAAGCCATGGGTGCGAGACTTCGGCAGTTTCTCGTAAAAGGAGAATCGGCAGCCCAGGGGGGGGCTCATGATCACCCTAAGGCATTATCCTGGTTTATAGGGAGGAGTGGATGCCTGGACAGCCTAAGCATCTGGGCCAGTGCCATTGGTGGGGATAAGCAGGTTAATGTAGACTTTTGATCCCTGCTATTGGTTTGGCACACCATGTCTCTATGCACACTCCCAGGCTTTATGTGTTTGCTGTGGCATGCACTCCTTAGGCTCTCTGATCAGTACACCTGACAGTCACCCATGGCATGTACGGCATGATTTGCGTGCGCTGAGATTAGTACGACTGGGAGTAATAAATAAGAATGTTTTGCTGTGGTTTCTTCAAAGAACAATATTTGATGATAATAATGCTTCGGTTATATTTAATGCCGAAGACGGCGAGGAGCCTGAAAGGCTAGAGGGATGCAAACATGTCCAAGTTCAAGTGAATCAGGGTCTGGACAGCCACCAGCACAGGCTGTAAATCAGGAGCCCAGCAATAACACGGCACTACAATTGCATATGCCCTCCAGACAGCCACCAGCACAGGCTGTAAATCAGGAACTCCGCAATAACACGGCACTACAATTGCATATGCCCTCCAGACAGCCACCAGCACAGGCTGTAAATCAGGAACTCCGCAATAACACGGCACTACAATTGCATATGCCCTCAAGACAGCCACCGACACGTGTGTGTGTGCGTGTGTGTGTAGGTGTGTGTGTGTGTGCATAAAGGTTTGCAAACCTGCATGCATGCATGCATGCGTGTTCGGGTGTGTGCAGACATCCAAGCATGCGTGACACTCACACACACGTGTGTATTTGTGTGTGTGTATATATTTCAATAAATGGTTCAATGTATCGCACAATATCAACGGATATATAGCTTGAGAATCATGAGGACCAGCATGATATTCACATTCCTAACTTTTTAACATGCAACTTTGGTGGTTGACCCCAGTGCAAGCAAACGGGCTGGCCCCCTCAACCTCACGCCTTGTAACATGAGATACCATCTATTTATTTATTTATTTATTTATATATCACGTGCAACTGCGTCAGTCATGCCTGACTAGTTGGGGAATAGCCATACATAATTACCCCCCCCCCTTCCCCCCCCACCCACCCACCCACCCACCCACACCCACCCACCCACACCCACCCACCCACACCCACCCACCCACACACACACATATCCCCCCTCCCCCCCCCCCACCCCACCCACACCCCACCCACACCTTCCCCCCACAGCTTGTGCACACCCCAGAAAGCTGGGGGGCGGGGTTCGAAGTCAACACCATAGCATGACCTGCCGGCGTAATAGTGGCAGAGGCTGCAGGGGTGGTTACCCCCCACACCCACCAAACACACCACACACACACACCACAACTTATGCACACCCCAGAGAGCTGGGGGTCAGGGTTGAAAGGCAACACCATAGCATGACCTGCCGGGGTAACAGTGACAGAGGCTGCAGGGGTGTTCCCCTCCCCCCCCCCCCCCCCCCCCCCCCAACTTGTGCACACCCCAGAGAGCTGGGGGGCAGGGTTCGAAGGTGACACCACACCAGGACCTGCCGAGATGACCGTGGCAGAGGCTGCAGGGTCCCCCCACACCCACACCCACATCACACCCACACCCACACCCACACCCACACCACAACTTGTGCACACCCCAGAGAGCTGGGGGGCAGGGTTCGAAGGCGACACCATAGCATTGCTGGTTGGGGAAAAGCCTTATAGGCTAGTAGGGTCTGCCAATCTTCAAATCGGAGATTCAAATCCGAGATCCAATTTCGAGGTTCAAAACCGAGATTCAGATCTAAGGGTAGCCAGCAAAGCTGAAACGGATCTGCTCACCCCCAATAAAAAAGGCAAAACAAGATTTTCTAGGCTCACACACGCACCCAATCAACTCATCCACGATCTCTGAAGATCCTAGGGTAGCCAACAAACAAAGCTGAAAGAAATATGCTTACTTCAAAGAGAAAAGGAAAAAAGTATACTTTTGTAGGCTCACATACGCACCCAATCAACGCATCCACGATCTCTTAAGATAAGGGGGTAGCCAACAAATAAATCTGAGAGGAATCTGCTCACTGCAATTAGAAAAGGAAAAAAGTATGCTTTTGTAGGCTTACACACGCACCCAATCAACGCATCCACGATCTCGTAAGATCCTAGGGTTGCCAACAAATAAAGAGCTTACCGCCAATAGAAACCCTAATTTCCTCCTGTTTACTTTTCTTGGCAGGTGGCTTGGAGTCATCTAGTCAACCCTATTATTGAGAATGTACAGTAAGCCAATTAACTAAGATCTAGTGAAGGGGGGTGGGAGTGGGCGTGTGTGTGTGTGTGTGTGGGGGGGGGGGGGGTCCCTCCGTAACACAAAAACTCATTCCATATCAAAAGATTGAAACAAATTCCGAAGGCACATTTCTAGCCCAGAAAAGAATCTAAATAATCTAAATATCTAAGCGTACAAAAACCAATCTATGCAAATTAAGCCAGAAGGTGCTAGTTTCTATAATTGTCATTCTATGTGTCTATGTCTAAGGCGTCTCTGATGTCCGCCCTCCAGCTTGTCCTGTCTTGGGCCAGTAGGTACCAATTTGGAGACATGTTGGTGGCTTGGAGATCATCCCTAAGGGTGTGAATGATGGTCTGTCCTCCTTGCCTCGGTTGACCCTCAGCAAGGGGTGTGTGCGTGGCGAAGAGCATTTGCTTCATGATGCGAGAGTCGGGTCGCCTGGCTATGTGTCCTAGGAACCTCAGTCTATTTTCTCTAATGATGCTGGGAATATCCCTGTGGTTGCATCTTTGTCTTATGACCTCATTTCTAACTCTGTCTGCTCTGCTAATGTTCAACGACATGCGTAGACACTCATGGAGTGCCACGTCGAGTCGTTGAATCAGGGGTCTCTCTCTCTCTCTCTCTCTCTCTCTCTCTCTCACACACACACACACACAACCCTACACCGATAAAACCTACACACACACACACTACTAAACATGTTTTTCTGCAGGTGGCTTGGGGTCCCCCCCCCCCCCCACCCACCCACCCACCCACACACACCTCCCCCCCACAGCTTGTGCGTTCATCAGAGAGCTGGGAGGCAGGGTTCGAAGGCGACACCATACCAGGACCTGACGGGGTGGCAGTGGGTGGATGGGTGGGTTGGTGGATGGGTGGGTGGGTGGGATTGTGGTTGGGTGGTAGGGTGGGTGGATGGGTGGATTTGAGGGTGGGTGGGTGGGGTTCGAAGGCGACACCATAGCATGACTGGCTGGTTGGGGAATAGCCGTATGGGCTAAGGGGGACTGCCAATCTTCAGATCCGACATTCAAATCCGAGATCTCATTTCCCCCTGTTTCCTTTTTTGGCAGGTGGCTTGGTGTCGTTTGCTGCCAGTCCTCCCCTTTCACGATTGAGTGTCAGGGACAGCGCTCGGTCGTAGCTCTCAACTTGCAGGGGTTGGGCCTGAGTGGTTCCTTTCCAAGCAGCTCATGGCCAGACCTACCTCAGCTGACTGCTCTGCGCCTGGAGGGTAACCCCAAACTTGGAGGGGGCCTTCCTGAAAGCATGGGCTCTCTTCTGCAGCTCCTGTGGCTGTCTACATGGGTAAGAGAGCAGGGAGAAAGGGGAGGGGTTGGGGGGTGGGGTGGGGGGCAGTATGGAGATTAGGGGTATGGGATTAAAGGTATGGGTAGCTCCTGTGGCTATCTACCGTGGTGATCAAGGGGGGGGGGGGGGGGGGGGGGGGGGGGGGGGGGGCAGTATGGAGATTAGGGGTATGGAGATTAGGGCCTTAGGGGTTAGGGAGTTGGGGTGGCATTCAGAACAGTGTGTGTGTGTTGTGGGGGTGGTGGTTTGGTGGGTGAGGAGTGGAGGGTTGACGAATGGACTGTCATGCAGACCGACAAGTGGATGGATGCATGCCCAATTGTTGTGGCTGTACTGTGTGTGTGGTGGTGGTAATAGTTGTGGTGGTGGGCATTGTTGGGCTGTAGGTTCAGATCTGTGTTTGTGTGTTTGTTTGTGTGTGTGTGTGTTTGTATTTTGTGTGTGCATGGGCGTGCGGGTATGTGTGTGTGTTTGCGTGTGTCATTCTCACTCTCACCCTCAACCTTACCCCACCCTCACCCCACCAGGGCACCTCCATTTCACCCTCTACCTTACCCAACCCTCACCCCGGCCCTCCCCACCATGACAACTCCATAACACCCTCAACCTTACCCCATCCTCATCCCCGTCCCTCCCCCCACCAGGGGACCTCCATTTCACCCTCACCTTACCCCACCCTCATCCTCACCCCCGGCCCTTCCCACCAGGGCACCTCCATTATACCCTCTACCTTACCCCATCCTCATCCCCGTCCCTCCCCCCACCAGGGCGCCTCCATTTCACCCTCAACCTTACCCCACCCTCATCCTCACCCCCGGCCCTTCCCACCAGGGCACCTCCATGGCACCCTTTACCTTACCCCCACCCGCACCCCTGCCCCTCCCCACCAGGGCACTCCATTTCAACCCTCACCTTACCCCACCCTCACCCTCACCCCACCCCGGCCCCTTTCCCCACCAGGGCACCACTATTTCACCCTCAACCTTACCCCACCCGCACCCCCGGCCCTTTCCCACCAGGGCACCTCCATTGCAACCCTCTACCTTACCCCACCCTCAACCCCGGCCCCTCCCCACCAAGGCACCTCCATGACACCCTCAACCTTACCCCACCCGCACCCCCGCCCCCTCCCACCAAGGCACCTCCATTTCACCCTCAACCTTACCCCAACCCTCACCCTCACCCCCGGCCCTTTCCCACCAGAGCACCTCCATTTCACCCTCAACCTTACCCCACCCTCACCCCCAGCCTTTCACCAGGGCACCTCCATCACACCCGCAAACCCTACCCAACCCCACCCTCCCCCCCGGCCCCTCCCCACCAGGGCACCTCCATGACACCCTGAACCTTACCCCACCCTCATCCTCACCCCCCGGCCCCTCCCCACCAGGGCACCTCCATGACACCCTCAACCTTAACCCACCCTCACCCCCAGCCCTTTTCCACCAGGGCACCTCCATGACACCCTCAACCTTACCCCACCCTCCCCCCCGGCCCCTCCCCACCAGGGCACCCCCATTTCACCCTCAACCTTACCCCACCCTCATCCTCACCCCCGGCCCTCCCCACCAGGGCACCTCCATTTCACCCTCAACCTTACCCCACCCTCACCCTCACTCCCGGCCCTTTCCCACCAGGGCACCTCCATTACGGCCTGTTCTGAGCTACAGCAGCCGCAGGAGCAGCAGCTGGAGCAGCGGCAGGTGTCCGTGTGCACTCTGCCAGAATTCCTACAATTTACGCCTTTGATCGACATCTCCGCCTCTGTCTCCTGCCCCTATGTAGAGCTCAGGAGCTTTGAGGCTTACACACAGGTAATAATTTGAGGCTTACACACAGGTATCACTGTAGCACGAACTCAGGCCCCCCGTCGGTTAAACGATTGTTTGGGGTTCAGTTCATCAGTGCTATTTCTTAAGCCCTGCCTATACATTTGGGCAAGACCTTTAAGCCTATTTGGCCTACCCCTGGACTGTAACATACATACATACTTACATACATACATACATACATACATACATACATACATACATAC